>OZ025259.1:37423075-38023075 GCA_964019135.1 Arenicola marina | reverse complement strand
CCATGGTCTGTCACTGACTCATCTCATGCCTTGTATACCCTGGTCTGTCATTGACTCATCCCGTGCCTTGTATACCCTAGCCTGTCACTGACCCATTCCATGCCTTGTGTACCCTGGTGTGTCACTGACTCATGCCATGCCTTGTATACCCTGGTCTGTCACTGACTCATCTCGTGCCTTGTATACCCTGGTCTGTCACTGACTCATCTCGTGCCTTGTATACCCTGATCTGTCACTGACTCATACCATGCCTTGTGTACCCTGGTGTGTTACTGACTTATCCCATGCCTTGTATACCCTGGTCTGTCACTGACCCATCCCATGCCTTGTGTACCCTGGTGTGTCACTGACTCATGCCATGCCTTGTATACCCTGGTCTGTCACTGACTCATCTCGTGCCTTGTATACCCTGGTCTGTCACTGACTCATCTCGTGCCTTGTATACCCTGATCTGTCACTGACTCATACCATGCCTTGTGTACCCTGGTGTGTCACTGACTTATTTCATGCCTTGTATACCCTGGTCTGTCACTGACCCATCCCATGCCTTGTGTACCCTGGTGTGTCACTGACTCATGCCATGCCTTGTATACCCTGGTCTGTCACTGACTTATCCCATGCCTTGTATACCCTGGTCTGTCACTGACTCATCCCATGCCTTGTGTACCCTGGTGTGTCACTGACTCATCCCATGCCTTGTATACCCTGGTCTGTCACTGACTCATCCCATGCCTTGTATACACTGGTCTGTCACTGACTAATACCACGCCTTGTATACCCTGGTCTGTCACTGACTCATCCTATGCCTTGTATACGCTGGTCTGTCACTGACTCATCCCATGCCTTCTATACCCTGGTCTGTCACTGACGCATTCCATGTCTTGTATACCGTGGTCTGTCACTGACTCATCCAATGCCTTGTATACCCTGGTCTGTCATCCATGCCTTGTATACCCTGGTCTGTCACTGACTCATCCCATGCCTTGTATACCCTGGTGTGTCACTGACTCATACCATACCTTGTATATCCTGGTCTGTCACTGACTCATGCCATGCTTTGTATACCATGGTCTGTCACTGACCCATCCCATGCCTTGTATACCCTGGTCTGTCACTGACTCATCCCATGCCTTGTATACCCGGGTCTGTCACTGACTCATACCATGCCTTGTATACCCTGGTCTGTCACTGACTCATGCCATGCTTTGTATTAACCTGGTCTGTCACTGACTCATCCTGTGCCTTGTATACCCTGGCGTGTCACTGACACATTCCATGCCTTGTATACCCCGGTCTGTCACTGACTCATCTCATGCCTTGTATACCCTGGTCTGTCACTGACTCATCCCATGCCTTGTATACCCTGGTCTGTCACTGACTCATCCCATGCCTTGTATACCCTAGTCAGTCACTGACTCATCCCATACCTTGTATACCCTGGTGTGTCACTGACTCTTACCATTCCTTGTATACCCTGGTCCCATGGGACGGCCCCCACATAATTTATAAATAAAGTAATCTGATCTTCCTTGCGAGCACCCGTGCAACTGTTTTTGTCAGACCACGGCTTTGTTTGTATGACACTGGCTTGATTGCGGAACATAACCATCCACTTAATTATCTGGCCGCCTCCAGATAATTATGTGGTGGCCGCCAGATAATGTATAAATAAACAAATGTCATCCCTTGGCACCAACGGGCTTCTGTAAATAATTACCTCCGGAACGGAAAATAATGTCAAATTTCCGGGTGTGTTTAAACTTCAACTGACCTTGGCATCCATGGCTTGGTGGAAAGATTGGTCGCTGGCGTAGAACAGTATCTTCCGGGAGGCACTGCCCCAGCCGATTTGTGTCTGCAAAAATGAAACATAATAGTTAAAGCCGAGCCGTAATGGATATAACTGTGACAGTGTACCAGGTTGCACGAGTTAGCCTGGTGGCGTACCGAAAGCCTCATAACCTGCGTCGTAACCTGCTGGACCAAATTTGTTGCGACATCCGCCGAAGATGGGACAGAAGTGGGATAGAAACACACGAAGAAGACACGGTCGAACATAGGTCAATAGATGAAAGTCCATATGGCAGTTCGGTTGTACGATCGTATGACTTATAGACCTGCGAATAGATGTCAACAACGGTGGAACAACGTCACGATGACGTAATGGGTAAATATCTAAACTGTAAATGACCTATGATGGCGCCATTGATTGTCGGGTTGCCGGGCACTTTCGGCTGAACAGAGCATTCGATGGGCAATTTGGGATGAATAGCGCCTTCAACGATCCACTGTTGGTATGATATTCTCGTTGCGTCACCTCCAGAAGAAATGTATAAAGCAGCCCAAACCCTACCTTGCTTTTGTTGATCTCACCAAGGCTTTTGATACTGTCAGCAGATCTGGGTTGCACAAAATCCGCAGACTGCTTAACATTATTGGCTCCTTTCATTCGTTCAGCACAGTACAGTTCGACGGATCTCCGTCCGAGAGCTTCCTAGTCAGAAATGGCGTGAAGTAGGGTTGTGTCCTAGCACCCAGTTTATTCGGCATTTTGACGTCTTCGTGACGTCACATGACGTCATTGACGATCACGACAATATTCAAGATATTCCATATATATCTCCCATTTTGTTATGCCAATATATTTTGTTATTATGAACTCGGTGATGGTAGCTATTGGCAAAGTAACCGAACATAAAGCAACCCCAACCTTTCGTAGGAGGACGTTAGCTGTGGCATTTTTGAGGCACACTTATTTTCATCGACATAAGTTGTCTCGTCATATGAGACGAATGTCACCATACCGTATAATAGCCGAGTAATAGCCAACATAAGATGTGTGACGTCATGGCCACGTCATGACGTACCTTAATTGATACTGACGAAAATGCTATTTATTGGGAGACTTAAAACATACTCGAGAACAGTTCGCTTGGCAAGGGGCTAGCGGTAAGAGGTGGGTCTTGCACACAACCACTGACAGCACCAAGCGAGGTAGTACGAGAGACTATATCTTAAACTTAAAATTAACATATTAATCTCCATAAAAGGTAAATGTTTGGCCCTCGACCGGAAAAAGTAAAATCACAATCAAAATCTGTTGACTAAGACACAACTAGGTGGTACCATTAGACGTCCAGTAACCTAAATTCGGTCTCTCGATTCCCAATATAATTATACAGTGAATTTATTTGGTATTCAAATATTTCACTTTCTTTAGGTCACGCGACGTCATTGACGGCAACTTTTTTTGGGGAAAATGGGTCCAATCGACTTCCGTAAACCTTTGTTAGACGACGACTGAGAAAGCAAAAGTGGGAAAGCCACCTACATAAGGCCATCCAAATCACCCTCAGACTTGCCGGACATACAGCGACCAGCATAAGGCCATCCAAACCACCCTCAGACTTACCGTACATACAGCGACCAGCATAAGGCCATCCACACCACCCTCAGACTTACCGCACATACAGCGACTTACATAAGACCATCCACACCACCCTCACACTTACCGCACATACAGCGACTTACATAAGACCATCCATACCACCCTCAGACTAACCGTACATACAGCGACTTACATAAGGCCATCCAAACCACGCTCAGACTTACCGTACATACAGCGACCTACATAAGGCCATCCAAACCACGCTCAGACTTACCGTACATACAGCGACCATCATAAGGCCATCCAAACCACGCTCAGACTTACCGTACATACAGCGACCTACATGATGCCATCCAAACCACGCTCAGACTTACCGTACATACATCGACCTATATAAGGCCATCCATACCACCCTCAGACTGACCGTACATACATCGACTTACATATGGCCATCCAAACCACCCTCAGACTTACCGTACATACAGCGACTTACATAATGCCATCCAAACCACCCTCAGACTTACCGTACATACCGTACATACAGCGACTTACATAAGGCCATCCAAACCACCCTTAGACTTACCGTACATACAGCGACCACCATAAGGCCATCCATACCACCCTCAGACGTACCGTACATACAACGACTTACATAAGGCCATCCAAACCACCCTCAGACTTACCGTACATACAGCGACCACCATAAGGCCATCCATACCACCCTCAGACTTACCGTACATACAGCGACTTACATAAGGCCATCCAAACCACCCTCAGACTTACCGTACATACAGCGACCTACATAAGGCCATCCAAACCACCCTTAGACTTACCGTACATACAGCGACCACCATAAGGCCATCCATACCACCGTCAGACTAACCGTACATACAGCGACTTACATAAGGCCATCCAAACCACCCTCAGACTTACCGTACATACAGCGACTTACATAATGCCATCCAAACCACCCTCAGACTTACCGTACATACAGCGACTTACATAAGGCCATCCAAACCACCCTTAGACTTACCGTACATACAGCGACTTACATAAGGCCATCCATACCACCCTCGGACTTACCGTACATACAGCGACTTACATAATGCCATCCAAACCACCCTCAGACTTACCGTACATACCGTACATACAGCGACCACCATAAGGCCATCCAAACCACCCTCAGACTTACCGTACATACAGCGACTTACATAATGCCATCCAAACCACCCTCAGACTTACCGTACATACCGTACATACAGCGACTTACATAAGGCCATCCAAACCACCCTTAGACTTACCGTACATACAGCGACCACCATAAGGACATCCATACCACCCTCAGACTTACCGTACATACAGCGACTTACATAAGGCCATCCAAACCACCCTTAGACTTACCGTACATACAGCGACCACCATAAGGCCATCCATACCACCCTCAGACTTACCGTACATACAGCGACTTACATAAGGCCATCCAAACCACCCTCAGACTTACCGTACATACAGCGACTTACATAAGGCCATCCATACCACCCTCAGACTTACCGTACATACAGCGACTTCCATAAGGCCATCCAAACCACCCTCAGACTTACCGTACATACAGCGACCTACATAAGGCCATCCAAACCACCCTTAGACTTACCGTACATACAGCGACCACCATAAGGCCATCCATACCACCGTCAGACTAACCGTACATACAGCGACTTACATAAGGCCATCCAAACCACCCTCAGACTTACCGTACATACAGCGACCAGCATAAGGCCATCCAAACCACGCTCAGACTTACCGTACATACAGCGACTTACATAAGGCCATCCAAACCACCCTCAGACTTACCGTACATACAGCGACTTCCATAAGGCCATCCATACCACCGTCAGACTTACCGTACATACAGCGACCTACATAAGGCCATCCAAACCACCCTTAGACTTACCGTACATACAGCGACCTACATAAGGCCATCCAAACCACCCTCAGACTTACCGTACATACAGCGACCTACATAAGGCCATCCAAACCACCCTTAGACTTACCGTACATACAGCGACCACCATAAGGCCATCCATACCACCGTCAGACTAACCGTACATACAGCGACTTACATAAGGCCATCCAAACCACCCTCAGACTTACCGTACATACAGCGACTTACATAAGGCCATCCAAACCACCCTTAGACTTACCGTACATACAGCGACTTACATAAGGCCATCCAAACCACCCTCAGACTTACCGTACATACAGCGACTTACATAAGGCCATCCAAACCACGCTCAGACTAACCGTACATACAGCGACTTACATAAGGCCATCCAAACCACCCTCAGACTTACCGTACAAACATCGACCTACATAAGGCCATCCAAACCACCCTTAGACTTACCGTACATACAGCGACTTACATAAGGCCATCCAAACCACCCTTAGACTTACCGTACATACAGCGACTTACATAAGGCCATCCAAACCACCCTCAGACTTACCGTACATACAGCGACCTACATAAGGCCATCCAAACCACCCTCAGACTTACCGTACATACAGCGACCTACATAAGGCCATCCAAACCACCCTTAGACTTACCGTACATACAGCGACCTACATAAGGCCATCCATAACACCCTCAGACTGATCGTACATACATCGACCTACATAAGGCCATTCAAACCACCCTCAGACTTACCGTACATACAGCGACCTACATAAGGCCATCCAAACCACCCTTAGACTTACCGTACATACAGCGACTTACATAAGGCCATCCAAACCACCCTTAGACTTACCGTACATACAGCGACCTACATAAGGCCATCCAAACCACCCTTAGACTTACCGTACATACAGCGACTTACATAAGGCCATCCAAACCACGCTCAGACTTACCGTACATACAGCGACTTCCATAAGGCCATTCAAACCACCCTCAGACTTACCGTACATACAGCGACCTACATAAGGCCATCCAAACCACCCTTAGACTTACCGTACATACAGCGACCTACATAAGGCCATCCAAACCACCCTTAGACTTACCGTACATACAGCGACCACCATAAGGCCATCCATACCACCCTCAGACTAACCGTACATACAGCGACTTACATAAGGCCATCCAAACCACGCTCAGACTTACCGTACATACATCGACCTATATAAGGCCATCCATACCACCCTCAGACTGACCGTACATACATCGACTTACATATGGCCATCCAAACCACCCTCAGACTTACCGTACATACAGCGACCATCATAAGGCCATCCAAACCACCCTCAGACTTACCGTACATACATCGACCTACATAAGGCCATCCATAACACCCTCAGACTGATCGTACATACATCGACCTACATAAGGCCATCCAAACCACCCTTAGACTTACCGTACATACAGCGACCTACATAAGGCCATCCATACCATCCTCAGACTGATCGTACATACATCGACCTACATAAGACCATCCAAACCACCCTTGGACTTACCGTACATACAGGGACCTACATAAGGCCATCCATAACACCCTCAGACTGATCGTACATACATCGACCTACATAAGGCCATCCAAACCACCCTCAGACTTACCGTACATACAGCGACTACCATAAGGCCATCCATACCACCCTCAGACTAACCGTACATACAGCGACTTACATAAGGCCATCCAAACCACGCTCAGACTTACCGTACATACAGCGACTTACATAAGGCCATCCAAACCACGCTCAGACTTACCGTACATACAGCGACCATCATAAGGCCATCCAAACCACGCTCAGACTTACCGTACATACAGCGACCTACATGAGGCCATCCAAACCACGCTCAGACTTACCGTACATACATCGACCTATATAAGGCCATCCATACCACCCTCAGACTGACCGTACATACAGCGACTTACATAATACCATCCAA
This sequence comes from Arenicola marina, assembly GCA_964019135.1. Classification (NCBI taxonomy): domain Eukaryota; kingdom Metazoa; phylum Annelida; class Polychaeta; family Arenicolidae; genus Arenicola; species Arenicola marina. The sequence continues at coordinate 38,015,753 of OZ025259.1, read as the reverse complement.
ACCACCCTCAGACTTACCGTACATACCGTACATACAGCGACTTACATAAGGCCATCCATACCACCCTCAGACTTACCGTACATACAGCGACCTACATAAGGCCATCCAAACCACCCTCAGACTAACCGTACATACAGCGACTTACATAAGGCCATCCAAACCACCCTCAGACTTACCGTACATACAGCGACTTCCATAAGGCCATCCAAACCACCCTCAGACTTACCGTACATACAGCGACCTACATAAGGCCATCCAAACCACCCTTAGACTTACCGTACATACAGCGACCTACATAAGGCCATCCAAACCACCCTTAGACTTACCGTACATACAGCGACCACCATAAGGCCATCCATACCACCGTCAGACTAACCGTACATACAGCGACTTACATAAGGCCATCCAAACCACGCTCAGACTTACCGTACATACAGCGACCTACATGAGGCCATCCAAACCACCCTCAGACTTACCGTACATACAGCGACCACCATAAGGCCATCCAAACCACCCTCAGACTTACCGTACATACATCGACCTACATAAGGCCATCCAAACCACGCTCAGACTTACCGTACATACAGCGACTTACATAAGGCCATCCAAACCACCCTCAGACTTACCGTACATACAGCGACCAGCATAAGGCCATCCAAACCACCTTCAGACTTACCGTACATACATCGACCTACATAAGGCCATCCCAACCACCCTCAGACTTACCGTACATACAGCGACCTACATAAGGCCATCCATAACACCCTCAGACTGATCGTACATACATCGACCTACATAAGGCCATTCAAACCACCCTCAGACTTACCGTACATACAGCGACCTACATAAGGCCATCCAAACCACCCTTAGACTTACCGTACATACAGCGACCTACATAAGGCCATCCAAACCACCCTTAGACTTACCGTACATACAGCGACCACCATAAGGCCATCCATACCACCCTCAGACTAACCGTACATACAGCGACTTACATAAGGCCATCCAAACCACGCTCAGACTTACCGTACAAACATCGACCTATATAAGGCCATCCATACCACCCTCAGACTGACCGTACATACAGCGACTTACATATGGCCATCCAAACCACCCTCAGACTTACCGTACATACAGCGACCATCATAAGGCCATCCAAACCACGCTCAGACTTAACGTACTTACAGCGACCTACATGAGGCCATCCAAACCACGCTCAGACTTACCGTACATACATCGACCTATATAAGGCCATCCATACCACCCTCAGACTGACCGTACATACATCGACTTACATATGGCCATCCAAACCACCCTCAGACTTACCGTACATACCGTACATACAGCGACTTACATAAGGCCATCCATACCACCCTCAGACTTACCGTACATACAGCGACTTACATAAGGCCATCCAAACCACCCTCAGACTAACCGTACATACAGCGACCATCATAAGGCCATCCATACCACCCTCAGACTTACCGTACATACAGCGACTTACATAAGGCCATCCAAACCACCCTCAGACTAACCGTACATACAGCGACTTACATAAGGCCATCCAAACCACCCTCAGACTGACCGTACATACAGCGACTTCCATAAGGCCATCCAAACCACCCTCAGACTTACCGTACATACAGCGACCTACATAAGGCCATCCAAACCACCCTTAGACTTACCGTACATACAGCGACCTACATAAGGCCATCCAAACCACCCTTAGACTTACCGTACATACAGCGACCACCATAAGGCCATCCATACCACCGTCAGACTAACCGTACATACAGCGACTTACATAAGGCCATCCAAACCACGCTCAGACTTACCGTACATACAGCGACCTACATGAGGCCATCCAAACCACCCTCAGACTTACCGTACATACAGCGACCACCATAAGGCCATCCAAACCACCCTCAGACTTACCGTACATACATCGACCTACATAAGGCCATCCAAACCACGCTCAGACTTACCGTACATACAACGACTTACATAAGGCCATCCAAACCACCCTCAGACTTACCGTACATACAGCGACCAGCATAAGGCCATCCAAACCACGCTCAGACTTACCGTACATACAGCGACTTACATAAGGCCATCCAAACCACCCTCAGACTTACCGTACATACAGCGACCAGCATAAGGCCATCCAAACCACCTTCAGACTTACCGTACATACATCGACCTACATAAGGCCATCCCAACCACCCTCAGACTTACCGTACATACAGCGACCTACATAAGGCCATCCATAACACCCTCAGACTGATCGTACATACATCGACCAACATAAGGCCATTCAAACCACCCTCAGACTTACCGTACATACAGCGACCTACATAAGGCCATCCAAACCACCCTTAGACTTACCGTACATACAGCGACCTACATAAGGCCATCCAAACCACCCTTAGACATACCGTACATACAGCGACCATCATAAGGCCATCCAAACCACGCTCAGACTTACCGTACTTACAGCGACCTACATAAGGCCATCCAAACCACGCTCAGACTTACCGTACATACATCGACCTATATAAGGCCATCCATACCACCCTCAGACTGACCGTACATACATCGACTTACATATGGCCATCCAAACCACCCTCAGACTTACCGTACATACAGCGACTTACATAATGCCATCCAAACCACCCTCAGACTTACCGTACATACCGTACATACAGCGACTTACATAAGGCCATCCATACCACCCTCAGACTTACCGTACATACAGCGACTTACATAAGGCCATCCAAACCACCCTCAGACTAACCGTACATACAGCGACTTACATAAGGCCATCCAAACCACCCTCAGACTTACCGTACATACAGCGACCTACATAAGGCCATCCAAACCACCCTTAGACTTACCGTACATACAGCGACCTACATAAGGCCATCCAAACCACCCTTAGACTTACCGTACATACAGCGACCACCATAAGGCCATCCATACCACCCTCAGACTAACCGTACATACAGCGACTTACATAAGGCCATCCAAACCACGCTCAGACTTACAGTACATACAGCGACCTACATGAGGCCATCCAAACCACCCTCAGACTTACCGTACATACAGCGACCACCATAAGGCCATCCAAACCACCCTCAGACTTACCGTACATACATCGACCTACATAAGGCCATCCAAACCACGCTCAGACTTACCGTACATACAGCGACTTACATAAGGCCATCCAAACCACCCTCAGACTTACCGTACATGCAGCGACTTACATAAGGCCATCCCAACCACCCTCAGACTTACCGTACATACAGCGACCTACATAAGGCCATCCATAACACCCTCAGACTGATCGTACATACATTGACCTACATAAGGCCATTCAAACCACCCTCAGACTTACCGTACATACAGCGACCTACATAAGGCCATCCAAACCACCCTTAGACTTACCGTACATACAGCGACCTACATAAGGCCATCCAAACCACCCTTAGACTTACCGTACATACAGCGACCACCATAAGGCCATCCATACCACCCTCAGACTAACCGTACATACAGCGACTTACATAAGGCCATCCAAACCACGCTCAGACTTACCGTACATACAGCGACCATCATAAGGCCATCCAAACCATCCTCAGACTTACCGTACATACAGCGACCTACATAAGGCCATCCAAACCACGCTCAGACTTACCGTACATACAGCGACCTACATGAGGCCATCCAAACCACGCTCAGACTTAACGTACATACATCGACCTACATAAGGCCATCCATACCACCCTCAGACTGACCGTACATACATCGACTTACATAGGGCCATCCAAACCACCCTCAGACTTACCGTACATACAGCGACTTACATAAGGCCGTCCAAACCACCCTCAGACTTACCGTACATACCGTACATACATCGACCTACATAAGGCCATCCAAACCACCCTCAGACTTACCGTACATATAGCGACCTACATAAGGCCATCCATACCACCCTCAGACTTACCGTACATACAGCGACTTACATGAGGCCATCCAAACCACCCTCAGACTTACCGTACATACAGCGACCTACATAAGGCATTCCATAACACCCTCAGACTTACCGTACATACAGCGACCTACATAAGGCCATCCAAACCACCCTCATACTTACCGTACATACAGCGACCTACGTAAGGCCATCCGTACCACCCTCAGACTGATCATACATACATCGACCTGCATAAGGCCATCCAAACCACCCTTAGACTTACCGTACATACAGCGACCTACATAAGGCCATCCAAACCACCTTCAGACTGATCGTACATACATCGACCTACATAAAGCCATCCAAACCACCCTCAGACTTACCGTACATACAGCGACCTACATAAGGCCATCCAAAATACTCTATGACTTAGCGTACATAGAGGTGTCTGCATAAGGCCTTCCAAACCACCCTCAGACTGATCGTACATACATCGACCTACATAAGGCCATCCAAACCACCCTCAGACTTACCGTACATGCAGCGACCTACATAAGGCCATCCATAACATCCTCAGACTATTCGTTCATACATCGACCTACATAAGGCCATCCAAACCACCCTTAGACTTACCGTACATACAGCGACCTACATAAGGCCATCCAAACCACCCTCAGACTGATCGTACATACATCGACCTACATAAGGCCATCCAAACCACCCTCAGACTTACCGTATATACAGCGACCTACATAAGGCCATCCAAAATACTCTATGACTTAGCGTACATAGAGGTGTCTGCATAAGGCCTTCCAAACCACCCTCAGACTGATCGTACATACATCGACCTACATAAGGCCATCCAAACCACCCTCAGACTTACCGTACATACAGCGACCTACATAAGGCCATCCATAACATCCTCAGACTGTTCGTTCATACATCGACCTACATAAGGCCATCCAAACCACCCTTAGACTTACCGTACATACAGCGACCTACATAAGGCCATCCAAACCACCCTCAGACTGATCGTACATACAGCGACCTACATAAGGCCATCCATACCACCCTCAGACTGACCGTACATACATCGACTTACATATGGCCATCCAAACCACCCTCAGACTTACCGTACATACAGCGACTTCCATAAGGCCATCCAAACCACCCTCAGACTTACCGTACATACAGCGACTTACATAATGCCATCCAAACCACCCTTAGACTTACCGTACATACAGCGACCTACATAAGGCCATCCAAACCACCCTTAGACTTACCGTACATACAGCGACTTACATAATGCCATCCAAACCACCCTTAGACTTACCGTACATACAGCGACCACCATAAGGCCATCCATACCACCCTCAGACTTACCGTACATACAGCGACCACCATAAGGCCATCCAAACCACCCTTAGACTTACCGTACATACAGCGACCACCATAAGGCCATTCAAACCACCCTCAGACTTACCGTACATACAGCGACCACCATAAGGCCATCCATACCACCCTCAGACTTACCGTACATACAGCGACTTACATAATGCCATCCAAACCACCCTCAGACTTACCGTACATACCGTACATACAGCGAATTCCATAAGGCCATCCATACCACCCTTAGACTTACCGTACATACAGCGACTTACATAAGGCCATCCAAACCACCCTCAGACTTACCGTACATACAGCGACCTACATAAGGCCATCCATAACATCCTCAGACTGTTCGTTCATACATCGACCTACATAAGGCCATCCAAACCACCCTTAGACTTACCGTACATACAGCGACTTCCATAAGGCCATCCATACCACCCTCAGACTTACCGTACATACAGCGACCACCATAAGGCCATCCAAACCACCCTCAGACTTACCGTACATACAGCGACTTACATAAGGCCATCCAAACCACCCTCAGACTAACCGTACATACAGCGACTTACATAAGGCCATCCAAACCACCCTTAGACTTACCGTACATACAGCGACTTACATAAGGCCATCCAAACCACCCTCAGACTAACCGTACATACAGCGACTTACATAAGGCCATCCAAACCACCCTTAGACTTACCGTACATACAGCGACTTACATAAGGCCATCCAAACCACCCTCAGACTAACCGTACATACAGCGACTTACATAAGGCCATCCAAACCACCCTTAGACTTACCGTACATACAGCGACTTACATAAGGCCATCCAAACCACCCTCAGACTTACCGTACATACAGCGACCTACATAAGGCCATCCAAACCACCCTCAGACTTACCGTACATACCGTACATACAGCGAATTCCATAAGGCCATCCATACCACCCTCAGACTAACCGTACATACAGCGACTTACATAAGGCCATCCACACCACCCTCAGACTTACCGTACATACAGCGACTTACATAAGGCCATCCAAACCACCCTCAGACTTACCGTACATACAGCGACCTACATAAGGCCATCCAAACCACCCTCAGACTTACCGTACATACCGTACATACAGCGAATTCCATAAGGCCATCCATACCACCCTCAGACTAACCGTACATACAGCGACTTACATAATGCCATCCAAACCACCCTCAGACTTACCGTACATACCGTACATACAGCGAATTCCATAAGGCCATCCATACCACCCTCAGACTAACCGTACATACAGCGACTTACATAAGGCCATCCACACCACCCTCAGACTTACCGTACATACAGCGACTTACATAATGCCATCCAAACCACCCTCAGACTTACCGTACATACCGTACATACAGCGAATTCCATAAGGCCATCCATACCACCCTCAGACTAACCGTACATACAGCGACTTACATAAGGCCATCCAAACCACCCTTAGACTTACCGTACATACAGCGACTTACATAAGGCCATCCAAACCACCCTCAGACTTACCGTACATACAGCGACCTACATAAGGCCATCCATAACATCCTCAGACTGTTCGTTCATACATCGACCTACATAAGGCCATCCAAACCACCCTTAGACTTACCGTACATACAGCGACTTCCATAAGGCCATCCATACCACCCTCAGACTTACCGTACATACAGCGACCACCATAAGGCCATCCAAACCACCCTCAGACTTACCGTACATACAGCGACTTACATAAGGCCATCCAAACCACCCTCAGACTAACCGTACATACAGCGACTTACATAAGGCCATCCAAACCACCCTTAGACTTACCGTACATACAGCGACTTACATAAGGCCATCCAAACCACCCTCAGACTTACCGTACATACAGCGACCTACATAAGGCCATCCACACCACCCTCAGACTTACCGTACATACAGCGACTTACATAAGGCCGTCCAAACCACCCTCAGACTTACCGTACATACAGCGACTTACATAATGCCATCCAAACCACCCTTAGACTTACCGTACATACAGCGACCACCATAAGGCCATCCATACCACCCTCAGACTTACCGTACATACAGCGACCACCATAAGGCCATCCAAACCACCCTTAGACTTACCGTACATACAGCGACCACCATAAGGCCATTCAAACCACCCTCAGACTTACCGTACATACAGCGACCACCATAAGGCCATCCATACCACCCTCAGACTTACCGTACATACAGCGACTTACATAATGCCATCCAAACCACCCTCAGACTTACCGTACATACCGTACATACAGCGAATTCCATAAGGCCATCCATACCACCCTCAGACTAACCGTACATACAGCGACTTACATAAGGCCATCCAAACCACCCTTAGACTTACCGTACATACAGCGACTTACATAAGGCCATCCAAACCACCCTCAGACTTACCGTACATACAGCGACCTACATAAGGCCATCCATAACATCCTCAGACTGTTCGTTCATACATCGACCTACATAAGGCCATCCAAACCACCCTTAGACTTACCGTACATACAGCGACTTCCATAAGGCCATCCATACCACCCTCAGACTTACCGTACATACAGCGACCACCATAAGGCCATCCAAACCACCCTCAGACTTACCGTACATACAGCGACTTACATAAGGCCATCCAAACCACCCTCAGACTAACCGTACATACAGCGACTTACATAAGGCCATCCAAACCACCCTTAGACTTACCGTACATACAGCGACTTACATAAGGCCATCCAAACCACCCTCAGACTTACCGTACATACAGCGACCTACATAAGGCCATCCACACCACCCTCAGACTTACCGTACATACAGCGACTTACATAAGGCCGTCCAAACCACCCTCAGACTTACCGTACATACAGCGACTTCCATAAGGCCATCCAAACCACCCTCAGACTTACCGTACATACAGCGACTTACATAAGGCCATCCAAACCACCCTCAGACTTACCGTACATACAGCGACTTACATAAGGCCAACCAAACCACCCTTAGACTTACCGTACATACAGCGACTTACATAAGGCCATCCAAACCACCCTCAGACTTACCGTACATACAGCGACTTCCATAAGGCCATCCAAACCACCCTCAGACTTACCGTACATACAGCGACTTACATAAGGCCATCCAAACCACCCTCAGACTTACCGTACATACAGCGACTTCCATAAGGCCATCCATACCACCCCCGGACTTACCGTACATACAGCGACTTACATAAGGCCATCCAAACCACCCTCAGACTTACCGTACATACAGCGACTTACATAAGGCCATCCAAACCACCCTCAGACTTACCGTACATACAGCGACCTACATAAGGCCATCCAAACCACCCTCAGACTTACCGTACATACAGCGACTTCCATAAGGCCATCCAAACCACCCTTAGACTTACCGTACATACAGCGACCTACATAAGGCCATCCAAACCACCCTTAGACTTACCGTACATACAGCGACTTACATAAGGCCATCCAAACCACCCTCAGACTAACCGTACATACAGCGACTTACATAAGGCCATCCAAACCACCCTTAGACTTACCGTACATACAGCGACTTACATAAGGCCATCCAAACCACCCTCAGACTTACCGTACATACAGCGACCTACATAAGGCCATCCATAACATCCTCAGACTGTTCGTTCATACATCGACCTACATAAGGCCATCCAAACCACCCTTAGACTTACCGTACATACAGCGACTTCCATAAGGCCATCCATACCACCCTCAGACTTACCGTACATACAGCGACCACCATAAGGCCATCCAAACCACCCTCAGACTTACCGTACATACAGCGACTTACATAAGGCCATCCAAACCACCCTTAGACTTACCGTACATACAGCGACCTACATAAGGCCATCCAAACCACCCTCAGACTGATCGTACATACATCGACCTACATAAGGCCATCCAAACCACCCTCAGACTTACCGTATATACAGCGACCTACATAAGGCCATCCAAAATACTCTATGACTTAGCGTACATAGAGGTGTCTGCATAAGGCCTTCCAAACCACCCTCAGACTGATCGTACATACATCGACCTACATAAGGCCATCCAAACCACCCTCAGACTTACCGTACATACAGCGACCTACATAAGGCCATCCATAACATCCTCAGACTGTTCGTTCATACATCGACCTACATAAGGCCATCCAAACCACCCTTAGACTTACCGTACATACAGCGACCTACATAAGGCCATCCAAACCACCCTCAGACTGATCGTACATACAGCGACCTACATAAGGCCATCCATACCACCCTCAGACTGACCGTACATACATCGACTTACATATGGCCATCCAAACCACCCTCAGACTTACCGTACATACAGCGACTTCCATAAGGCCATCCAAACCACCCTCAGACTTACCGTACATACAGCGACTTACATAATGCCATCCAAACCACCCTTAGACTTACCGTACATACAGCGACCTACATAAGGCCATCCAAACCACCCTTAGACTTACCGTACATACAGCGACTTACATAATGCCATCCAAACCACCCTTAGACTTACCGTACATACAGCGACCACCATAAGGCCATCCATACCACCCTCAGACTTACCGTACATACAGCGACCACCATAAGGCCATCCAAACCACCCTTAGACTTACCGTACATACAGCGACCACCATAAGGCCATTCAAACCACCCTCAGACTTACCGTACATACAGCGACCACCATAAGGCCATCCATACCACCCTCAGACTTACCGTACATACAGCGACTTACATAATGCCATCCAAACCACCCTCAGACTTACCGTACATACCGTACATACAGCGAATTCCATAAGGCCATCCATACCACCCTCAGACTAACCGTACATACAGCGACTTACATAAGGCCATCCAAACCACCCTTAGACTTACCGTACATACAGCGACTTACATAAGGCCATCCAAACCACCCTCAGACTTACCGTACATACAGCGACCTACATAAGGCCATCCATAACATCCTCAGACTGTTCGTTCATACATCGACCTACATAAGGCCATCCAAACCACCCTTAGACTTACCGTACATACAGCGACTTCCATAAGGCCATCCATACCACCCTCAGACTTACCGTACATACAGCGACCACCATAAGGCCATCCAAACCACCCTCAGACTTACCGTACATACAGCGACTTACATAAGGCCATCCAAACCACCCTCAGACTAACCGTACATACAGCGACTTACATAAGGCCATCCAAACCACCCTTAGACTTACCGTACATACAGCGACTTACATAAGGCCATCCAAACCACCCTCAGACTTACCGTACATACAGCGACCTACATAAGGCCATCCACACCACCCTCAGACTTACCGTACATACAGCGACTTACATAAGGCCGTCCAAACCACCCTCAGACTTACCGTACATACAGCGACTTCCATAAGGCCATCCAAACCACCCTCAGACTTACCGTACATACAGCGACTTACATAAGGCCATCCAAACCACCCTCAGACTTACCGTACATACAGCGACTTACATAAGGCCATCCAAACCACCCTTAGACTTACCGTACATACAGCGACTTACATAAGGCCATCCAAACCACCCTCAGACTTACCGTACATACAGCGACTTCCATAAGGCCATCCAAACCACCCTCAGACTTACCGTACATACAGCGACTTACATAAGGCCATCCAAACCACCCTCAGACTTACCGTACATACAGCGACTTCCATAAGGCCATCCATACCACCCTCGGACTTACCGTACATACAGCGACTTACATAAGGCCATCCAAACCACCCTCAGACTTACCGTACATACAGCGACTTACATAAGGCCATCCAAACCACCCTCAGACTTACCGTACATACAGCGACCTACATAAGGCCATCCAAACCACCCTCAGACTTACCGTACATACAGCGACTTCCATAAGGCCATCCAAACCACCCTTAGACTTACCGTACATACAGCGACCTACATAAGGCCATCCAAACCACCCTTAGACTTACCGTACATACAGCGACTTACATAAGGCCATCCAAACCACCCTTAGACTTACCGTACATACAGCGACTTACATAAGGCCATCCAAACCACCCTTAGACTTACCGTACATACAGCGACTTACATAAGGCCATCCAAACCACCCTCAGACTTACCGTACATACAGCGACCTACATAAGGCCATCCATAACATCCTCAGACTGTTCGTTCATACATCGACCTACATAAGGCCATCCAAACCACCCTTAGACTTACCGTACATACAGCGACTTCCATAAGGCCATCCATACCACCCTCAGACTTACCGTACATACAGCGACCACCATAAGGCCATCCAAACCACCCTCAGACTTACCGTACATACAGCGACTTACATAAGGCCATCCAAACCACCCTCAGACTAACCGTACATACAGCGACTTACATAAGGCCATCCAAACCACCCTTAGACTTACCGTACATACAGCGACTTACATAAGGCCATCCAAACCACCCTCAGACTTACCGTACATACAGCGACCTACATAAGGCCATCCACACCACCCTCAGACTTACCGTACATACAGCGACTTACATAAGGCCGTCCAAACCACCCTCAGACTTACCGTACATACAGCGACTTCCATAAGGCCATCCATACCACCCTCGGACTTACCGTACATACAGCGACTTACATAAGGCCATCCAAACCACCCTCAGACTTACCGTACATACAGCGACTTACATAAGGCCATCCAAACCACCCTCAGACTTACCGTACATACAGCGACTTACATAAGGCCATCCAAACCACCCTCAGACTTACCGTACATACAGCGACTTACATAAGGCCATCCAAACCACCCTTAGACTTACCGTACATACAGCGACCTACATAAGGCCATCCAAACCACCCTTAGACTTACCGTACATACAGCGACTTACATAAGGCCATCCAAACCACCCTCAGACTAACCGTACATACAGCGACTTACATAAGGCCATCCAAACCACCCTTAGACTTACCGTACATACAGCGACTTACATAAGGCCATCCAAACCACCCTCAGACTTACCGTACATACAGCGACCTACATAAGGCCATCCATAACATCCTCAGACTGTTCGTTCATACATCGACCTACATAAGGCCATCCAAACCACCCTTAGACTTACCGTACATACAGCGACTTCCATAAGGCCATCCATACCACCCTCAGACTTACCGTACATACAGCGACCACCATAAGGCCATCCAAACCACCCTCAGACTTACCGTACATACAGCGACTTACATAAGGCCATCCAAACCACCCTCAGACTAACCGTACATACAGCGACTTACATAAGGCCATCCAAACCACCCTTAGACTTACCGTACATACAGCGACTTACATAAGGCCATCCAAACCACCCTCAGACTTACCGTACATACAGCGACCTACATAAGGCCATCCACACCACCCTCAGACTTACCGTACATACAGCGACTTACATAAGGCCGTCCAAACCACCCTCAGACTTACCGTACATACAGCGACTTCCATAAGGCCATCCAAACCACCCTCAGACTTACCGTACATACAGCGACTTACATAAGGCCATCCAAACCACCCTCAGACTTACCGTACATACAGCGACTTACATAAGGCCATCCAAACCACCCTTAGACTTACCGTACATACAGCGACTTACATAAGGCCATCCAAACCACCCTCAGACTTACCGTACATACAGCGACTTCCATAAGGCCATCCAAACCACCCTCAGACTTACCGTACATACAGCGACTTACATAAGGCCATCCAAACCACCCTCAGACTTACCGTACATACAGCGACTTCCATAAGGCCATCCATACCACCCTCGGACTTACCGTACATACAGCGACTTACATAAGGCCATCCAAACCACCCTCAGACTTACCGTACATACAGCGACTTACATAAGGCCATCCAAACCACCCTCAGACTTACCGTACATACAGCGACCTACATAAGGCCATCCAAACCACCCTCAGACTTACCGTACATACAGCGACTTCCATAAGGCCATCCAAACCACCCTTAGACTTACCGTACATACAGCGACCTACATAAGGCCATCCAAACCACCCTTAGACTTACCGTACATACAGCGACTTACATAAGGCCATCCAAACCACCCTTAGACTTACCGTACATACAGCGACTTCCATAAGGCCATCCATACCACCCTCAGACTTACCGTACATACAGCGACTTACATAAGGCCATCCAAACCACCCTTAGACTTACCGTACATACAGCGACTTACATAAGGCCATCCAAACCACCCTCAGACTTACCGTACATACAGCGACTACCATAAGGCCATCCATACCACCCTCAGACTTACCGTACATACAGCGACTTACATAAGGCCATCCAAACCACCCTCAGACTTACCGTACATACAGCGACTTACATAAGGCCATCCAAACCACCCTCAGACTTACCGTACATACAGCGACTTCCATAAGGCCATCCAAACCACCCTCAGACTTACCGTACATACAGCGACCACCATAAGGCCATCCATACCACCGTCAGACTTACCGTACATACAGCGACTTACATAAGGCCATCCATACCACCCTCAGACTTACCGTACATACAGCGACTTACATAAGGCCATCCAAACCACCCTCAGACTTACCGTACATACAGCGACTTACATAAGGCCATCCAAACCACCCTCAGACTTACCGTACATACAGCGACTTACATAAGGCCATCCAAACCACCCTCAGACTTACCGTACATACAGCGACTTACATAAGGCCATCCAAACCACCCTCAGACTTACCGTACATACAGCGACTTACATAAGGCCATCCAAACCACCCTCAGACTTACCGTACATACAGCGACTACCATAAGGCCATCCATACCACCCTCAGACTTACCGTACATACAGCGACTTACATAAGGCCATCCAAACCACCCTCAGACTTACCGTACATACAGCGACTTACATAAGGCCATCCAAACCACCCTCAGACTTACCGTACATACAGCGACTTACATAATGCCATCCAAACCACCCTCAGACTTACCGTGCATACCGTACATACAGCGACTTACATAAGGCCATCCATACCACCCTCAGACTTACCGTACATACAGCGACTTACATAAGGCCATCCAAACCACCCTCAGACTTACCGTACATACAGCGACTTCCATAAGGCCATCCAAACCACCCTCAGACGTACCGTACATACAGCGACTTACATAAGGCCATCCAAACCACCCTCAGACTTACCGTACATACAGCGACTACCATAAGGCCATCCAAACCACCCTTAGACTTACCGTACATACAGCGACTTACATAAGGCCATCCAAACCACCCTCAGACTTACCGTACATACAGCGACTTACATAAGGCCATCCACACCACGCACAGACTTACCGTACATACAGCGACCTACATAAGGCCATCCAAACCACCCTCAGACTTACCGTACATACAGCGACTTCCATAAGGCCATCCAAACCACCCTCAGACTTACCGTACATACAGCGACCTACATAAGGCCATCCAAACCACCCTCAGACTTACCGTACATACAGCGACTTACATAAGGCCATCCAAACCACCCTTAGACTTACCGTACATACAGCGACCTACATAAGGCCATCCATACCACCCTTAGACTTACCGTACATACAGCGACTTACATAAGGCCATCCAAACCACCCTCAGACTTACCGTACATACAGCGACTTCCATAAGGCCATCCAAACCACCCTCAGACTTACCGTACATACAGCGACTTCCATAAGGCCATCCAAACCACCCTCAGACTTACCGTACATACAGCGACTTACATAAGGCCATCCAAACCACCCTTAGACTTACCGTACATACAGCGACCTACATAAGGCCATCCATACCACCCTTAGACTTACCGTACATACAGCGACTTACATAAGGCCATCCATACCACCCTCAGACTTACCGTACATACAGCGACTTCCATAAGGCCATCCATACCACCCTCAGACTTACCGTACATACAGCGACTTCCATAAGGCCATCCAAACCACCCTCAGACTTACCGTACATACAGCGACTTACATAAGGCCATCCAAACCACCCTCAGACTTACCGTACATACAGCGACTTCCATAAGGCCATCCAAACCACCCTCAGACTTACCGTACATACAGCGACTTACATAAGGCCATCCAAACCACCCTTAGACTTACCGTACATACAGCGACTTACATAAGGCCATCCAAACCACCCTCAGACTTACCGTACATACAGCGACTTCCATAAGGCCCGCCAAACCACCCTCAGACTTACCGTACATACAGCGACTTCCATAAGGCCATCCAAACCACCCTCAGACTTACTGTACATACAGCGACTTACATAAGGCCATCCAAACCACCCTTAGACTTACCGTACATACAGCGACCTACATAAGGCCATCCAAACCACCCTCAGACTTACCGTACATACAGCGACTTCCATAAGGCCATCCAAACCACCCTCAGACTTACCGTACATACAGCGACCTACATAAGGCCATCCAAACCACCCTCAGACTTACCGTACATACAGCGACTTACATAAGGCCATCCAAACCACCCTTAGACTTACCGTACATACAGCGACTTACATAAGGCCATCCAAACCACCCTCAGACTTACCGTACATACAGCGACTTCCATAAGGCCATCCAAACCACCCTCAGACTTACCGTACATACAGCGACTTCCATAAGGCCATCCAAACCACCCTCAGACTTACCGTACATACAGCGACTTACATAAGGCCATCCAAACCACCCTTAGACTTACCGTACATACAGCGACCTACATAAGGCCATCCAAACCACCCTCAGACTTACCGTACATACAGCGACTTACATAAGGCCATCCATACCACCCTCAGACTTACCGTACATACAGCGACTTACATAAGGCCATCCATACCACCCTCAGACTTACCGTACATACAGCGACTTACATCAGGCCATCCATACCACCCTCAGACTTACCGTACATACAGCGACTTACATAAGGCCATCCAAACCACCCTCAGACTTACCGTACATACAGCGACTTACATAAGGCCATCCATACCACCCTCAGACTTACCGTACATACAGCGACTTACATAAGGCCATTCAAACCACCCTCAGACTTACCGTACATACAGCGACTTACATAAGGCCATTCAAACCACCCTCAGACTTACCGTACATACAGCGACCTACATAAGGCCATTCAAACCACCCTCAGACTTACCGTACATACAGCGACTTACATAAGGCCATCCATACCACCCTCAGACTTACCGTACATACAGCGACTTACATAAGGCCATCCAAACCACCCTCAGACTTACCGTACATACAGCGACTTACATAAGGCCATCCAAACCACCCTCAGACTTACCGTACATACAGCGACTTACATAAGGCCATCCAAACCACCCTCAGACTTACCGTACATACAGCGACTTACATAAGGCCATCCATACCACCCTCAGACTTACCGTACATACAGCGACCTACATAAGGCCATCCAAACCACCCTCAGACTTACCGTACATACAGCGACTTCCATAAGGCCATCCAAACCACCCTTAGACTTACCGTACATACAGCGACCTACATAAGGCCATCCAAACCACCCTTAGACTTACCGTACATACAGCGACCTACATAAGGCCATCCAAACCACCCTTAGACTTACCGTACATACAGCGACCTACATAAGGCCATCCAAACCACCCTCAGACTTACCGTACACACAGCGACCTACATAAGGCCATCCAAACCACCCTTAGACTTACCGTACATACAGCGACCTACATAAGGCCATCCAAACCACCCTCAGACTGATCGTACATACAGCGACCACCATAAGGCCATCCAAACCACCCTTAGACTTACCGTACATACAGCGACTTACATAAGGCCATCCAAACCACCCTTAGACTTACCGTACATACAGCGACTTCCATAAGGCCATCCAAACCACCCTTAGACTTACCGTACATACAGCGACTTACATAAGGCCATCCAAACCACCCTCAGACTTACCGTACATACAGCGACTTCCATAAGGCCATTCAAACCACCCTCAGACTTACCGTACATACAGCGACCTACATAAGGCCATCCAAACCACCCTTAGACTTACCGTACATACAGCGACCTACATAAGGCCATCCAAACCACCCTTAGACTTACCGTACATACAGCGACCTACATAAGGCCATCCAAACCACCCTTAGACTTACCGTACATACAGCGACCTACATAAGGCCATCCAAACCACCCTTAGACTTACCGTACATACAGCGACCTACATAAGGCCATCCAAACCACCCTTAGACTTACCGTACATACAGCGACCACCATAAGGCCATCCATACCACCCTCAGACTAACCGTACATACAGCGACTTACATAAGGCCATCCAAACCACGCTCAGACTTACCGTACATACAGCGACCTACATGAGGCCATCCAAACCACCCTCAGACTTACCGTACATACAGCGACCACCATAAGGCCATCCAAACCACCCTCAGACTTACCGTACATACATCGACCTACATAAGGCCATCCAAACCACCCTCAGACTTACCGTACATACAGCGACTTACATAAGGCCATCCAAACCACCCTCAGACTTACCGTACATACAGCGACCAGCATAAGGCCATCCAAACCACCCTCAGACTTACCGTACATACATCGACCTACATAAGGCCATCCCAACCACCCTCAGACTTACCGTACATACAGCGACCTACATAAGGCCATCCATAACACCCTCAGACTGATCGTACATACATCGACCTACATAAGGCCATTCAAACCACCCTCAGACTTACCGTACATACAGCGACCTACATAAGGCCATCCAAACCACCCTTAGACTTACCGTACATACAGCGACCTACATAAGGCCATCCAAACCACCCTTAGACTTACCGTACATACAGCGACCACCATAAGGCCATCCATACCACGCTCAGACTTACCGTACATACAGCGACCTACATGAGGCCATCCAAACCACGCTCAGACTTAACGTACATACATCGACCTACATAAGGCCATCCATACCACCCTCAGACTGACCGTACATACATCGACTTACATAGGGCCATCCAAACCACCCTCAGACTTACCGTACATACAGCGACTTACATAAGGCCGTCCAAACCACCCTCAGACTTACCGTACATACCGTACATACATCGACCTACATAAGGCCATCCAAACCACCCTCAGACTTACCGTACATACAGCGACCTACATAAGGCCATCCATACCACCCTCAGACTTACCGTACATACAGCGACTTACATGAGGCCATCCAAACCACCCTCAGACTTACCGTACATACAGCGACCTACATAAGGCATTCCATAACACCCTCAGACTTACCGTACATACAGCGACCTACATAAGGCCATCCAAACCACCCTCAGACTTACCGTACATACAGCGACCTACGTAAGGCCATCCGTACCACCCTCAGACTGATCATACATACATCGACCTGCATAAGGCCATCCAAACCACCCTTAGACTTACCGTACATACAGCGACCTACATAAGGCCATCCAAACCACCCTCAGACTCATCGTACATACATCGACCTACATAAGGCCATCCAAACCACCCTCAGACTTACCGTACATACAGCGACCTACATAAGGCCATCCAAAATACTCTATGACTTAGCGTACATAGAGGTGTCTGCATAAGGCCTTCCAAACCACCCTCAGACTGATCGTACATACATCGACCTACATAAGGCCATCCAAACCACCCTCAGAGTTACCGTACATACAGCGACCTACATAAGGCCATCCATAACATCCTCAGACTGTTCGTTCATACATCTCCCTACATAAGGCCATCCAAACCACCCTCAGACTTACCGTACATACAGCGACTTACATAAGGCCATCCACACCACCCTTAGACTGATCGTACATACATCGACCTACATAAGGCCATCCAAACCACCCTCAGACTTACCCTACATACAGCGACCTACATAAGGCCATCCATACCACCCTCAGACTTACCGTACATACAGCGACCACCATAAGACCATCCAAACCCCCCTTTAGACTTACCGTACATACAGCGACCACCATAAGACTATCCAAACCGCCCTTTAGACTTACCTACATACAGAGGTCTGCATAAGGCCATGCAAACCACCCTTTAAACTTACCGTACATACAGCGGCCTGCATAAGGCCATCCAAACCACCCTCAGGCTTGTCGAAGTTGGATGAAACCGGAGCCTCGCTGACTTTCCTCTTGAATTCACTAGTGTTGCTCGTGAGACTCAATTCGTGTTTGAAGCCGTACACAGCTGGACATCCGTTGCAGGGGTGTTCCAAGCTGCAAGTGTGCCACATCGCTAAATTACTGCGGCATTATATTGTTAAGAAAACCCAAAACGGAGTATAACAAAAGCCCTCGTTATCGCAAGGCCATGAGGTTCTAGTAGGATTATTGTACTCATCAACATTGACGGTGACCTGCTGATACTGGCCGCCAACTGTCACACGTGTGACACAGTCGACAGGATACAGTGACAGCATGTGACGGAGACCTGCTGAACACGGCCGGCCGCCAACTGTCACACGTGTGGCACAGTCGGCAGGATACAGTGACAGCATGTGACGGTGACCTGCTGAACACGGCCGGCCGCCAACTGTCACACGTGTGACACAGTCGACAGGATACAGTGACAGCATGTGACGGTGACCTGCTGAACACGGCCCCCAACTGTCACACGTGTGGCACAGTCGACAGGATACAGTGACAGCATGTGACGGAGACCTGCTGAACACGGCCGGCCGCCAACTGTCACACGTGTGGCACAGTCAACAGGATACAGTGACAGCATGTGACGGAGACCTGCTGAACACGGCCGGCCGCCAACTGTCACACGTGTGGCACAGTCAACAGGATACAGTGACAGCATGTGACGGTGACCTGCAGATAACGGCCCCCAACTGTCACACGTGTGACACAGTCGACAGGATACAGTGACAGCATGTGACGGAGACCTGCTGAACACGGCCGGCCGCCAACTGTCACACGTGTGGCACAGTCGACAGGATACAGTGACAGCATGTGACGGAGACCTGCTGAACACGGCCGGCCGCCAACTGTCACACGTGTGGCACAGTCAACAGGATACAGTGACAGCATGTGACGGTGACCTGCAGATAACGGCCGCCAACTGTCACACGTGTGGCACAGTCGGCAGGATACAGTGACAGCATGTGACGGAGACCTGCTGAACACGGCCGCCAACTGTCACACGTGTGGCACAGTCGACAGGATACAGTGACAACATGTGGCTGTGACCTGCTGATAACGGCCGCCAACTGCCACACGTGTGGCACAGCCGACAGGATACAGTGACAACATGTGACGGGACCTGCTGATAACGGCCGCCAACTGTCACACGTGTGGCACAGTCGACAGGAGCAGTGACAGCATGTGACGGTGACTTGCTGATAACGGCCGCCAACTGTCACACGTGTGACACAGTCGACAGGATACAGTGACAGCATGTGACGGTGACTTGCTGATACTGGCCGCCAACTGTCCCAGGTGTGGCACCGTCGACGGATCACAGTGACCGCATGTGGCGATGACCTGCTGATAACGGCCCCCAACTGTCACAGGTGTGTCACAGTCGACGGGTCACAGTGACCGCATGTGACTGTGACCTGCTGAACACGGCCGCCAACTGTCACAGGTGTGGCACAGTCGACAGGTCACAGTGACAGCATGTGGCGATGACCTGCTGATAACGGCCGCCAACTGTCACACGTGTGGCACAGTCGACAGGATACAGTGACAACATGTGGCTGTGACCTGCTGATAACGGCCGCCAACTGTCACAGGTGTGGCACAGTCGACCGGATACAGTGACAGCATGTGAGGGTGACTTGCTGATAACGGCCGCCAACACGTGTGGCACAGTCGGCAGGATACAGTGACAGCATGTGACGGTGACTTGCTGATAACGGTCGCCAACTGTCACACGTGTGGCACAGTCGACAGGATACAGTGACAGCATGTGACGGTGACATGCTGAACACGGCCGCCAACTGTCACAGGTGTGGCACAGTCGACAGGATACAGTGAGAGCATGTGACGGTGACTTGCTGATAACGGCCGCCAACTGTCACACGGGCGACACAGTCGACAGCATACACTGACAGCATGTGACGGTGACCTGCTGATAACGGCCGCCAACTGTCGCACGTGTGGCACAGTCGACAGGTTACAGTGACAGCATGTGACTGTGACCTGCTGATAACGGCCGCCAACTGTCTCACGTGTGGCACAGTCGACAGGATACAGTGACATCATGTGACGGTGACCTGCTGATAACGGCCGCCAACTGTCACACGTGTGGCACAGTCGACAGGATACAGTGACAACATGTGGCGATGACCTGCTTATAACGGCCGCCAACTGTCACAGGTGTGGCACAGTTGACAGGATACAGTGACAGCATGTGACGGTGACATGCTGATAACGGCCGCCAACTGTCACACGTGTGGCTCAGTCGACAGGATGGGATACAGTGACAGCATGTGACGGTGACTTGCTGATAACGGCCCCCAACTGTCACAGGTGTGACACAGTCGACAGGATGCAGTGACAGCATGTGACAGAGACCTGCTGAACACGGCCGCCAGCTGTCACAGGTGTGACACAGTCGACAGGATGCAGTGACAGCATGTGACGGTGACTTGCTGATAACGGCCGCCAACTGTCACAGGTGTGACACAGTCGACAGGATGCAGTGACAGCATGTGACGGTGACCTGCTGATAACGGCCGCCAACTGTCACACGTGTGGCACAGTCGACAGGATACAGTGACAACATGTGGCTGTGACCTGCTGATAACGGCCGCCAACTGTCACAGGTGTGACACAGTCGACAGGATACACTGACAGCATGTGACGGTGACCTGTCTAGTCTTATTGAAGTGATAATCTTGGGTGTCAGCCTAAGCTGTCCAGCAATAAACTTCATGGGCGGTCATTTCATGATATTTACTTACCCTCCTGGCAGAGTGTTGATGTAGGGTGCAGCAGGCTTGTCGACGAACGACCCAAAGCCAAATCGGTAGTTTGATGTAATGTTGGCCAATGCGTCAGCTATTGCAGAAAAAATCATGAGTAAAACACAAGATGTCGGTTCCTCAAGGACTAATGAATGCATATATTGACTGCTTTACTGAATTCAAAGTTTTTATGACTTACCGTCCAACCGTTAAACATTACTTGGTACTCAGTGCATGACGCCTGAGATTTCCACCAAGTAGACCGCTCACCCATGATGCCTGAGATGTCAGCCAAGTAGACCTCTCATCCATGATGTCTGATATGTCAGCCAAGTAGACCGCTCACCCATGATGCCTGAGATGTCAGCCAAGTAGACCTCTCATCCATGATGTCTGATATGTCAGCCAAGTAGACCGCTCACCCATGATATCTGATATGTCAGCCAAGTAGACCGCTCACCCATGATGTCCGATGTGTCAACCAAGTAGACCTTTAACCCATGATGTCTGATGTGTCAACTAAATAGACGTTTCACCCATTATATCTGATATGTCAGCCAAGTAGACCTCTCACCCATGATGTCTGATATGTCAGCCAAGTATACCTCTCATCCATGATATCTGATATGTCAGTCAAGTAGACCGCTCACCCATGATGTCTGATATGTCAACCATGTAGACATCTCACCCATGATATCTGATATGTCAGCCAAGTAGACCGCTCACCCATGATGTCTGATATGTCAGCCAAGAAGACCTCTCACCCATGATGTCTGATATGTCAGCCAAGTAGACCGCTCACCCATGATGTCTGATATGTCAACCATGTAGACATCTCACCCATGACATCTGATATGTCAACCATGCAGACCGCTCACCCATGATGTCTGATATATCAGCCAAGTAGACCTCTCACCCATGGTGTCTGATATGTCAGCCAAGTAGACCTCTCACCCATGATGTCTGATATGTCAGCCAAGTAGATCGCTCACCCATGATGTCTGATATGTCAACCATGTAGACATCTCACGCATGACATCTGATATGTCAACCATGTAGACCTCTCACCCATGATGTCTGATATGTCAGCCAAGTAGACCTCTCACCCATGATGTCTGATATGTCAGCCAAGTAGACCGCTCGCCCATGATGTCTGATATGTCAGCCAAGTAGACCTTTCACCCATTATGTCTGATATGTCAGCCAAGTAGACCCCTCACCCATGACGCCTGATATGTCAGCCAAGTAGACCTCTCGCCCATGATGTCTGATATGTCAACCAAGGTGACCTCTGACCCAGGATGTCCAATATGTCAGCCCAGTAGACCACTCACCCATGACGCCTGATATGTCAGCCAAGTTATTCTTGTGGGTGTTCATGCTTTTTGACAAATCCATCAAGAAGTATACGTCCACGGGGTAACTTGGGGCTTGGTAGTATTCGATCTCCATGGTGAACGGCTTATCTACAAGAATAAAACAACGCCACTACATGACGCAGGTTTTCTCGATACCAAGTTGAAGGCAGTAATGCGGCAAATTTTAACTGAACGACATGCATTTATCTTGTAGTCTATCGCTATAATTTAAAATAATAATCAGAGAATAATTTAATAGTCGCTGCCGATATGATAGCACGGAGTCGAACAAACCAGCTTCGGACACATGGCACCAACCTTTCCCCAGCAGGGCGTGGATTCACGCCCGGACACTGGTGTCTACAGATCAACAGGGCGTGGGTTCACGCCCGGTCACTCGTGTCTACAGACCAACAGTCACTGCCCGGGCACTGGTGTCTACAGACCAACAGGGCGTGGACTCACGCCCGTGCACTGGTGTTTACAGACCAACAGTCACTGCCCGGGCACTGGTGTCTACAGATCAACAGGCCGTGGATTCACGCCCGGGCACTAGTGTCTACAGAACAACAGGGCATGGATTCACACCCAGGCACTGGTGTCTACAGATCAACAGGGCGTGAATTCACGCCCGGGCACTGGTGTCTACAGATCAACAGGGCGTGAATTCACGCCCGGCACTGGTGGTCTACAGATCAACAAGGCGTGAATTCACGCCCGGGCACTGGTGTCTACAGATCAACAGGGCGTCAATTCACGCCCGGGCACTTGTGTCTACAGATCAACAGGGCGTGGATTCACACCCAGGCACTAGTGCCTACAGACCAACAGGGCGTGGATCCACGCCCAGGCACTAGTGCCTACAGATCAACAGGGCGTGAATTCACGCCCGGCACTGGTGGTCTACAGATCAACAGGGCATGGATTCACGCCCAGGCACTTGTGTTTACAGATCCCCAGGGCATGGATTCACGCCCAGGCACTTGTGTCTACAGATCAACAGGGCATGGATTCACGCCCGGCACTGGTGGTCTACAGATCAACAAGGCGTGAATTCACGCCCGGGCACTGGTGTCTACAGATCAACAGGGCGTCAATTCACGCCCGGGCACTTGTGTCTACAGATCAACAGGGCATGGATCCACGCCCAGGCACTAGTGCCTACAGATCAACAGGGCGTGAATTCACGCCCGGCACTGGTGGTCTACAGATCAACAGGGCATGGATTCACGCCCAGGCACTTGTGTCTACAGATCAACAGGGCATGGATTCACGCCCAGGCACTAGTGTCTACAGATCAACAAGGCGTGAATTCACGCCCGGCACTGGTGGTCTACAGATCAACAAGGCGTGAATTCACGCCCGGGCACTGGTGTCTACAGATCAACAGGGCGTGAGTTCACGCCCGGCACTGGTGGTCTACAGATCAACAAGGCGTGAATTCACGCCCGGGCACTTGTGTCTACAGATCAACAGGGCATGGATTCACGCCCGGGCACTGGTGTCTACAGATCAACAGGGCATGGATTCACGCCCAGGCACTAGTGTCTACAGATCAACAGGGCGTGAATTCACGCCCGGCACTGGAGGTCTACAGATCAGCAAGGCGTGAATTCACGCCCGGGCACTGGTGTCTACATACCAACAGGGCGTGAATTCACGCCCGGGCACTTGCGTCTACAGATCAACAGGGCGTGGATTCACGCCCAGGCACAAGTGTCTACAGATCAACAGGGCGTGAATTCACGCCCGGCACTGGTGGTCTACAGATCAACAAGGCGTGGATTCACGCCCAGGCACTAGTGTCTACAGATCAACAGGGCGTGGATTCACGCCCAGGCACAAGTGTCTACAGATCAACAGGGCGTGAATTCACGCCCGGCACTGGTGGTCTACAGATCAAAAGGGCGTGGATTCACGCCCAGGCACTAGTGTCTACAGACCAACAGGGCATGGATTCACGCCCGGTCACTAGTGTCTACAGATCAACAAGGCGTGAATTCACGCCCGGGCACTGGTGTCTACATACCAACAGGGCGTGAATTCACGCCCGTGCACTTGTGTCTACATATACCAACAGGGCGTGAATTCACGCCCGGGCACTTGTGTCTACAGATCAACAGGGCGTGAATTCACGCCCGGGCACTTGTATCTACAGATCAACAGGGCGTGGATTCACGCCCAGGCACTAGTGTCTACATATACCAACAGGGCGTGAATTCACGGCCGGGCACTTGTGTCTACAGATCAACAGGGCGTGGATTCACGCCCAGGCACTTGTGTCTACATATACCAACAGGGCGTGAATTCACGCCCGGGCACTTGTGTCTACAGATCAACAGGGCGTGAATTCACGCCCGGGCACTTGTATCTACAGATCAACAGGGCGTGAATTCACACCCAGGCACTAGTGTCTACAGATCAACAGGGCATGGATTCACGCCCGGCACTGGTGGTCTACAGATCAACAAGGCGTGAATTCACGCCCGGGCACTGGTGTCTACAGATCAACAGGGCGTCAATTCACGCCCGGGCACTTGTGTCTACAGATCAACAGGGCGTGAATTCACGCCCGGGCACTTGTGTCTACATATACCAACAGGGCGTGAATTCACGCCCGGGCACTTGTGTCTACAGATCAACAGGGCGTGGATTCACGCCCAGGCACTTGTGTCTACATATACCAACAGGGCGTGAATTCACGCCCGGGCACTTGTGTCTACAGATCAACAGGGCGTGAATTCACGCCCGGGCACTTGTATCTACAGATCAACAGGGCGTGAATTCACACCCAGGCACTGGTGTCTACAGATCAACAGGGCATGGATTCACGCCCGGCACTGGTGGTCTACAGATCAACAAGGCGTGAATTCACGCCCGGGCACTGGTGTCTACAGATCAACAGGGCGTCAATTCACGCCCGGGCACTTGTGTCTACAGATCAACCGGGCGTGAATTCACGCCCGGGCACTTGTGTCTACAGAACAACAGGGCGTGGATTCACGCCCGGGCACTGGTGACTACAGATCAACAGGGCGTCAATTCACGCCCGGGCACTTGTGTCTACAGATCAACAAGGCGTGAATTCACGCCCGGGCACTTGTGTCTACAGATCAACAAGGCGTGAATTCACGCCCGGGCACTGGTGTCTACAGATCAACAGGGCGTGGATTCACGCCCGGGCACTGGTGACTACAGATCAACAGGGCGTCAATTCACGCCCGGGCACTTGTGTCTACAGATCAACAAGGCGTGAATTCACGCCCAGGCACTAGTGTCTACAGACCAACAGGGCATGGATTCACGCCCGGTCACTAGTGTCTACAGATCAACAAGGCGTGAATTCACGCCCGGGCACTGGTGTCTACATACCAACAGGGCGTGAATTCACGCCCGTGCACTTGTGTCTACATATACCAACAGGGCGTGAATTCACGCCCGGGCACTTGTGTCTACAGATCAACAGGGCGTGAATTCACGCCCGGGCACTTGTATCTACAGATCAACAGGGCGTGGATTCACGCCCAGGCACTAGTGTCTACATATACCAACAGGGCGTGAATTCACGGCCGGGCACTTGTGTCTACAGATCAACAGGGCGTGGATTCACGCCCAGGCACTTGTGTCTACATATACCAACAGGGCGTGAATTCACGCCCGGGCACTTGTGTCTACAGATCAACAGGGCGTGAATTCACGCCCGGGCACTTGTATCTACAGATCAACAGGGCGTGAATTCACACCCAGGCACTAGTGTCTACAGATCAACAGGGCATGGATTCACGCCCGGCACTGGTGGTCTACAGATCAACAAGGCGTGAATTCACGCCCGGGCACTGGTGTCTACAGATCAACAGGGCGTCAATTCACGCCCGGGCACTTGTGTCTACAGATCAACAGGGCGTGAATTCACGCCCGGGCACTTGTGTCTACATATACCAACAGGGCGTGAATTCACGCCCGGGCACTTGTGTCTACAGATCAACAGGGCGTGGATTCACGCCCAGGCACTTGTGTCTACATATACCAACAGGGCGTGAATTCACGCCCGGGCACTTGTGTCTACAGATCAACAGGGCGTGAATTCACGCCCGGGCACTTGTATCTACAGATCAACAGGGCGTGAATTCACACCCAGGCACTGGTGTCTACAGATCAACAGGGCATGGATTCACGCCCGGCACTGGTGGTCTACAGATCAACAAGGCGTGAATTCACGCCCGGGCACTGGTGTCTACAGATCAACAGGGCGTCAATTCACGCCCGGGCACTTGTGTCTACAGATCAACCGGGCGTGAATTCACGCCCGGGCACTTGTGTCTACAGAACAACAGGGCGTGGATTCACGCCCGGGCACTGGTGACTACAGATCAACAGGGCGTCAATTCACGCCCGGGCACTTGTGTCTACAGATCAACAAGGCGTGAATTCACGCCCGGGCACTTGTGTCTACAGATCAACAAGGCGTGAATTCACGCCCGGGCACTGGTGTCTACAGATCAACAGGGCGTGGATTCACGCCCGGGCACTGGTGACTACAGATCAACAGGGCGTGGATTCACACCCAGGCACTAGTGTCTACAGAACAACAGGGCGTGGATTCACGCCCGGGCACTGGTGACTACAGATCAACAGGGCGTCAATTCACGCCCGGGCACTTGTGTCTACAGATCAACAAGGCGTGAATTCACGCCCGGGCACTTGTGTCTACAGATCAACAGGGCGTGGATTCACGCCCGGGCACTGGTGTCTACAGATCAACAGGGCGTCAATTCACGCCCGGGCACTTGTGTCTACAGATCAACAGGGCGTGAATTCACGCCCGGGCACTTGTGTCTACAGAACAACAGGGCGTGGATTCACGCCCGGGCACTGGTGACTACAGATCAACAGGGCGTCAATTCACGCCCGGGCACTTGTGTCTACAGATCAACAAGGCGTGAATTCACGCCCGGGCACTTGTGTCTACAGATCAACAAGGCGTGAATTCACGCCCGGGCACTGGTGTCTACAGATCAACAGGGCGTGGATTCACGCCCGGGCACTGGTGACTACAGATCAACAGGGCGTCAATTCACACCCAGGCACTAGTGTCTACAGAACAACAGGGCGTGGATTCACGCCCGGGCACTGGTGACTACAGATCAACAGGGCGTCAGTTCACGCCCGGGCACTTGTGTCTACAGATCAACAAGGCGTGAATTCACGCCCGGGCACTTGTGTCTACAGATCAACAAGGCGTGAATTCACGCCCGGGCACTGGTGTCTACAGATCAACAGGGCGTGGATTCACGCCCGGGCACTGGTGACTACAGATCAACAGGGCGTCAATTCACACCCAGGCACTAGTGTCTACAGAACAACAGGGCGTGGATTCACGCCCGGGCACTGGTGACTACAGATCAACAGGGCGTCAATTCACGCCCGGGCACTTGTGTCTACAGATCAACAAGGCGTGAATTCACGCCCAGGCACTAGTGTCTACAGATCAACAGGGCGTGGATTCACACCCAGGCACTAGTGTCTACAGAACAACAGGGCGTGGATTCACGCCCGGGCACTGGTGACTACAGATCAACAGGGCGTCAATTCACGCCCGGGCACTTGTGTCTACAGATCAACAAGGCGTGAATTCACGCCCGGGCACTGGTGTCTACAGATCAACAGAGCATCAATTCACGCCCGGGCACTTGTGTCTACAGATCAAAAGGGCATGGATTCACGCCCAGGCACTAGTGTCTACAGACCAACAGGGCATGGATTCACGCCCGGTCACTAGTGTCTACAGATCAACAAGGCGTGAATTCACGCCCGGGCACTGATGTCTACATACCAACAGGGCGTGAATTCACGCCCGTGCACTTGTGTCTACATATACCAACAGGGCGTGAATTCACGCCCGGGCACTTGTGTCTACAGATCAACAGGGCGTGAATTCACGCCCGGCACTGGTGGTCTACAGATCAACAGGGCATGGATTCACACCCAGGCACTAGTGTCTACAGATCAACAGGGCGTGAATTCACACCCAGGCACTTGTGTCTACAGACCAACAGAGCGTGGATTCACGCCCGGGCACTGGTGTTCACATACCAACAGGGCGTGAATTCACGCCCGGGCACTGGTGTCTACAGATCAACAGAGCGTCA
This sequence comes from Arenicola marina, assembly GCA_964019135.1. Lineage (NCBI taxonomy): Eukaryota > Metazoa > Annelida > Polychaeta > Arenicolidae > Arenicola > Arenicola marina. Next base: position 37,985,739 of record OZ025259.1, on the reverse strand, counting down.
ATTCACGCCCGGGCACTTGTGTCTACAGATCAATAGGGCGTGAATTCACGCCCGGGCACTGGTGTCTACAGATCAACAAGGCGTGAATTCACGCCCGGGCACTGGTGTCTACAGATCAACAGGGCGTCAATTCACGCCCAGGCACTACTGTCTACAGATCAACAGGGCGTGGATTCACGCACGGCATTGGTGTCTACAAATGAACAAGACGTGAATTCACGCCCAGGCACTGGTGTTTACAGACCACCAGGGCATGGATTCACGCCCGGCACTGGAGGTCTACAGATCAACAGGGCGTGGATTCACGCCCGGGTGGTGGTCTCTACAGACTATTACACTGGTACTAACTGGGCCGCAGGGTGACCGTGGCGTGCTGCGGCGCCAGGTGAACGTTGCCGAAGCCTGGGTCCTTGCGGAAGTGGTGCTTGGGGTTGACGACGGCGTCGGGTGGACAACCATTGGCGGCCAGGTTGTCGGGGGAGTCACAGCGAGGGTGCGCCGGAGAGTACTGCAGTCATCAGGAACAGGTCAGTGATACATGGCAATGGGGAGTGCGTAGCTGTGGAAACCCCTGCCTCCACCCCACTGTATCTGTGGGAACCCCTGCCCCCACACCACTGAAGCTGTGAGAACTCCTGCCCTCACATCACTGTAGCTGTGAGAACCCCTGCCTCCACCCCACTGTAGCTGTGGGAACCCCTGCCCCCACCCCACTGTATCTGTGGGAACCCCTGCCCCCACACCACTGTAGGTGTTGGAACCACTGCCCCCACCCCACTGTATCTGTGGGAACCCCTGCCCCCACACCACTGAAGCTGTTGGAACCACGGCCACCACACCGCTGTAGCTGTGGGAACCCCTGCCAATACATCACTGTAGCTGTTGGAAGCCCTGCTCTCACACCGCTGTAGCTGTGGGAATCCCTGCCTCCACCCCACTGTAGCTGTTGGACCCCTGCCCTCACACCACTGTAGCTGTTGGAACCCCGGCCCCCACACCACTGTAGCTGTTGGAACCCCTGCCTCTGCACCATTGTAGCTGTTGGAACCCCTGCCTCCACCCCACTGTAGCTGTTGGAACCCCTGCCCTCACACCACTGTAGCTGTGGGAACCCCTGCCCCCACACCACTGTAGCTGTTGGAACTCCTGCTTTGCACCACTGTAGCTGTGGGAACCCCTGCCTCTACACCACTGTAGCTGTGGGAACCCATGCCCGCAAGCCACTGTAGCTGTGGGAACCCCTGCCCCCACACTTCTGTAGCTGTGGGAATCCCTGCCCCCACACCACTGTAGCTGTGGGAACCCCTGCCCCCACACTTCTGTAGCTGTGGGAACCTCTGCCCCCACACTACTGTAGCTGTGGGAATCCCTGCCCTCACACCACTGTGGCTGTGAGAACTCCTGCCCTCACACCACTGTAGCTGTGAGAACTCCTGCCCTCACACAACTGTAGCTGTGGGAACCCATGCCCTCACCCCACTGTAGCTGTGGGAACTCCTGCCCCCACACTTCTGTAGCTGTGGTAATCCCTGCCCTCACACCACTGTAGCTGTGGGAACCCCTGCCCTCACACCACTGTAGCTGTGGGAACCCCTGCCTCCACCCCACTGTAGCTGTGGGAACCCCTGCCACCACACCACTGTAGATGTGGGAACCCCTGCCCCCACCCCACTGTAGCTGTGGGACCCTTGCCTCCACACCACTGTAGCTGTGGGAACCCCTACCTCCACACCACTGTAGCTGTGGGAACCCATGCCCTCACCCCACTGTAGCTGTGGGAACCCCTGCCCCCACACTTCTGTAGCTATGGTAATCCCTGCCCTCACACCACTGTAGCTGTGGGAACCCCTGCCCCCACACTTCTGTAGCTGTGGGAACCTCTGCCCCCACACCACTGTAGCTGTGGGAACCCCTGCCCTCACACCACCGTAGCTGTGAGAACTCCTGCCCTCACACCACTGTAGCTGTGAGAACCCCTGCCCCCACCCCACTGTAGCTGTGGGAACCCCTGCCTCTACACCACTGTAGCTGTGAAAACCCCTGCCTCTACACCACTGTAGCTGTGAGAACCCCTGTCTCTACACCACTGTATCTGTGGGAACCCCTGCCTCCACCCCACTGTATCTGTGGGAACCCCTGCCCTCACCAGACTGTATCTGTGGGAACCCCTGCCCCCACACCACTGTAGCTGTGGGAACCCCTGCCCTCACCCGACTGTATCTGTGGGAACCCCTGCCCCCACACCACTGTAGCTGTGGGAACCCCTGCCCTCACCCCGCTGTGGCTGTGGGAACCCCTGCCTCTGCACCACTGTAGCTGTGGGAACCTCTGCCCTCACACCGCTGTAGCTGTTGGAACCCCTGCCTTCACACCACTGTAGCTGTGGGAACCCCTGCCCTCACACCACTGTTGCTGTGGAAACCCCTGCCCCCACTCCACTGTAGCTGTGGGAACCCCTGCCTCCACCCCACTGTAGCCGTGGGAACCCCTGCCCCAACCCCACTGTATCTGTGGGAACCCCTGCCTCTGCCCCATTGTAGCTGTGAGAACCCATGTCTCTACACCACTGTAGCTGTGGGAACCCCTGCCTGCACACCACTGTAGATGTGGGAACCCCTGCCCTCACACCACTGTAGATGTGGGAACCCCTGCCCTCACACCACTGTGGCTGTTGGAACCCCTGCTTCCACACCACTGTAGCTGTGAGAACCCCTGTATCTACATCACTGTAGCTGTGGGAACCCCTGCCTCCACCCCACTGTAATTGTGGGAACCCCTGCCTCCGTCACCCTATAACCGTGGAAACGCCTGACCCCACACCACTGTAGCTGAGGGAACCCCCGCCCTCACCCCGCTGTGGCTGTCGGAACTCCTGCCTCTGCACCACTGTAGCTGTGGGAACCGACTGTATCTGTGGGAACCCCTGCCCCCACACCACTGTAGCTGTGGGAACCCCTGCCCCCACACTTCTGTAGCTGTGGGAACCCCTGCCTCTACACCACTGTAGCTGTGAGAACCCCTGTATCTACATCACTGTAGCTGTGGGAACCCCTGCCTCCACCCCACTGTAACTGTGGGATCCCCTGCCTCCGTCACCCTATAACCGTGAAAACGCCTGACCCCACACCTCAGTAGCCGTGGGAACCCCTGCCTCCACCCCACGGTAGCTGTAGAAGCCCTTGCCCGCACACCACTGTAGCTGTGAGAACCCCTGTATCTACATCACTGTAGCTGTGGGAACCCCTGCCTCCACCCCACTGTAACTGTGGGAACCCCTGCCTCCGTCACCCTATAACCGTGAAAACGCCTGACCCCACACCTCAGTAGCCGTGGGAACCCCTGCCTCCACCCCACGGTAGCTGTAGAAGCCCTTGCCCGCACACCACTGTAGCTGTGGGAACCCCTGCCCCCACCCCACTGTAGCTGTGGGAATCACTGCCCCCACACGACTCTAGCTGTGGGAACCCCTGCCCCCACACTTCTGTAGCTGTGGGAACCCCTGCCTCCACACCACTGTAGCTGTGGGAACCCCTGCCTCCACCCCACTGTAGCTGTGGGAACCCCTGCCCTCACCCCGCTGTGGCTGTGGGAACCCCTGCCTCTGCACCACTGTAGCTGTGGGAACCCCTGCCCTCACACCACTGTAGCTGTGAGAACCCCTGCCCTCACACCACTGTAGCTGTGAGAACCCCTGCCCCCACACCAATGTAGATGTGAGAACCCCTGCCCCCACCCCACTGTAGCTGTGGGAACCCCTGCCTTCACACCACTGTAGCTGTGAGAACCCCTGCCTCTACACCACTGTAGCTGTGAGAACCCCTGTCTCTACACCACTGTATCTGTGGGAACCCCTTCCTCCACCCCACTGTATCTGTGGGAACCCCTGCCCTCACCAGACTGTATCTGTGGGAACCCCTGCCCCCCACACCACTGTAGCTGTGGGAACCCCTGCCCTCACCCGACTGTATCTGTGGGAACCCCTGCCCCCACACCACTGTAGCTGTGGGAACCCCTGCCCTCACCCCGCTGTGGCTGTGGGAACCCCTGCCTCTGCACCACTGTAGCTGTGGGAACCCCTGCCCTCACACCGCTGTAGCTGTTGGAACCCCTGCCTTCACACCACTGTAGCTGTGGGAACCTCTGCCCTCACACCACTGTTGCTGTGGGAACCCCTGCCCCCACTCCACTGTAGCTGTGGGAACCCCTCCCTCCACCCCACTGTAGCCGTGGGAACCCCTGCCCCAACCCCACTGTATCTGTGGGAACCCCTGCCTCTGCCCCACTGTAGCTGTGAGAACCCATGTCTCTACACCACTGTAGCTGTGGGAACCCCTGCCTTCACACCACTGTAGATGTGGGAACCCCTGCCCTCACACCACTGTAGATGTGGGAACCCCTGCCCTCACACCACTGTGGCTGTTGGAACCCCTGCCTCCACACCACTGTAGCTGTGAGAACCCTTGCCTCCACACCGCTGAAGCTGTTGGAACCCCTGCCCTAACACCATTGTAGCTGTGGAAACCTCTGCCTCCACCCCACTGTAGCCGTGGGAACCCCTGCCCCCACCCACTGTATCTGTGGGAACCCTTGCCTCTGCACCACTGTGGCTGTGAGAATCCCTGCTCCCACACCACCGTTGCTGTGGGAACCCCTGCCTCTACACCACTGTAGCTGTGAGAACCCCTGTATCTACATCACTGTAGCTGTGGGAACCCCTGCCTCCACCCCACTGTAACTGTGGGAACCCCTGCCTCCGTCACCCTATAACCGTGGAAACGCCTGACCCCACACCACTGTAGCTGTGGGAACCCCCGCACTCACCCCGCTGTGGCTGTGGGAACCCCTGCCTCTGCACCACTGTAGCTGTGGGAACCGACTGTATCTGTGGGAACCCCTGCCCCCACACCACTGTAGCTGTGGGAACCCCTGCCCTCACCCGACTGTATCTGTGGGAACCCCTGCCCCCACACCACTGTAGCTGTGGGAACCCCTGCCCTCACCCCGCTGTGGCTGTGGGAACCCCTGCCTCTGCACCACTGTAGCTGTGGGAACCTCTGCCCTCACACCGCTGTAGCTGTTGGAACCCCTGCCTCTGCACCACTGTAGCTGTGGGAACCCCTGCCCCCACACCACTGTAGCTGTGGGAACCCCTGCCCTCACCCCGCTGTGGCTGTGGGAACCCCTGCCTCTGCACCACTGTAGCTGTGGGAACCTCTGCCCCCACACCACTGTTGCTGTGTGAACCCCTGCCCCCACTCCACTGTAGCTGTGGCAACCCCTGCCTCCACCCCACTGTAGCCGTGGGAACCCCTGCCCCAACCCCACTGTATCTGTGGGAACCCCTGCCTCTGCACAACTGTAGCTGTGAGAACCCATGTCTCTACACCACTGTAGCTGTGGGAACCCCTGCCCTCACACCACTGTAGCTGTTGGAACCCCTGCCTCCACACCACTGTAGCGGTGAGAACCCTTGCCTCCACACCGCTGAAGCTGTTGGAACCCCTGCCCTAACACCATTGTAGCTCTGGGAACCCCTGCCTCCACCCCACTGTAGCCGTGGGAACCCCTGCACCCACACCACTGTATCTGTGGGAACCCCTGCCTCTGCACCACTGTAGCTGTGAGAACGCCTGCCTCCACCCCACCGTTGCTGTGGGAACCCCTGCCTCTACACCACTGTAGCTGTGAGAACCCCTGCATCTACATCACTGTAGCTGTGGGAACCCCTGCCTCCACCCCACTGTAACTGTGGGAACCCCTGCCTCCGTCACCCTATAACCGTGGAAACGCCTGACCCCACACCTCAGTAGCCGTGGGAACCCCTGCCTCCACCCCACCGTAGCTGTAGAAACCCTTGCCCGCACACCACTGTAGCTGTGGGAACCCCTGCCCCCACCCCACTGTAGCTGTGGGAACCACTGCCCCCACACGACTGTAGCTGTGGGAACCCCTGCCCCCACACTTCTGTAGCTGTGGGAACCCCTGCCTCCACACCACTGTAGCTGTGGGAACCCCTGCCTCCACCCCACTGTAGCTGTGGGAACCCCTGCCCCCACACCACTGTAGCTGTGGGAACCCCTGCCTCCACCCCACTGTAGCTGTGGAAGCCCCTGCCTCCACCTCACTGTAGCTGTGGGAACCCCTGCCCCCACACTTCTGTAGCTGTGGGAATCCCTGCCTCCACACCACTGTAGCTGTGGGAACCCCTGCCTCCACCCCACTGTAGCTATGGGAACCCCTGCTCCCATACCACTGTACCAGTATTCAGGAACAGGCTGTGGGTGTGAGGTAGACGCGGTGGACGGGGGATAAGGTAATGGAGGCGGGTGGACGGATGGGGTGGACGATGGATGAGGTGGGGTCATGGGGTGGACAGGGGGCGTGGGAGGTGGAGTGGAGTGAATGGATGGGGTAGACTGATCGGGTGAATAGGGATGAGGTCGGTGGGGGTGGGGACGTAGGGCAGGAACAGGTGGTGAGGTGGGGGGTGAATGAAGAGAATCAGCAGGGTGGACGGCTGGTGTGGTGAGGAGGGGTGGGGTGGTGAGGAGGGGTGGGGTGGTGAGGAGGGGTAGGGTGGTGAGGAGGCGTGGGGTGGTAAGGAGGGGTGGCGTGGTGAGGAGGGGTGGCGGGGTGAGGAGGGGTGGGGTGGTGAGGAGGGGTGGCGTGGTGAGGAGGGGTAGGGTGGTGAGGAGACGTGGGGTGGTGAGGAGGGGTGGCGGGGTGAGGAGGGGTGGGGTGGTGAGGAGGGGTGGCGTGGTGAGGAGGGGTGGGTGGTGAGGAGGCGTGGGGTGGTGAGGAGGGGTGGGGTGGTGACGAGGGGTGGCGTGGTGAGGAGGGGTGGGGTGGTGAGGAGGGGTGGCGGGGTGAGGAGGGGTGGCGTGGTGAGGAGGGGTGGGGTGGTGAGGAGGCGTGGGGTGGTGAGGAGGGGTGGCGTGGTGAGGAGGGGTGGGGTGGTGAGGAGGCGTGGGGTGGTGAGGAGGGGTGGCGTGGTGAGGAGGGGTTGGGTGGTAAGGAGGGGTGGGGTGGTGAGGAGGGGTGGGGTGGTGAGGAGGGTGGGGTGGTGAGGAGGCGTGGGGTGGTGAGGAGGGGTTGCGTGGTGAGGAGGGGTTGGGTGGTAAGGAGGGGTGGGGTGGTGAGGAGGGGTGGGGTGGTGAGGAGGGGTGGGGTAGTGGAGGCTGAGTATCTCGTTTGGGCTTTTTATGAGCCGCTTTCCCATATTATATGCGTGTACGGTTAAACCTTACAGTTAAAAGTGTGATATCGCTTATGATAGCAAGATAAACATAGCGATAGTAACAGTATGCATAATACAATAAGGATGTCACAAGTGGAGGGGGAGAGGGGTTCGGGGGCTTCCCCCCGTTGAACCCCCTTGCTGGGGTGTTGTAATAGGACTAGTGACCTGTGCCGCGCACCAGGCGCACGCCGCGTGGACCGCCGTGCACGCCCCGCACGCCGACTGCCGGTGACACCGCTCCACGGAACCTGGCAAACAAAACACTCTTGACAGTCCCAACATTGTTAAACTTTTTAACGAGGTTATCGGTAAGAAATACACATATCAACGGCCACATCGAACACAACCTTGTAGATGTCAACTTTGGCCTCACTGTGGAACCGCAGACGGGGATCGGGAGAGAGTAATCGCCTAACATACCCCTATTTATTTGAATCAGGTTAGCGCCAGGTGCTGCGTGACGTCATAAGACATGCCCCCTGTTTCTACCGCCGGACCACCATGCTGGCTTGGGCCATATGCAACAGAGAGGCCACGTGTATGCAGGTACTGAATAACACGTGTTTAGCTCAGTGTTGTGTGTCTGTATTTATCTAAATATATATAATATCATATATAATATATATGAATAGCTGACGGCATTATGTTGTCTGCAACAATATACTTAAGTCATTTAGCCTATTACATCTTAAATACCGCATGCGAAGGAAAATAACAGTATATATAAGAGCAAATACGACCACTTCTTGGTCTATATGATACCCTGCTTTTGTCTCTATATGATATCCTGCATGTGTCTCTATATGATATCTTGCTTGTATTTCTATATGATATCCTGCATGTATCTCTATATGATGTCCTGCTTGTGTCTCTATATGATATCCTGCTTTTGTCTCTATATGATATCCTGCTTTTGTCTCTATATGATATCCTGCTTGTATTTCTATATGATATCCTGCATGTATCTCTATATGATATCCTGCATGTATCCCTATATGATATCCTGCTTGTATTTCTATATGATATCCTGCATGTAATTCTATATGATGTCCTGCTTGTATCTCTATATGATATCCTGCTTGTGTCTCTATATGATATCCTGCTTGTATCTCTAAGATATCTTGCTTTTGTCTCTATATGATATCCTGCTTGTATCTCTATATGATATCCTGCATTTGTCTCTATATGATATCCTGCTTGTGTCTCTATATGATATCCTGCATTTGTCTCTATATGATATCTTGCTTGTATTTCTACATGATATCCTGCATGTATCTCTATATGATATCCTGCTTGTATTTCTATATGACATCCTGCATGTATCTCTATATGATATCCTGCATGTATCCCTATATGATATCCTGCTTGTATCTCTATATGATATCTTGCTTTTGTCTCTATATGATATCCTGCTTGTATCTCTATATGATATCTTGCTTGTATTTCTATATGATATCCTGCATGTATCTCTATATGATATCCCGCTTTTGTCTCTATATGATATCCTGCTTTTGTCTCTATATGATATCCTGCTTTTGTCTCTATATGATATCCTGCTTTTGTCTCTATATGATATCCTGCTTGTGTCTCTATATGATATCCCGCTTTTGTCTCTATATGATATCTTGCTTGTATTTCTATATGATATCTTCCATGTATCTCTATATAATGTCCTGCTTTTGTCTCTATATGATATCCTGCATGTGTCTCCATATGATATCCTGCTTTGGTCTCTATATGATATCCTGCTTGTGTCTCTATAGGATATCCCGCTTTTGTCTCTATATGATATCCCGCTTTTGTCTCTATATGATATCCTGCTTTTGTCTCAATATGATATCTTGCTTTTGTCTCTATATGATATCTTGCTTTTGTCTCTATATGATATCCTGCTTGTGTCTCTATATGATATCCTGCTTGTGTCTCTATATGATATCTTGCTTTTGTCTCTATATGATATCCTGCCAGCAAACACCACTGACCGGACAGCGCGTTTTCCGTGTGAACCTCGATAACGGATAACGTACCTGCTGAAGGATTAGGACCACGACCTTGACTGGCATGCTGACCTTGACTCGTTCCAGTATACAGTACGATCAGCGCGTAAGTGCAGAGGCACACCCCACGGCGCCAAGCAGGAGGCATCACGTGGTCGTCTAATACCTACATCAAATGATACACCATATTTGTTGTTTTAGGGATTACGGTCGGAAGAACCAGAACGTCAGTCGGGGCGATTGGGAGCAAGGGGCGAATCCTGTTATACGTCACTGTCTTAGAAAGGATCTCGCTGGCCAAAGGGAGTTTCGCTTGAGTATTATTTAAACCAAATGTGTAAGCCGAATGACAAAGGTAAACATCAATCCGAAAACGTGTAGCCATGAGAGTCCTTCTCAGTAGTTTGATTCGTCATCGACACACCGTGATACATTCAGTCACCCAGATATCATCGACACATCATGATACATTCAGTCACTCAGATATCATCGACACATCGTGATACATACAGTAACCCAGATATCATCGACACATCATGATACATACAGTCACTAAGATATCATCGACACATCATGATACATACAGTCACTCAGATATCATCGACACATCATGATACATACAGTCACCCAGATATCATCGACACATCGTGATACATTCAGTCACCCAGACATGATCGACACACCGTGATACATACAGTCACTCAGATATCATCGGCGCATCGGGATACATTCAGTCATACAGATATCCTCGACGCACCGTGATGCATTCAGTCACCCAGATGTCATTGACACACCGTAATACATACAGTTACCCAGAACACCTCGACACATTGTGATACATTCAGTCACATAGATAATATCGACACATCGTGAAAGATACTGTCACCCAGATATCTTCGACACATCGTGATACATACAGTCACCTAGATAAAATCGACACATCGTGATACATACAGTCACCCAGATATCATCGACACATCGTGATACATACCGTCACCCAGATATCATCGACGCATCGTGATACATACAGTCACCTAGATATCATCGACACATCGTGATACATACAGTCACCCAGATATCATCGACACATCGTGATACATACAGTCACTTAGATAAAATCGACACATCGTGATACATAGAGTAACCCAGATATCATCGACACATCATGATACATACAGTCACTAAGATATCATCGACACATCATGATACATACAGTCACTAAGATATCATCGACACATCATGATACATACAGTCACTAAGATATCATCGACACATCGTGATACATTCAGTCACCAAGACATCATCGACACATCATGATACATTCAGTCACCCAGACATCATCGACACATCATGATACATTTAGTCACCCAGATATCATCGCCACATCGTGATACATTCAGTCACTCAGATATCATCGACACATCATGATACATACAGTCACTTAGATATCATCGACACATCATGATACATGCAGTCACTCAAATTATTATCGACACATCATGATACATACAGTCACTACGATATCATCGACACATCGTGATACATTCAGTCACCTAGATATCATTGGCACACCGTGATACATTCAGTCACCTAGATAACATCGACACATCGTGATACATTCAGTCACATAGATAACATCGACACATCATGATACATACAGTCACTCAGATATCATCGACACATCGTGATGCCTACAGTCACTCAGATATCATCGACACACCGTGATACATACAGTAACCCAGATATCATTGACACACCGTGATACATACAGTCACTCAGATATCATCAACACACCGTGATACATTCAGTCACTCAAATAACATCGACATATCATGATACATACAGTCACTCAGATAACATCGACACATCGTGATACATTCAGTCACCGAATTATCATCGACACATCGTGATATATACAGTCACTTAGACATCATCGACACATCGTGATACTTTCAGTCACCCAGATATCATCGCCACATCGTGATACATACAGTCACTCAGATATCATTGAAACAGCGTGATACATTCAGTCACCCAGATATCATCGACACACCGTGATACATACAGTCACTCAGATATCATCGACACATCGTGATACATACAGTCACCCCGTTAACATTGACACATCATGATAGATACAGTCACCCAGATATCACCGACACATCGTGATACATTCAGTCACCCAGATATCATCGACACACCGTGATACATACAGTCACTGAGTCATCATCGACACATCGTGATACATACAGTCACTCAGATATCATCGACACATCGTGATACATTCAGTCACCCAGATAACATCGACACATCGTGATACATTCAGTCACCAAGGTAACATCGATATATCGTGATACATACAGTCACTCAGATATCATCGACACATCGTGATGCCTACAGCCACTCAGATATCATCGACACACCGTGATACATACAGTAACCCAGATATCATCGACACACCGTGATACATACAGTCACTCAGATATCATCGACACATCGTGATACATTCAGTCACCCAGATAACATCGACACATCGTGATGTATACAGTCACTCAGATATCATCGACACATCATGATAGATACAGTCACCCAGATATCATCGACACATCGTGATACATTCAGTCACCCCGTTAACATTGACACATCATGATAGATACAGTCACCCAGATATCATCGACACATCGTGATACATTCAGTCACCCAGACATGATCGACACACCGTGATACATACAGTCATTCAGATATCCTCGACGCACCGTGCTGCATTCAGTCACCCAGATGTCATTGACACACCGTAATACATACAGTTACCCAGAACACCTCGACACATTGTGATACATTCAGTCACATAGATAACATCGACACATCGTGAAAGATACTTTCACCCAGATATCTTCGACACATCGTGATACATACAGTCACCTAGATAAAATCGACACATCGTGATACATACAGTCACCCAAATATCATCGACACATCGTGATACATACCGTCACCCAGATATCATCGACGCATCGTGATACATAGAGTCACCTAGATAAAATCGACACATCGTGATACATACAGTCACCCAGATATTATCGACACATCGTGATACATACAGTCACTTAGATAAAATCGACACATCGTGATACATACAGTCACCCAGATATCATCGACACATTGTGATACATACAGTCACCCAGATATCATCGACACATCGTGATACATTCAGTCACTCAGATATCATCGACACACCGTGATACATTCAGTCACCCAGATAACGGCGATACATCGTGATGCACGCAGTCACCCAGATAACATCGCCACACCGTGATACCTACAGTCACCCAGATAACATCGCCACACCGTGATACATACAATCACTCAGATAACATGAACACATTGTGATACATACAGTCACTCAGATATCATCACCAAACCGTGATACATACAGTCACGCAGACATCATCGATGCACCGTGATACATTCAGTCACCCAGATGTCATCGACACACCGTGATACATTCAGTCACCCAGATAACATCGACACGTCGTGTTACTTTCAGTCACCAAAATATCATCGACACATCGTCACACATACAGTCACCCCGTTAACATTGACACATCATGATAGATGCAATCACCCAGATATCATCGACACATCGTGATACATTCAGTCGCCCAGATATCATCGACACACCGTGATACATACAGTCACTCAGATATCATCGACACATCGTGATACATACAGTCACTCAGATACCATCGACACATCGTGATACATTCAGTCACCCAGATATTATCGACACATCGTGATACATACAGCCACGAAGATAACATCGACACATCGTGATACATTCAGTCACTCAGATATCATCGACACATCGTGATACATACAGTCACTCAGATATCCTCGACACATCGTGATACATACAGTCACCCAAAACACCTCGACACATTGTGATACATTCAGTCACATAGATAACATCGACACATCGTGAAAGATACTGTCACCCAGATATCTTCGACACATCGTGATACATACAGTCACCCAGATATCATCGACACACCGTGATACATTCAGTCACCCAGATAACGTCGACACATCGTGATACACGCAGTCACCCAGATAACATCGCCACACCGTGATAGCTACAGTCACCCAGATAACATCGACTCACCGTGATACATACAGTCACCCAGATAACATCGCCACACCGTGATACCTACAGTCACCCAGATAACATCGACTCACCGTGATACATACAGTCACCCAGATAACATCGACACATCGTGATACATACAGTCACCCAGATATAATCGACACATCGTGATACATACAGTCACCCAGATATCATCGACACATCGTGATACATACAGTCACCAAGATAAAATCGACACATCGTGATACATACAGTCACCCAGATATCATCGACACATCGTGATACATACAGTCACTCAGATATCATCGACACATCGTGATACATTTAGTCACCCAGATAACATCGACACATCGTGATACATTCAGTCACCCAGATAAAATCGACACATCGTGATCCATACAGTCACCCAGATATCATCGACACATCGTGATACATACAGTCACGCAGACATCATCGATGCACCATGATACATTCAGTCACTCAGATGTCATCGACACACCTTGATACTTTCAGTCACCAAAATATCATCGACACATCGTCACACATAAAGTCACCCCGTTAACATTGACACATCATGATAGATGCAATCACCCAGATATCATCGACACATCGTGATACATTCAGTCGCCCAGATATCATCGACACACCGTGATACATACAGTCACCCAGATATCATCGACACATCGTGATACATACAGTCACTCAGATATCATCGACACATCGTGATACATTCAGGCACCCAGATATTATCGACACATCGTGATACATACAGTCATTCAGATATCCTCGACGCATCGTGATGCATTCAGTCACCCAGATATCATCGACACATCGTGATACATTCAGTCACCCAAATATCATCGACACATCGTGATACATACAGTCACCCAAAACACCTCGACACATTGTGATACATTCAGTCACATAGATAACATCGACACATCGTGAAAGATACTGTCACCCAGATATCTTCGACACATCGTGATACATACAGTCACCCAGATATCATCGACACACCGTGATACATTCAGTCACCCAGATAACATCGACACATCGTGATACATTCAGTCACATAGATAACATCGACACATCGTGAAAGATACTGTCACCCAGATATCATCGACACATCGTGATACATTCAGTCACCCAAATATCATCGACACATCGTGATACATACAGTCACTTAGATAACATCGACACATCGTGATACATTCAATCACCCAGACATCATCGGCACATCGTGATACATACAGTCACATAGATAACATCGACACATCGTGAAAGATACTGTCACCCAGATATCATCGACACATCGTGATACATTCAGTCACCCAAATATCATCGACACATCGTGATACATACAGTCACATAGATAACATCGACACATCGTGAAAGATACTGTCACCCAGATATCTTCGACACATCGTGATACATACAGTCACCCAGATATCATCGACACACCGTGATACATTCAGTCACCCAGATAACGTCGACACATCGTGATACACGCAGTCACCCAGATAACATCGCCACACCGTGATAGCTACAGTCACCCAGATAACATCGACTCACCGTGATACATACAGTCACCCAGATAACATCGCCACACCGTGACACCTACAGTCACCCAGATAACATCGACACATCGTGATACATACAGTCACCCAGATATCATCGACACACCGTGATACATTCAGTCACCCAGATAACGTCGACACATCGTGATACACGCAGTCACCCAGATAACATCGCCACACCGTGATAGCTACAGTCACCCAGATAACATCGACTCACCGTGATACATACAGTCACCCAGATAACATCGCCACACCGTGACACCTACAGTCACCCAGATAACATCGACACATCGTGATACATACATTCACTCAGATATCATGGACACATCATGATACATACCGTCACCCAGATAACATCGACACATCGTGATACATTCAGTCACTGAGTTATCATCGACACATCGTGATACATACAGTCACTCAGATATCATCGACAAATCGTGATACATTCAGTCACCCAGATATCATCGACACATCATGATAGATACAGTCACCCAGATAACATCGACACATCGTGATACATTCAGTCACCAAGGTAACATCGATATATCGTGATACATACAGTCACTCAGATATCATCGACACATCATGATGCCTACAGTCACTCAGATATCATCGACACATCGTGATACATACAGTCACTCAGATATCATCGACACATCGTGATACATTCAGGCACCCAGATATTATCGACACATCGTGATACATACAGTCACTCAGATATCCTCGACGCATCGTGATGCATTCAGTCACCCAGATATCATCGACACATCGTGATACATTCAGTCACCCAAATATCATCGACACATCGTGATACATACAGTCACCCAAAACACCTCGACACATTGTGATACATTCAGTCACATAGATAACATCGACACATCGTGAAAGATACTGTCACCCAGATATCTTCGACACATCGTGATACATACAGTCACCCAGATATCATCGACACACCGTGATACATTCAGTCACCCAGATAACATCGACACATCGTGATACATTCAGTCACATAGATAACATCGACACATCGTGAAAGATACTGTCACCCAGATATCATCGACACATCGTGATACATTCAGTCACCCAAATATCATCGACACATCGTGATACATACAGTCACATACATAACTTCGACACATCGTGATACATTCAATCACCCAGACATCATCGGCACATCGTGATACATACAGTCACATAGATAACATCGACACATCGTGAAAGATACTGTCACCCAGATATCATCGACACATCGTGATACATTCAGTCACCCAAATATCATCGACACATCGTGATACATACAGTCACATAGATAACATCGACACATCGTGAAAGATACTGTCACCCAGATATCTTCGACACATCGTGATACATACAGTCACCCAGATATCATCGACACACCGTGATACATTCAGTCACCCAGATAACGTCGACACATCGTGATACACGCAGTCACCCAGATAACATCGCCACACCGTGATAGCTACAGTCACCCAGATAACATCGACACATCGTGATACATTCAGTCACATAGATAACATCGACACATCGTGAAAGATACTGTCACCCAGATATCATCGACACATCGTGATACATTCAGTCACCCAAATATCATCGACACATCGTGATACATTCAGTCACATAGATAACATCGACACATCGTGAAAGATACTGTCACCCAGATATCATCGACACATCGTGATACATTCAGTCACCCAAATATCATCGACACATCGTGATACATACAGTCACATAGATAACATCGACACATCGTGATACATTCAGTCACCCAAATATCATCGACACATCGTGATACATACAGTCACATAGATAACATCGACACATCGTGAAAGATACTGTCACCCAGATATCTTCGACACATCGTGATACATACAGTCACCCAGATATCATCGACACACCGTGATACATTCAGTCACCCAGATAACGTCGACACATCGTGATACACGCAGTCACATAGATAACATCGACACATCGTGATACATTCAATCACCCAGACATCATCGGCACATCGTGATACATACAGTCACATAGATAACATCGACACATCGTGATACATTCAGTCACCCAAATATCATCGACACATCGTGATACATACAGTCACATAGATAACATCGACACATCGTGAAAGATACTGTCACCCAGATATCTTCGACACATCGTGATACATACAGTCACCCAGATATCATCGACACACCGTGATACATTCAGTCACCCAGATAACGTCGACACATCGTGATACACGCAGTCACCCAGATAACATCGCCACACCGTGATAGCTACAGTCACCCAGATAACATCGACTCACCGTGATACATACAGTCACCCAGATAACATCGCCACACCGTGACACCTACAGTCACCCAGATAACATCGACACATCGTGATACATACAGTCACCCAGATATCATCGACACACCGTGATACATTCAGTCACCCAGATAACGTCGACACATCGTGATACACGCAGTCACCCAGATAACATCGCCACACCGTGACACCTACAGTCACCCAGATAACATCGACACATCGTGATACATACATTCACTCAGATATCATGGACACATCATGATACATACCGTCACCCAGATAACATCGACACATCGTGATACATTCAGTCACTGAGTTATCATCGACACATCGTGATACATACAGTCACTCAGATATCATCGACAAATCGTGATACATTCAGTCACCCAGATATCATCGACACATCATGATAGATACAGTCACCCAGATAACATCGACACATCGTGATACATTCAGTCACCAAGGTAACATCGATATATCGTGATACATACAGTCACTCAGATATCATCGACACATCATAATGCCTACAGTCACTCAGATATCATCGACACATCGTGATACATACAGTCACTCAGATATCATCGACACATCGTGATACATTCAGGCACCCAGATATTATCGACACATCGTGATACATACAGTCACTCAGATATCCTCGACGCATCGTGATGCATTCAGTCACACAGATATCATCGACACATCGTGATACATTCAGTCACCCAAATATCATCGACACATCGTGATACATACAGTCACCCAAAACACCTCGACACATTGTGATACATTCAGTCACATAGATAACATCGACACATCGTGAAAGATACTGTCACCCAGATATCTTCGACACATCGTGATACATACAGTCACCCAGATATCATCGACACACCGTGATACATTCAGTCACCCAGATAACATCGACACATCGTGATACATTCAGTCACATAGATAACATCGACACATCGTGAAAGATACTGTCACCCAGATATCATCGACACATCGTGATACATTCAGTCACCCAAATATCATCGACACATCGTGATACATACAGTCACATAGATAACATCGACACATCGTGATACATTCAATCACCCAGACATCATCGGCACATCGTGATACATACAGTCACATAGATAACATCGACACATCGTGAAAGATACTGTCACCCAGATATCATCGACACATCGTGATACATTCAGTCACCCAAATATCATCGACACATCGTGATACATACAGTCACATAGATAACATCGACACATCGTGAAAGATACTGTCACCCAGATATCTTCGACACATCGTGATACATACAGTCACCCAGATATCATCGACACACCGTGATACATTCAGTCACCCAGATAACGTCGACACATCGTGATACACGCAGTCACCCAGATAACATCGCCACACCGTGATAGCTACAGTCACCCAGATAACATCGACTCACCGTGATACATACAGTCACCCAGATAACATCGCCACACCGTGACACCTACAGTCACCCAGATAACATCGACACATCGTGATACATACAGTCACCCAGATATCATCGACACACCGTGATACATTCAGTCACCCAGATAACGTCGACACATCGTGATACACGCAGTCACCCAGATAACATCGCCACACCGTGATAGCTACAGTCACCCAGATAACATCGACTCACCGTGATACATACAGTCACCCAGATAACATCGCCACACCGTGACACCTACAGTCACCCAGATAACATCGACACATCGTGATACATACATTCACTCAGATATCATGGACACATCATGATACATACCGTCACCCAGATAACATCGACACATCGTGATACATTCAGTCACTGAGTTATCATCGACACATCGTGATACATACAGTCACTCAGATATCATCGACAAATCGTGATACATTCAGTCACCCAGATATCATCGACACATCATGATAGATACAGTCACCCAGATAACATCGACACATCGTGATACATTCAGTCACCAAGGTAACATCGATATATCGTGATACATACAGTCACTCAGATATCATCGACACATCGTGATGCCTACAGTCACTCAGATATCATCGACACACCGTGATACCTACAGTCACCCAGATATCATCGGCACATCGTGATACATTTAGTCACTCAGATATCATCGACACATCGTGATACATTCGGTCACCCAGATATCATCGACACACCGTGATACATTCAGTCACCAAAATATCATCGACACATCGTCATACATACAATCACCCCGTTAACATTGACACATCATGATAGATACAGTCACACAGATATCATCGACACATCGTGATACATTCAGTCACCCAGATATCATCGACACACCCTGATACCTACAGTCACTCAGATATCAACGACACATCCTGATACATTCAGTCACCCAGATATTATCGACACACCGTGATACATTCAGTCACCCAGATAACATCGACACATCGTGATACATTCAGTCACCCAGATAGCATCGACACATCGTGATACATTCACTCACCCAGATAACATCGACACATCGTGATACATTCAGTCACTGAGTTATCATCGACACATCGTGATACATACAGTCACTCAGATATCCTCGACACACCGTGATACATTCGGTCACCCAGATATCATCCATACATCGTGATATATGCAGTCACTCAGATATCATCGAAACATCGTGATACTTTGAGTCACCAAAATATCATCGACACATCGTGATACTTTCAGTCACCAAAGTATGATCGACACATCGTGATACATTCAGTCACTCAGATATCATCGACACATCGTGATACATACAGTCACTCAGATATCATCGACATATCGTGATACATTCAGTCACCAAGATATCATCGACACCTCGTGATACATTCAGTCACCCAGATATCATCGACACACCGTGATACATACAGTCATTCAGATATCATCAACACATCGTGATGCATTCAGTCACCCAGATAACATCGACACATCGTGATGTATACAGTCACTCAGATATCATCGACACATCGTGATACTTTCAGTCACCAACATATCATCGACACATCGTCATACATACAGTCACCCCGTTAACATTGACACATCATGATAGATACAGTCACCCAGATATCATCGACACATCGTGATGCATTCAGTCACCCAGAAATCATCGACACACCGTGATACATACAGTCCCTCAGATATCATCAGCACACCTTGACACATTCAGTCACTCAGATATAATCGACACATCGTGATGCCTACCGTCACTCAGATATCCTCGACACATCGTGATGCATTCAGTCACTCAGATATCATCAGCACACCTTGACACATTCAGTCACTCAGATATAATCGACACATCGTGATGCCTACCGTCACTCAGATATCCTCGACACATCGTGATGCATTCAGTCACCCAAATATCATCGACTCATCGTGATACATTGAGTGACCCAGATATCATCAACACAGCATGATACCTATAGTCACCCAGATATAATCAACACATCGTGATACATTCAGTCACCCAGATAACATCGACTCACCGTGATGCATACATTCACTCAGATAACATGGACACATTATGATACATACAGTCACTCAGATATCATTAGCAAACCGTGATGCATACAGTCACGCGGACATCATCGACACATAATGATACATACGGTCACTCAGATAACTTCGACACATCGTGATGCATCCAGTCACTCAGATATCATCGACACATCGTGATACATTCAATCACCCAGACATCATCGGCACACCGTGATACATTCAGTCACCCAGATAACATCGACACATCGTGATATATTCGGTCACTGAGTTATCATCGACACATCGTGATACATATAGTCTCTCAGATATCATAGACACACCGTGACACATTCCGTCACCCAGATAACAAGGACACATCGTGATCCATACAGTCACTCAGATATCGTGGACACATCATGATACATACGGTCACTCAGATATCTTCGACACACCGTGATACATTCGGTCACCCAGATATCATCCATACATCGTGATATATACAGTCACTCAGATATCATCGACACATCGTGATACTTTCAGTCACCAAAGTATGATCGACACATCGTGATACATTCAGTCACTCAGATATCATCGACACATCGTGATGCATTCAGTCACCCAGATATCATCGACACATCGTGATACATTCAGTCACCCGGATAACATCGACACATCGTGAAACATACCGTCACTCAGATATCATCGACACATCAGGATACATTCAGTCACCCAGATAAATTCGACCCATCGTGATACATACAGTCACCAAGATAACATCGACACATCGTGATACATTCAGTCACCAAAATAACATCGACACATCGTGATACATAAAGTCACCCAGATAACATCGACACATCATGATATATACAATCACCCAGATATCATCGACACATCGTGATACATACAGTCACTCAGATAACATTGACGCCTCGTGATACATTCAGTCACCCAGTTATCATCGACACATCATGATACATTCGGTCGCTAAGCTATCATCGACACATCGTTCTGCATTCAGTCACCCAGACAACATCGACACATCGTGATACATACAGTGTCCTAGATATCATCAGTTTCAGGGACCCCCAATCTACATCGTCATTTAGTTTCAGAGACGGCCACTTTACATCATTTTCAGAGACCCCCACTTTACTTCATCAGTTTCAGAGACCCCCCACTCTACATAGTCAGTGAGTTTCAGAGATCCCCACTCGGCATTGTCAGTTTCAGTGATCCCCACTCTAAATCATCAGTTTCGCAGGCCCTCACTCTACGTCGTCAGTTTTAGAGACCCCCACTCTACATAATCAGTTAGTTTCAGACCCCCACTCTACGTCGTCAGTTTCAGGGACCCCCACTCTACATAGTTAGTTAGTTTCAGACCCCCACCCTGCATCGTCAGTTCAGAGACCCCCACTCTACATAGTCAGTTAGTTTCAGACCCCCACTCCACATCGTCAGTATCAGAGGCCCCCACTCTACATAGTCAGTTAGTTTCAGACCTCCTTTCTACATCGTCAGTTTCAGAGACCGCCATTCTACATAGTCAGTTAGTTTCAGACCCCCACTCCACATCGTCAGTTCCAGAGACCCCCACTGTACATAGTCAGTTAGTTTTAGAGACCACCACTCTATATAGTCAGTTAGTCTCAGAGACCCCCACTCTACATAGTCAATTAGTTTCAGACCCCCACTCTACATCGTCAGTTTAAGAGAACCCCACTCTACATAGTCAGTTAGTTTCAGAGACCCCCACTGTACATAGTCAGTTAGTTTCAGAGACCACCACTCTATATAGTCAGTTAGTCTCAGAGACCACCACTCTATATAGTCAGTTAATCTCAGAGACCCCCACTCTACATCGTCAGTTTCAGAGACCCCCACTCTACATAGTCAGTTAGTTTCAGATACCCCCACTCTACATCGTCAGTTTCAGAGACCCCCACTCTACATAGTCAGTTAGCTTCAGACCCCCACTCTACATCGCCAGTTTCAGAGACCCCCATTCTACATAGTCAGTTAGTCTCAGACCCCCACTCTACATAGTCAGTTAATCTCAGACCCCCACTCTACATCGTCAGTTTCAGAGACCCCCACTCTACATAGTCAGTTAGTTTCAGATACCCCCACTCTACATCGTCAGTTTCAGAGACCCCCACTCTACATAGTCAGTTAGCTTCAGACCCCCACTCTACATCGCCAGTTTCAGAGACCCCCATTCTACATAGTCAGTTAGTCTCAGACCCCCACTCTACATAGTCAGTTAATCTCAGACCCCCACTCTACATCGTCAGTTTCAGAGACCCCCTCGCTATATAGTCGGTTAGTTTCAGATTCCCACTCTACATAGTCAGTTAGTTTCAGACCCCCACTCTGCATCGTCAGTTTTTAGAGACCCCCACTCTACATAGTTAGTTTCAGACCCCCACTCTACATCGTCAGTTTAAGAGACCCCCACTCTACAAAGTCAGTTAGTTTTAGACCCCCACTCTGCATCGTCAGTTTTTAGAGACCCCCAATCTACATATTTAGTTTCAGACCCCCACGCTGCACCATCAGTTTCAGAGACCCCCACTCTACATAGTTAGTTTCAGACCCCCACTCTACATCGTCAGTTTCAGAGACCCCCACTCTACATAGTCAGTTAGTTTCAGAGACCCCCACTGTACATAGTCAGTTAGTTTCAGAGACCACCACTCTATATAGTCAGTTAGTCTCAGATACCCCCACTCTACATAGTCAATTAGTTTCAGACCCCCACTCTACATCGTCAGTTTAAGAGAACCCCACTCTACATAGTCAGTTAGTTTCAGAGACCCCCACTGTACATAGTCAGTTAGTTTCAGAGACCACCACTCTATATAGTCAGTTAGTCTCAGAGACCACCACTCTATATAGTCAGTTAGTCTCAGAGACCCCCACTCTACATAGTCAGTTTCAGAAACCCCCACTCTACATAGTCAGTTAGTTTCAGAGACCACCACTCTATATAGTCAGTTAGTCTCAGATACCCCCACTCTACATAGTCAATTAGTTTCAGACCCCCACTCTACATCGTCAGTTTAAGAGAACCCCACTCTACATAGTCAGTTAGTTTCAGAGACCCCCACTGTACATAGTCAGTTAGTCTCAGAGACCACCACTCTATATAGTCAGTTAGTCTCAGAGACCCCCACTCTACATAGTCAGTTTCAGAAACCCCCACTCTACATAGTCAGTTAGTTTCAGAGACCACCACTCTATATAGTCAGTTAGTCTCAGATACCCCCACTCTACATAGTCAATTAGTTTCAGACCCCCACTCTACATCGTCAGTTTAAGAGAACCCCACTCTACATAGTCAGTTAGTTTCAGAGACCCCCACTGTACATAGTCAGTTAGTTTCAGAGACCACCACTCTATATAGTCAGTTAGTCTCAGAGACCACCACTCTATATAGTCAGTTAGTCTCAGAGACCACCACTCTATATAGTCAGTTAGTCTCAGAGACCCCCACTCTACATAGTCAGTTTCAGAAACCCCCACTCTACATAGTCAGTTAGTTTCAGAGACCCCCACTCTACATAGTCAGTTAGTTTCAGAGACCCCCACTCTTAATCGTCAGTTTAGGTAATTGAAGATTCAGATTACATTTACTTAAATAAAAAGCCTTAGAAGAAAAACCATTTTTGAAATTACATATGAATATGAATATGAAATAGCGAGATATTATAGTGACTTACCGCCGCTAGAGGTGTTGTTCTCTGCGTGCACTTGGATTGTGGACTGAGGAGCGCTGTGGATTGCCGGAATCTGGAATGTGGACTGTGGATTGCCGGAACACATCACGTGAAATTCGTGGTTTTTGTGACAAAAGTTAAGGAAGTCGTGTAAATATCTCACGTTCCGCTTTCGCTACAGTTTATGTGCCGCTTGTCACTTTTAATAACAACATCAAACTCAATCTAGCAACTCTACACCAGTCATATGATGGGGTGTAACACAAGCTAAGCAAAAATTGTGCAAAACTACCCGACCGGGAAGTATCAAATGTCATGACGTTAGGGCGTGTGGGGCCCTATAATGTGCGGGGGCGTGGTATTGCCACCAACAAGGGACACCTGGGCTTCCCAGTTATTCAGAGACGTGGTATTGCCACCAACAAGGAACACCCGGCTTCCCAGTGATTCAGAGACGCCCCTAACAGAGTGCAGCATGCAGCCAGACTCTCTGTAGCCAAGCAACTCTCCTCTCTAGTGTCCCACTCGCTTGTCAGCCTAGTGCCTCCCCCCCACCCTTGGTATCCCGCCTCCCAATTGTCCCCCTAGAGCCCCCTTGTCCCTACTACTGCCCCACACCTTGTCACCCTAGTGTCTCTCCCCACCCTTGGTATCCCGCCTCCCAAATGTCCCCCTAGAGCCCCCTGGTCCTTAATACTGCCCCACCCCTTGTCACCCTAGTGCCTCCCCCCACCCTTGGTATCCCGTCTCTCTAGTGTCCCCCTAGAGCCCCCTGGTCCTTACTACTGCCCCACCCCTTGTCACCCTAGTGCCTCCCCCCACCCTTGGTATCCCGCTTCCCAAGTGACCACCTAGAGCCCCCTGGTCCCTACTACTGCCCCACCTCTTGTCACCCTCGTGCCTCCCCCCACCCTTGGTATCCCGCCTCCCAAGTGTCCCCCTAGAGCCCCCTGGTCCCTGCTACTGCCCCACCCCTTGTCACCCTAGTGCCTCCCCCACCCTTGGTATCCCGCCTCCCAAGTGTCCTCCTAGAGCCCACTGATCCCTACTACTGCCCCACCTCTTGTCACCCTCGTGCCTACCCCCACCCTTGGTAGCCCGCCTCCCAAGTGTCCCCCTAGAGCCCCCTGGTCCCTACTACTGCTCCACCCCTTGTCACCCTCGTGCCTCTCCCCACCATTGGTATCCCGCCTCCCAAGTGTCCCCCTAGAGCCCCCTGGTCCCTAGTACTGCCCCACCCCTTGTCACCCTCGTGCCTCCCCCCACCCTTGGTATCCCGCCTCCCAAGTGTCCCCCTAGAGCCCCCTTGTCCTTACTACTGCCCCACCCCTTCTCACCCTAGTGTCTCCCCCCACCCTTGGTATCCCGCCTCCCAAGTGTCCTCCTAGAGCCCCCTGGTCCCTACTACTGCCCCACCCCTTGTCACCCTAGTGTCTCCCCCCACCCTTGGTATCCCGCCTCCCAAGTGTCCCCCTAGAGCCCCCTGGTCCCTAGTACTGCCCCACCCCTTGTCACCCTAGTGCCTCCCCCCACCCTTGGTATCCCGCCTCCCAAGTGTCCCCCTAGAGCCCCCTGGTCCCTACTACTGCTCCACCCCTTGTCACCCTAGTGCCTCCCCCACCCTTGGTATCCCGTCTCCCAAGTGTCCCCCTAGAGCCCCCTGGTCCCTACTACTGCCCCACCTCTTGTCACCCTAGTGCCTCCCCCCACCCTTGGTATCCCGCCTCCCAAGTGTCCCCCTAGAGCCCACTGGTCCCTACTACTGCTCCACCCCTTGTCACCCTAGTGCCTCCCCCCAGCCTTGGTATCCCGCCTCCCAAGTGTCCCCCTAGAGCCCCCTGGTCCCTACTACTGCTCCACCCCTTGTCACCCTAGTGCCTCCCCCCACCCTTGGTATCCCGCCTCCCAAGTGTCCCGCTAGAGCCCCCTGGTCCCTACTACTGCCCCACCTCTTGTCACCCTAGTGCCTCCCCCCACCCTTGGTATCCCGTCTCTCTAGTGTCCCCCTAGAGCCCCCTGGTCCCTACTACTGCTCCACCCCTTGTCACCCTAGTGCCTCCCCCCACCCTTGGTATCCCGCCTCCCAAGTGTCCCCCTAGAGCCCCCTGGTCCCTACTACTGCCCCACCTCTTGTCACCCTAGTGCCTCCCCCCACCCTTGGTATCCCGCCTCCCAAGTGTCCCCCTAGAGCCCACTGGTCCCTACTACTGCCCCACCTCTTGTCACCCTAGTGCCTCCCCCACCCTTGGTATCCCGTCTCTCTAGTGTCCCCCTAGAGCCCACTGGTCCCTACTACTGCTCCACCCCTTGTCACCCTAGTGCCTCCCCCCACCCTTGGTATCCCGCCGCCCAAGTGTCCGCCTAGAGCCCCCTGGTCCCTACTACTGCCCCACCTCTTGTCACCCTAGTGTCTCCCCCCACCCTTGGTATCCCGTCTCTCTAGTGTCCCCCTAGAGCCCACTGGTCCCTACTACTGCTCCACCCCTTGTCACCCTAGTGTCTCCCCCCACCCTTGGTATCCCGCCTCCCAGGTGTCCCCCTAGAGCCCCCTGGTCCCTACTACTGCCCCACCTCTTGTCACCCTAGTGCCTCCCCCACCCTTGGTATCCCGTCTCTCTAGTGTCCCCCTAGAGCCCACTGGTCCCTACTACTGCCCCACCTCTTGTCACCCTAGTGCCTCCCCCACCCTTGGTATCCCGTCTCTCTAGTGTCCCCCTAGAGCCCACTGGTCCCTACTACTGCTCCACCCCTTGTCACCCTAGTGTCTCCCCCCACCCTTGGTATCCCGCCTCCCAGGTGTCCCCCTAGAGCCCCCTGTTCCCTACTACTGTCCCACCTCTTGTCACCCTAGTGCCTCCCCCACCCTTGGTATCCCGCCTCCCAGGTGTCCCCCTAGAGCCCCCTTGTCCCTACTACTGCTCCACCCCTTGTCACCCTCGTGCCTCCCCCACCCTTGGTATCCCGCCTCCCAAGTGTCCCCCTAGAGCCCACTGGTCTTTACTACTGCCCCACTCCTTGTCACCCTCGTGCCTCCCCCCACCCTTGGTATCCCGCCTCCCAAGTGTCCCCCTAGAGCCCACTGGTCCCTACTACTGCCCTTTCTTCATATTTAGGGAATATTTTTTGCCAATAATTCCGTAACAATGGCTGAATATCTGGACAATATTCGGAGAATTTTTTGTTAATATTACGAGCGAACCTTCCCGGAACATTAAACGAATATGATGGTGCACTCACAGAAATGTTCTAATGTGCATTGCAACCCATGGGCGGATCCAAGAGGGGCCCCTGGAGCCCCGCCCCCCCCCCGCCCTCCCTTTTGAGGAAGGATGCCGTTTTTTAATGTAAAATTTAGGCCATCTGAGGGGCGGACCCTCCCTCCCCAAATTTAGGCCATTTGAGGGGCGGACCCTCCCTCCCCCCCCCCCATGTTAAGGAAGAACGCTATCTGAGGCGGTCGCAATTTTGTTCAGAGCCACCGCACCCCCCCCCCCCCCCGCCTGTCGCAAGTTTTATTGCATATAGCGTATCAAAATTTAATTTACTTCGTGCGTAGCATAACACTGAGCGAATATTACGCGAATGTTCCGTGTTTGCTGTGTTTGACAATGCGAATGACACCAACACAGTTTCTAATCCTCGACACTTTAGTGTTTGAGAGTAATTCCCCAGTGGGCAATGTTCGATAAAGTGCCTTCCTGGCATTGGTGTCAGGCAAGTTGACTTCCGGGACACCGAACATTAAATTTCATTGGCCTTCGGTCACAGATTATGTAGAGCTTGTGGCAGCTTTCCCAAGCACTCAATAGCATTGGGACCATATATAATGTTCTTTTGGGTTCCATTTCTAGTCCAAGTCCAAGGCCTAAGGATACTATTTTCTGCAATAAAATCCTTTGCAATATTACCGATCTTCAAACGAATTTGACAAGGCTGCTTCTGAAACTCCAGCAGTATTTGCATCGTAAAGCTACCCCCACAATTTTTTTCCGTCCAAATCATGTTGGGATCTAAACTCGTTACATTTTATGGCCTGACTACTTAAGGAATTCCACAATCCTCTGTATCTCTGGCAACGTTCTCGCATCGATCTTGTCAACTAGCCACTGAATATTCATGGGAGGGGGGGGGGTACGTTATACATTGCTGCATGCCACATCAACCATCTTTAAGAAATTAACGAAAGAAAAGTGATAAGTATTTGCCGAAAACTTCATTTATGCCAGAAAAACTGTATTTTAGAAGACTAAAAAGTCTTCTTCTCCTACAATTCGCAAATTCGGCACCATTTACGCCAAAAAAATGAACAACATTTTAGTGGGCCAATAAGCCGTATTCTCCTTCATGACCCCAACATGATTTGGACGGGAAATTTTTTTTGGATAGCTTTAAGATGAAATACTGCTGGAGTTTCAGAAGCGGCCTTCTCCTTCGACAAATTTTGCATAAATAACATTTTAGCCGCCTTTGCGCATGCCACATCCTTCATATTTAAGAATTGAACGAAGATTCTATTTGCCAAAAACTCCATATATGCCCGAAAAACCTTCTTGTAGCACACAAAAAACCTTCTTCTCCCTCAACTCGACACACTTTGCAAAAATAATAATGTAGCCTCCCTTAGGCATGCCACACCAACCCTATTTACGAAATTACGAAAGAAAAGCGATTTTATTTGCTGAAAGCACCATTTAAGCCCGAAAAACAATATTTTACCGGGCCTAAAAACCTTTGTCTCCTCCAATTCGATAAATTATGCATAACTAATAATGTGGCTTCCTTCATGCAGGCCACATCTAGCTTATTTAAGGGTGACCCGTTGTAGTTGGTGGTACGAAGAAGAATGGGCTGGTGGGCCGGTGGCTGGTGGGCCGGTGGCTGTGGGCCGGTGGCCGGTGGCCGGTGGGCCGGTGGCCGGTGGCTGGTGGGCGGTGGCTGGTGGGCCGGTGGGCCGGTGGCCGGTGGGCCGGTGGCCGGTGGCCGGTGGGCCGGTGGCTGGTGGGCCGGTGGGCCGGTGGCTGGTGGGCCGGTGGCCGGCGGG
The DNA here is from genome assembly GCA_964019135.1 of Arenicola marina. Classification (NCBI taxonomy): domain Eukaryota; kingdom Metazoa; phylum Annelida; class Polychaeta; family Arenicolidae; genus Arenicola; species Arenicola marina. Next base: position 37,956,185 of record OZ025259.1, on the reverse strand, counting down.
CCGGTGGGCCGGTGGGCCGTTGGGCCGGTGGCCGGTGGCCGGTGGGCCGGTGGCCGGTGGCCGGTGGCTGGTGGCTGGTGGGCCGGTGGCCGGTGGGCCGGTGGCCGGTGGCCGGTGGCTGGTGGGCCGGTGGCCGGTGGGCCGGTGGCCGGTGGCCGGTGGCCGGTGGCCGGTGGCTGGTGGGCCGGTGGGCCGGTGGCCGGTGGGCCGGTGGCCGGTGGCCGGTGGCTGGTGGGCCGGTGGCCGGTGGCCGGTGGGCCGGTGGCTGGTGGCTGGTGGGCCGGTGGCCGGTGGGCCGGTGGCCGGTGGGCCGGTGGCCGGTGGCCGGTGGCTGGTGGGCCGGTGGCTGGTGGCCGGTGGGCCGGTGGCCGGTGGCTGGTGGGCCGGTGGGCCGGTGGCTGGTGGCCGGTGGGCCGGTGGCCGGTGGCTGGTGGGCCGGTGGCCGGTGGCTGGTGGGCCGGTGGCCGGTGGCCGGTGGCCGGTGGCCGGTGGCCGGTGGCCGGTGGCCGGTGGCTGGTGGGCCGGTGGCCGGTGGCCGGTGGGCCGGTGGCCGGTGGCTGGTGGGCCGGTGGGCCGGTGGCCGGTGGCTGGTGGGCCGGTGGCCGGTGGCTGGTGGGCCGGTGGCCGGTGGCTGGTGGGCCGGTGGCCGGTGGCTGGTGGGCCGGTGGGCCGTGGGCCGGTCGCCGGTGGCCGGTGGCCGGTGGCCGGTGGCCGGTGGCCGGTGGCCGGTGGCCGGTGGCTGGTGGGCCGGTGGCCGGTGGCCGGTGGCCGGTGGGCCGGTGGCTGGTGGCTGGTGGGCCGGTGGCCGGTGGGCCGGTGGCCGGTGGGCCGGTGGCCGGTGGCCGGTGGCCGGTGGCCGGTGGCCGGTGGCCGGTGGCCGGTGGCCGGTGGCTGGTGGGCCGGTGGCCGGTGGCCGGTGGGCCGGTGGCCGGTGGCTGGTGGGCCGGTGGGCCGGTGGCCGGTGGCTGGTGGGCCGGTGGCCGGTGGCTGGTGGGCCGGTGGCCGGTGGCTGGTGGGCCGGTGGCCGGTGGCTGGTGGGCCGGTGGGCCGTGGGCCGGTCGCCGGTGGCCGGTGGCTGGTGGGCCGGTGGCCGGTGGCCGGTGGGCCGGTGGCCGGTGGCTGGTGGGCCGGTGGCCGGTGGGCCGGTGGCCGGTGGGCCGGTGGCCGGTGGCCGGTGGCCGGTGGCCGGTGGCTGGTGGGCCGGGTTGGGCCGGTGGCCGGTGGGCCGGTGGCCGGTGGCCGGTGGCCGGTGGCCGGTGGCCGGTGGCCGGTGGCCGGTGGCCGGTGGGCCGGTGGCCGGTGGGCCGGGTTGGGCAAGGGTTGGCCAGGGTGTACAAGGGTGGGGCGGTGGGCCGGTGGCCGTTGGCCGGTGGGCCGGTGGCCGGTGGCTGGTGGGCCGGTGGCCGGTGGCCGGTGGCCGGTGGCTGGTGGCCGGTGGCTGGTGGGCCGGGTTGGGCCGGTGGCCGGTGGCTGGTGGGCCGGTGGCCGTTGGCCGGTGGCTGGTGGGCCGGTGGCCGTTGGCCGGTGGCCGGTGGGCCGGTGGGCCGGTGGGCCGGTGGGCGGTGGCTGGTGGGCCGGGTTGGGCCGGTGGCCGGTGGCTGGTGGGCCGGTGGCCGTTGGCCGGTGGCTGGTGGGCCGGTGGCCGTTGGCCGGTGGCTGGTGGGCGGGTGGCCGGTGGCTGGTGGGCCGGTGGCCGGTGGCTGGTGGGCCGGTGGCCGGTGGCTGGTGGGCCGGTGGCCGGTGGCTGGTGGGCCGGGTTGGGCAAGGGTTGGCCAGGGTGTACAAGGGTGGGGCGGTGGGCCGGTGGGCCGGTGGCCGGTGGCTGGTGGGCCGGTGGCCGGTGGCCGGTGGCCGGTGGGCCGGTGGCCGGTGGGCCGGTGGCCGGTGGCTGGTGGGCCGGGTTGGGCCGGTGGCCGGTGGCTGGTGGGCCGGTGGCCGTTGGCCGGTGGCTGGTGGGCCGGTGGCCGTTGGCCGGTGGCCGGTGGCCGGTGGCTGGTGGGCCGGTGGGCCGGTGGGCCGGTGGCCGGTGGCTGGTGGGCCGGGTTGGGCCGGTGGCCGGTGGCTGGTGGGCCGGTGGCCGTTGGCCGGTGGCTGGTGGGCCGGTGGCCGTTGGCCGGTGGCTGGTGGGCCGGTGGCCGGTGGCTGGTGGGCCGGTGGCCGGTGGCTGGTGGGCCGGTGGCCGGTGGCTGGTGGGCCGGTGGCCGGTGGCTGGTGGGCCGGTGGCCGGTGGCTGGTGGGCCGGTGGCCGGTGGCTGGTGGGCCGGTGGGCCGGTGGCCGGTGGCCGGTGGCCGGTGGGCCGGTGGCCGGTGGGCCGGTGGCCGGTGGCTGGTGGGCCGGGTTGGGCCGGTGGCCGGTGGCTGGTGGGCCGGTGGCCGTTGGCCGGTGGCTGGTGGGCCGGTGGCCGTTGGCCGGTGGCCGGTGGCCGGTGGCTGGTGGGCCGGTGGGCCGGTGGGCCGGTGGCCGGTGGCTGGTGGGCCGGGTTGGGCCGGTGGCCGGTGGCTGGTGGGCCGGTGGCCGTTGGCCGGTGGCTGGTGGGCCGGTGGCCGTTGGCCGGTGGCTGGTGGGCCGGTGGCCGGTGGCTGGTGGGCCGGTGGCCGGTGGCTGGTGGGCCGGTGGCCGGTGGCTGGTGGGCCGGTGGCCGGTGGCTGGTGGGCCGGTGGCCGGTGGCTGGTGGGCCGGTGGCCGGTGGCTGGTGGGCCGGTGGGCCGGTGGCCGGTGGCTGGTGGGCCGGTGGCCGGTGGCTGGTGGGCCGGTGGCCGGTGGCCGGTGGCTGGTGGGCCGGTGGCTGGTGGGCCGGTGGCCGGTGGCTGGTGGGCCGGTGGCCGGTGGCCGGTGGGCCGGTGGCTGGTGGGCCGGTGGCCGGTGGCCGGTGGCCGGTGGCCGGTGGCTGGTGGGCCGGTGGCCGGTGGCTGGTGGGCCGGTGGCCGGTGGCTGGTGGGCCGGTGGCCGGTGGGCCGGTGGCCGGTGGCTGGTGGGCCGGTGGCCGGTGGCTGGTGGGCCGGTGGCCGGTGGCTGGTGGGCCGGTGGCCGGTGGCCGGTGGGCCGGTGGCTGGTGGGCCGGTGGGCCGGTGGCCGGTGGCCGGTGGCCGGTGGCTGGTGGGCCGGTGGCCGGTGGCTGGTGGGCCGGTGGCCGGTGGCTGGTGGGCCGGTGGCCGGTGGCCGGTGGCTGGTGGGCCGGTGGGCCGGTGGCCGGTGGCCGGTGGCTGGTGGGCCGGTGGGCCGGTGGCCGGTGGCTGGTGGGCCGGTGGCCGGTGGCCGGTGGCCGGTGGGCCGGTGGCCGGTGGCTGGTGGGCCGGTGGGCCGGTGGCCGGTGGCTGGTGGGCCGGTGGGCCGGTGGCCGGTGGCCGGTGGGCCGGTGGCCGGTGGGCCGGGTTGGGCAAGGGTTGGCCAGGGTGTACAAGGGTGGGGCGGTGGGCCGGTGGCCGTTGGCCGGTGGGCCGGTGGCCGGTGGCTGGTGGGCCGGTGGCCGGTGGCTGGTGGGCCGGTGGCCGGTGGCTGGTGGGCCGGGTTGGGCAAGGGTTGGCCAGGGTGTACAAGGGTGGGGCGGTGGGCCGGTGGGCCGGTGGCCGGTGGCTGGTGGGCCGGTGGCCGGTGGCCGGTGGCCGGTGGGCCGGTGGCCGGTGGGCCGGTGGCCGGTGGCTGGTGGGCCGGTGGGCCGGTGGCCGGTGGCTGGTGGGCCGGTGGGCCGGTGGCCGGTGGCCGGTGGGCCGGGTTGGGCAAGGGTTGGCCAGGGTGTACAAGGGTGGGGCGGTGGGCCGGTGGCCGTTGGCCGGTGGGCCGGTGGCCGGTGGCTGGTGGGCCGGTGGCCGGTGGCTGGTGGGCCGGTGGCCGGTGGCTGGTGGGCCGGGTTGGGCAAGGGTTGGCCAGGGTGTACAAGGGTGGGGCGGTGGGCCGGTGGGCCGGTGGCTGGTGGGCCGGCCGGTGGCCGGTGGGCCGGTGGCCGGTGGGCCGGTGGCCCGGTTGCTGGTAGACCGGTGGGCGGGGTTGGCCAGGGTGTACAAGGGTGGGGCGGTGGGCCGGTTGGCCGGTGGGGCGGGGTTGGCCAGGGTGGCCAGGAGAAGGTCAGCGGAGGCCAGAGGGAGGTCGAAGAGGGCTGCCGCTTGGCAAGGTCGCGGCGGTCAAAGCCGCCAGGGGGTGATATCCCTTGATCCCTTGCGGACCACATGGCGGACTCCTGTCACTGGGCTGATCCTTCGCTCAATTAAAGAACGCCTGTCGGGAGCCGGAGCTGTCAAAGCGGCTGGCCTGCAGTGTAACTCGGCATGCTCTGGACGTGACACCACACTGGGCTGTGGCTATTGCTAGCAATTGAATTACCCTATTCTTGTCAAGATCTGTTCCATTTATTTGTCTAAAATATTCGAAACGCTCGATGTTGAATAAGCCACGGGATGGAGGGACTGAGTCCTTGTGTCATGCAATTGGTATCCTGTATCTGTATCATGTATGTATTCATGAATCATGGTCAACATGGCTCAATGTAAGGGGATCCCACGTAGGTTTTTAGTAACCTGTTAAACGCTGTGGACTTTTGCGCAACGCTCTGTTAAATCTAGTTTAAACATAGGTGACAATTCTCAAAAAAGTTAATGCCAAGTGTCTTAACGTTTGTATGTGCGTTGGATATGCTGCAGGTTTCATATGTGGCCTGCAATTTGTATTACCTAATTAAACACATGTGTTTAACCTCTATCGAGTTTGTCCTCGGCTCATCGTAATATGTCTGCTGTATGAAAAGCAGGCGTTAAAAAAGTAGTATTTCAATCTCCAGAATGTTCAGTGTCATGATCTAGTAGCGAAATGTTTAGTGTCCGTTATCGTTATATTTTAATGGTACATGTATTATCAGTGTTTCTAATGCGGGTTTCTGCAATCACTATGAAAAGCGATGGCATATACCTCGTTATAGTTTAATGTTTAGGTGGCGTCTTTTTCCGTTTTAGAACTGTCTTTCAGATCAGATTTATAGCAGGGGTGAGACTGCCCTATCGCCTTGCAGGGGTGAGACTGCCCTATCGCCTTGCAGGGGTGAGACTGTCCTATCGCCTTGCAGGGGTGAGACTGTCCTATCGCCTTGCAGGGGTGAAACTGTCCTATCGCCTTGCAGGGGTGAGACTGTCCTATCGCCTTGCAGGGGTGAGACTGTCCTATCGCCTTGCAGGGGTGAGACTGTCCTATCGCCTTGCAGGGGTGAGACTGCCCTATCGCCTTGCAGGGGTGAGACTGTCCTATCGCCTTGCAGGGGTGAGACTGCCCTATCGCCTTGCAGAGGTGAGACTGCCCTCTCGCCTTGCAGGGGTGAGACTGTCTTATCGCCTTGCAGCGGTGAGACCGTCCTATCACCTTGCAGGTGTGAGACTGTCCTATCGCCTTGCAGGGGTGAGACTGTCCTATCGCCTTGCAGGGGTGAGACTGTCCTATCGCCTTGCAGGGGTGAGACTGTCCTATCGCCTTGCAGGGGTGAGACTGCCCTATCGCCTTGCAGGGGTGAGACTGTCCTATCGCCTTGCAGGGGTGAGACTGCCCTATCGCCTTGCAGGGGTGAGACTGCCCTCTCGCCTTGCAGGGGTGAGACTGTCTTATCGCCTTGCAGCGGTGAGACCGTCCTATCGCCTTGCAGGGGTGAGACTGTCTTATCGCCTTGCAGGGGTGAGACTGCCCTATCGCCTTGCAGGGGTGAGACTGTCCTATCGCCTTGCAGTAGAGAGACTGCCCTATGGCCTTGCAGGGGTGAGACTGCCCTATCGCCTTGCAGTAGAGAGACTGCCCTATCGCCTTGCAGTAGAGAGACTGTCCTATCGCCTTGCAGGGGTGAGACTGTCCTATCGCCTTGCAGGGGTGAGACTGTCCTATCGCCTTGCAGGGGTGAGACTGCCCTATCGCCTTGCAGGGGTGAGACTGTCCTATCGCCTTGCAGGGGTGAGACTGCCCTATCGCCTTGCAGGGGTGAGACTGTCTTATCGCCTTGCAGGGGTGAGACTGTCCTATCGCCTTGCAGGGGTGAGACTGTCCTATCGCCTTGCAGTAGAGAGACTGCCCTATGGCCTTGCAGGGGTGAGACTGCCCTATCGCCTTGCAGTAGAGAGACTGCCCTATCGCCTTGCAGTAGAGAGACTGCCCTATCGCCTTGCAGGGGTGAGACTGCCCTATCGCCTTGCAGGGGTGAGACTGCCCTATCGCCTTGCAGTAGAGAGACTGCCCTATCGCCTTGCAGGGGTGAGACTGCCCTATCGCCTTGCAGTAGAGAGACTGCCCTATCGCCTTGCAGGGGTGAGACTGTCCTATCGCCTTGCAGGGGTGAGACTGTCCTTTCGCCTTGCAGGGGCCAGACTGTCCTATCGCCTTGCAGGGGTGAGACTGTTCTATCGCCTTGCAGGGGTGAGACTGTCCTATCGCCTTGCAGGGGTGAGATTGTCCTATCGCCTTGCAGGGGTAAGACTGTGCTATCGCCTTGCAGGGGCCAGACTGTCCTATCGCCTTGCAGGGGTGAGACTGTTCTATCGCCTTGCAGGGGTGAGACTGTCCTATCGCCTTGCAGGGGTGAGACTGTCCTATCGCCTTGCAGGGGTGAGACTGTTCTATCGCCTTGCAGGGGTGAGACTGTCATGTCGTCCGTCAGGGGGGGGGGGGGGGTGGTGACTGTCCCATCGGCTTGCCGGGTGACACCGTCATATCGCCCGAGGTGGGGACTGTTTCGTCGGTCACCAAGAGTAGGACTGTGATATCGCCTTCCGGGGTGCGTCATTGCCGGTCCCATACCGAGCGGATACCGGGTCAGTGCCGGTCCCATACCGAGCGGATACCGGGTCAGTGCTGGCTCCATGCCGAGCGGATACCGGGTCAGTGATGGCTCCATGCCGAGCGGATACCGGGCCAGTGCCGGTCCCATACCGAGCGGATACCGGGCCAGTGCCGGTCCCATACCGAGCGGATACCGGGCCAGTGATCGTCCCATCCTGAGTGGATACTGGTTCAGCGAAGGTTCCATGCCGAGCGGATACCGGGTCAGTGCTGGCTCCATGCCAAGCGGATACCGGGTCAGTGCCGGTCCCATACCGAGCGGATACCGGGCCAGTGATCGTCCCATCCTGAGTGGATACTGGTTCAGCGAAGGTTCCATGCCGAGCGGATACCGGGTCAGTGCCGGTCCCATACCGAGCGGATACCGGGTCAGTGCCGGTCCCATACCGAGTGGATACCGGGCCAGTGCCGGTCCCATACCGAGCGGATACCGGGCCAGTGATCGTCCCATCCTGAGTGGATACTGGTTCAGCGAAGGTTCCATGCCGAGCGGATACCGGGTCAGTGCTGGCTCCATGCCAAGCGGATACCGGGTCAGTGCCGGTTCCATACAGAGCGGATACCGGGTCAGTACCGGTTCCATACTGAGCGGATACCGGGTCAGTGCCGGTCCCATACCGAGCGGATACCGGGTCAGTGATGGCTCCATGCCGAGCGGATACCGGGTCAGTGATGGCTCCATGCCGAGCGGATACCGGGTCAGTCATGGTTCCATGCCGAGCGGATACCGGGTCAGTGATGGCTCCATACCGAGCGGATACCGGGTCAGTCATGGTTCCATGCCGAGCGGATACCGGGTCAGTGATGGCTCCATACCGAGCGGATACCGGGTCAGTGATGGCTCCATGCCGAGCGGATACCGGGTCAGTCATGGTTCCATGCCGAGCGGATACCGGGTCAGTGATGGCTCCATACCGAGCGGATACCGGGTCAGTCATGGTTCCATGCCGAGCGGATACCGGGTCAGTGATGGCTCCATACCGAGCGGATACCGGGTCAGTGCCGGTCCCATACCGAGCGGATACCGGGTCAGTCATGGTTCCATGCCGAGCGGATACCGGGTCAGTGATGGTTCCATACCGAGCGGATACCGGGTCAGTGATGGTTCCATACCGAGCGGATACCGGGTCAGTGATGGTTTCATACCGAGCGGATACCGGGTCAGTGATGGCTCCATACCGAGCGGATACCGGGTCAGTGATGGTTCCATACCGAGCGGATACCGGGTCAGTGATGGCTTCATACCGAGCGGATACCGGGTCAGTCATGGCTCCATGCCGAGCGGATACCGTCCGTACAGATTCCGGGTGGATATACAGAATTAGCCCTTGTCATATGCCGACTACTCCGACTGAAGGCTGTGGCACCGTGCTGAGACCGTTTTTGGCTTACTTTGAGATTCGGTCTGGCTCACGAACACGAAGCCATTTGATTGGTCTATGAAGCGACAATCACGACGCTGCGTTGCGAGGCGGGCAGCGGGCGGGCAGCGGGCGGGCAGCGTGTGTATGCTACTCGTTGCTGAGGTCCCCGCCCAAGGGATTGCTACTGTCAATCATAAACATCGTCCACTTCTCCAGCATCCCACAATCCTTCTTATTTATCGGTTTTATCACTGTTTCAGTTCAGGAGGCTTTCGTTCTGCAACGAGGCCGGAATTCTTTATGGCTCAGCTCATGAATTGGTTGTATATTTAGGACGCTATATTGTATATTGTATTGTATATTGCATTGTATATTTTGGTCATATCCGGTCAATGGGAGAAGGAAGGGAGAGTGGAGCCATGCCTCCGGGGGTAACCCCCTACTCTTTATGAAGAGAGACATGGGATCTTTTTTCTACCACCACACATACATGACCGCATCAGGGCTCGAACCATCGATCCACGTGCCGTTAAGCTCTCACGTGGCCAGAGTTAGCTCATTGGGTGCTCTACGCAGTTGCTTTCAGCCTCAGTTTTGCCACGTACACTCTGACGATATATTTATGGTCAACGAACACTGTTACATTGAGCGTCGCCCAAATGATAGTATGTCACAAATATCAGTACGTATTATATCGGTAATATTATCATGTGTTGTGTTTCGACCAGAAAAGGATGAAATGAAGCAAATTTATTTATACGTCGGGATATTCAGGTTCTTCTAAAGGCAGCCATATAACCATACTGGTTCCATTTTACATTCACCGTAATCGGATCGGCATGAGACATTAAACCCCTCGCCATGTCCAGGTAATCGACAGCCTGTAGCCGCAAAGGCGTCCGTTATAAGCGGGTACACCAGTTGGGTGTTATAAGCGGGTACACCAGTTGGGTGTTATAAGCGGGTACACTAGTTGGGTGTTATAAGCGGGTACACCAGTTGGGTGTTATAAGCGGGTACACCAGTTGGGTGTTATAAGCGGGTACACCAGTTGGGTGTTATAAGCGGGTACACCAGTTGGGTGTTATAAGCGGGTACACCAGTTGGGTGTTATAAGCGGGTACACCAGTTGGGTGTTATAAGCGGGTACACCAGTTGGGTGTTATAAGCGGGTACACCAGTTGGGTGTTATAAGCGGGTACACCAGTTGGGTGTTATAAGTGGGTACACCAGTTGGGTGTTATAAGCGGGTACACTAGTTGGGTGTTATAAGCGGGTACACCAGTTGGGTGTTATAAGCGGGTACACCAGTTGGGTGTTATAAGCGGGTACACTAGTTGGGTGTTATAAGCGGGTACACCAGTTGGGTGTTATAAGCGGGTACACCAGTTGGGTGTTATAAGCGGGTACACCAGTTGGGTGTTATAAGCGGGTACACCAGTTGGGTGTTATAAGCGGGTACACTAGTTGGGTGTTATAAGCGGGTACACCAGTTGGGTGTTATAAGCGGGTACACCAGTTGGGTGTTATAAGCGGGTACACCAGTTGGGTGTTATAAGCGGGTACACCAGTTGGGTGTTATAAGCGGGTACACCAGTTGGGTGCTATAAGCGGGTACACCAGTTGGGTGCTATAAGCGGGTACACCAGTTGGGTGTTATAAGCGGGTACACCAGTTGGGTGTTATAAGCGGGTACACCAGTTGGGTGTTATAAGCGGGTACACCAGTTGGGTGTTATAAGCGGGTACACCAGTTGGGTGTTATAAGCGGGTACACCAGTTGGGTGCTATAAGCGGGTACACCAGTTGGGTGCTATAAGCGGGTACACCAGTTGGGTGTTATAAGCGGGTACACCAGTTGGGTGTTATAAGCGGGTACACCAGTTGGGTGTTATAAGCGGGTACACCAGTTGGGTGTTATAAGCGGGTACACCAGTTGGGTGTTATAAGCGGGTACACCAGTTGGGTGTTATAAGCGGGTACACCAGTTGGGTGTTATAAGCGGGTACACCAGTTGGGTGTTATAAGCGGGTACACCAGTTAGGTGTTATAAGCGGGTACACCAGTTGGGTGTTATAAGCGGGTACACCAGTTGGGTGTTATAAGCGGGTACACCAGTTGGGTGTTATAAGCGGGTACACCAGTTGGGTGTTATAAGCGGGTACACTAGTTGGGTGTTATAAGCGGGTACACCAGTTGGGTGTTATAAGCGGGTACACCAGTTGGGTGTTATAAGCGGGTACACCAGTTGGGTGTTATAAGCGGGTACACCAGTTGGGTGTTATAAGCGGGTACACCAGTTGGGTGTTATAAGCGGGTACACCAGTTGGGTGTTATAAGCGGGTACACCAGTTGGGTGTTATAAGCGAGTACACCAGTTGGATGTTATAAGCGGGTACACCAGTTGGGTGTTATAAGCGGGTACACCAGTTGGGTGTTATAAGCGGGTACACCAGTTGGGTGTTATAAGCGGGTACACCAGTTGGGTGTTATAAGCGGGTACACCAGTTGGGTGTTATAAGCGGGTACACCAGTTGGGGGTTATAAGCGGGTACACCAGTTGGGTGTTATAAGCGGGTACACCAGTTGGGTTTTATAAACGGGTACACCAGTTGGGTGTTATAAGCGGGTACACCAGTTGGGTGTTATGAGCGGGTACACCAGTTGGGTGTTATAAGCGGGTACACCAGTTGGGTGCTATAAGCGGGTACACCAGTTGGGTGTTATAAGCGGGTACACCAGTTGGGTGTTATAAGCGGGTACACCAGTTGGGTGTTATAAGCGGGTACACCAGTTGGGTGCTATAAGCGGGTACACCAGTTGGGTGTTATAAGCGGGTACACCAGTTGGGTGTTATAAGCGGGTACACCAGTTGGGTGCTATAAGCGGGTACACCAGTTGGGTGTTATAAGCGGGTACACCAGTTGGGTGTTATAAGCGGGTACACCAGTTGGGTGCTATAAGCGGGTACACCAGTTGGGGGTTATAAGCAGGTACACTAGTTGGGTGTTATAAGCGGGTACACCAGTTGGGTTTTATAAACGGGTACACCAGTTGGGTGTTATAAGCGGGTACACCAGTTGGGTGTTATAAGCGGGTACACCAGTTGGGTGTTATAAGCGGGTACACCAGTTGGATGTCATAAGCGGGTACACCAGTTGGGTGTTATAAGCGGGTACACCAGTTGGGTGTTATGAGCGGGTACACCAGTTGGGTGTTATAAGCGGGTACACCAGTTGGGTGCTATAAGCGGGTACACCAGTTGGGTGTTATAAGCGGGTACACCAGTTGGGTGTTATAAGCGGGTACACCGGTTAGGTGTTATAAGCGGGTACACCAGTTGGATGTTATAAGCGGGTACACCAGTTGGGTGTTATAAGCGGATACACCAGTTGGGTGTTATAAGCGGGTACACCAGTTGGGTGTTATAAGCGGGTACACCAGTTGGGTGTTATAAGCGAGTACACCAGTTGGATGTTATAAGCGAGTACACCAGTTGGGTGTTATAAGCGGGTACACCAGTTGGGTGTTATAAGCGGGTACACCAGTTGGGTGTTATAAGCGGGTACACCAGTTGGGTGTTATAAGCGGGTACACCAGTTGGGTGTTATAAGCGGGTACACCAGTGGGTGTTATAAGCGGGTAAACCGGTTGGGTGTTATAAGCGGGTACACCAGTTGGATGTTATAAGCGGGTACACCAGTTGGGTGTTATAAGCGGGTACACCGGTTGGGTGTTATAAGCGGGTACACCAGTTGAATGTTATAAGCGGGTACACCAGTTGGGTGTTATAAGCGGGTACACCGGTTGGGTGTTATAAGTGGGTAAACCAGTTGGAAGTTATAAGCAGGTACACCAGTTGGGTGTTATAAGCGGGTACACCAGTTGGGTTTTATAAGCGGGTACACCAGTTGGGTGTCATAAGCGGGTACACCAGTTGGATGTTATAAGCGGGTAAACCAGTTGGGTGTTATAAGCGGGTACACCAGCTGGATGTTATAAGCGGGTACACCAGTTGGGTGTTATAAGCGGGTACACCAGTTGGGAATTATAAGCGGGTACACCAGTTGGATGTTATAAGCGGGTACACCAGTTGGGAGTTATAAGCGGGTACACCAGTTGGGTGTTATTAGCGGGTACACCAGTTGGGTGTTATAAGCGGGTACACCAGTTGGATGTTATAAGCGGGTACACCAGTTGGGTGTTATAAGCGGGTACACCAGTTGGGTGCTATAAGCGGGTACACCAGTTGGGTGTTATAAGCGGGTACACCAGTTGGGTGCTATAAGCGGGTACACCAGTTGGGTGCTATAAGCGGGTACACCAGTTGGGTGTTATAAGCGGGTACACCAGTTGGGTGTTATAAGCGGGTACACCAGTTGGGTGTTATAAGCGGGTACACCAGTTGGGTGTTATAAGCGGGTACACCAGTTGGATGTCATAAGCGGGTACACCAGTTGGGTGTTATAAGCGGGTACACCAGTTGGGTGTTATGAGCGGGTACACCAGTTGGGTGTTATAAGCGGGTACACCAGTTGGGTGTTATAAGCGGGTACACCAGTCGGGTGTTATAAGCGGGTACACCAGTTGGGTGTTATAAGCGGGTACACCGGTTAGGTGTTATAAGCGGGTACACCAGTTGGATGTTATAAGCGGGTACACCAGTTGGGTGTTATAAGCGGGTACACCAGTTGGGTGTTATAAGCGGGTACACCAGTTGGGTGTTATAAGCGGGTACACCAGTTGGGTGTTATAAGCGAGTACACCAGTTGGATGTTATAAGCGGGTACACCAGTTGGGTGTTATAAGCGGGTACACCAGTTGGGTGTTATAAGCGGGTACACCAGTTGGGTGTTATAAGCGGGTACACCAGTTGGGTGTTATAAGCGGGTACACCAGTTGGGTGTTTTAAGCGGGTACACCAGTTGGGTGCTATAAGCGGGTACACCAGTTGGGTGTTATAAGCGGGTACACCAGTTGGGTGTTATAAGCGGGTACACCAGTTGGGTGTTATAAGCGGGTACACCAGTTGGGTGCTATAAGCGGGTACACCAGTTGGGTGTTATAAGCGGGTACACTAGTTGGGTGTTATAAGCGGGTACACCAGTTGGGTTTTATAAGCGGGTACACCAGTTGGGTGTTATAAGCGGGTACACCAGTTGGGTGTTATAAGCGGGTACACCAGTTGGGTGTTATAAGCGGGTACACCAGTTGGATGTCATAAGCGGGTACACCAGTTGGGTGTTATAAGCGGGTACACCAGTTGGGTGTTATGAGCGGGTACACCAGTTGGGTGTTATAAGCGGGTACACCAGTTGGGTGTTATAAGCGGGTACACCAGTTGGGTGTTATAAGCGGGTACACCAGTTGGGTGTTATAAGCGAGTACACCAGTTGGATGTTATAAGCGGGTACACCAGTTGGGTGTTATAAGCGGGTACACCAGTTGGGTGTTATAAGCGGGTACACCAGTTGGGTGTTATAAGCGGGTACACCAGTTGGGTGTTATAAGCGGGTACACCAGTTGGGTGTTATAAACGGGTACACCAGTTGGGTGCTATAAGCGGGTACACCAGTTGGGTGTTATAAGCGGGTACACCAGTTGGGTGTTATAAGCGGGTACACCAGTTGGGTGTTATAAGCGAGTACACCAGTTGGATGTTATAAGCGGGTACACCAGTTGGGTGTTATAAGCGGGTACACCAGTTGGGTGCTATAAGCGGGTACACCAGTTGGGTGCTATAAGCGGGTACACCAGTTGGGTTTTATAAGCGGGTACACCAGTTGGGTGTTATAAGCGGGTACACCAGTTGGGTGTTATAAGCGGGTACACCAGTTGGGTGTTATAAGCGGGTACACCGGTTGGGTGTTATAAGTGGGTAAACCAGTTGGATGTTATAAGCGGGTACACCAGTTGGGTGTTATAAGCGGGTACACCAGTTGGATGTTATAAGCGGGTACACCAGTTGGGTGTTATAAGCGGGTACACCAGTTGGGTGTTATAAGCGGGTACACCAGTTGGGTGTTATAAGCGGGTACACCAGTTGGATGTTATAAGCGGGTACACCAGTTGGGTGTTATAAGCGGGTACACCAGTTGGGTGTTATAAGCGGGTACACCAGTTGGGTGTTATAAGCGGGTACACCAGTTGGGTGTTATAAGCGGGTACACAGTTAGCGCTGTTGATTCCCATACTACACGCGGCGTGTGGCTAGTGTGTGTTCGCCGTTGTCCTCACGCCGGCGAGATACTGGGAGACATGCATAACGACCCAAACATTTCTCATCGATATTACTTCACGCCTTTCAAATACACGGGATATGAAACTTACATAAAACGTAAAGCAATTCCTTAGAATCTTGCAGATCGCGTTCCCACTATAGCCTACATACTCTTATTATCTCGGAAGCTTAGCCATTAATTTTTATTCCAAATGAATCATTTGCACAACATGACCCATAAATCAAGGTCAAATCTAAGGTGGTACCCACCCTGGTTCGAAACCTCACCTCATGTTGATTTTATATATCTACCTGTAACAGAAAGTGCCATGAATGTTTTATTTCGGCGGGGGGGGGGGGGGGGGCTTGGCGGTCCGACTAACATAAGTTAGTTCCTCTTTTGTTGAAATAATTCCGACGTTGACTGATACTTCCTCTTTGTCCCGTCCGGAATAAACAGACCAGGTCGCTTAGGGTCTGCCTGATACGCCAAGTCCTTCACAAAGGTTCTCCCCACATCACGCATTAAGAAGCAGTGACTTTAAGTGGCAAAACCCGGGCTCACCAGCCGTCAGGAATTTCCCTTTCTCTCCGAGCAACCATGTTTACTTTGCCGCGTGTTACTGACAAATGACGAATCTGTGTTCAAACATGGATGACAATGGCTGCAAGGGAATTGACTATTAACGGCGTTAGCTTTTTGTAGCGGTGTCCCACTAAATAAAAGTGTCCCTTTCTGCCTTCCTGGCTCCTGGTGGGGTTTATGCCGGGCTCGGTGCTGACGTCACATCCGCTGGCTCCTGGTGGGGTTTATGCCGGGCTCGGTGCTGACGTCAGATCCGCCGGCGCGTGATGCCGGAGCCATCCGCCGGCGCGTGATGCCGGAGCCATCCGCCGGCGCGTGATGCCGGAGCCATCCGCCGGCGCGTGATGCCGGAGCAGCGCTTTAGGCTAAAGTGGCAGATAAGTATTTATTGATTATGTTAATTCGTCTGGTAGGGTATTCTATGAAGTAAAGTACAAGAGACTACAGCTCATCCCTTGATGGGACATGGTAACAGTGGGCAAGACTCCCCGCAGCCGCCTACAGTATTTGTGAAGTGATTTCCCAACACTGGAATCCAATCAGTCGTGTCAACAGCTTCAATCGGTGATTGATGACTGGGCCCTATGGCACGCGGCGGCACCCAGGGATCGGTTCGCTGGCAGTCACCACGTAGTCGCCTTTTGCTGGTGGGGCCACAATCAAATCATGCCGGCAATGTAAAATATGGATAATTGCTCTATTTGAAGTGCAGATCACGCAAGATATACATCAACGATTTAATATTACTTTAATACGCCACTAATTGCTTCATTGTCACTTTAGAATGCGAAACGCGAAGGAAACTTTAATATGGAATGATGTTCAGTCAAAAGGTAGAAAGCTCACTCTGTAGATTCCCCCCCACCCCCCACCCCCAATACCATATTTTTCCATCTGAGGTAAGTATTGCAACGCCAGCATAAACATACATGTGTTTTGTAGGTGTGGATTGAACCACGGACCGGGCGCTTGGGCTGGCCTAGCAGGCCACACGACAGCCCTGCCGGCCTCGAGCTGACCCCTGTATCGGTAGACGGAAGAGCATATTGCGTGTTCGACAGTCCCCATATTTTCAATAATTATTTTTGGACTTATATGGGCTTTGAGGTATATAAATACTAAAAAAAACTTACCGCATGTAGCACAAATTATAATAATTACGAAATCGTCAGTTACTCTAAAAAATATGTATGAACTGTGGTTGGCAAAATAGAATACTGAATACCAGTTAAGATTTATCGCGGGCACTATTAGAAATAAGTTCAGCTTTGATCATTCATAGATGATGTTTGATTTCGAGAATACAAAATGCCACACATAATATAAGCCATATCATTTGCGCAACGACCTAGATTGCTTCAATATTTACTCCTTCATGGGTAAAATATTATAATTATAATTGTACGAATTAATTCACCCAGAAGCTGGCCTTTTCTTCGCCGAAAAAATATGCGGATGCAATTTTTCATAAAGAACTCCGATAGGGGGCGTTGGTCGTCCGCCGCCTCCATTACTCCCGAGGGAAGGGTCGCTTAATACTGGCCCTCCTTCCCCCCGCCCCCAACCCACACACACACACAGACCTTCATCAACCGGACATATCGAGCGTTGAGATGACCCTTGTCCGCCTGCCCATATCATAATGGACCGCCGCTGTCATCACGACGCCGATGTCCCGCAGCCCTGGTGAGAGTAGCGACCTGGCCTGAAGGCCTGGCCGCAGCCCAACGTTACATCGGGTTAAACACCGGCCTCTAAATCACAGCGATATACGTGAATAATTCCTGATATGGTGATATGGCACTTAGGGGACGGGGCAACGATATTTCCGAGGAAGCCGCGATAGGGCGCAGGGAGCCAAAACAGTACTGTGAAGGTCGAATCATGGATCGGCTAAGCTGGCCGCTTCACGGGAGGAAGATCGGCTGAGCTGGCCGGTTCACGGGGTGGCGATCAGCTGGGCTGGCCGGTTCACCGGGTAGAGATTGCCTTGGCTGGCCGCTTTGCGGGCTGGAGATCGGCTGGGCTGGCCGTTTCATGGGATAGAGATCGGCTGAGCTAGCCGATTGAAAGGGTGGAGATCGACTGGGCTGGCCGGTTCATGTGGTGGAGATCGGCTTGGCTGGCCGGTTCATGTGGTGGAGATCGGCAGGGTTGGCCGGTTCATGGGGTGGAGATCGGCTGGGCCGGCCGGTCCTTGTGGTGGAGATCGGCAGGGTTGGCCGGTTCATGGGGTGGAGATCGGCTGGGCCGGCCGGTCCTTGTGGTGGAGATCGGCAGGGTTGGCCGGTTCATGGGGTGGAGATCGGCAGGGTTGGCCGGTTCATGGGGTGGAGATCGGCTGGGCCGGCCGGTTCTTGTGGTGGAGATCGGCAGGGTTGGCCGGTTCATGGGGAGGAGATCGGCTGGGCCGGCCGGTCCTTGTGGTGGAGATCGGCAGGGTTGGCCGGTTCATGGGGTGGAGATCGGCAGGGTTGGCCGGTTCATGGGGTGGAGATCGGCTGGGCCGGCCGGTTCTTGTGGTGGAGATCGGCAGGGTTGGCCGGTTCATGGGGTGGAGATCGGCAGGGTTGGCCGGTTCATGGGGTGGAGATCGGCTGGGCCGGCCGGTTCTTGTGGTGGAGATCGGCAGGGTTGGCCGGTTCACTGGGTGGAGATCGGCCGGGCTGGCCGGTTCATAGTGTGGAGGTTCATAGGGTGGAGATCGGCTGAGCATCACGTATCCTTCATTATTGAATATAGTTATGCCTTCAATCTTCACCAAAGGATCAACTCACTCGTCTGTGCAACTCCGTTTTACAGGTTCTTCCACGTCACCAGTTAATGGACTGTTGGGCTCTTGCACGAAGCGCTCACGTATATTTTGTTGCGGGTCAGATCGTATTAGGCTCTTATTTCGTTGTAAAATAGGAATAATAAATTAACATCTCGTCAAATTAACTTCAAATGAGCGCTGATTTGCTCTAGTCTTAAGTTCAGAATATTCAGAATTTCTCAAAAGAACAAGATTGATAATGAATAGGCCAACATACACAATTTACATCTTTCATGTGAACGTGTCAACAGTATCCGTGACTGATGGACATGAAACTCCCATCACAACGTTCCAACACAACAGTCCCAACCCAAACCCGTCAACACACCAGAAGTCGTGTATATATGGTCATTTTGACGTCAAACCTGCATCAAGAGCATTTACCCTTTACGACCCATGCATATCCGCGTGGTGGGTGTCCTGCCAGTGTGAAATAAGGACATTAAAAACTTTCAGCTATGTCAACGATATACTGTAATAAATAACATATTAGCCTTGATATGTCTTCCCAGGCTGGCCTTGTGCGACCTCTGGCGGCACCTGTCAACTGCCTGCCCAGGCGGAGAGTGAAATGTTCCGGCCATGCGTGGGATCCACTGCAATCCCGTCCCTCAGTCACAGTAGTCGGCGACACTGAGCGAAGGGGAATGTACTGTGGCCATAGGTACAACGGATGCGCTGAGGGTATTTCTTCGCTCAGCGCGGTGTAACGGCTCCGCGGAAGTAATTTCTTCGCTCCGCGCAGTTCATTTCTCCGCTCCGCGCGGTATATTTCTCCGCTCCGCGCAGTACATTTCTCCGCTCCGCGCAGTACATTTCTGACACTCGGTTATTGTAGAATGTTCTGGTGGCTGTTACAAGGACCGAACTCTTCCAGAACTCGGTCTCTGTTACAATGACCAAACCCTTTCAGACCTGCTATTGTGACAGAGACCGAGGTCTGGAAGGGTTCGGTTATTGTAACAGAGACCGAGGTCTGGAAGGGTTCGGTTATTGTAACAGAGACCGAGGTCTGGAAGGGTTTGGTTACTGTAACAGAGACCGCGGTCTGGAAGGGTTCGGTTATTGTGACAGAGACCGAGGTCTGGAAGGGTTCGGTTATTGTAACAGAGACCGAGGTCTGGAAGGGTTCGGTTATTGTAACAGAGACCGAGGTCTGGAAGGGTTCGGTTATTGTAACAGAGACCCAGGTCTGGAAGGGTTCGGTTATTGTAACAGAGACCGAGGTCTGGAAGGGTTCGGTTATTGTAACAGAGACCCAGGTCTGGAAGGGTTCGGTTATTGTAACAGAGACCGAGGTCTGGAAGGGTTCTGTTATTGTAACAGAGACCGAGGTCTGGAAGGGTTTGGTTATTGTAACAGAGACCGAGGTCTGGAAGGGTTCGGTTATTGTAACAGAGACCGAGGTCTGGAAGGGTTCGGTTATTGTAACAGAGACCGAGGTCTGGAAGGGTTCGGTTACTGTAACAGAGACCGAGGTCTAGAAGGGATCGGTTATTGTAACAGAGACCGAGGTCTGGAAGGGTTCGGTTATTGTAACAGAGACCGAGGTCTGGAAGGGTTCGGTTACTGTAACAGAGACCGAGGTCTGGAAGGGTTCGGTTACTGTAACAGAGACCGAGGTCTGGAAGGGTTCGGTTATTGTAACAGAGACCGAGGTCTGGAAGGGTTCGGTTATTGTAACAGAGACCGAGGTCTGGAAGGGTTCGGTTACTGTAACAGAGACCGAGGTCTGGAAGGGTTCGGTTATTGTAACAGAGACCGAGGTCTGGAAGGGTTCGGTTACTGTAACAGAGACCGAGGTCTGGAAGGGTTCGGTTATTGTAAGAGAGACCCAGGTCTGGAAGGGTTCGGTTATTGTAACAGAGACCGAGGTCTGGAAGGGTTCGGTTATTGTAACAGAGACCGAGGTCTGGAAGGGTTCGGTTACTGTAACAGAGACCGAGGTCTGGAAGGGTTCGGTTATTGTAAAAGAGACCGAGATCTGGAAGGGTTCGGTTACTGTAACAGAGACCGAGGTCTGGAAGGGTTCGGTTATTGTAACAGAGACCGAGGTCTGGAAGGGTTCGGTTATTGTAACAGAGACCGAGGTCTGGAAGGGTTCGGTTACTGTAACAGAGACCGAGGTCTGGAAGGGTTCGGTTATTGTAACACAGACCCAGGTCTGGATAGGGTTCGGTTACTGTAACAGCGACCCAGGTCTGGAAGGGTTCGGTTTTTGTAACAGAGACCGAGGTCTGGAAGGGTTCGGTTATTGTAACAGAGACCGAGGTCTGGAAGGGTTCGGTTATTGTAACAGAGACCGAGGTCTGCAAGGGTTCGGTTATTGTAACAGAGACTGAGTTCTGGAAGGGTTCGGTTACTGTAACAGAGACCGAGGTCTGGAAGGGTTCCGTTATTGTAACAGAGACCGAGGTCTGGAAGGGTTCGGTCATTGTAACAGAGACCGAGGTCTGGAAGGGTTCGGTTACTGTAACAGAGACCGAGGTCTGGAAGGGTTCGGTTATTGTAACAAAGACCGAGGTCTGGAAGGGTTCGGTTATTGTAACAGAGACCGAGGTCTGGAAGGGTTCGGTTACTGTAACAGAGACCGAGGTCTGGAAGGGTTCGGTTATTGTAACAGAGACCGAGGTCTGGAAGGGTTCGGTTACTGTAACAGAGACCGAGGTCTGGAAGGGTTCGGTTATGGTAACAGAGACCGAGGTCTGGAAGGGTTCGGTTATTGTAACAGAGACCGAGGTCTGGAAGGGTTCGGTTACTATAACAGAGACCGAGGTCTGGTAGGGTTCGGTTACTGTAACAGAGACCGAGGTCTGGAAGGGTTCGGTTATTGTAACAGAGACCGAGGTCTGGAAGGGTTCGGTTACTGTAACAGAGACCGAGGTCTGGAAGGGTTCGGTTACTGTAACAGAGACCGAGGTCTGGAAGGGGTCGGTTATTGTGACAGAGACCGAGGTCTGGAAGGGTTCGGTTATTGTAACAGAGACCCAGGTCTGAAAGGGTTCGGTTACTGTAACAGAGACCGCGGTCTGGAGGGGTTCGATTATTATAACAGAGACCGAGGTCTGGAAGGGTTCGGTTATTGTAACAGAGACCGCGGTCTGGAAGGGTTCGGTTACTGTAACAGAGACCGAGGTCTGGAAGGGTTCTGTTATTGTAACAGAGACCGAGGTCTGGAAGGGTTTAGTTATTGTAACAGAGACCGAGGTCTGGAAGGGTTCGGTTATTGTAACAGAGACCGAGGTCTGGAAGGGTTTGGTTATTGTAACAGAGACCGAGGTCTGGAAGGGTTCGGTTATTGTAACAGAGACGGAGGTCTGGAAGGGTTCGGTTATTGTAACAGAGACCGAGGTCTGGAAGGGTTCGGTTATTGTAACACAGACCGAGGTCTGGAAGGGTTCGGTTACTGTAACAGAGACCGAGGTCTGGAAGGGTTCGGTTATTGTAACAGAGACCGAGGTCTGGAAGGGTTCGGTTATTGTAACAGAGACCGAGGTCTGGAAGGGTTTGGTTACTGTAACAGAGACCGCGGTCTGGAAGGGTTCGCTTATTGTGATAGAGACCGAGGTCTGGAAGGGTTCGGTTATTGTAACAGAGACCGAGGTCTGGAAGGGTTCGGTTATTGTAACAGAGACCGAGGTCTGGAAGGGTTCGGTTATTGTAACAGAGACCCAGGTCTGGAAGGGTTCGGTTATTGTAACAGAGACCGAGGTCTGGAAGGGTTTGGTTACTGTAACAGAGACCGAGGTCTGGAGGGGTTCGGTTATTGTAACAGAGACCGAGGTCTGGAAGGGTTCGGTTACTGTAACAGAGACCGAGGTCTGGAAGGGTTCGGTTACTGTAACAGAGACCGAGGTCTGGAAGGGTTCGGTTATTGTAACAGAGACCTAAGTCTGGAAGGGTTCGGTTATTGTAACAGAGACCGAGGTCTGGAAGGGTTCGGTTATTGTAACAGAGACCGAGGTCTGGAAGGGTTCGGTTATTGTAACAGAGACCGAGGTCTGCAAGGGTTCGGTTATTGTAACAGAGACCGAGGTCTGGAAGGGTTCGGTTACTGTAACAGAGACCGAGGTCTGGAAGGGTTCGGTTATTGTAACAGAGACAGAGGTCTGGAAGGGTTCGGTTATTGTAACAGAGACCGAGGTCTGGAAGGGTTCGGTTACTGTAACAGAGACCGAGGTCTGAAAGGGTTCGGTTATTGTAACAGAGACCGAGGTCTGGAAGGGTTCGGTTACTGTAACAGAGACCGAGGTCTGGAAGGGTTCGGTTATTGTAACAGAGACCGAGGTCTGGAAGGGTTCGGTTATTGTAACAGAGACCGAGGTCTGGAAGGGTTCGGTTACTGTAACAGAGACCGAGGTCTGGAAGGGTTCGGTTATTGTAACAGAGACCGAGGTCTGGAAGGGTTCGGTTACTGTAACAGAGACCGAGGTCTGGAAGGGTTCGGTTATTGTAACAGAGACCGAGGTCTGGAAGGGTTCGGTTATTGTAACAGAGACCGAGGTCTGGAAGGGTTCGGTTACTGTAACAGAGACCGAGGTCTGGAAGGGTTCGGTTATTGTAACAGAGACCGAGATCTGGAAGGGTTCGGTTACTGTAACAGAGACCGAGGTCTGGAAGGGTTCGGTTATTGTAACAGAGACCGAGGTCTGGAAGGGTTCGGTTATTGTAACAGAGACCGAGGTCTGGAAGGGTTCGGTTATTGTAACAGAGACCGAGGTCTGGAAGGGTTCGGTTATTGTAACAGAGACCGAAGTCTGGAAGGGTTCGGTTATTGTAACAGAGACCGAGGTCTGGAAGGGTTCGGTTATTGTAACAGAGATCGAGATCTGGAAGGGTTCGGTTACTGTAACAGAGACCGAGGTCTGGAAGGGTTCGGTTATTGTAACAGAGACTGAGGTCTGGAAGGGTTCGGTTATTGTAACAGAGACCGAGGTCTGGAAGGGTTCGGTTATTGTAACAGAGACCGAGGTCTGGATAGGGTTCGGTTACTGTAACAGCGACCCAGGTCTGGAAGGGTTCGGTTATTGTAACAGAGACCGAGGTTTGGAAGGGTTCGGTTATTGTAACAGAGACCGAGGTCTGGAAGGGTTCGGTTATTGTAACAGAGACCGAGGTCTGGAAGGGTTTGGTTATTGTAACAGAGACCGAGGTCTGGAAGGATTCGGTTACTGTAACAGAGACCCAGCTCTGGAAGGGTTCGGTTATTGTAACAGAGACCGAGGTCTGGAAGGGTTCGGTTATTGTAACAGAGACCGAGGTCTGGAAGGGTTCGGTTACTGTAACAGAGACCGAGGTCTGGAAGGGTTCGGTTATTGTAACAGAGACCGGGGTCTGGAAGGGTTCGGCTATCGTAACAGAGACCGAGGTCTGGAAGGGTTCGGTTACTGTAACAGAGACCGAGGTCTGGAAGGGTTCGGTTATTGTAACAGAGACCGAGGTCTGGAAGGGTTCGGTTACTGTAACAGAGACCCAGGTCTGGAAGGGTTCGGTTATTGTAACAGGGACCGAGGTCTGGAAGGGTTCGGTTATTGTAACAGAGACCGAGGTCTGGAAGGTTTCGGTTACTATAACAGAGACCGAGGTCAGGAAGGGTTCGGTTACTGTAACAGAGACCGAGGTCTGGAAGGGTTCGGTTATTGTAACAGAGACCCAGGTCTGGAAGGGTTCGGTTATTGTAACAGAGACCGAGGTCTGGAAGGGTTCGGTTATTGTAACAGAGACCGAGGTCTGGAAGGGTTCGGTTATTGTAACAGAGACCGAGGTCTGGAAGGGTTCGGTTACTGTAACAGAGACCGAGGTCTGGAAGGGTTCGGTTATTGTAACAGAGACCGAGGTCTGGAAGGGTTCGGTTATTGTAACAGAGACCGAGGTCTGGAAGGGTTCGGTTATTGTAACAGAGACCGAGATCTGGAAGGGTTCGGTTACTGTAACAGAGACCGAGGTCTGGAAGGGTTCGGTTATTGTAACAGAGACCGAGGTCTGGAAGGGTTCGGTTATTGTAACAGAGACCGAGGTCTGGAAGGGTTCGGTTATTGTAACAGAGACCGAGGTCTGGATAGGGTTCGGTTACTGCAACAGCGACCCAGGTCTGGAAGGGTTCGGTTATTGTAACAGAGACGGAGGTCTGGAAGGGTTCGGTTATTGTAACAGAGACCGAGGTCTGGAAGGGTTCGGTTATTGTAGCAGAGACCGAGGTCTGGAAGGGTTCGGTTACTGTAACAGAGACCGAGGTCTGGAAGGGTTCGGTTAATGTAACAGAGACCCAGGTCTGGAAGGCTTCGGTTACTGTAACAGAGACCCAGGTCTGGAAGGGTTCGGTTATTGTTACAGGGACCGAGGTCTGGAAGGGTTCGGTTATTGTAACAGAGACCGAGGTCTGGAAGGGTTCGGTTATTGTAACAGAGACCGAGGTCTGGAAGGGTTCGGTTACTGTAACAGAGACCGAGGTCTGGAAGGGTTCGGTTATTGTAGCAGAGACCCAGGTCTGGAAGGGTTCGGTTATTGTAACAGAGACCGAGGTCTGGAAGGGTTCGGTTACTATAACAGAGACCGAGGTCTGGAAGGGTTCGGTTATTGTAACAGAGACCGAGGTCTGGAAGGGTTCGGTTATTGTAACAGAGACCGAGGTCTGGAAGGGTTCGGTTAATGTAACAGAGACCGAGGTCTGGAAGGGTTCGGTTACTGTAACAGAGACCGAGGTCTGGAAGGGTTCGGTTATTGTAGCAGAGACCCAGGTCTGGAAGGGTTCGGTTATTGTAACAGAGACCGAGGTCTGGAAGGGTTAGGTTACTATAACAGAGACCGAGGTCTGGAAGGGTTCGGTTATTGTAACAGAGACCGAGGTCTGGAAGGGTTCGGTTATTGTAACAGAGACCGAGGTCTGGAAGGGTTCGGTTACTGTAACAGAGACCGAGGTCTGGAAGGGTTCGGTTATTGTAACAGAGACCCAGGTCTGGAAGGGTTTGGTTACTGTAACAGAGACCGAGGTCTGGAAGGGTTCGGTTACTGTAACAGAGACCGAGGTCTAGAAGGGTTCGGTTATTGTAACAGAGACCGAGGTCTGGAAGGGTTCGGTTACTGTAACAGAGACCGAGGTCTGGAAGGGTTCGGTTACTGTAACAGAGACCGAGGTCTGGAAGGGTTCGGTTACTGTAACAGATACCGAGGTCTGGAAGGTTTCGGTTATTGTAACAGAGACCGAGGTCTGGAAGGGTTCGGTTATTGTAACAGAGACCGAGGTCTGGAAGGGTTCGGTTATTGTAACAGAGATCGAGATCTGGAAGGGTTCGGTTACTTTAACAGAGACCGAGGTCTGGAAGGGTTCGGTTATTGTAACAGAGACTGAGGTCTGGAAGGGTTCGGTTATTGTAACAGAGACCGAGGTCTGGAAGGGTTCGGTTATTGTAACAGAGACCGAGGTCTGGATAGGGTTCGGTTACTGTAACAGCGACCCAGGTCTGGAAGGGTTCGGTTATTGTAACAGAGACCGAGGTTTGGAAGGGTTCGGTTATTGTAACAGAGACCGAGGTCTGGAAGGGTTCGGTTATTGTAACAGAGACCGAGGTCTGGAAGGGTTTGGTTATTGTAACAGAGACCGAGGTCTGGAAGGATTCGGTTACTGTAACAGAGACCCAGCTCTGGAAGGGTTCGGTTATTGTAACAGAGACCGAGGTCTGGAAGGGTTCGGTTATTGTAACAGAGACCGAGGTCTGGAAGGGTTCGGTTACTGTAACAGAGACCGAGGTCTGGAAGGGTTCGGTTATTGTAACAGAGACCGGGGTCTGGAAGGGTTCGGCTATCGTAACAGAGACCGAGGTCTGGAAGGGTTCGGTTACTGTAACAGAGACCGAGGTCTGGAAGGGTTCGGTTATTGTAACAGAGACCGAGGTCTGGAAGGGTTCGGTTACTGTAACAGAGACCCAGGTCTGGAAGGGTTCGGTTATTGTAACAGGGACCGAGGTCTGGAAGGGTTCGGTTATTGTAACAGAGACCGAGGTCTGGAAGGTTTCGGTTACTATAACAGAGACCGAGGTCAGGAAGGGTTCGGTTACTGTAACAGAGACCGAGGTCTGGAAGGGTTCGGTTATTGTAACAGAGACCCAGGTCTGGAAGGGTTCGGTTATTGTAACAGAGACCGAGGTCTGGAAGGGTTCGGTTATTGTAACAGAGACCGAGGTCTGGAAGGGTTCGGTTATTGTAACAGAGACCGAGGTCTGGAAGGGTTCGGTTACTGTAACAGAGACCGAGGTCTGGAAGGGTTCGGTTATTGTAACAGAGACCGAGGTCTGGAAGGGTTCGGTTATTGTAACAGAGACCGAGGTCTGGAAGGGTTCGGTTATTGTAACAGAGACCGAGATCTGGAAGGGTTCGGTTACTGTAACAGAGACCGAGGTCTGGAAGGGTTCGGTTATTGTAACAGAGACCGAGGTCTGGAAGGGTTCGGTTATTGTAACAGAGACCGAGGTCTGGAAGGGTTCGGTTATTGTAACAGAGACCGAGGTCTGGATAGGGTTCGGTTACTGCAACAGCGACCCAGGTCTGGAAGGGTTCGGTTATTGTAACAGAGACGGAGGTCTGGAAGGGTTCGGTTATTGTAACAGAGACCGAGGTCTGGAAGGGTTCGGTTATTGTAGCAGAGACCGAGGTCTGGAAGGGTTCGGTTACTGTAACAGAGACCGAGGTCTGGAAGGGTTCGGTTAATGTAACAGAGACCCAGGTCTGGAAGGCTTCGGTTACTGTAACAGAGACCCAGGTCTGGAAGGGTTCGGTTATTGTTACAGGGACCGAGGTCTGGAAGGGTTCGGTTATTGTAACAGAGACCGAGGTCTGGAAGGGTTCGGTTATTGTAACAGAGACCGAGGTCTGGAAGGGTTCGGTTACTGTAACAGAGACCGAGGTCTGGAAGGGTTCGGTTATTGTAGCAGAGACCCAGGTCTGGAAGGGTTCGGTTATTGTAACAGAGACCGAGGTCTGGAAGGGTTCGGTTACTATAACAGAGACCGAGGTCTGGAAGGGTTCGGTTATTGTAACAGAGACCGAGGTCTGGAAGGGTTCGGTTATTGTAACAGAGACCGAGGTCTGGAAGGGTTCGGTTAATGTAACAGAGACCGAGGTCTGGAAGGGTTCGGTTACTGTAACAGAGACCGAGGTCTGGAAGGGTTCGGTTATTATAGCAGAGACCCAGGTCTGGAAGGGTTCGGTTATTGTAACAGAGACCGAGGTCTGGAAGGGTTAGGTTACTATAACAGAGACCGAGGTCTGGAAGGGTTCGGTTATTGTAACAGAGACCGAGGTCTGGAAGGGTTCGGTTATTGTAACAGAGACCGAGGTCTGGAAGGGTTCGGTTACTGTAACAGAGACCGAGGTCTGGAAGGGTTCGGTTATTGTAACAGAGACCCAGGTCTGGAAGGGTTTGGTTACTGTAACAGAGACCGAGGTCTGGAAGGGTTCGGTTACTGTAACAGAGACCGAGGTCTAGAAGGGTTCGGTTATTGTAACAGAGACCGAGGTCTGGAAGGGTTCGGTTACTGTAACAGAGACCGAGGTCTGGAAGGGTTCGGTTACTGTAACAGATACCGAGGTCTGGAAGGTTTCGGTTATTGTAACAGAGACCGAGGTCTGGAAGGGTTCGGTTATTGTAACAGAGACCGAGGTCTGGAAGGGTTCGGTTACTGTAACAGAGACCGAGGTCTGGAAGGGTTCGGTTATTGTAACAGAGACCGAGGTCTGGAAGGGTTCGGTTACTGTAACAGAGACCGAGGTCTGGAAGGGTTCGGTTACTGTAACAGAGACCGAGGTCTGGAAGGGTTCGGTTACTGTAACAGAGACCTAAGTCTGGAAGGGTTCGGTTATTGTAACAGAGACCAAGGTCGGGAAGGGTTCGGTTATTGTAACAGAGACCGAGGTCTGGAAGGGTTCGGTTATTGTAACAGAGACCGAGGTCTGCAAGGGTTCGGTTATTGTAACAGAGACCGAGGTCTGGAAGGGTTCGGTTACTGTAACAGAGACCGAGGTCTGGAAGGGTTCGGTTATTGTAACAGAGACAGAGGTCTGGAAGGGTTCGGTTATTGTAACAGAGACCGAGGTCTGGAAGGGTTCGGTTACTGTAACAGAGACCGAGGTCTGGAAGGGTTCGGTTATTGTAACAGAGACCGAGGTCTGGAAGGGTTCGGTTATTGTAACAGAGACCGAGATCTGGAAGGGTTCGGTTACTGTAACAGAGACCGAGGTCTGGAAGGGTTCGGTTGTTGTAACAGAGACCGAGGTCTGGAAGGGTTCGGTTATTGTAACAGAGACCGAGGTCTGGAAGGGTTCGGTTATTGTAACAGAGACCGAGATCTGGAAGGGTTCGGTTACTGTAACAGAGACCGAGGTCTGGAAGGGTTCGGTTATTGTAACAGAGACCGAGGTCTGGAAGGGTTCGGTTATTGTAACAGAGACCGAGGTCTGGAAGGGTTCGGTTATTGTAACAGAGACCGAGGTCTGGATAGGGTTCGGTTACTGTAACAGCGACCCAGGTCTAGAAGGGTTCGGTTATTGTAACAGAGACCGAGGTCTGGAAGGGTTCGGTTATTGTAACAGAGACCGAGGTCTGGAAGGGTTCGGTTATTGTAGCAGAGACCGAGGTCTGGAAGGGTTCGGTTACTGTAGCAGAGACCGAGGTCTGGAAGGGTTCGGTTAATGTAACAGAGACCCAGGTCTGGAAGGCTTCGGTTACTGTAACAGAGACCCAGGTCTGGAAGGGTTCGGTTATTGTTACAGGGACCGAGGTCTGGAAGGGTTCGGTTATTGTAACAGAGACCGAGGTCTGGAAGGGTTCGGTTACTATAACAGAGACCGAGGTCTGGAAGGGTTCGGTTACTGTAACAGAGACCGAGGTCTGGAAGGGTTCGGTTATTGTAGCAGAGACCCAGGTCTGGAAGGGT
Organism: Arenicola marina; assembly: GCA_964019135.1. Lineage (NCBI taxonomy): Eukaryota > Metazoa > Annelida > Polychaeta > Arenicolidae > Arenicola > Arenicola marina. The sequence goes on along the minus strand of OZ025259.1, from coordinate 37,927,471 downwards.
TCGGTTATTGTAACAGAGACCGAGGTCTGGAAGGGTTCGGTTACTATAACAGAGACCGAGGTCTGGAAGGGTTCGGTTATTGTAACAGAGACCGAGGTCTGGAAGGGTTCGGTTATTGTAAGAGAGACCGAGGTCTGGAAGGGTTCGGTTACTGTAACAGAGACCGAGGTCTGGAAGGGTTCGGTTATTGTAACAGAGACCCAGGTCTGGAAGGGTTTGGTTACTGTAACAGAGACCGAGGTCTGGAAGGGTTCGGTTACTGTAACAGAGACCGAGGTCTAGAAGGGTTCGGTTATTGTAACAGAGACCGAGGTCTGGAAGGGTTCGGTTACTGTAACAGAGACCGAGGTCTGGAAGGGTTCGGTTACTTTAACAGAGACCGAGGTCTGGAAGGGTTCGGTTACTGTAACAGATACCGAGGTCTGGAAGGTTTCGGTTATTGTAACAGAGACCGAGGTCTCGAATTGTTCGGTTATTGTAACAGAGACCGAGGTCTGGAAGGGTTCGGTTACTGTAACAGAGACCGAGGTCTGGAAGGGTTCGGTTATTGTAACAGAGACCGAGGTCTGGAAGGGTTCGGTTACTGTAACAGAGACCGAGGTCTGGAAGGGTTCGGTTACTGTAACAGAGACCGAGGTCTGGAAGGGTTCGGTTATTGTAACAGAGACCTAAGTCTGGAAGGGTTCGGTTATTGTAACAGAGACCAAGGTCTGGAAGGGTTCGGTTATTGTAACAGAGACCGAGGTCTGGAAGGGTTCGGTTATTGTAACAGAGACAGAGGTCTGGAAGGGTTCGGTTATTGTAACCGAGACCCAGGTCTGGAAGGGTTCGGTTACTGTAACAGAGACCGAGGTCTGGAAGGGTTCGGTTGTTGTAACAGAGACCCAGGTCTGGAAGGGTTCGGTTATTGTAACAGAGACCGAGGTCTGGAAGGGTTCGGTTATTGTAACAGAGACCGAGGTCTGGAAGGGTTCGGTTATTGTAACAGAGACCGAGGTCTGCAAGGGTTCGGTTACTGTAACAGAGACCCAGGTCTCGAAGGGTTCGGTTATTGTAACAGAGACCGAGGTCTGGAAGGGTTCGGTTACTGTAACAGAGACCGAGGTCTGGAAGGTTCGGTTATTGTAACAGAGACCGAGGTCTGCAAGGGTTCGGTTATTGTAACAGAGACCGAGGTCTGGAAGGGTTCGGTTACTGTAACAGAGACCGAGGTCTGGAAGGGTTCGATTATTGTAACAGAGACAGAGGTCTGGAAGGGTCCGGTTATTGTAACAGAGACCGAGGTCTGGAAGGGTTCGTTATTGTAACAGAGACCGAGGTCTGGAAGGGTTCGGTTATGGTAACAGAGACCGAGGTCTGGAAGGGTTTGGTTATCGTAACAGAGACCGAGGTCTGGAAGGGTTCGGTTACTGTAACAGAGACCGAGGTCTGGAAGGGTTCGGTTATTGTAACAGAGACCGAGGTCTGGAAGGGTTCGGTTACTGTAACAGAGACCGAGGTCTGGAAGGGTTCGGTTGTTGTAACAGAGACCCAGGTCTGGAAGGGTTCGGTTATTGTAACAGAGACCGAGGTCTGGAAGGGTTCGGTTATTGTAACAGAGACCGAGGTCTGGAAGGGTTCGGTTATTGTAACAGAGACCGAGGTCTGCAAGGGTTCGGTTACTGTAACAGAGACCCAGGTCTGGAAGGGTTCGGTTATTATAACAGAGACCGAGGTCTGGAAGGGTTCGGTTATTGTAACAGAGACCGAGGTCTGGAAGGGTTCGTTACTGTAACAGAGACCGAGGTCTGGAAGGGTTCGGTTATGGTAACAGAGACCGAGGTCAGGAAGGGTTCGGTTATCGTAACAGAGACCGAGGTCTGGAAGGGTTCGGTTGTTGTAACAGAGACCTAGGTCTGGAAGGGTTCGGTTATTGTAACAGAGACCGAGGTCTGGAAGGGTTCGGTTATTGTAACAGAGACCGAGGTCTGGAAGGGTTCGGTTATTGTAACAGAGACCGAGGTCTGCAAGGGTTCGGTTACTGTAACAGAGACCCAGGTCTGGAAGGGTTCGGTTATTATAACAGAGACCGAGGTTTGGAAGGGTTCGGTTACTGTAACAGAGACCCAGGTCTGGAAGGGTTTGGTTATTGTAACAGAGACTGAGGTCTGGAAGGGTTCGGTTATTGTAACAAAGACCGAGGTCTGGAAGGGTTCGGTTACTGTAACAGAGACCGAGGTCTGGAAGGGTTCGGTTACTGTAACAGAGACCGAGGTCTAGAAGGGTTCGGTTACTGTAACAGAGACCGAGGTCTGGAAGGGTTCGGTTATTGTGACAGAGACCGAGGTCTGGAAGGATTCGGTTATTGTAACAGAGATCGAGGTCTGGAAGGGTTCGGTTCTTGTAACAGAGACCCAGGTCTGGAAGGGTTCGGTTATTGTAACAGAGATCGAGGTCTGGAAGGGTTTGGTTATTGTAACAGAGACCCAGGTCTGGAAGGGTTCGGTTACTGTAACAGAGACCGAGGTCTGGAAGGGTTCGGTTATTGTAACACAGACCGAGGTCTGGAAGGGTTCGGTTATTGTAACAGAGACCAAGGTCTGGAAGGGTTCGGTTATTGTAACAGAGACCGAGGTCTGGAAGGGTTCGGTTATTGTAACAGAGACCGAGGTCTGCAAGGGTTCGGTTATTGTAACAGAGACCGAGGTCTGGAAGGGTTCGGTTACTGTAACAGAGACCGAGGTCTGGAAGGGTTCGGTTATTGTAACAGAGACAGAGGTCTGGAAGGGTTCGGTTATTGTAACAGAGACCGAGGTCTGGAAGGGTTCGTTACTGTAACAGAGACCGAGGTCTGGAAGGGTTCGGTTATGGTAACAGAGACCGAGGTCTGGAAGGGTTCGGTTATCGTAACAGAGACCGAGGTCTGGAAGGGTTCGGTTACTGTAACAGAGACCGAGGTCTGGAAGGGTTCGGTTATTGTAACAGAGACCGAGGTCTGGAAGGGTTCGGTTACTGTAACAGAGACCGAGGTCTGGAAGGGTTCGGTTGTTGTAACAGAGACCCAGGTCTGGAAGGGTTCGGTTATTGTAACAGAGACCGAGGTCTGGAAGGGTTCGGTTATTGTAACAGAGACCGAGGTCTGGAAGGGTTCGGTTATTGTAACAGAGACCGAGGTCTGCAAGGGTTCGGTTACTGTAACAGAGACCCAGGTCTGGAAGGGTTCGGTTATTATAACAGAGACCGAGGTTTGGAAGGGTTCGGTTACTGTAACAGAGACCCAGGTCTGGAAGGGTTTGGTTATTGTAACAGAGACTGAGGTCTGGAAGGGTTCGGTTATTGTAACAGAGACCGAGGTCTGCAAGGGTTCGGTTACTGTAACAGAGACCCAGGTCTGGAAGGGTTTGGTTACTGTGACAGAAACCGAGATCTGGAAGGGTTCGGTTATTGTGACAGAGACCCAAGTCTGGAAGGGTTCGGTTATTGTAACAGAGACCTAGGTCTGCAAGGGTTCGGTTATTGTAACAGAGACCGAGGTCTGGAAGGGTTCGGTTATTGTAACAGAGACCGAGGTCTGGAAGGGTTCGGTTATTGTAACAGAGACCGAGGTCTGGATAGGGTTCGGTTACTGTAACAGCGACCCAGGTCTGGAAGGGTTCGGTTATTGTAACAGAGACCGAGGTCTGGAAGGGTTCGGTTATTGTAACAGAGACCGAGGTCTGGAAGGGTTCGGTTATTGTAGCAGAGACCGAGGTTTGGAAGGGTTCGGTTACTGTAACAGAGACCGAGGTCTGGAAGGGTTCGGTTATTGTAACAGAGACCGAGGTCTGGAAGGCTTCGGTTACTGTAACAGAGACCCAGGTGTGGAAGGGTTCGGTTATTGTTACAGGGACCGAGGTCTGGAAGGGTTCGGTTATTGTAACAGAGACCGAGGTCTGGAAGGGTTCGGTTACTATAACAGAGACCGAGGTCTGGAAGGGTTCGGTTACTGTAACAGAGACCGAGGTCTGGAAGGGTTCGGTTATTGTAACAGAGACCCAGGTCTGGAAGGGTTCGGTTATTGTAACAGAGACCGAGGTCTGGAAGGGTTCGGTTACTATAACAGAGACCGAGGTCTGGAAGGGTTCGGTTATTGTAACAGAGACCGAGGTCTGGAAGGGTTCGGTTATTGTAACAGAGACCGAGGTCTGGAAGGGTTCGGTTACTGTAACAGAGACCGAGGTCTGGAAGGGTTCGGTTATTGTAACAGAGACCCAGGTCTGGAAGGGTTTGGTTACTGTAACAGAGACCGAGGTCTGGAAGGGTTCGGTTACTGTAACAGAGACCGAGGTCTAGAAGGGTTCGGTTATTGTAACAGAGACCGAGGTCTGGAAGGGTTCGGTTACTGTAACAGAGACCGAGGTCTGGAAGGGTTCGGTTACTGTAACAGAGACCGAGGTCTGGAAGGGTTCGATTACTGTAACAGATACCGAGGTCTGGAAGGGTTCGGTTATTGTAACAGAGACCGAGGTCTGGAAGGGTTCGGTTATTGTAACAGAGACCGAGGTCTGGAAGGGTTCGGTTACTGTAACAGAGACCGAGGTCTGGAAGGGTTCGGTTATTGTAACAGAGACCGAGGTCTGGAAGGGTTCGGTTACTGTAACAGAGACCGAGGTCTGGAAGGGTTCGGTTACTGTAACAGAGACCGAGGGCTGGAAGGGTTCGGTTATTGTAACAGAGACCCAAGTCTGGAAGGGTTCGGTTATTTTAACAGAGACCAAGGTCTGGAAGGGTTCGGTTATTGTAACAGAGACCGAGGTCTGGAAGGGTTCGGTTATTGTAACAGAGACCGAGGTCTGCAAGGGTTCGGTTATTGTAACAGAGACCGAGGTCTGGAAGGGTTCGGTTACTGTAACAGAGACCGAGGTCTGGAAGGGTTCGGTTATTGTAACAGAGACAGAGGTCTGGAAGGGTTCGGTTATTGTAACAGAGACCGAGGTCTGGAAGTGTTCGTTACTGTAACAGAGACCGAGGTCTGGAAGGGTTCGGTTATGGTAACAGAGACCGAGGTCTGGAAGGGTTCGGTTATCGTAACAGAGACCGAGGTCTGGGAGGGTTCGGTTGTTGTAACAGAGACCCAGGTCTGGAAGGGTTCGGTTATTGTAACAGAGACCGAGGTCTGGAAGGGTTCGGTTACTGTAACAGAGACCGAGGTCTGGAAGGGTTCGGTTATGGTAACAGAGACCGAGGTCTGCAAGGGTTGGGTTACTGTAACAGAGACCCAGGTCTGGAAGGGTTCGGTTATTATAACAGAGACCGAGGTTTGGAAGGGTTCGGTTACTGTAACAGAGACCGAGGTCTGGAAGGGTTCGGTTATTGTAACAGAGACTGAGGTCTGGAAGGGTTCGGTTATTGTAACAAAGACCGAGGTCTGGAAGGGTTCGGTTACTGTAACAGAGACCGAGGTCTGGAAGGGTTCGGTTACTGTAACAGAGACCCAGGTCTGGAAGGGTTCGGTTCCCGTAACAGAGACCGAGGTCTAGAAGGGTTCGGTTACTGTAACAGAGACCGAGGTCTGGAAGGGTTCGGTTATTGTGACAGAGACCGAGGTCTGGAAGGATTCGGTTATTGTAACAGAGACCGAGGTCTGGAAGGGTTCGGTTCTTGTAACAGAGACCCAGGTCTGGAAGGGTTCGGTTATTGTAACAGAGACCGAGGTCTGGAAGGGTTCGGTTATTGTAACAGAGACCCAGGTCTGGAAGGGTTCGGTTACTGTAACAGAGACCGAGGTCTGGAAGGGTTCGGTTATTGTAACACAGACCGAGGTCTGGAAGGGTTCGGTTATTGTAACAGAGACCAAGGTCTGGAGGGGTTCGGTTATTGTAACAGAGACCGAGGTCTGGAAGGGTTCGGTTATTGTAACAGAGACCGAGGTCTGCAAGGGTTCGGTTATTGTAACAGAGACCGAGGTCTGGAAGGGTTCGGTTACTGTAACAGAGACCGAGATCTGGAAGGGTTCGGTTATTGTAACAGAGACAGAGGTCTGGAAGGGTTCGGTTATTGTAACAGAGACCGAGGTCTGGAAGGGTTCGTTATTGTAACAGAGACCGAGGTCTGGAAGGGTTCGGTTATGGTAACAGAGACCGAGGTCTGGAAGGGTTCGGTTATCGTAACAGAGACCGAGGTCTGGAAGGGTTCGGTTACTGTAACAGAGACCGAGGTCTGGAAGGGTTCGGTTATTGTAACAGAGACCGAGGTCTGGAAGGGTTCGGTTACTGTAACAGAGACCGAGGTCTGGAAGGGTTCGGTTGTTGTAACAGAGACCGAGGTCTGGAAGGGTTCGGTTATTGTAACAGAGACCGAGGTCTGGAAGGGTTCGGTTATTGTAACAGAGACCGAGGTCTGGAAGGGTTCGGTTATTGTAACAGAGACCGAGGTCTGCAAGGGTTCGGTTCCTGTAACAGAGACCCAGGTCTGGAAGGGTTCGATTATTATAACAGAGACCGAGGTCTGGAAGGGTTCGGTTATTGTAACAGAGACCGAGGTCTGGAAGTGTTCGTTACTGTAACAGAGACCGAGCTCTGGAAGGGTTCGGTTATGGTAACAGAGACCGAGGTCTGGAAGGGTTCGGTTATCGTAACAGAGACCGAGGTCTGGAAGGGTTCGGTTGTTGTAACAGAGACCCAGGTCTGGAAGGGTTCGGTTATTGTAACAGAGACCGAGGTCTGGAAGGGTTCGGTTATTGTAACAGAGACCGAGGTCCGGAAGGGTTCGGTTATTGTAACAGAGACCGAGGTCTGCAAGGGTTCGGTTACTGTAACAGAGACCCAGGTCTGTAAGGGTTCGGTTATTATAACAGAGACCGAGGTTTGGAAGGGTTCGGTTACTGTAACAGAGACCCAGGTCTGGAAGGGTTTGGTTATTGTAACAGAGACTGAGGTCTGGAAGGGTTCGGTTATTGTAACAAAGACCGAGGTCTGGAAGGGTTCGGTTCCCGTAACAGAGACCGAGGTCTAGAAGGGCTCGGTTACTGTAACAGAGACCGAGGTCTGGAAGGGTTCGGTTATTGTGACAGAGACCGAGGTCTGGAAGGATTCGGTTATTGTAACAGAGACCGAGGTCTGGAAGGGTTCGTTTCTTGTAACAGAGACCCAGGTCTGGAAGGGTTCGGTTATTGTAACAGAGATCGAGGTCTGGAAGGGTTTGGTTATTGTAACAGAGACCCAGGTCTGGAAGGGTTCGGTTATTGTAACAGAGACCGAGGTCTGGAAGGGTTCGGTTATTGTAACACAGACCGAGGTCTGGAAGGGTTCGGTTATTGTAACAGAGACCAAGGTCTGGAAGGGTTCGGTTATTGTAACAGAGACCGAGGTCTGGAAGGGTTCGGTTATTGTAACAGAGACCGAGGTCTGCAAGGGTTCGGTTATTGTAACAGAGACCGAGGTCTGGAAGGGTTCGGTTACTGTAACAGAGACCGAGGTCTGGAAGGCTTCGGTTACTGTAACAGAGAACCAGGTCTGGAAGGGTTCGGTTATTGTTACAGGGACCGAGGTCTGGAAGGGTTCGGTTATTGTAACAGAGACCGAGGTCTGAAAGGATTCGGTTATTGTAACAGAGACCGAGGTCTGGAAGGGTTCGGCTCTTGTAACAGAGACCCAGGTCTGGAAGGGTTCGGTTATTGTAACAGAGATCGAGGTCTGGAAGGGTTTGGTTATTGTAACAGAGACCGAGGTCTGGAAGGGTTCGGTTATTGTGACAGAGACCCAGGTCTGGAAGGGTTCGGTTACTGTAACAGAGAGCCAGGTCTGGAAGAGTTTGGTTACTGTGACAGAAACCGAGATCTGGAAGGGTTCGGTTATTGTGACAGAGACCCAGGTCTGGAAGGGTTCGGTTATTGTAACAGAGACCGTGGTCTGGAAGGGTTCGGTTATTGTAACAGAGACCGAGGTCTGGAAGGGTTCGGTTATTGTAACAGAGACCCAGGTCTGGAAGGGTTCGGTTACTGTAACAGAGACCGAGGTCTGGAAGGGTTCGGTTATTGTAACACAGACCGAGGTCTGGAAGGGTTCGGTTATTGTAACAGAGACCAAGGTCTGGAAGGGTTCGGTTGTTGTAACAGAGACCGAGGTCTGGAAGGGTTCGGTTATTGTAACTAGGACCGAGGTCTGCAAGGGTTCGGTTATTGTAACAGAGACCGAGGTCTGGAAGGGTTCGGTTACTGTAACAGAGACCGAGGTCTGGAAGGGTTCGGTTATTGTAACAGAGACAGAGGTCTGGAAGGGTTCGGTTATTGTAACAGAGACCGAGGTCTGGAAGGGTTCGTTATTGTAACAGAGACCGAGGTCTGGAAGGGTTCGGTTATGGTAACAGAGACCGCGGTCTGGAAGGGTTCGGTTATCGTAACAGAGACCCAGGTCTGGAAGGGTTCGGTTACTGTAACAGAGACCGAGGTCTGGAAGGGTTCGGTTATTGTAACAGAGACCGAGGTCTGGAAGGGTTCGGTTACTGTAACAGAGACCGAGGTCTGGAAGGGTTCGGTTGTTGTAACAGAGACCGAGGTCTGGAAGGGTTCGGTTATTGTAACAGAGACCGAGGTCTGGAAGGGTTCGGTTATTGTAACAGAGACCGAGGTCTGGAAGGGTTCGGTTATTGTAACAGAGACCGAGGTCTGCAAGGGTTCGGTTCCTGTAACAGAGACCCAGGTCTGGAAGGGTTCGGCTATTATAACAGAGACCGAGGTCTGGAAGGGTTCGGTTATTGTAACAGAGACCGAGGTCTGGAAGGGTTCGTTACTGTAACAGAGACCGAGGTCTGGAAGGGTTCGGTTATGGTAACAGAGACCGAGGTCTGGAAGGGTTCGGTTATCGTAACAGAGACCGAGGTCTGGAAGGGTTCGGTTGTTGTAACAGAGACCCAGGTCTGGAAGGGTTCGGTTATTGTAACAGAGACCGAGGTCTGGAAGGGTTCGGTTATTGTAACAGAGACCGAGGTCCGGAAGGGTTCGGTTATTGTAACAGAGACCGAGGTCTGCAAGGGTTCGGTTACTGTAACAGAGACCCAGGTCTGTAAGGGTTCGGTTATTATAACAGAGACCGAGGTTTGGAAGGGTTCGGTTACTGTAACAGAGACCCAGGTCTGGAAGGGTTTGGTTATTGTAACAGAGACTGAGGTCTGGAAGGGTTCGGTTATTGTAACAAAGACCGAGGTCTGGAAGGGTTCGGTTCCCGTAACAGAGACCGAGGTCTAGAAGGGCTCGGTTACTGTAACAGAGACCGAGGTCTGGAAGGGTTCGGTTATTGTGACAGAGACCGAGGTCTGGAAGGATTCGGTTATTGTAACAGAGACCGAGGTCTGGAAGGGTTCGTTTCTTGTAACAGAGACCCAGGTCTGGAAGGGTTCGGTTATTGTAACAGAGACCGAGGTCTGGAAGGGTTCGGTTATTGTAACACAGACCGAGGTCTGGAAGGGTTCGGTTATTGTAACAGAGACCAAGGTCTGGAAGGGTTCGGTTATTGTAACAGAGACCGAGGTCTGGAAGGGTTCGGTTATTGTAACAGAGACCGAGGTCTGCAAGGGTTCGGTTATTGTAACAGAGACCGAGGTCTGGAAGGGTTCGGTTATTGTAACAGAGACCGAGGTCTGGAAGGGTTCGGTTATTGTAGCAGAGACCGAGGTCTGGAAGGGTTCGGTTATTGTAACACAGACCGAGGTCTGGAAGGGTTCGGTTATTGTAACAGAGACCAAGGTCTGGAAGGGTTCGGTTATTGTAACAGAGACCGAGGTCTGGAAGGGTTCGGTTATTGTAACAGAGACCGAGGTCTGCAAGGGTTCGGTTATTGTAACAGAGACCGAGGTCTGGAAGGGTTCGGTTATTGTAACAGAGACCCAGGTCTGGAAGGGTTCGGTTATTGTAACAGAGACCGAGGTCTGGAAGGGTTCGGTTATTGTAACACAGACCGAGGTCTGGAAGGGTTCGGTTATTGTAACAGAGACCAAGGTCTGGAAGGGTTCGGTTATTGTAACAGAGACCGAGGTCTGGAAGGGTTCGGTTATTGTAACAGAGACCGAGGTCTGCAAGGGTTCGGTTATTGTAACAGAGACCGAGGTCTGGAAGGGTTCGGTTAATGTAACAGAGACCCAGGTCTGGAAGGCTTCGGTTACTGTAACAGAGACCCAGGTCTGGAAGGGTTCGGTTATTGTTACAGGGACCAAGGTCTGGAAGGGTTCGGTTATTGTAACAGAGACCGAGGTCTGGAAGGGTTCGGTTATTGTAACAGAGACCGAGGTCTGGAAGGGTTCGGTTATTGTAGCAGAGACCCAGGTCTGGAAGGGTTCGGTTATTGTAACAGAGACCGAGGTCTGGAAGGGTTCGGTTACTATAACAGAGACCGAGGTCTGGAAGGGTTCGGTTATTGTAACAGAGACCGAGGTCTGGAAGGGTTCGGTTATTGTAACAGAGACCGAGGTCTGGATGGGTTCGGTTACTGTAACAGAGACCGAGGTCTGGAAGGGTTCGGTTACTGTAACAGAGACCGAGGTCTGGAAGGGTTCGGTTATTGTAGCAGAGACCCAGGTCTGGAAGGGTTCGGTTATTGTAACAGAGACCGAGGTCTGGAAGGGTTAGGTTACTATAACAGAGACCGAGGTCTGGAAGGGTTCGGTTATTGTAACAGAGACCGAGGTCTGGAAGGGTTCGGTTATTGTAACAGAGACCGAGGTCTGGAAGGGTTCGGTTACTGTAACAGAGACCGAGGTCTGGAAGGGTTCGGTTATTGTAACAGAGACGCAGGTCTGGAAGGGTTTGGTTACTGTAACAGAGACCGAGGTCTGGAAGGGTTCGGTTACTGTAACAGAGACCGAGGTCTAGAAGGGTTCGGTTATTGTAACAGAGACCGAGGTCTGGAAGGGTTCGGTTACTGTAACAGAGACCGAGGTCTGGAAGGGTTCGGTTACTGTAACAGAGACCGAGGTCTGGAAGGGTTCGGTTACTGTAACAGATACCGAGGTCTGGAAGGTTTCGGTTATTGTAACAGAGACCGAGGTCTGGAAGGGTTCGGTTATTGTAACAGAGACCGAGGTCTGGAAGGGTTCGGTTACTGTAACAGAGACCGAGGTCTGGAAGGGTTCGGTTATTGTAACAGAGACCGAGGTCTGGAAGGGTTCGGTTACTGTAACAGAGACCGAGGTCTGGAAGGGGTCGGTTACTGTAACAGAGACTGAGGTCTGGAAGGGTTCGGTTATTGTAACAGAGACCTAAGTCTGGAAGGGTTCGGTTATTGTAACAGAGACCAAGGTCTGGAAGGGTTCGGTTATTGTAACAGAGACCGAGGTCTGGAAGGGTTCGGTTATTGTAACAGAGACCGAGGTCTGCAAGGGTTCGGTTATTGTAACAGAGACCGAGGTCTGGAAGGGTTCGGTTACTGTAACAGAGACCGAGGTCTGGAAGGGTTCGGTTATTGTAACAGAGACAGAGGTCTGGAAGGGTTCGGTTATTGTAACAGAGACCGAGGTCTGGAAGGGTTCGGTTACTGTAACAGAGACCGAGGTCTGGAAGGGTTCTATTATTGTAACAGAGACCGAGGTCTGGAAGGGTTCGGTTATTGTAACAGAGACCGAGATCTGGAAGGGTTCGGTTACTGTAACAGAGACCGAGGTCTGGAAGGGTTCGGTTATTGTAACAGAGACCGAGGTCTGGAAGGGTTCGGTTATTGTAACAGAGACCGAGGTCTGGAAGGGTTCGGTTATTGTAACAGAGACCGAGATCTGGAAGGGTTCGGTTACTGTAACAGAGACCGAGGTCTGGAAGGGTTCGGTTATTGTAACAGAGACCGAGGTCTGGAAGGGTTCGGTTATTGTAACAGAGACCGAGGTCTGGAAGGGTTCGGTTATTGTAACAGAGACCGAGGTCTGGATAGGGTTCGGTTACTGTAACAGCGACCCAGGTCTGGAAGGGTTCGGTTATTGTAACAGAGACCGAGGTCTGGAAGGGTTCGGTTATTGTAACAGAGACCGAGGTCTGGAAGGGTTCGGTTATTGTAACAGAGACCGAGGTCTGGAAGGGTTCGGTTACTGTAACAGAGACCGAGGTCTGGAAGGGTTCGGTTAATGTAACAGAGACCCAGGTCTGGAAGGCTTCGGTTACTGTAACAGAGACCCAGGTCTGGAAGGGTTCGGTTATTGTTACAGGGACCGAGGTCTGGAAGGGTTCGGTTATTGTAACAGAGACCGAGGTCTGGAAGGGTTCGGTTACTATAACAGAGACCGAGGTCTGGAAGGGTTCGGTTACTGTAACAGAGACCGAGGTCTGGAAGGGTTCGGTTATTGTAGCAGAGACCCAGGTCTGGAAGGGTTCGGTTATTGTAACAGAGACCGAGGTCTGGAAGGGTTCGGTTACTATAACAGAGACCAAGGTCTGGAAGGGTTCGGTTATTGTAACAGAGACCGAGGTCTGGAAGGGTTCGGTTATTGTAAGAGAGACCGAGGTCTGGAAGGGTTCGGTTACTGTAACAGAGACCGAGGTCTGGAAGGGTTCGGTTATTGTAACAGAGACCCAGGTCTGGAAGGGTTTGGTTACTGTAACAGAGACCGAGGTCTGGAAGGGTTCGGTTACTGTAACAGAGACCGAGGTCTAGAAGGGTTCGGTTATTGTAACAGAGACCGAGGTCTGGAAGGGTTCGGTTACTGTAACAGAGACCGAGGTCTGGAAGGGTTCGGTTACTTTAACAGAGACCGAGGTCTGGAAGGGTTCGGTTACTGTAACAGATACCGAGGTCTGGAAGGTTTCGGTTATTGTAACAGAGACCGAGGTCTCGAAGGGTTCGGTTATTGTAACAGAGACCGAGGTCTGGAGGGGTTCGGTTACTGTAACAGAGACCGAGGTCTGGAAGGGTTCGGTTATTGTAACAGAGACCGAGGTCTGGAAGGGTTCGGTTACTGTAACAGAGACCGAGGTCTGGAAGGGTTCGGTTACTGTAACAGAGACCGAGGTCTGGAAGGGTTCGGTTACTGTAACAGAGACCGAGGTCTGGAAGGGTTCGGTTACTGTAACAGAGACCGAGGTCTGGAAGGGTTCGGTTATTGTAACAGAGACCTAAGTCTGGAAGGGTTCGGTTATTGTAACAGAGACCAAGGTCTGCAAGGGTTCGGTTACTGTAACAGAGACCCAGGTCTGGAAGGGTTCGGTTATTATAACAGAGACCGAGGTTTGGAAGGGTTCGGTTACTGTAACAGAGACCCAGGTCTGGAAGGGTTTGGTTATTGTAACAGAGACTGAGATCTGGAAGGGTTCGGTTATTGTAACAAAGACCGAGGTCTGGAAGGGTTCGGTTACTGTAACAGAGACCGAGGTCTGGAAGGGTTCGGTTACTGTAACAGAGACCGAGGTCTGGAAGGGTTCGGTTCCCGTAACAGAGACCGAGGTCTAGAAGGGTTCGGTTACTGTAACAGAGACCGAGGTCTGGAAGGGTTCGGTTATTGTAACAGAGACCGAGGTCTGCAAGGGTTCGGTTATTGTAACAGAGACCGAGGTCTGGAAGGGTTCGGTTACTGTAACAGAGACCGAGGTCTGGAAGGGTTCGGTTATTGTAACAGAGACAGAGGTCTGGAAGGGTCCGGTTATTGTAACAGAGACCGAGGTCTGGAAGGGTTCGTTATTGTAACAGAGACCGAGGTCTGGAAGGGTTTGGTTATTGTAACAGAGACCGAGGTCTGGAAGGGTTCGGTTATCGTAACAGAGACCGAGGTCTGGAAGGGTTCGGTTACTGTAACAGAGACCGAGGTCTGGAAGGGTTCGGTTATTGTAACAGAGACCGAGGTCTGGAAGGGTTCGGTTACTGTAACAGAGACCGAGGTCTGGAAGGGTTCGGTTGTTGTAACAGAGACCCAGGTCTGGAAGGGTTCAGTTATTGTAACAGAGACCGAGGTCTGGAAGGGTTCGGTTATTGTAACAGAGACCGAGGTCTGGAAGGGTTCGGTTATTGTAACAGAGACCGAGGTCTGCAAGGGTTCGGTTACTGTAACAGAGACCCAGGTCTGGAAGGGTTCGGTTATTATAACAGAGACCGAGGTCTGGAAGGGTTCGGTTATTGTAACAGAGACCGAGGTCTGGAAGGGTTCGTTACTGTAACAGAGACGGAGGTCTGGAAGGGTTCGGTTATGGTAACAGAGACCGAGGTCTGGAAGGGTTCGGTTATCGTAACAGAGACCGAGGTCTGGAAGGGTTCGGTTGTTGTAACAGAGACCCAGGTCTGGAAGGGTTCGGTTATTGTAACAGAGACCGAGGTCTGGAAGGGTTCGGTTATTGTAACAGAGACCGAGGTCTGCAAGGGTTCGGTTATTGTAACAGAGACCGAGGTCTGCAAGGGTTCGGTTACTGTAACCGAGACCCAGGTCTGGAAGGGTTCGGTTATTATAACAGAGACCGAGGTTTGGAAGGGTTCGGTTACTGTAACAGAGACCCAGGTCTGGAAGGGTTTGGTTATTGTAACAGAGACTGAGGTCTGGAAGGGTTCGGTTATTGTAACAAAGACCGAGGTCTGGAAGGGTTCGGTTACTGTAACAGAGACCGAGGTCTGGAAGGGTTCGGTTACTGTAACAGAGACCGAGGTCTAGAAGGGTTCGGTTACTGTAACAGAGACCGAGGTCTGGAAGGGTTCGGTTATTGTGACAGAGACCGAGGTCTGGAAGGATTCGGTTATTGTAACAGAGATCGAGGTCTGGAAGGGTTCGGTTCTTGTAACAGAGACCCAGGTATGTAAGGGTTCGGTTATTGTAACAGAGATCGAGGTCTGGAAGGGTTTGGTTATTGTAACAGAGACCCAGGTCTGGAAGGGTTCGGTTACTGTAACAGAGACCGAGGTCTGGAAGGGTTCGGTTATTGTAACACAGACCGAGGTCTGGAAGGGTTCGGTTATTGTAACAGAGACCAAGGTCTGGAAGAGTTCGGTTATTGTAACAGAGACCGAGGTCTGGAAGGGTTCGGTTATTGTAACAGAGACCGAGGTCTGCAAGGGTTCGGTTATTGTAACAGAGACCGAGGTCTGGAAGGGTTCGGTTACTGTAACAGAGACCGAGGTCTGGAAGGGTTCGGTTATTGTAACAGAGACAGAGGTCTGGAAGGGTTCGGTTATTGTAACAGAGACCGAGGTCTGGAAGGGTTCGTTACTGTAACAGAGACCGAGGTCTGGACGAGTTCGGTTATGGTAACAGAGACCGAGGTCTGGAAGGGTTCGGTTATCGTAACAGAGACCGAGGTCTGGAAGGGTTCGGTTACTGTAACAGAGACCGAGGTCTGGAAGGGTTCGGTTATTGTAACAGAGACCGAGGTCTGGAAGGGTTCGGTTACTGTAACAGAGACCGAGGTCTGGAAGGGTTCGGTTGTTGTGACAGAGACCGAGGTCTGGAAGGGTTCGGTTATTGTAACAGAGACCGAGGTCTGGAAGGGTTCGGTTATTGTAACAGAGACCGAGGTCTGGAAGGGTTCGGTTATTGTAACAGAGACCGAGGTCTGCAAGGGTTCGGTTACTGTAACAGAGACCCAGGTCTGGAAGGGTTCGGTTATTATAACAGAGACCGAGGTTTGGAAGGGTTCGGTTACTGTAACAGAGACCCAGGTCTGGAAGGGTTTGGTTATTGTAACAGAGACTGAGGTCTGGAAGGGTTCGGTTATTGTAACAGAGACCGAGGTCTGCAAGGGTTCGGTTACTGTAACAGAGACCCAGGTCTGGAAGGGTTTGGTTACTGTGACAGAAACCGAGATCTGGAAGGGTTCGGTTATTGTGACAGAGACCCAAGTCTGGAAGGGTTCGGTTATTGTAACAGAGACCTAGGTCTGCAAGGGTTCGGTTATTTTAACGGAGACCGAGGTCTGGAAGGGTTCGGTTATTGTAACAGAGACCCAGATCCGGAAGGGTTCGGTTACTGTAACAGAGACCGAGGTCTGGAAGGGTTCGGTTATTGTAACACAGACCGAGGTCTGGAAGGGTTCGGTTATTGTAACAGAGACCGAGTTCTGGAAGGGTTCGGTTACTGTAACAGAGACCGAGGTCTGGAAGGGTTCGGTTATTGTAACAGAGACCGAGGTCTGGAAGGGTTCGGTTATTGTAACAGAGACCGAGGTCTGGAGGGGTTCGGTTACTGTAACAGAGACCGAGGTCTGGAAGGGTTCGGTGATTGTAACAGCGACCGAGGTTTGGAAGGGTTTAGTTACTGTAACAGAGACCCAGGTCTGGAAGGGTTCGGTTATTGTAACAGAGACCGAGGTCTGGAAGGGTTCGGTTATTGTAACACAGACCGAGGTCTGGAAGGGTTCGGTTACTGTAACAGAGACCGATGTCTGGAAGGGTTCGGTTACTGTAACAGAGACCGAGGTCTGGAAGGGTTCGGTTATTGTAAGAGTGGCCGAGGTCTGGAAGGGTTCGGTTATTGTAACAGAGACCGAGGTCTGGAAGGGTTCGGTTATTGTAACAGAGACCGAGATCTGGAAGGGTTCGGTTACTGTAACAGAGACCGAGGTCTGGAAGGGTTCGGTTATTGTAACAGAGACCGAGGTCTGGAAGGGTTCGGTTATTGTAACAGAGACCGAGGTCTGGAAGGGTTCGGTTATTGTAACAGAGACCGAGGTCTGGATAGGGTTCGGTTACTGTAACAGAGACCCAGGTCTGGAAGGGTTCGGTTATTGTAACAGAGACCGAGGTCTGGAAGGGTTCGGTTATTGTAACAGAGACCGAGGTCTGGAAGGGTTCGGTTATTGTAGCAGAGACCGAGGTTTGGAAGGGTTCGGTTACTGTAACAGAGACCCAGGTCTGGAAGGGTTTGGTTATTGTAACAGAGACCGAGGTCTGGAAGGGTTCGGTTATTGTAACAAAGACCGAGGTCTGGAAGGGTTCGGTTACTGTAACAGAGACCGAGGTCTGGAAGGGTTCGGTTACTGTAACAGAGACCGAGGTCTGGAAGGGTTCGGTTCCCGTAACAGAGACCGAGGTCTAGAAGGGTTCGGTTACTGTAACAGAGACCGAGGTCTGGAAGGGTTCGGTTATTGTAACAGAGACCGAGGTCTGCAAGGGTTCGGTTATTGTAACAGAGACCGAGGTCTGGAAGGGTTCGGTTACTGTAACAGAGACCGAGGTCTGGAAGGGTTCGGTTATTGTAGCAGAGACAGAGGTCTGGAAGGGTCCGGTTATTGTAACAGAGACCGAGGTCTGGAAGGGTTCGTTATTGTAACAGAGACCGAGGTCTGGAAGGGTTCGGTTATGGTAACAGAGACCGAGGTCTGGAAGGGTTCGGTTATCGTAACAGAGACCGAGGTCTGGAAGGGTTCGGTTACTGTAACAGAGACCGAGGTCTGGAAGGGTTCGGTTATTGTAACAGAGACCGAGGTCTGGAAGGGTTCGGTTACTGTAACAGAGACCGAGGTCTGGAAGGGTTCGGTTGTTGTAACAGAGACCCAGGTCTGGAAGGGTTCGGTTATTGTAACAGAGACCGAGGTCTGGAAGGGTTCGGTTATTGTAACAGAGACCGAGGTCTGGAAGGGTTCGGTTATTGTAACAGAGACCGAGGTCTGCAAGGGTTCGGTTACTGTAACAGAGACCCAGGTCTGGAAGGGTTCGGTTATTATAACAGAGACCGAGGTCTGGAAGGGTTCGGTTATTGTAACAGAGACCGAGGTCTGGAAGGGTTCGTTACTGTAACAGAGACCGAGGTCTGGAAGGGTTCGGTTATGGTAACAGAGACCGAGGTCTGGATTTGTTCGGTTATCGTAACAGAGACCGAGGTCTGGAAGGGTTCGGTTGTTGTAACAGAGACCCAGGTCTGGAAGGGGTCGGTTATTGTAACAGAGACCGAGGTCTGGAAGGGTTCGGTTATTGTAACAGAGACCGAGGTCTGGAAGGGTTCGGTTATTGTAACAGAGACCGAGGTCTGCAAGGGTTCGGTTACTGTAACAGAGACCCAGGTCTGGAAGGGTTCGGTTATTATAACAGAGACCGAGGTTTGGAAGGGTTCGGTTACTGTAACAGAGACCCAGGTCTGGAAGGGTTTGGTTATTGTAACAGAGACTGAGGTCTGGAAGGGTTCGGTTATTGTAACAAAGACCGAGGTCTGGAAGGGTTCGGTTACTGTAACAGAGACCGAGGTCTGGAAGGGTTCGGTTACTGTAACAGAGACCGAGGTCTAGAAGGGTTCGGTTACTGTAACAGAGACCGAGGTCTGGAAGGGTTCGGTTATTGTGACAGAGACCGAGGTCTGGAAGGATTCGGTTATTGTAACAGAGATCGAGGTCTGGAAGGGTTCGGTTCTTGTAACAGAGACCCAGGTCTGGAAGGGTTCGGTTATTGTAACAGAGATCGAGGTCTGGAAGGGTTTGGTTATTGTAACAGAGACCCAGGTCTGGAAGGGTTCGGTTAATGTAACAGAGACCGAGGTCTGGAAGGGTTCGGTTATTGTAACACAGACCGAGGTCTGGAAGGGTTCGGTTATTGTAACAGAGACCAAGGTCTGGAAGGGTTCGGTTATTGTAACAGAGACCGAGGTCTGGAAGGGTTCGGTTATTGTAACAGAGACCGAGGTCTGGAAGGGTTCGGTTATTGTAACAGAGACCGAGGTCTGGAAGGGTTCGGTTACTGTAACAGAGACCGAGGTCTGGAAGGGTTCGGTTATTGTAACAGAGACAGAGGTCTGGAAGGGTTCGGTTATTGTAACAGAGACCGAGGTCTGGAAGGGTTCGTTACTGTAACAGAGACCGAGGTCTGGAAGGGTTCGGTTATGGTAACAGAGACCGAGGTCTGGAAGGGTTCGGTTATCGTAACAGAGACCGAGGTCTGGAAGGGTTCGGTTACTGTAACAGAGACCGAGGTCTGGAAGGGTTCGGTTATTGTAACAGAGACCGAGGTCTGGAAGGGTTCGGTTACTGTAACAGAGACCGAGGTCTGGAAGGGTTCGGTTGTTGTAACAGAGACCCAGGTCTGGAAGGGTTCGGTTATTGTAACAGAGACCGAGGTCTGGAAGGGTTCGGTTATTGTAACAGAGACCGAGGTCTGGAAGGGTTCGGTTATTGTAACAGAGACCGAGGTCTGCAAGGGTTCGGTTACTGTAACAGAGACCCAGGTCTGGAAGGGTTCGGTTATTATAACAGAGACCGAGGTTTGGAAGGGTTCGGTTACTGTAACAGAGACCCAGGTCTGGAAGGGTTTGGTTATTGTAACAGAGACTGAGGTCTGGAAGGGTTCGGTTATTGTAACAGAGACCGAGGTCTGCAAGGGTTCGGTTACTGTAACAGAGACCCAGGTCTGGAAGGGTTTGGTTACTGTGACAGAAACCGAGATCTGGAAGGGTTCGGTTATTGTGACAGAGACCCAAGTCTGGAAGGGTTCGGTTATTGTAACAGAGACCTAGGTCTGCAAGGGTTCGGTTATTGTAACAGAGACCGAGGTCTGGAAGGGTTCGGTTATTGTAACAGAGACCCAGGTCCGGAAGGGTTCGGTTACTGTAACAGAGACCGAGGTCTGGAAGGGTTCGGTTATTGTAACACAGACCGAGGTCTGGAAGGGTTCGGTTATTGTAACAGAGACCGAGTTCTGGAAGGGTTCGGTTACTGTAACAGAGACCGAGGTCTGGAAGGGTTCGGTTATTGTAACAGAGACCGAGGTCTGGAAGGGTTCGGTTATTGTAACAGAGACCGAGGTCTGGAGGGGTTCGGTTACTGTAACAGAGACCGAGGTCTGGAAGGGTTCGATGATTGTAACAGAGACCGAGGTTTGGAAGCGTTTAGTTACTGTAACAGAGACCCAGGTCTGGAAGGGTTCGGTTATTGTAACAGAGACCGAGGTCTGGAAGGGTTCGGTTATTGTAACACAGACCGAGGTCTGGAAGGGTTCGGTTACTGTAACAGAGACCGATGTCTGGAAGGGTTCGGTTACTGTAACAGAGACCGAGGTCTGGAAGGGTTCGGTTATTGTAAGAGTGGCCGAGGTCTGGAAGGGTTCGGTTATTGTAACAGAGACCGAGGTCTGGAAGGGTTCGGTTATTGTAACAGAGACCGAGATCTGGAAGGGTTCGGTTACTGTAACAGAGACCGAGGTCTGGAAGGGTTCGGTTATTGTAACAGAGACCGAGGTCTGGAAGGGTTCGGTTATTGTAACAGAGACCGAGGTCTGGAAGGGTTCGGTTATTGTAACAGAGACCGGGGTCTGGATAGGGTTCGGTTACTGTAACAGCGACCCAGGTCTGGAAGGGTTCGGTTATTGTAACAGAGACCGAGGTCTGGAAGGGTTCGGTTATTGTAACAGAGACCGAGGTCTGGAAGGGTTCGGTTATTGTAGCAGAGACCGAGGTTTGGAAGGGTTCGGTTACTGTAACAGAGACCGAGGTCTGGAAGGGTTCGGTTATTGTAACAGAGACCGAGGTCTGGAAGGCTTCGGTTACTGTAACAGAGACCCAGGTGTGGAAGGGTTCGGTTATTGTTACAGGGACCGAGGTCTGGAAGGGTTCGGTTATTGTAACAGAGACCGAGGTCTGGAAGGGTTCGGTTACTATAACAGAGACCGAGGTCTGGAAGGGTTCGGTTATTGTAACAGAGACCGAGGTCTGGAAGGGTTCGGTTATTGTAACAGAGACCCAGGTCTGGAAGGGTTCGGTTATTGTAACAGAGACCGAGGTCTGGAAGGGTTCGGTTACTATAACAGAGACCGAGGTCTGGAAGGGTTCGGTTATTGTAACAGAGACCGAGGTCTGGAAGGGTTCGGTTATTGTAACAGAGACCGAGGTCTGGAAGGGTTCGGTTACTGTAACAGAGACCGAGGTCTGGAAGGGTTCGGTTATCGTAACAGAGACCGAGGTCTGGGATTGTTCGGTTGTTGTAACAGAGACCCAGGTCTGGAAGGGTTCGGTTATTGTAACAGAGACCGAGGTCTGGAAGGGTTCGGTTATTGTAACAGAGACCGAGGTCTGGAAGGGTTCGGTTATGGTAACAGAGACCGAGGTCTGCAAGGGTTGGGTTACTGTAACAGAGACCCAGGTCTGGAAGGGTTCGGTTATTATAACAGAGACCGAGGTTTGGAAGGGTTCGGTTACTGTAACAGAGACCCAGGTCTGGAAGGGTTTGGTTATTGTAACAGAGACTGAGGTCTGGAAGGGTTCGGTTATTGTAACAAAGACCGAGGTCTGGAAGGGTTCGGTTACTGTAACAGAGACCGAGGTCTGGAAGGGTTCGGTTACTGTAACAGAGACCGAGGTCTGGAAGGGTTCGGTTCCCGTAACAGAGACCGAGGTCTAGAAGGGTTCGGTTACTGTAACAGAGACCGAGGTCTGGAACGGTTCGGTTATTGTGACAGAGACCGAGGTCTGGAAGGATTCGGTTATTGTAACAGAGACCGAGGTCTGGAAGGGTTCGGTTATTGTAACAGAGACCGAGGTCTGCAAGGGTTCGGTTACTGTAACAGAGACCCAGGTCTGGAAGGGTTCGGTTATTATAACAGAGACCGAGGTTTGGAAGGGTTCGGTTACTGTAACAGAGACCCAGGTCTGGAAGGGTTTGGTTATTGTAACAGAGACTGAGGTCTGGAAGGGTTCGGTTATTGTAACAGAGACCGAGGTCTGCAAGGGTTCGGTTACTGTAACAGAGACCCAGGTCTGGAAGGGTTTGGTTACTGTGACAGAAACCGAGATCTGGAAGGGTTCGGTTATTGTGACAGAGACCCAAGTCTGAAAGGGTTCGGTTATTGTAACAGAGACCTAGGTCTGCAAGGGTTCGGTTATTGTAACAGAGACCGAGGTCTGGAAGGGTTCGGTTATTGTAACAGAGACCCAGGTCCGGAAGGGTTCGGTTACTGTAACAGAGACCGAGGTCTGGAAGGGTTCGGTTATTGTAACACAGACCGAGGTCTGGAAGGGTTCGGTTATTGTAACAGAGACCGAGTTCTGGAAGGGTTCGGTTACTGTAACAGAGACCGAGGTCTGGAAGGGTTCGGTTATTGTAACAGAGACCGAGGTCTGGAAGGGTTCGGTTATTGTAACAGAGACCGA
Source organism: Arenicola marina (assembly GCA_964019135.1). NCBI lineage: Eukaryota > Metazoa > Annelida > Polychaeta > Arenicolidae > Arenicola > Arenicola marina. The sequence continues at coordinate 37,905,499 of OZ025259.1, read as the reverse complement.
GGTCTGGAGGGGTTCGGTTACTGTAACAGAGACCGAGGTCTGGAAGGGTTCGGTGATTGTAACAGAGACCGAGGTTTGGAAGGGTTTAGTTACTGTAACAGAGACCCAGGTCTGGAAGGGTTCGGTTATTGTAACAGAGACCGAGGTCTGGAAGGGTTCGGTTATTGTAACACAGACCGAGGTCTGGAAGGGTTCGGTTACTGTAACAGAGACCGATGTCTGGAAGGGTTCGGTTACTGTAACAGAGACCGAGGTCTGGAAGGGTTCGGTTATTGTAAGAGTGGCCGAGGTCTGGAAGGGTTCGGTTATTGTAACAGAGACCGAGGTCTGGAAGGGTTCGGTTATTGTAACAGAGACCGAGATCTGGAAGGGTTCGGTTACTGTAAAAGAGACCGAGGTCTGGAAGGGTTCGGTTATTGTAACAGAGACCGAGGTCTGGAAGGGTTCGGTTATTGTAACAGAGACCGAGGTCTGGAAGGGTTCGGTTATTGTAACAGAGACCGAGGTCTGGATAGGGTTCGGTTACTGTAACAGCGACCCAGGTCTGGAAGGGTTCGGTTATTGTAACAGAGACCGAGGTCTGGAAGGGTTCGGTTATTGTAACAGAGACCGAGGTCTGGAAGGGTTCGGTTATTGTAGCAGAGACCGAGGTTTGGAAGGGTTCGGTTACTGTAACAGAGACCGAGGTCTGGAAGGGTTCGGTTATTGTAACAGAGACCGAGGTCTGGAAGGCTTCGGTTACTGTAACAGAGACCCAGGTGTGGAAGGGTTCGGTTATTGTTACAGGGACCGAGGTCTGGAAGGGTTCGGTTATTGTAACAGAGACCGAGGTCTGGAAGGGTTCGGTTACTATAACAGAGACCGAGGTCTGGAAGGGTTCGGTTACTGTAACAGAGACCGAGGTCTGGAAGGGTTCGGTTATTGTAACAGAGACCCAGGTCTGGAAGGGTTCGGTTATTGTAACAGAGACCGAGGTCTGGAAGGGTTCGGTTACTATAACAGAGACCGAGGTCTGGAAGGGTTCGGTTATTGTAACAGAGACCGAGGTCTGGAAGGGTTCGGTTATTGTAACAGAGACCGAGGTCTGGAAGGGTTCGGTTACTGTAACAGAGACCGAGGTCTGGAAGGGTTCGGTTATTGTAACAGAGACCCAGGTCTGGAAGGGTTTGGTTACTGTAACAGAGACCGAGGTCTGGAAGGGTTCGGTTACTGTAACAGAGACCGAGGTCTAGAAGGGTTCGGTTATTGTAACAGAGACCGAGGTCTGGAAGGGTTCGGTTACTGTAACAGAGACCGAGGTCTGGAAGGGTTCGGTTACTGTAACAGAGACCGAGGTCTGGAAGGGTTCGGTTACTGTAACAGATACCGAGGTCTGGAAGGATTCGGTTATTGTAACAGAGACCGAGGTCTGGAAGGGTTCGGTTATTGTAACAGAGACCGAGGTCTGCAAGGGTTCGGTTACTGTAACAGAGACCCAGGTCTGGAAGGGTTCGGTTATTATAACAGAGACCGAGGTTTGGAAGGGTTCGGTTACTGTAACAGAGACCCAGGTCTGGAAGGGTTTGGTTATTGTAACAGAGACTGAGGTCTGGAAGGGTTCGGTTATTGTAACAGAGACCGAGGTCTGCAAGGGTTCGGTTACTGTAACAGAGACCCAGGTCTGGAAGGGTTTGGTTACTGTGACAGAAACCGAGATCTGGAAGGGTTCGGTTATTGTGACAGAGACCCAAGTCTGAAAGGGTTCGGTTATTGTAACAGAGACCTAGGTCTGCAAGGGTTCGGTTATTGTAACAGAGACCGAGGTCTGGAAGGGTTCGGTTATTGTAACAGAGACCCAGGTCCGGAAGGGTTCGGTTACTGTAACAGAGACCGAGGTCTGGAAGGGTTCGGTTATTGTAACACAGACCGAGGTCTGGAAGGGTTCGGTTATTGTAACAGAGACCGAGTTCTGGAAGGGTTCGGTTACTGTAACAGAGACCGAGGTCTGGAAGGGTTCGGTTATTGTAACAGAGACCGAGGTCTGGAAGGGTTCGGTTATTGTAACAGAGACCGAGGTCTGGAGGGGTTCGGTTACTGTAACAAAGACCGAGGTCTGGAAGGGTTCGGTGATTGTAACAGAGACCGAGGTTTGGAAGGGTTTAGTTACTGTAACAGAGACCCAGGTCTGGAAGGGTTCGGTTATTGTAACAGAGACCGAGGTCTGGAAGGGTTCGGTTATTGTAACACAGACCGAGGTCTGGAAGGGTTCGGTTACTGTAACAGAGACCGATGTCTGGAAGGGTTCGGTTACTGTAACAGAGACCGAGGTCTGGAAGGGTTCGGTTATTGTAAGAGTGGCCGAGGTCTGGAAGGGTTCGGTTATTGTAACAGAGACCGAGGTCTGGAAGGGTTCGGTTATTGTAACAGAGACCGAGATCTGGAAGGGTTCGGTTACTGTAAAAGAGACCGAGGTCTGGAAGGGTTCGGTTATTGTAACAGAGACCGAGGTCTGGAAGGGTTCGGTTATTGTAACAGAGACCGAGGTCTGGAAGGGTTCGGTTATTGTAACAGAGACCGAGGTCTGGATAGGGTTCGGTTACTGTAACAGCGACCCAGGTCTGGAAGGGTTCGGTTATTGTAACAGAGACCGAGGTCTGGAAGGGTTCGGTTATTGTAACAGAGACCGAGGTCTGGAAGGGTTCGGTTATTGTAGCAGAGACCGAGGTTTGGAAGGGTTCGGTTACTGTAACAGAGACCGAGGTCTGGAAGGGTTCGGTTATTGTAACAGAGACCGAGGTCTGGAAGGCTTCGGTTACTGTAACAGAGACCCAGGTGTGGAAGGGTTCGGTTATTGTTACAGGGACCGAGGTCTGGAAGGGTTCGGTTATTGTAACAGAGACCGAGGTCTGGAAGGGTTCGGTTACTATAACAGAGACCGAGGTCTGGAAGGGTTCGGTTACTGTAACAGAGACCGAGGTCTGGAAGGGTTCGGTTATTGTAACAGAGACCCAGGTCTGGAAGGGTTCGGTTATTGTAACAGAGACCGAGGTCTGGAAGGGTTCGGTTACTATAACAGAGACCGAGGTCTGGAAGGGTTCGGTTATTGTAACAGAGACCGAGGTCTGGAAGGGTTCGGTTATTGTAACAGAGACCGAGGTCTGGAAGGGTTCGGTTACTGTAACAGAGACCGAGGTCTGGAAGGGTTCGGTTATTGTAACAGAGACCCAGGTCTGGAAGGGTTTGGTTACTGTAACAGAGACCGAGGTCTGGAAGGGTTCGGTTACTGTAACAGAGACCGAGGTCTAGAAGGGTTCGGTTATTGTAACAGAGACCGAGGTCTGGAAGGGTTCGGTTACTGTAACAGAGACCGAGGTCTGGAAGGGTTCGGTTACTGTAACAGAGACCGAGGTCTGGAAGGGTTCGGTTACTGTAACAGATACCGAGGTCTGGAAGGGTTCGGTTATTGTAACAGAGACCGAGGTCTGGAAGGGTTCGGTTATTGTAACAGAGACCGAGGTCTGGAAGGGTTCGGTTACTGTAACAGAGACCGAGGTCTGGAAGGGTTCGGTTATTGTAACAGAGACCGAGGTCTGGAAGGGTTCGGTTACTGTAACAGAGACCGAGGTCTGGAAGGGTTCGGTTACTGTAACAGAGACCGAGGGCTGGAAGGGTTCGGTTATTGTAACAGAGACCCAAGTCTGGAAGGGTTCGGTTATTGTAACAGAGACCAAGGTCTGGAAGGGTTCGGTTATTGTAACAGAGACCGAGGTCTGGAAGGGTTCGGTTATTGTAACAGAGACCGAGGTCTGCAAGGGTTCGGTTATTGTAACAGAGACCGAGGTCCGGAAGGGTTCGGTTACTGTAACAGAGACCGAGGTCTGGAAGGGTTCGGTTATTGTAACAGAGACAGAGGTCTGGAAGGGTTCGGTTATTGTAACAGAGACCGAGGTCTGGAAGTGTTCGTTACTGTAACAGAGACCGAGGTCTGGAAGGGTTCGGTTATGGTAACAGAGACCGAGGTCTGGAAGGGTTCGGTTATCGTAACAGAGACCGAGGTCTGGGAGGGTTCGGTTGTTGTAACAGAGACCCAGGTCTGGAAGGGTTCGGTTATTGTAACAGAGACCGAGGTCTGGAAGGGTTCGGTTATTGTAACAGAGACCGAGGTCTGGAAGGGTTCGGTTATGGTAACAGAGACCGAGGTCTGCAAGGGTTGGGTTACTGTAACAGAGACCCAGGTCTGGAAGGGTTCGGTTATTATAACAGAGACCGAGGTTTGGAAGGGTTCGGTTACTGTAACAGAGACCCAGGTCTGGAAGGGTTTGGTTATTGTAACAGAGACTGAGGTCTGGAAGGGTTCGGTTATTGTAACAAAGACCGAGGTCTGGAAGGGTTCGGTTACTGTAACAGAGACCGAGGTCTGGAAGGGTTCGGTTACTGTAACAGAGACCGAGGTCTGGAAGGGTTCGGTTCCCGTAACAGAGACCGAGGTCTAGAAGGGTTCGGTTACTGTAACAGAGACCGAGGTCTGGAAGGTTTCGGTTATTGTGACAGAGACCGAGGTCTGGAAGGATTCGGTTATTGTAACAGAGACCGAGGTCTGGAAGGGTTCGGTTCTTGTAACAGAGACCCAGGTCTGGAAGGGTTCGGTTATTGTAACAGAGATCGAGGTCTGGAAGGTTTCGGTTATTGTGACAGAGACCGAGATCTGGAAGGGTTCGGTTATTGTGACAGAGACCCAGGTCTGGAAGGGTTCGGTTATTGTAACAGAGACCGTGGTCTGGAAGGGTTCGGTTATTGTAACAGAGACCGAGGTCTGGAAGGGTTCGGTTATTGTAACAGAGACCCAGGTCTGGAAGGGTTCGGTTACTGTAACAGAGACCGAGGTCTGGAAGGGTTCGGTTATTGTAACACAGACCGAGGTCTGGAAGGGTTCGGTTATAGTAACAGAGACCAAGGTCTGGAAGGGTTCGGTTATTGTAACAGAGACCGAGGTCTGGAAGGGTTCGGTTATTGTAACAGAGACCGAGGTCTGCAAGGGTTCGGTTATTGTAACAGAGACCGAGGTCTGGAGGGGTTCGGTTATTGTAACAGAGACCGAGGTCTGGAAGGGTTCGTTATTGTAACAGAGACCGAGGTCTGGAAGGGTTCGGTTATGGTAACAGAGACCGAGGTCTGGAAGGGTTCGGTTATCGTAACAGAGACCGAGGTCTGGAAGGGTTCGGTTACTGTAACAGAGACCGAGGTCTGGAAGGGTTCGGTTATTGTAACAGAGACCGAGGTCTGGAAGGGTTCGGTTACTGTAACAGAGACCGAGGTCTGGGAGGGTTCGGTTGTTGTAACAGAGACCCAGGTCTGGAAGGGTTCGGTTATTGTAACAGAGACCGAGGTCTGGAAGGGTTCGGTTATTGTAACAGAGACCGAGGTCTGGAAGGGTTCGGTTATTGTAACAGAGACCGAGGTCTGGAAGGGTTCGGTTATTGTAACAGAGACCGAGGTCTGCAAGGGTTCGGTTACTGTAACAGAGACCCAGGTCTGGAAGGGTTCGGTTATTATAACAGAGACCGAGGTTTGGAAGGGTTCGGTTACTGTAACAGAGACCCAGGTCTGGAAGGGTTTGGTTATTGTAACAGAGACTGAGGTCTGGAAGGGTTCGGTTATTGTAACAAAGACCGAGGTCTGGAAGGGTTCGGTTCCCGTAACAGAGACCGAGGTCTAGAAGGGCTCGGTTACTGTAACAGAGACCGAGGTCTGGAAGGGTTCGGTTATTGTGACAGAGACCGAGGTCTGGAAGGATTCGGTTATTGTAACAGAGACCGAGGTCTGGAAGGGTTCGGTTATTGTAACAGAGACCCAGGTCTGGAAGGGTTCGGTTATTGTAACAGAGATCGAGGTCTGGAAGGGTTTGGTTATTGTAACAGAGACCCAGGTCTGGAAGGGTTCGGTTATTGTAACAGAGACCGAGGTCTGGAAGGGTTCGGTTATTGTAACACAGACCGAGGTCTGGAAGGGTTCGGTTATTGTAACAGAGACCAAGGTCTGGAAGGGTTCGGTTATTGTAACAGAGACCGAGGTCTGGAAGGGTTCGGTTATTGTAACAGAGACCGAGGTCTGCAAGGGTTCGGTTATTGTAACAGAGACCGAGGTCTGGAAGGGTTCGGTTACTGTAACAGAGACCGAGGTCTGGAAGGGTTCGGTTATTGTAACAGAGACAGAGGTCTGGAAGGGTTCGGTTATTGTAACAGAGACCGAGGTCTGGAAGGGTTCGTTACTGTAACAGAGACCCAGGTCTGGAAGGGTTCGGTTATGGTAACAGAGACCGAGGTCTGGACGGGTTCGGTTATCGTAACAGAGACCGAGGTCTGGAAGGGTTCGGTTACTGTAAAAGAGACCGAGGTCTGGAAGGGTTCGGTTATTGTAACAGAGACCGAGGTCTGCAAGGGTTCGGTTATTGTAACAGAGACCGAGGTCTGCAAGGGTTCGGTTACTGTAACAGAGACCCAGGTCTGGAAGGGTTTGGTTACTGTGACAGAAACCGAGATCTGGAAGGGTTCGGTTATTGTGACAGAGACCCAAGTCTGGAAGGGTTCGGTTATTGTAACAGAGACCGTGGTCTGGAAGGGTTCGGTTATTGTAACAGAGACCGAGGTCTGGAAGGGTTCGGTTATTGTAACAGAGACCCAGGTCTGGAAGGGTTCGGTTACTGTAACAGAGACCGAGGTCTGGAAGGGTTCGGTTATTGTAACACAGACCGAGGTCTGGAAGGGTTCGGTTATTGTAACAGAGACCGAGTTCTGGAAGGGTTCGGTTACTGTAACAGAGACCGAGGTCTGGAAGGGTTCGGTTATTGTAACAGAGACCGAGGTCTGGAAGGGTTCGGTTATTGCAACAGAGACCGAGGTCTGGAGGGGTTCGGATACTGTAACAGAGACCGAGGTCTGGAAGAGTTCGGTTATTGTAACAGAGACCGAGGTTTGGAAGGGTTTAGTTACTGTAACAGAGACCCAGGTCTGGAAGGGTTCGGTTATTGTAACAGAGACCGAGGTCTGGAAGGGTTCGGTTATTGTAACAAAGACCGAGGTCTGGAAGGGTTCGGTTACTGTAACAGAGACCGATGTCTGGAAGGGTTCGGTTACTGTAACAGAGACCGAGGTCTGGATGGGTTCGGTTATTGTAACAGAGACCGAGGTCTGGAAGGGTTCGGTTCCTGTAACAGAGACCGGGGTCTGGAAGGGTTCGGTTACTGTAACAGAGACCGAGGTCTGGAAGGGTTCGGTTATTGTGACAGAGACCGAGGTCTGGAAGGGTTCGGTTACTGTAACAGAGACCCAGGTCTGGAAGGGTTCGGTTCTCGTAACAGAGACCGAGGTCTGGAAGGGTTCGGTTATTGTAGCAGAGACCGAGGTCTGGAAGGGTTTGGTTATTGTAACAGAGACCGAGGTCTGGAAGGGTTCGGTTATTGTGACAGAGACCCAGGTCTGGAAGGGTTCGGTTACTGTAACAGAGACCCAGGTCTGGAAGGGTTTGGTTACTGTAACAGAAACCGAGATCTGGAAGGGTTCGGTTATTGTGACAGAGACCCAGGTCTGGAAGGGTTCTGTTATTGTAACAGAGACCGAGGTCTGGAAGGGTTCGGTTATTGTAACAGAGACCGAGGTCTGGAAGGGTTCGGTTATTGTAACAGAGACCGAGGTCTGGAAGGGTTCGGTTATTGTAACAGAGACCGAGGTCTGGAAGGGTTTGGTTATTGTAACAGAGACCCAGGTCTGGGAGGGTTCGGTTATTGTAACAGAGACCGAGGTTTGGAAGGGTTCGGTTATTGTAACAGAGACCGAGGTCTGGAAGGGTTCGGTTATTGTAACAGAGACTCAGGTCTGGAAGGGTTCGGTTATTGTAACAGAGACCGAGGTCTGGAAGGGTTCGGTTACTGTAACAGAGACCCAGCTCTGGAAGGGTTCGGTTATTGTAACAGAGACCGAGATCTGGAAGGGTTCGGTTATTGTAACAGAGACCGAGGTCTGGAAGGGTTCGGTTATTGTAACAGAGACCGAGGTCTGGAAGGGTTCGATTACTGTAACAGAGACCGAGGTCTGGAAAAGTTCGGTTATTGTAACAGAGACCGAGGTCTGGAAAGGTTCGGTTATTGTAACAGAGACCGAGGTCTGGAAGGGTTCGGTTATTGTAACAGAGACACAGGTCTGGAAGGGTTCTGTTACTGTAACAGAGACCGAGGTCAGGAAGGGTTCGGTTATTGTAACAGAGACCGAGGTCTGGAAGGGTTCGGTTATTGTAACAGAGACCGAGGTCTGGAAGGGTTCGGTTACTGTGACAGAGACCGAGGTCTGGAAGGGTTCGGTTATTGTAACAGAGACCTAGGTCTGGAAGGGTTCGGTTATTGTAACAGAGACCCAGGTCTGGAAGGGTTCGGTTAATGTAACAGAGACCCAGGTCTGGAAGGGTTCGGTTAATGTAACAGAGACCGAGGTCTGGAAGGGTTCGGTTATTGTAACAGAGACGGAGATCTGGAAGGGTTCGGTTATTGTAACAGAGACCCAGGTCTGGAAGGGTTCGGTTATTGTAACAGAGACCGAGGTCTGGAAGGGTTCGGTTATTGTAACAGAGACCGAGGTCTAGAAGGGTTCGGTTACTGTAACAGAGACCGAGGTCTGGAAGGGTTCGGTTATAGTGACAGAGACCGAGGTCTGGAAGGATTCGGTTATTGTAACAGAGACCGAGGTCTGGAAGGGTTCGGTTATTGTAACAGAGACCGAGGTCTGGAAGGGTTCGGTTATTGTAACAGAGACCGAGGTCTGGAAGGGTTCGGTTATTGTAACAGAGACCGAGGTCTGGAAGGGTTCGGTTATTGTAACAGAGACCGAGGTCTGGAAGGGTTCGGTTATTGTAACAGAGACCCAGGTCTGGAAGGGTTCGGTTACTGTAACAGAGACCGAGGTCTGGAAGGGTTCGGTTATTGTAACAGAGACCGAGGTCTGGAACGGTTCGGTTATTGTAACAGAGACCGAGGTCTGGAAGGGTTCGGTTATTGTAACAGAGACACAGGTCTGGAAGGGTTCGGTTACTGTAACAGAGACCGAGGTCTGGAAGGGTTCGGTTATTGTAACAGTGACCGAGGTCTGGAAGGGTTCGGTTATTGTAACAGAGACCGAGGTCTGGAAGGGTTCGGTTATTGTGACAGAGACCGAGGTCTGGAAGGGTTCGGTTATTGTTACAGAGACCGAGGTCTGGAAGGGTTCGGTTATTGTAACAGAGACCGAGGTCTGGAAGGGTTCGGTTATTGTAACAGAGACCGAGGTCTGGAATGGTTCGGTTATTGTAACAGAGACCGAGGTCTGGAAGGGTTCGGTTACTGTGACAGAGACGGAGGTCTGAAAGGGTTCGGTTATTGTAACAGAGACCGAGGTCAGGAAGGGTTCGGTTATTGTAACAGAGACCGGGATCTGGAAGGGTTCGGTTACTTTGACAGAGACCGAGGTCTGGAAGGGTTCGGTTATTGTAACAGAGACCGAGGTCTGGAAGGGTTCGGTTACTGTAACAGAGACCGAGGTCTGGAAGGGTTCGGTTATTGTAACAGAGACCGAGGTCTGGAAGGGTTCGGTTACTGTAACAGAGACCGAGGTCTGGAAGGGTTCGGTTACTGTAACAGAGACCGAGGGCTGGAAGGGTTCGGTTATTGTAACAGAGACCCAAGTCTGGAAGGGTTCGGTTATTGTAACAGAGACCAAGGTCTGGAAGGGTTCGGTTATTGTAACAGAGACCGAGGTCTGGAAGGGTTCGGTTATTGTAACAGAGACCGAGGTCTGCAAGGGTTCGGTTATTGTAACAGAGACCGAGGTCCGGAAGGGTTCGGTTACTGTAACAGAGACCGAGGTCTGGAAGGGTTCGGTTATTGTAACAGAGACAGAGGTCTGGAAGGGTTCGGTTATTGTAACAGAGACCGAGGTCTGGAAGTGTTCGTTACTGTAACAGAGACCGAGGTCTGGAAGGGTTCGGTTATGGTAACAGAGACCGAGGTCTGGAAGGGTTCGGTTATCGTAACAGAGACCGAGGTCTGGGAGGGTTCGGTTGTTGTAACAGAGACCCAGGTCTGGAAGGGTTCGGTTATTGTAACAGAGACCGAGGTCTGGAAGGGTTCGGTTATTGTAACAGAGACCGAGGTCTGGAAGGGTTCGGTTATGGTAACAGAGACCGAGGTCTGGAAGGGTTGGGTTACTGTAACAGAGACCCAGGTCTGGAAGGGTTCGGTTATTATAACAGAGACCGAGGTTTGGAAGGGTTCGGTTACTGTAACAGAGACCCAGGTCTGGAAGGGTTTGGTTATTGTAACAGAGACTGAGGTCTGGAAGGGTTCGGTTATTGTAACAAAGACCGAGGTCTGGAAGGGTTCGGTTACTGTAACAGAGACCGAGGTCTGGAAGGGTTCGGTTACTGTAACAGAGACCGAGGTCTGGAAGGGTTCGGTTCCCGTAACAGAGACCGAGGTCTAGAAGGGTTCGGTTACTGTAACAGAGACCGAGGTCTGGAAGGGTTCGGTTATTGTGACAGAGACCGAGGTCTGGAAGGATTCGGTTATTGTAACAGAGACCGAGGTCTGGAAGGGTTCGGTTCTTGTAACAGAGACCCAGGTCTGGAAGGGTTCGGTTATTGTAACAGAGATCGAGGTCTGGAAGGGTTTGGTTATTGTAACAGAGACCGAGGTCTGGAAGGGTTCGGTTATTGTGACAGAGACCCAGGTCTGGAAGGGTTCGGTTACTGTAACAGAGACCCAGGTCTGGAAGGGTTTGGTTACTGTGACAGAAACCGAGATCTGGAAGGGTTCGGTTATTGTGACAGAGACCCAGGTCTGGAAGGGTTCGGTTATTGTAACAGAGACCGTGGTCTGGAAGGGTTCGGTTATTGTAACAGAGACCGAGGTCTGGAAGGGTTCGGTTATTGTAACAGAGACCCAGGTCTGGAAGGGTTCGGTTACTGTAACAGAGACCGAGGTCTGGAAGGGTTCGGTTATTGTAACACAGACCGAGGTCTGGAAGGGTTCGGTTATAGTAACAGAGACCAAGGTCTGGAAGGGTTCGGTTATTGTAACAGAGACCGAGGTCTGGAAGGGTTCGGTTATTGTAACAGAGACCGAGGTCTGCAAGGGTTCGGTTATTGTAACAGAGACCGAGGTCTGGAGGGGTTCGGTTATTGTAACAGAGACCGAGGTCTGGAAGGGTTCGTTATTGTAACAGAGACCGAGGTCTGGAAGGGTTCGGTTATGGTAACAGAGACCGAGGTCTGGAAGGGTTCGGTTATCGTAACAGAGACCGAGGTCTGGAAGGGTTCGGTTACTGTAACAGAGACCGAGGTCTGGAAGGGTTCGGTTATTGTAACAGAGACCGAGGTCTGGAAGGGTTCGGTTACTGTAACAGAGACCGAGGTCTGGGAGGGTTCGGTTGTTGTAACAGAGACCCAGGTCTGGAAGGGTTCGGTTATTGTAACAGAGACCGAGGTCTGGAAGGGTTCGGTTATTGTAACAGAGACCGAGGTCTGGAAGGGTTCGGTTATTGTAACAGAGACCGAGGTCTGGAAGGGTTCGGTTATTGTAACAGAGACCGAGGTCTGCAAGGGTTCGGTTACTGTAACAGAGACCCAGGTCTGGAAGGGTTCGGTTATTATAACAGAGACCGAGGTTTGGAAGGGTTCGGTTACTGTAACAGAGACCCAGGTCTGGAAGGGTTTGGTTATTGTAACAGAGACTGAGGTCTGGAAGGGTTCGGTTATTGTAACAAAGACCGAGGTCTGGAAGGGTTCGGTTCCCGTAACAGAGACCGAGGTCTAGAAGGGCTCGGTTACTGTAACAGAGACCGAGGTCTGGAAGGGTTCGGTTATTGTGACAGAGACCGAGGTCTGGAAGGATTCGGTTATTGTAACAGAGACCGAGGTCTGGAAGGGTTCGGTTATTGTAACAGAGACCCAGGTCTGGAAGGGTTCGGTTATTGTAACAGAGATCGAGGTCTGGAAGGGTTTGGTTATTGTAACAGAGACCCAGGTCTGGAAGGGTTCGGTTATTGTAACAGAGACCGAGGTCTGGAAGGGTTCGGTTATTGTAACACAGACCGAGGTCTGGAAGGGTTCGGTTATTGTAACAGAGACCAAGGTCTGGAAGGGTTCGGTTATTGTAACAGAGACCGAGGTCTGGAAGGGTTCGGTTATTGTAACAGAGACCAAGGTCTGCAAGGGTTCGGTTATTGTAACAGAGACCGAGGTCTGGAAGGGTTCGGTTACTGTAACAGAGACCGAGGTCTGGAAGGGTTCGGTTATTGTAACAGAGACAGAGGTCTGGAAGGGTTCGGTTATTGTAACAGAGACCGAGGTCTGGAAGGGTTCGTTACTGTAACAGAGACCCAGGTCTGGAAGGGTTCGGTTATGGTAACAGAGACCGAGGTCTGGACGGGTTCGGTTATCGTAACAGAGACCGAGGTCTGGAAGGGTTCGGTTACTGTAAAAGAGACCGAGGTCTGGAAGGGTTCGGTTATTGTAACAGAGACCGAGGTCTGCAAGGGTTCGGTTATTGTAACAGAGACCGAGGTCTGCAAGGGTTCGGTTACTGTAACAGAGACCCAGGTCTGGAAGGGTTTGGTTACTGTGACAGAAACCGAGATCTGGAAGGGTTCGGTTATTGTGACAGAGACCCAAGTCTGGAAGGGTTCGGTTATTGTAACAGAGACCGTGGTCTGGAAGGGTTCGGTTATTGTAACAGAGACCGAGGTCTGGAAGGGTTCGGTTATTGTAACAGAGACCCAGGTCTGGAAGGGTTCGGTTACTGTAACAGAGACCGAGGTCTGGAAGGGTTCGGTTATTGTAACACAGACCGAGGTCTGGAAGGGTTCGGTTATTGTAACAGAGACCGAGTTCTGGAAGGGTTCGGTTACTGTAACAGAGACCGAGGTCTGGAAGGGTTCGGTTATTGTAACAGAGACCGAGGTCTGGAAGGGTTCGGTTATTGCAACAGAGACCGAGGTCTGGAGGGGTTCGGATACTGTAACAGAGACCGAGGTCTGGAAGAGTTCGGTTATTGTAACAGAGACCGAGGTTTGGAAGGGTTTAGTTACTGTAACAGAGACCCAGGTCTGGAAGGGTTCGGTTATTGTAACAGAGACCGAGGTCTGGAAGGGTTCGGTTATTGTAACAAAGACCGAGGTCTGGAAGGGTTCGGTTACTGTAACAGAGACCGATGTCTGGAAGGGTTCGGTTACTGTAACAGAGACCGAGGTCTGGAAGGGTTCGGTTATTGTAACAGAGACCGAGGTCTGGAAGGGTTCGGTTCCTGTAACAGAGACCGGGGTCTGGAAGGGTTCGGTTACTGTAACAGAGACCGAGGTCTGGAAGGGTTCGGTTATTGTGACAGAGACCGAGGTCTGGAAGGGTTCGGTTACTGTAACAGAGACCCAGGTCTGGAAGGGTTCGGTTCTCGTAACAGAGACCGAGGTCTGGAAGGGTTCGGTTATTGTAGCAGAGACCGAGGTCTGGAAGGGTTTGGTTATTGTAACAGAGACCGAGGTCTGGAAGGGTTCGGTTATTGTAACAGAGACCCAGGTCTGGAAGGGTTCGGTTACTGTAACAGAGACCCAGGTCTGGAAGGGTTTGGTTACTGTAACAGAAACCGAGATCTGGAAGGGTTCGGTTATTGTGACAGAGACCCAGGTCTGGAAGGGTTCTGTTATTGTAACAGAGACCGAGGTCTGGAAGGGTTCGGTTATTGTAACAGAGACCGAGGTCTGGAAGGGTTCGGTTATTGTAACAGAGACCGAGGTCTGGAAGGGTTCGGTTATTGTAACAGAGACCGAGGTCTGGAAGGGTTTGGTTATTGTAACAGAGACCCAGGTCTGGAAGGGTTCGGTTATTGTAACAGAGACCGAGGTTTGGAAGGGTTCGGTTATTGTAACAGAGACAGAGGTCTGGAAGGGTTCGGTTATTGTAACAGAGACTCAGGTCTGGAAGGGTTCGGTTATTGTAACAGAGACCGAGGTCTGGAAGGGTTCGGTTACTGTAACAGAGACCCAGCTCTGGAAGGGTTCGGTTATTGTAACAGAGACCGAGATCTGGAAGGGTTCGGTTATTGTAACAGAGACCGAGGTCTGGAAGGGTTCGGTTATTGTAACAGAGACCGAGGTCTGGAAGGGTTCGATTACTGTAACAGAGACCGAGGTCTGGAAAAGTTCGGTTATTGTAACAGAGACCGAGGTCTGGAAAGGTTCGGTTATTGTAACAGAGACCGAGGTCTGGAAGGGTTCGGTTATTGTAACAGAGACACAGGTCTGGAAGGGTTCTGTTACTGTAACAGAGACCGAGGTCAGGAAGGGTTCGGTTATTGTAACAGAGACCGAGGTCTGGAAGGGTTCGGTTATTGTAACAGAGACCGAGGTCTGGAAGGGTTCGGTTACTGTGACAGAGACCGAGGTCTGGAAGGGTTCGGTTATTGTAACAGAGACCTAGGTCTGGAAGGGTTCGGTTATTGTAACAGAGACCCAGGTCTGGAAGGGTTCGGTTAATGTAACAGAGACCCAGGTCTGGAAGGGTTCGGTTAATGTAACAGAGACCGAGGTCTGGAAGGGTTCGGTTATTGTAACAGAGACGGAGATCTGGAAGGGTTCGGTTATTGTAACAGAGACCCAGGTCTGGAAGGGTTCGGTTATTGTAACAGAGACCGAGGTCTGGAAGGGTTCGGTTATTGTAACAGAGACCGAGGTCTAGAAGGGTTCGGTTACTGTAACAGAGACCGAGGTCTGGAAGGGTTCGGTTATTGTGACAGAGACCGAGGTCTGGAAGGATTCGGTTATTGTAACAGAGACCGAGGTCTGGAAGGGTTCGGTTATTGTAACAGAGACCGAGGTCTGGAAGGGTTCGGTTATTGTAACAGAGACCGAGGTCTGGAAGGGTTCGGTTATTGTAACAGAGACCGAGGTCTGGAAGGGTTCGGTTATTGTAACGGAGACCGAGGTCTGGAAGGGTTCGGTTATTGTAACAGAGACCCAGGTCTGGAAGGGTTCGGTTACTGTAACAGAGACCGAGGTCTGGAAGGGTTCGGTTATTGTAACAGAGACCGAGGTCTGGAACGGTTCGGTTATTGTAACAGAGACCGAGGTCTGGAAGGGTTCGGTTATTGTAACAGAGACACAGGTCTGGAAGGGTTCGGTTACTGTAACAGAGACCGAGGTCTGGAAGGGTTCGGTTATTGTAACAGTGACCGAGGTCTGGAAGGGTTCGGTTATTGTAACAGAGACCGAGGTCTGGAAGGGTTCGGTTATTGTGACAGAGACCGAGGTCTGGAAGGGTTCGGTTATTGTTACAGAGACCGAGGTCTGGAAGGGTTCGGTTATTGTAACAGAGACCGAGGTCTGGAAGGGTTCGGTTATTGTAACAGAGACCGAGGTCTGGAATGGTTCGGTTATTGTAACAGAGACCGAGGTCTGGAAGGGTTCGGTTACTGTGACAGAGACGGAGGTCTGAAAGGGTTCGGTTATTGTAACAGAGACCGAGGTCAGGAAGGGTTCGGTTATTGTAACAGAGACCGGGATCTGGAAGGGTTCGGTTACTTTGACAGAGACCGAGGTCTGGAAGGGTTCGGTTATTGTAACAGAGACCGAGGTCTGGAAGGGTTCGGTTATTGTAACAGAGACCGAGGTCTGTAAGGGTTCGGTTACTGTAACAGAGACCGAGGTCTGGAAGGGTTCGGTTATTGTAACAGACACCGAGGTCTGGAAGGGTTCGGTTATTGTAACAGAGACCGAGGTCTGGAAGGGTTCGGTTATTGTAACAGAGACCGAGGTCTGGAAGGGTTCGATTATTGTAACAGAGACCGAGGTCTGGAAGGGTTCGGTTATTGTGACAGATACCGAGGTCTGGAAGGGTTCGGTTATTGTTACAGAGACCGAGGTCTGGAAGGGTTCGGTTATTGTAACAGAGACCGAGGTCTGGAAGGGTTCGGTTGCTGTGACAGAGACCGAGGTCTGGAAGGGTTCGGTTATTGTAACAGAGACCGAGGTCTGGAAGAGTTCGGTTATTGTAACAGAGACCCAGGTCTGGAAGGGTTCGGTTATTGTAACAGAGACCGAGGTCTGGAAGGGTTCGGTTATTGTAACAGAGACCGAGGTCCGGAAAGGTTCGGTTATTGTAACAGAGACCGAGGTCTGGAAGGGTTCGGTTATTGTAACAGAGACCGAGGTCTGGAAGGGTTCGGTTATTGTAACGGAGACCGAGGTCTGGAAGGGTTCGGTTATTGTAACAGAGACCCAGGTCTGGAAGGGTTCGGTTACTGTAACAGAGACCGAGGTCTGGAAGGGTTCGGTTATTGTAACAGAGACCGAGGTCGGTTATTGTAACAGAGACCGAGGTCTGGAAGGGTTCGGTTATTGTAACAGAGACCCAGGTCTGGAAGGGTTCGGTTACTGTAACAGAGACCGAGGTCTGGAAGGGTTCGGTTATTGTAACAGTGACCGAGGTCTGGAAGGGTTCGGTTATTGTAACAGAGACCGAGGTCTGGAAGGGTTCGGTTATTGTAACAGAGACCGAGGTCTGGAAGGGTTCGATTATTGTAACAGAGACCGAGGTCTGGAAGGGTTCGGTTATTGTGAAAGAGACCGAGGTCTGGATGGGTTCGGTTATTGTTACAGAGACCGAGGTCTGGAAAGGTTCGGTTATTGTAACAGAGACCGAGGTCTGGAATGGTTCGGTTATTGTAACAGAGACCGGGATCTGGAAGGGTTCGGTTACTTTGACAGAGACCGAGGTCTGGAAGGGTTCGGTTATTGTAACAGAGACCGAGGTCTGGAAGGGTTCGGTTATTGTAACAGAGACCGAGGTCTGTAAGGGTTCGGTTACTGTAACAGAGACCGAGGTCTGGAAGGGTTCGGTTATTGTAACAGAGACCGAGGTCTGGAAGGGTTCGGTTATTGTAACAGAGACCGAGGTCTGGAAGGGTTCGGTTATTGTAACAGAGACCGAGGTCTGGAAGGGTTCGATTATTGTAACAGAGACCGAGGTCTGGAAGGGTTCGGTTATTGTGACAGATACCGAGGTCTGGAAGGGTTCGGTTATTGTTACAGAGACCGAGGTCTGGAAGGGTTCGGTTATTGTAACAGAGACCGAGGTCTGGAAGGGTTCGGTTGCTGTGACAGAGACCGAGGTCTGGAAGGGTTCGGTTATTGTAACAGAGACCGAGGTCTGGAAGAGTTCGGTTATTGTAACAGAGACCCAGGTCTGGAAGGGTTCGGTTATTGTAACAGAGACCGAGGTCTGGAAAGGTTCGGTTATTGTAACAGAGACCGAGGTCCGGAAGGGTTCGGTTATTGTAACAGAGACCGAGGTCTGGAAGGGTTCGGTTATTGTAACAGAGACCGAGGTCTGGAAGGGTTCGGTTATTGTAACGGAGACCGAGGTCTGGAAGGGTTCGGTTATTGTAACAGAGACCCAGGTCTGGAAGGGTTCGGTTACTGTAACAGAGACCGAGGTCTGGAAGGGTTCGGTTATTGTAACAGAGACCGAGGTGGGTTATTGTAACAGAGACCGAGGTCTGGAAGGGTTCGGTTATTGTAACAGAGACACAGGTCTGGAAGGGTTCGGTTATTGTAACAGAGACACAGGTCTGGAAGGGTTCGGTTATTGTAACAGAGACCGAGGTCTGGAAGGGTTCGGTTATTGTAACAGAGACCGAGGTCTGGAAGGGTTCGGTTATTGTAACAGAGACCGAATGTCTGGAAGGGTTCGATTATTGTAACAGAGACCGAGGTCTGGAAGGGTTCGGTTATTGTGACAGAGACCGAGGTCTGGAAGGGTTCGGTTATTGTTACAGAGACCGAGGTCTGGAAGGGTTCGGTTATTGTAACAGAGACCGAGGTCTGGAAGGGTTCGGTTGCTGTGACAGAGACCGGGGTCTGGAAGGGTTCGGTTATTGTAACAGAGACCGAGGTCTGGAAGAGTTCGGTTATTGTAACAGAGACCCAGGTCTGGAAGGGTTCGGTTATTGTAACAGAGACCGAGGTCTGGAAGGGTTCGGTTATTGTAACAGAGACCGAGGTCTGGAAGGGTTCGGTTATTGTAACAGAGACCGAGGTCTGGAAGGGTTCGGTTATTGTAACAGAGACCGAGGTCTGGAAGGGTTCGATTATTGTAACGGAGACCGAGGTCTGGAAGGGTTCGGTTATTGTAACAGAGACCCAGGTCTGGAAGGGTTCGGTTACTGTAACAGAGACCGAGGTCTGGAAGGGTTCGGTTATTGTAACAGAGACCGAGGTCTGGAACGGTTCGGTTATTGTAACAGAGACCGAGGTCTGGAAGGGTTCGGTTATTGTAACAGAGACACAGGTCTGGAAAGGTTCGGTTACTGTAACAGAGACCGAGGTCTGGAAGGGTTCGGTTATTGTAACAGTGACCGAGGTCTGGAAGGGTTCGGTTATTGTAACAGAGACCGAGGTCTGGAAGGGTTCGGTTATTGTAACAGAGACCGAGGTCTGGAAGGGTTCGATTATTGTAACAGAGACCGAGGTCTGGAAGGGTTCGGTTATTGTGACAGAGACCGAGGTCTGGAAGGGTTCGGTTATTGTAACAGAGACCGAGGTCTGGAAGGGTTCGGTTATTGTAACAGAGACCGAGGTCTGGAATGGTTCGGTTATTGTAACAGAGACCGAGGTCTGGAAGGGTTCGGTTACTGTGACAGAGACGGAGGTCTGAAAGGGTTCGGTTATTGTAACAGAGACCGAGGTCTGGAAGGGTTCGGTTATTGTAACAGAGACCGGGATCTGGAAGGGTTCGGTTACTTTGACAGAGACCGAGGTCTGGAAGGGTTCGGTTATTGTAACAGAGACCGAGGTCTGGAAGGGTTCGGTTATTGTAACAGAGACCGAGGTCTGGAAGGGTTCGATTATTGTAACAGAGACCGAGGTCTGGAAGGGTTCGGTTATTGTGACAGAGACCGAGGTCTGGAAGGGTTCGGTTATTGTAACAGAGACCGAGGTCTGGAAGGGTTCGGTTATTGTAACAGAGACCGAGGTCTGGAATGGTTCGGTTATTGTAACAGAGACCGAGGTCTGGAAGGGTTCGGTTACTGTGACAGAGACGGAGGTCTGAAAGGGTTCGGTTATTGTAACAGAGACCGAGGTCTGGAAGGGTTCGGTTATTGTAACAGAGACCGGGATCTGGAAGGGTTCGGTTACTTTGACAGAGACCGAGGTCTGGAAGGGTTCGGTTATTGTAACAGAGACCGAGGTCTGGAAGGGTTCGGTTATTGTAACAGAGACCGAGGTCTGTAAGGGTTCGGTTACTGTAACAGAGACCGAGGTCCGGAAGGGTTCGGTTATTGTAACAGAGACCGAGGTCTGGAAAGGTTCGGTTATTGTAACAGAGACCGAGGTCTGGAAGGGTTCGGTTATTGTAACAGAGACCGAGGTCTGGAAGGGTTCGATTATTGTAACAGAGACCGAGGTCTGGAAGGGTTCGGTTATTGTGACAGAGACCGAGGTCTGGAAGGGTTCGATTATTGTCACAGAGACCGAGGTCTGGAAGGGTTCGGTTATTGTAACAGAGACCGAGGTCTGGAAGGGTTCGGTTGCTCTGACAGAGACCGAGGTCTGGAAGGGTTCGGTTATTGTAACAGAGACCGAGGTCTGGAAGAGTTCGGTTATTGTAACAGAGACCCAGGTCTGAAAGGGTTCGGTTATTGTAACAGAGACCGAGGTCTGGAAGGGTTCGGTTATTGTAACAGAGACCGAGGTCTGGAAGGGTTCGGTTATTGTAACAGAGACCGAGGTCTGGAAGGGTTCGGTTATTGTAACAGAGACCGAGGTCTGGAAGGGTTCGGTAATTGTAACGGAGACCGAGGTCTGGAAGGGTTCGGTTATTGTAACAGAGACCCAGGTCTGGAAGGGTTCTGTTACTGTAACAGAGACCGAGGTCTGGAAGGGTTCGGTTATTGTAACAGAGACCGAGGTCTGGAACGGTTCGGTTATTGTAACAGAGACCGAGGTCTGGAAGGGTTCGGTTATTGTAACAGAGACACAGGTCTGGAAGGGTTCGGTTACTGTAACAGAGACCGAGGTCTGGAAGGGTTCGGTTATTGTAACAGTGACCGAGGTCTGGAAGGGTTCGGTTATTGTAACAGAGACCGAGGTCTGGAAGGGTTCGGTTATTGTAACAGAGACCGATGTCTGGAAGGGTTCGATTATTGTAACAGAGACCGAGGTCTGGAAGGGTTCGGTTATTGTGACAGAGACCGAGGTCTGGATGGGTTCGGTTATTGTTACAGAGACCGAGGTCTGGAAGGGTTCGGTTATTGTAACAGAGACCGAGGTCTGGAAGGGTTCGGTTATTGTAACAGAGACCGAGGTCTGGAATGGTTCGGTTATTGTAACAGAGACCGAGGTCTGGAAGGGTTCGGTTACTGTGACAGAGACGGAGGTCTGAAAGGGTTCGGTTATTGTAACAGAGACCGAGGTCTGGAAGGGTTCGGTTATTGTAACAGAGACCGGGATCTGGAAGGGTTCGGTTACTTTGACAGAGACCGAGGTCTGGAAGGGTTCGGTTATTGTAACAGAGACCGAGGTCTGGAAGGGTTCGGTTATTGTAACAGAGACCGAGGTCTGTAAGGGTTCGGTTACTGTAACAGAGACCGAGGTCTGGAGAGGTTCGGTTATTGTAACAGAGACCGAGGTCTGGAAGGGTTCGGTTATTGTAACAGAGACCGAGGTCTGGAAGGGTTCGGTTATTGTAACAGAGACCGAGGTCTGGAAGGTTTCGATTATTGTAACAGAGACCGAGGTCTGGAAGGGTTCGGTTATTGTGACAGAGACCGAGGTCTGGAAGGGTTCGGTTATTGTTACAGAGACCGAGGTCTGGAAGGGTTCGGTTATTGTAACAGAGACCGAGGTCTGGAAGGGTTCGGTTATTGTAACAGAGACCGAGGTCTGGAATGGTTCGGTTATTGTAACAGAGACCGAGGTCTGGAAGGGTTCGGTTACTGTGACAGAGACGGAGGTCTGAAAGGGTTCGGTTATGGTAACAGAGACCGAGGTCTGGAAGGGTACGGTTATTGTAACAGAGACCGGGATCTGGAAGGGTTCGGTTACTTTGACAGAGACCGAGGTCTGGAAGGGTTCGGTTATTGTAACAGAGACCGAGGTCTGGAAGGGTTCGGTTATTGTAACAGAGACCGAGGTCTGTAAGGGTTCGGTTATTGTAACAGAGACCGAGGTCTGGAAGGGTTTGGTTATTGTAACAGAGACCGAGGTCTGGAAGGGTTCGGTTATTGTAACAGAGACCGAGGTCTGCAAGGGTTCGGTTATTGTAACAGAGACTGAGGTCTGGAAGGGTTCGGTTATTGTAACAGAGACCGAGGTCTGGAAGGGTTCGGTTATTGTAACAGAGACCGAGGTCTGGAAGGGTTTGGTTATTGTAACAGAGACCGAGGTCCGGAAGGGTTCGGTTATTGTAACAGAGACCCAGGTCTGGAAAGGTTCGGCTATTGGAACAGAGACCGAGGTCTGGAAGGCTTCGGTTATTGTAACAGAGACCGAGGTCTGGAAGGGTTCGGTTATTGTAACAGAGACCGAGGTCTGGAAGGGTTCGGTTATTGTAACAGAGACCGAGGTCTGGAAGGGTTCGGTTATTGTAACGGAGACCGAGGTCTCGAAGGGTTCGGTTATTGTAACAGAGACCGAGGTCTGGAAGGGTTCGGTTATTGTAACAGAGACCAAGGTCTGGAACGGTTCGGTTATTGTAACAGAGACCCAGGTCTGGAAGGGTTCGGTTATTGTAACAGAGACCGAGGTCTGGAAGGGTTCGGTTATTGTAACAGAGACCGAGGTCTGGAAGGGTTCGGTTATTGTAACAGAGACCGAGGTCTGGAAGGGTTCGGTTATTGTAACAGAGACCGAGGTCTGGAAGGGTTTGGTTATTGTAACAGAGACCGAGGTCTGGAAGGTTTCGGTTATTGTAACAGAGACCCAGGTCTGGAAGGGTTCGGTTATTGTAACAGAGACCGAGGTCTGGAAGGGTTTGGTTATTGCAACAGAGACCGAGGTCTGGAAGGGTTCGGTTATTGTAACAGAGACCGAGGTCTAGAAGGGTTCGGTTATTGTACCAGAGACCGAGGTCTGGAAGGGTTCGGTTACTGTAACAGAGACCCAGGTCTAGAAGCGTTCGGTTATTGTAACAGAGACCGAGGTCTGGAAGGGTTCGGTTACTGTAACAGAGACCGAGGTCTGGAAGGGTTCGGTTATTGTAACAGAGACCGAGGTCTGGAAGGGTTCGGTTATTGTAACAGAGACCGAGGTCTGGAAGGGTTCGGTTATTGTAACAGAGATCGAGGTCTGGAAGGTTTCGATTTTTTTTATAACAGAGACCGAGTTCTGGAAGGGTTCGGTTACTGTAACAGAGACCCAGGTCTAGAAGCGTCCGGTTATTGTAACAGAGACCGAGGTCTGGAAGGGTTCGGTTATTGTAACAGAGACCGAGGTCAGGAAGGGTTCGGTTACTGTAACAGAGACCGAAGTCTGGAAGGGTTCGGTTATTGTAACAGAGACCGAGGTCTGGAAGGGTTCGGTTATTGTAACAGAGACCGAGGTCTGGAAGGGTTCGGTTATTGTAACAGAGACCGAGGTCTGGAAGGGTTCGATTATTGTAACAGAGACCGAGGTCTGGAAGGGTTCGGTTACTGTAACAGAGACCCAGGTCTAGAAGCGTTCGGTTATTGTAACAGAGACCGAGGTCTGGAAGGGTTCGGTTATTGTAACAGAGACCGAGGTCTGGAAGGGTTCGGTTATTGTGACAGAGACCGAGGTCTGCAAGGGTTTGGTTATTGCAACAGAGACCCAGGTCTGGAAGGGTTCGGTTATTGTAACAGAGACCGAGGTCTGGAAGGGTTCGGTTATTGTAACAGAGACCGAGGTCTGGAAGGGTTTGGTTATTGTAACAGAGACCGAGGTCTGGAAGGGTTCGGTTATTGTAACAGAGACCCAGGTCTGGAAGGGTTCGGTTACTGTAACAGAGACCGAGGTCTGGAAGGGTTCGGTTATTGTAACAGAGACCGAGGTCTGGAAGGGTTCGGTTATTGTAACAGAGACCGAGGTCTGGAAGGGTTCGGTTATTGTAACAGAGACCCAGGTCTGGAAAGGTTCGGCTATTGTAACAGAGACCGAGGTCTGGAAGGGTTCGGTTATTGTAACAGAGACCGAGGTCTGGAAGGGTTCGGTTATTGTAACAGAGACCGAGGTCTGGAAGGGTTCGGTTATTGTAACAGAGACCGAGGTCTGGAAGGGTTCGGTTATTGTAACGGAGACCGAGGTCTGGAAGGGTTCGGTTATTGTAACAGAGACCCAGGTCTGGAAGGGTTCGGTTATTGTAACAGAGACCGAGGTCTGGAAGGGTTCCGTTATTGTAACAGAGACCCAGGTCTGGAAGGGTTCGGTTACTGTAACAGAGACTGAAGTCTGGAAGGGTTCGGTTATTGTAACAGAGACCGAGGTCTGGAAGGGTTCGGTTATTGTAACAGAGACCAAGTTCTGGAACGGTTCGGTTATTGTAACAGAGACCCAGGTCTGGAAGGGTTCGGTTATTGTAACAGAGACCGAGGTCTGGAAGGGTTTGGTTACTGTAACAGAGACCGAGGTCTGGAAGGGTTCGGTTATTGTAACAGTGACCCAGGTCTGGAAGGGTTCGGTTATTGTAACAGAGACCGAGGTCTGGAAGGGTTTGGTTATTGCAACAGAGACCGAGGTCTGGAAGGGTTCGGTTATTGTAACAGAGACCCAGGTCTGGAAGGGTTCGGTTATTGTAACAGAGACCGAGGTTCTAAGGGTTTGGTTATTGCAACAGAGACCGAGGTCTGGAAGGGTTCGGTTATTGTAACAGAGACCGAGGTCTAGAAGGGTTCGGTTATTGTACCAGAGACCGAGGTCTGGAAGAGTTCGGTTACTGTAACAGAGACCCAGGTCTAGACGCGTTCGGTTATTGTAACAGAGACACAGGTCTGGAAGGGTTCGGTTACTGTAACAGAGACCGAGGTCTGGAAGGGTTCGGTTATTGTAACAGTGACCGAGGTCTGGAAGGGTTCGGTTATTGTAACAGAGACCGAGGTCTGGAAGGGTTCGGTTATTGTAACAGAGACCGAGGTCTGGAAGGGTTCGATTATTGTAACAGAGACCGAGGTCTGGAAGGGTTCGGTTATTGTGAAAGAGACCGAGGTCTGGATGGGTTCGGTTATTGTTACAGAGACCGAGGTCTGGAAAGGTTCGGTTATTGTAACAGAGACCGAGGTCTGGAACGGTTCGGTTATTGTAACAGAGACCGAGGTCTGGAATGGTTCGGTTATTGTAACAGAGACCGAGGTCTGGAAGGGTTCGGTTACTGTGACAGAGACGGAGGTCTGAAAGGGTTCGGTTATTGTAACAGAGACCGAGGTCTGGAAGGGTTCGGTTATTGTAACAGAGACCGGGATCTGGAAGGGTTCGGTTACTTTGACAGAGACCGAGGTCTGGAAGGGTTCGGTTATTGTAACAGAGACCGAGGTCTGGAAGGGTTCGGTTATTGTAACAGAGACCGAGGTCTGTAAGGGTTCGGTTACTGTAACAGAGACCGAGGTCTGGAAGGGTTCGGTTATTGTAACAGAGACCGAGGTCTGGAAGGGTTCGGTTATTGTAACAGAGACCGAGGTCTGGAAGGGTTCGGTTATTGTAACAGAGACCGAGGTCTGGAAGGGTTCGATTATTGTAACAGAGACCGAGGTCTGGAAGGGTTCGGTTATTGTGACAGATACCGAGGTCTGGAAGGGTTCGGTTATTGTTACAGAGACCGAGGTCTGGAAGGGTTCGGTTATTGTAACAGAGACCGAGGTCTGGAAGGGTTCGGTTGCTGTGACAGAGACCGAGGTCTGGAAGGGTTCGGTTATTGTAACAGAGACCGAGGTCTGGAAGAGTTCGGTTATTGTAACAGAGACCCAGGTCTGGAAGGGTTCGGTTATTGTAACAGAGACCGAGGTCTGGAAGGGTTCGGTTATTGTAACAGAGACCGAGGTCCGGAAGGGTTCGGTTATTGTAACAGAGACCGAGGTCTGGAAGGGTTCGGTTATTGTAACAGAGACCGAGGTCTGGAAGGGTTCGGTTATTGTAACGGAGACCGAGGTCTGGAAGGGTTCGGTTATTGTAACAGAGACCGAGGTCGGTTATTGTAACAGAGACCGAGGTCTGGAAGGGTTCGGTTATTGTAACAGAGACACAGGTCTGGAAGGGTTCGGTTATTGTAACAGAGACACAGGTCTGGAAGGGTTCGGTTATTGTAACAGAGACCGAGGTCTGGAAGGGTTCGGTTATTGTAACAGAGACCGAGGTCTGGAAGGGTTCGGTTATTGTAACAGAGACCGAATGTCTGGAAGGGTTCGATTATTGTAACAGAGACCGAGGTCTGGAAGGGTTCGGTTATTGTGACAGAGACCGAGGTCTGGAAGGGTTCGGTTATTGTTACAGAGACCGAGGTCTGGAAGGGTTCGGTTATTGTAACAGAGACCGAGGTCTGGAAGGGTTCGGTTGCTGTGACAGAGACCGGGGTCTGGAAGGGTTCGGTTATTGTAACAGAGACCGAGGTCTGGAAGAGTTCGGTTATTGTAACAGAGACCCAGGTCTGGAAGGGTTCGGTTATTGTAACAGAGACCGAGGTCTGGAAGGGTTCGGTTATTGTAACAGAGACCGAGGTCTGGAAGGGTTCGGTTATTGTAACAGAGACCGAGGTCTGGAAGGGTTCGGTTATTGTAACAGAGACCGAGGTCTGGAAGGGTTCGATTATTGTAACGGAGACCGAGGTCTGGAAGGGTTCGGTTATTGTAACAGAGACCCAGGTCTGGAAGGGTTCGGTTACTGTAACAGAGACCGAGGTCTGGAAGGGTTCGGTTATTGTAACAGAGACCGAGGTCTGGAACGGTTCGGTTATTGTAACAGAGACCGAGGTCTGGAAGGGTTCGGTTATTGTAACAGAGACACAGGTCTGGAAAGGTTCGGTTACTGTAACAGAGACCGAGGTCTGGAAGGGTTCGGTTATTGTAACAGTGACCGAGGTCTGGAAGGGTTCGGTTATTGTAACAGAGACCGAGGTCTGGAAGGGTTCGGTTATTGTAACAGAGACCGAGGTCTGGAAGGGTTCGATTATTGTAACAGAGACCGAGGTCTGGAAGGGTTCGGTTATTGTGACAGAGACCGAGGTCTGGAAGGGTTCGGTTATTGTAACAGAGACCGAGGTCTGGAAGGGTTCGGTTATTGTAACAGAGACCGAGGTCTGGAATGGTTCGGTTATTGTAACAGAGACCGAGGTCTGGAAGGGTTCGGTTACTGTGACAGAGACGGAGGTCTGAAAGGGTTCGGTTATTGTAACAGAGACCGAGGTCTGGAAGGGTTCGGTTATTGTAACAGAGACCGGGATCTGGAAGGGTTCGGTTACTTTGACAGAGACCGAGGTCTGGAAGGGTTCGGTTATTGTAACAGAGACCGAGGTCTGGAAGGGTTCGGTTATTGTAACAGAGACCGAGGTCTGGAAGGGTTCGATTATTGTAACAGAGACCGAGGTCTGGAAGGGTTCGGTTATTGTGACAGAGACCGAGGTCTGGAAGGGTTCGGTTATTGTAACAGAGACCGAGGTCTGGAAGGGTTCGGTTATTGTAACAGAGACCGAGGTCTGGAATGGTTCGGTTATTGTAACAGAGACCGAGGTCTGGAAGGGTTCGGTTACTGTGACAGAGACGGAGGTCTGAAAGGGTTCGGTTATTGTAACAGAGACCGAGGTCTGGAAGGGTTCGGTTATTGTAACAGAGACCGGGATCTGGAAGGGTTCGGTTACTTTGACAGAGACCGAGGTCTGGAAGGGTTCGGTTATTGTAACAGAGACCGAGGTCTGGAAGGGTTCGGTTATTGTAACAGAGACCGAGGTCTGTAAGGGTTCGGTTACTGTAACAGAGACCGAGGTCCGGAAGGGTTCGGTTATTGTAACAGAGACCGAGGTCTGGAAAGGTTCGGTTATTGTAACAGAGACCGAGGTCTGGAAGGGTTCGGTTATTGTAACAGAGACCGAGGTCTGGAAGGGTTCGATTATTGTAACAGAGACCGAGGTCTGGAAGGGTTCGGTTATTGTGACAGAGACCGAGGTCTGGAAGGGTTCGGTTATTGTCACAGAGACCGAGGTCTGGAAGGGTTCGGTTATTGTAACAGAGACCGAGGTCTGGAAGGGTTCGGTTGCTCTGACAGAGACCGAGGTCTGGAAGGGTTCGGTTATTGTAACAGAGACCGAGGTCTGGAAGAGTTCGGTTATTGTAACAGAGACCCAGGTCTGAAAGGGTTCGGTTATTGTAACAGAGACCGAGGTCTGGAAGGGTTCGGTTATTGTAACAGAGACCGAGGTCTGGAAGGGTTCGGTTATTGTAACAGAGACCGAGGTCTGGAAGGGTTCGGTTATTGTAACAGAGACCGAGGTCTGGAAGGGTTCGGTAATTGTAACGGAGACCGAGGTCTGGAAGGGTTCGGTTATTGTAACAGAGACCCAGGTCTGGAAGGGTTCTGTTACTGTAACAGAGACCGAGGTCTGGAAGGGTTCGGTTATTGTAACAGAGACCGAGGTCTGGAACGGTTCGGTTATTGTAACAGAGACCGAGGTCTGGAAGGGTTCGGTTATTGTAACAGAGACACAGGTCTGGAAGGGTTCGGTTACTGTAACAGAGACCGAGGTCTGGAAGGGTTCGGTTATTGTAACAGTGACCGAGGTCTGGAAGGGTTCGGTTATTGTAACAGAGACCGAGGTCTGGAAGGGTTCGGTTATTGTAACAGAGACCGATGTCTGGAAGGGTTCGATTATTGTAACAGAGACCGAGGTCTGGAAGGGTTCGGTTATTGTGACAGAGACCGAGGTCTGGAAGGGTTCGGTTATTGTTACAGAGACCGAGGTCTGGAAGGGTTCGGTTATTGTAACAGAGACCGAGGTCTGGAAGGGTTCGGTTATTGTAACAGAGACCGAGGTCTGGAATGGTTCGGTTATTGTAACAGAGACCGAGGTCTGGAAGGGTTCGGTTACTGTGACAGAGACGGAGGTCTGAAAGGGTTCGGTTATTGTAACAGAGACCGAGGTCTGGAAGGGTTCGGTTATTGTAACAGAGACCGGGATCTGGAAGGGTTCGGTTACTTTGACAGAGACCGAGGTCTGGAAGGGCTCGGTTATTGTAACAGAGACCGAGGTCTGGAAGGGTTCGGTTATTGTAACAGAGACCGAGGTCTGTAAGGGTTCGGTTACTGTAACAGAGACCGAGGTCTGGAGAGGTTCGGTTATTGTAACAGAGACCGAGGTCTGGAAGGGTTCGGTTATTGTAACAGAGACCGAGGTCTGGAAGGGTTCGGTTATTGTAACAGAGACCGAGGTCTGGAAGGTTTCGATTATTGTAACAGAGACCGAGGTCTGGAAGGGTTCGGTTATTGTGACAGAGACCGAGGTCTGGAAGGGTTCGGTTATTGTTACAGAGACCGAGGTCTGGAAGGGTTCGGTTATTGTAACAGAGACCGAGGTCTGGAAGGGTTCGGTTATTGTAACAGAGACCGAGGTCTGGAATGGTTCGGTTATTGTAACAGAGACCGAGGTCTGGAAGGGTTCGGTTACTGTGACAGAGACGGAGGTCTGAAAGGGTTCGGTTATGGTAACAGAGACCGAGGTCTGGAAGGGTACGGTTATTGTAACAGAGACCGGGATCTGGAAGGGTTCGGTTACTTTGACAGAGACCGAGGTCTGGAAGGGTTCGGTTATTGTAACAGAGACCGAGGTCTGGAAGGGTTCGGTTATTGTAACAGAGACCGAGGTCTGTAAGGGTTCGGTTATTGTAACAGAGACCGAGGTCTGGAAGGGTTTGGTTATTGTAACAGAGACCGAGGTCTGGAAGGGTTCGGTTATTGTAACAGAGACCGAGGTCTGCAAGGGTTCGGTTATTGTAACAGAGACTGAGGTCTGGAAGGGTTCGGTTATTGTAACAGAGACCGAGGTCTGGAAGGGTTCGGTTATTGTAACAGAGACCGAGGTCTGGAAGGGTTTGGTTATTGTAACAGAGACCGAGGTCCGGAAGGGTTCGGTTATTGTAACAGAGACCCAGGTCTGGAAAGGTTCGGCTATTGGAACAGAGACCGAGGTCTGGAAGGCTTCGGTTATTGTAACAGAGACCGAGGTCTGGAAGGGTTCGGTTATTGTAACAGAGACCGAGGTCTGGAAGGGTTCGGTTATTGTAACAGAGACCGAGGTCTGGAAGGGTTCGGTTATTGTAACGGAGACCGAGGTCTCGAAGGGTTCGGTTATTGTAACAGAGACCGAGGTCTGGAAGGGTTCGGTTATTGTAACAGAGACCAAGGTCTGGAACGGTTCGGTTATTGTAACAGAGACCCAGGTCTGGAAGGGTTCGGTTATTGTAACAGAGACCGAGGTCTGGAAGGGTTCGGTTATTGTAACAGAGACCGAGGTCTGGAAGGGTTCGGTTATTGTAACAGAGACCGAGGTCTGGAAGGGTTCGGTTATTGTAACAGAGACCGAGGTCTGGAAGGGTTTGGTTATTGTAACAGAGACCGAGGTCTGGAAGGTTTCGGTTATTGTAACAGAGACCCAGGTCTGGAAGGGTTCGGTTATTGTAACAGAGACCGAGGTCT
Organism: Arenicola marina; assembly: GCA_964019135.1. Taxonomy (NCBI): domain Eukaryota; kingdom Metazoa; phylum Annelida; class Polychaeta; family Arenicolidae; genus Arenicola; species Arenicola marina. The sequence continues at coordinate 37,875,827 of OZ025259.1, read as the reverse complement.
GGAAGGGTTTGGTTATTGCAACAGAGACCGAGGTCTGGAAGGGTTCGGTTATTGTAACAGAGACCGAGGTCTAGAAGGGTTCGGTTATTGTACCAGAGACCGAGGTCTGGAAGGGTTCGGTTACTGTAACAGAGACCCAGGTCTAGAAGCGTTCGGTTATTGTAACAGAGACCGAGGTCTGGAAGGGTTCGGTTACTGTAACAGAGACCGAGGTCTGGAAGGGTTCGGTTATTGTAACAGAGACCGAGGTCTGGAAGGGTTCGGTTATTGTAACAGAGACCGAGGTCTGGAAGGGTTCGGTTATTGTAACAGAGATCGAGGTCTGGAAGGTTTCGATTTTTTTTATAACAGAGACCGAGTTCTGGAAGGGTTCGGTTACTGTAACAGAGACCCAGGTCTAGAAGCGTCCGGTTATTGTAACAGAGACCGAGGTCTGGAAGGGTTCGGTTATTGTAACAGAGACCGAGGTCAGGAAGGGTTCGGTTACTGTAACAGAGACCGAAGTCTGGAAGGGTTCGGTTATTGTAACAGAGACCGAGGTCTGGAAGGGTTCGGTTATTGTAACAGAGACCGAGGTCTGGAAGGGTTCGGTTATTGTAACAGAGACCGAGGTCTGGAAGGGTTCGATTATTGTAACAGAGACCGAGGTCTGGAAGGGTTCGGTTACTGTAACAGAGACCCAGGTCTAGAAGCGTTCGGTTATTGTAACAGAGACCGAGGTCTGGAAGGGTTCGGTTATTGTAACAGAGACCGAGGTCTGGAAGGGTTCGGTTATTGTGACAGAGACCGAGGTCTGCAAGGGTTTGGTTATTGCAACAGAGACCCAGGTCTGGAAGGGTTCGGTTATTGTAACAGAGACCGAGGTCTGGAAGGGTTCGGTTATTGTAACAGAGACCGAGGTCTGGAAGGGTTTGGTTATTGTAACAGAGACCGAGGTCTGGAAGGGTTCGGTTATTGTAACAGAGACCGAGGTCTGGAAGGGTTCGGTTATTGTAACAGAGACCCAGGTCTGGAAGGGTTCGGTTACTGTAACAGAGACCGAGGTCTGGAAGGGTTCGGTTATTGTAACAGAGACCGAGGTCTGGAAGGGTTCGGTTATTGTAACAGAGACCGAGGTCTGGAAGGGTTCGGTTATTGTAACAGAGACCCAGGTCTGGAAAGGTTCGGCTATTGTAACAGAGACCGAGGTCTGGAAGGGTTCGGTTATTGTAACAGAGACCGAGGTCTGGAAGGGTTCGGTTATTGTAACAGAGACCGAGGTCTGGAAGGGTTCGGTTATTGTAACAGAGACCGAGGTCTGGAAGGGTTCGGTTATTGTAACGGAGACCGAGGTCTGGAAGGGTTCGGTTATTGTAACAGAGACCCAGGTCTGGAAGGGTTCGGTTATTGTAACAGAGACCGAGGTCTGGAAGGGTTCCGTTATTGTAACAGAGACCCAGGTCTGGAAGGGTTCGGTTACTGTAACAGAGACTGAAGTCTGGAAGGGTTCGGTTATTGTAACAGAGACCGAGGTCTGGAAGGGTTCGGTTATTGTAACAGAGACCAAGTTCTGGAACGGTTCGGTTATTGTAACAGAGACCCAGGTCTGGAAGGGTTCGGTTATTGTAACAGAGACCGAGGTCTGGAAGGGTTTGGTTACTGTAACAGAGACCGAGGTCTGGAAGGGTTCGGTTATTGTAACAGTGACCCAGGTCTGGAAGGGTTCGGTTATTGTAACAGAGACCGAGGTCTGGAAGGGTTTGGTTATTGCAACAGAGACCGAGGTCTGGAAGGGTTCGGTTATTGTAACAGAGACCCAGGTCTGGAAGGGTTCGGTTATTGTAACAGAGACCGAGGTTCTAAGGGTTTGGTTATTGCAACAGAGACCGAGGTCTGGAAGGGTTCGGTTATTGTAACAGAGACCGAGGTCTAGAAGGGTTCGGTTATTGTACCAGAGACCGAGGTCTGGAAGAGTTCGGTTACTGTAACAGAGACCCAGGTCTAGACGCGTTCGGTTATTGTAACAGAGACCGCGGTCTGGAAGGGTTCGGTTACTGTAACAGAGACCGAGGTCTGGAAGGGTTCGGGTATTGTTACAGAGACCGAGGTCTGGAAGGGTTCGGTTATTGTAACAGAGACCGAGGTCTGGAAGGGTTCGGTTATTGTAACAGGGACCGAGGTCTGGAAGGTTTCGATTTTTTTTATAACAGAGACCGAGTTCTGGAAGGGTTTGGTTACTGTAACAGAGACCCAGGTCTAGAAGCGTTCCGTTATTGTAACAGAGACCGAGGTCTGGAAGGGTTCGGTTATTGTAACAGAGACCGAGGTCTGGAAGGGTTCGGTTACTGTAACAGAGACCGAAGTCTGGAGGGGTTCGGTTATTGTAACAGAGACCGAGGTCTGGAAGGGTTCGGTTATTGTAACAGAGACCGAGGTCTGGAAGGGTTCGGTTATTGTAACAGAGACCGAGGTCTGGAAGGGTTCGATAATTGTAACAGAGACCGAGGTCTGGAAGGGTTCGGTTACTGTAACAGAGACCCAGGTCTAGAAGCGTTCGGTTATTGTAACAGAGACCGAGGTCTGGAAGGGTTCGGTTATTGTAACAGAGACCGAGGTCTGGAAGGGTTCGGTTATTGTGACAGAGACCGAGGTCTGGAAGGGTTCGGTTATTGTAACAGAGACCCAGGTCTGGAAGGGTTCGGTTACTGTAAAAGAGACCGAGGTCTGGAAGGGTTCGGTTATTGTAACAGAGACCGAGGTCTGGAAGGGTTCGGTTATTGTAACAGAGACCGAGGTTTGGAAGGGTTTGGTTATTGTAACAGAGACCGAGGTCTGGAAGGGTTCGGTTATTGTAACAGAGACCCAGGTCTGGAAAGGTTCGGTTATTGTAACAGAGACCGAGGTCTGGAAGGGTTCGGTTATTGTAACAGAGACCGAGGTCTGGAAGGGTTCGGTTATTGTAACAGAGACCCAGGTCTGGAAAGGTTCGGTTATTGTAACAGAGACCGAGGTCTGGAAGGGTTCGGTTATTGTAACAGAGACCGAGGTCTGGAAGGGTTCGGTTATTGTGACAAAGACCGAGGTCTGGAAGGGTTCGGTTATTGTAACAGAGACCGAGGTCTGGAAGGGTTCGGTTGCTGTGACAGAGACCGAGGTCTGGAAGGGTTCGGTTATTGTAACAGAGACCGAGGTCTGGAAGAGTTCGGTTATTGTAACAGAGACCCAGGTCTGGAAGGGTTCGGTTATTGTAACAGAGACCGAGTTCTGGAAGGGTTCGGTTATTGTAACAGAGACCGAGGTCTGGAAGGGTTCGGTTACTGTGACAGAGACCGAGGTCTGGAAGGGTTCGGTTATTGTAACAGAGACCGAGGTCTGGAAGGGTTCGGTTATTGTAACAGAGACCGAGGTCTGGAAGGGTTCGGTTATTGTACCAGAGACCGAGGTCTGGAAGGGTTCGGTTACTGTAACAGAGACCGAGGTCTGTAAGGGTTCGGTTATTGTAACAGAGACCGAGGTCTGGAAGGGTTTGGTTATTGTAACAGAGACCGAGGTCTGGAAGGGTTCGGTTATTGTAACAGAGACCGAGGTCTGGAAGGGTTCGTTTATTGTAACAGAGACCCAGGTCTGGAAGGGTTCGGTTATTGTAACAGAGACCGAGGTCTGGAAGGGTTTGGTTACTGTAACAGAGACCGAGGTCTGGAAGGGTTCGGTTATTGTAACAGAGACCCAGGTCTGGAAGGGTTCGGTTATTGTAACAGAGACCGCGGTCTGGAAGGGTTCGGTTATTGCAACAGAGACCGAGGTCTGGAAGGGTTCGGTTACTGTAACAGAGACCGAGGTCTGGAAGGGTTCGGTTATTGTACCAGAGACCGAGGTCTGGAAGGGTTCGGTTACTGTAACAGAGACCCAGGTCTAGAAGCGTTCGGTTATTGTAACAGAGACCGAGGTCTGGAAGGGTTCGGTTACTGTAACAGAGACCGAGGTCTGGAAGGGTTCGGTTATTGTAACAGAGACCGAGGTCTGGAAGGGTTCGGATATTGTAACAGAGACCGAGGTCTGGAAGGGTTCGGTTATTGTAACAGAGACCGAGGTCTGGAAGGGTTCGATTATTGTAACAGAGACCGAGGTCTGGAAGGGTTCGGTTACTGTAACAGAGACCCAGGTCTAGAAGCGTTCGGTTATTGTAACAGAGACCGAGGTCTGGAAGGGTTCGGTTACTGTAACAGAGACCGAGGTCTGGAAGGGTTCGGTTACTGTAACAGAGACCGAGGTCTGGAAGGGTTCGGTTATTGTAACAGAGACCGAGGTCTGGAAGGGTTCGGTTATTGTAACAGAGACCGAGGTCTGGAAGGGTTCGGTTATTGTAACAGAGACCGAGGTCTGGAAGGGTTCGATTATTGTAACAGAGACCGAGGTCTGGAAGGGTTCGGTTACTGTAACAGAGACCCAGGTCTAGAAGCGTTCGGTTATTGTAACAGAGACCGAGGTCTGGAAGGGTTCGGTTACTGTATCAGAGACCGAGGTCTGGAAGGGTTCGGTTATTGTAACAGAGACCTAGGTCTGGAAGGGTTCGGTTATTGTAACAGAGACCGAGGTCTGGAAGGGTTCGGTTATTGTAACAGAGACCGAGGTCTGGAAGGGTTCGGTTACTGTAACAGAGACCAAGATCTGGAAGGGTTCGGTTATTGTAACAGAGACCGAGGTCTGGAAGGGTTCGGTTACTGTAACAGAGACCGAGGTCTGGAAGGGTTCGGTTATTGTAACAGAGACCGAGGTCTGGAAGGGTTCGGTTATTGCAACAGAGACCGAGGTCTGGAAGGGTTCGGTTATTGTAACAGAGACCGAGGTGTGGGAGGGTTCGGTTATTGTAACGGAGACCGAGGTCTGGAAGGGTTCGGTTATTGTAACAGAGACCGAGGTCTGGAAGGGTTCGGTTACTGTAACAGAGATCGAGGTCTGGAAGGGTTCGGTTATTGTAACAGAGGCCCAGGTCATGAAGGGTTTGGTTATTGTAACAGAGACCGAGGTCTGGAAGGGTTCGGTTACTGTAACAGAGACCGAGGTCTGGAAGGGTTCGGTTACTGTAACAGAGACCGAGGTCTGGAAGGGTTCGGTTATTGTGACAGAGACCCAGGTCTGGAAGGGTTCGGTTATTGTAACAGAGACCGAGGTCTGGAAGGTTTCGGTTACTGTGACAGAGACCGAGGTCTGGAAGGGTTCGGTTATTGTGACAGAGACCCAGGTCTGGAAGGGTTCGGTTATTGTAACAGAGACCGAGGTCTGGAAGGGTTCGGTTACTGTAACAGAGACCGAGGTCTGGAAGGGTTCGGTTATTGTGACAGAGACCCAGGTCTGGAAAGGTTCGGTTATTGTAACAGAGACCGAGGTCTGGAAGGGTTCGGTTACTGTAACAGAGACCGAGGTCTGGAAGGGTTCGGTTATTGTGACAGAGACCGAAGTCTGGATTTGTTCGGTTATTGTAACAGAGACCGAGATCTGGAAGGGTTCGGTTACTGTAACAGAGACCGAGGTCTGGAAGGGTTCGGTTACTGTAACAGAGACCCAGGTCTGGAAGGGTTCGGTTATTGTGACAGAGACCGAGGTCTGGAGGGGTTCGGTTACTGTAACAGAGATCGAGGTCTGGAAGGGTTCGGTTACTGTAACAGAGACCCAGGTCTAGAAGCGTTCGGTTACTGTAACAGAGACCGAGGTCTGGAAGGGTTCGGTTATTGTAACAGAGACCGTGGTCTGGAAGGGTTCGGTTATTGTAACAGAGACCGAGGTCTGGAAGGGTTCGGTTATTGTAACAGAGACCCAGGTCTGGAAGGGTTCGGTTACTGTAACAGAGACCGAGGTCTGGAAGGGTTCGGTTATTGTAACACAGACCGAGGTCTGGAAGGGTTCGGTTATTGTAACAGAGACCGAGTTCTGGAAGGGTTCGGTTACTGTAACAGAGACCGAGGTCTGGAAGGGTTCGGTTATTGTAACAGAGACCGAGGTCTGGAAGGGTTCGGTTATTGCAACAGAGACCGAGGTCTGGAGGGGTTCGGATACTGTAACAGAGACCGAGGTCTGGAAGAGTTCGGTTATTGTAACAGAGACCGAGGTTTGGAAGGGTTTAGTTACTGTAACAGAGACCCAGGTCTGGAAGGGTTCGGTTATTGTAACAGAGACCGAGGTCTGGAAGGGTTCGGTTATTGTAACAAAGACCGAGGTCTGGAAGGTTTCGGTTACTGTAACAGAGACCGATGTCTGGAAGGGTTCGGTTACTGTAACAGAGACCGAGGTCTGGAAGGGTTCGGTTATTGTAACAGAGACCGAGGTCTGGAAGGGTTCGGTTCCTGTAACAGAGACCGGGGTCTGGAAGGGTTCGGTTACTGTAACAGAGACCGAGGTCTGGAAGGGTTCGGTTATTGTGACAGAGACCGAGGTCTGGAAGGGTTCGGTTACTGTAACAGAGACCCAGGTCTGGAAGGGTTCGGTTCTCGTAACAGAGACCGAGGTCTGGAAGGGTTCGGTTATTGTAGCAGAGACCGAGGTCTGGAAGGGTTTGGTTATTGTAACAGAGACCGAGGTCTGGAAGGGTTCGGTTATTGTGACAGAGACCCAGGTCTGGAAGGGTTCGGTTACTGTAACAGAGACCCAGGTCTGGAAGGGTTTGGTTACTGTAACAGAAACCGAGATCTGGAAGGGTTCGGTTATTGTGACAGAGACCCAGGTCTGGAAGGGTTCTGTTATTGTAACAGAGACCGAGGTCTGGAAGGGTTCGGTTATTGTAACAGAGACCGAGGTCTGGAAGGGTTCGGTTATTGTAACAGAGACCGAGGTCTGGAAGGGTTCGGTTATTGTAACAGAGACCGAGGTCTGGAAGGGTTTGGTTATTGTAACAGAGACCCAGGTCTGGAAGGGTTCGGTTATTGTAACAGAGACCGAGGTTTGGAAGGGTTCGGTTATTGTAACAGAGACCGAGGTCTGGAAGGGTTCGGTTATTGTAACAGAGACTCAGGTCTGGAAGGGTTCGGTTATTGTAACAGAGACCGAGGTCTGGAAGGGTTCGGTTACTGTAACAGAGACCCAGCTCTGGAAGGGTTCGGTTATTGTAACAGAGACCGAGATCTGGAAGGGTTCGGTTATTGTAACAGAGACCGAGGTCTGGAAGGGTTCGGTTATTGTAACAGAGACCGAGGTCTGGAAGGGTTCGATTACTGTAACAGAGACCGAGGTCTGGAAAAGTTCGGTTATTGTAACAGAGACCGAGGTCTGGAAAGGTTCGGTTATTGTAACAGAGACCGAGGTCTGGAAGGGTTCGGTTATTGTAACAGAGACACAGGTCTGGAAGGGTTCTGTTACTGTAACAGAGACCGAGGTCAGGAAGGGTTCGGTTATTGTAACAGAGACCGAGGTCTGGAAGGGTTCGGTTATTGTAACAGAGACCGAGGTCTGGAAGGGTTCGGTTACTGTGACAGAGACCGAGGTCTGGAAGGGTTCGGTTATTGTAACAGAGACCTAGGTCTGGAAGGGTTCGGTTATTGTAACAGAGACCCAGGTCTGGAAGGGTTCGGTTAATGTAACAGAGACCCAGGTCTGGAAGGGTTCGGTTAATGTAACAGAGACCGAGGTCTGGAAGGGTTCGGTTATTGTAACAGAGACGGAGATCTGGAAGGGTTCGGTTATTGTAACAGAGACCCAGGTCTGGAAGGGTTCGGTTATTGTAACAGAGACCGAGGTCTGGAAGGGTTCGGTTATTGTAACAGAGACCGAGGTCTAGAAGGGTTCGGTTACTGTAACAGAGACCGAGGTCTGGAAGGGTTCGGTTATTGTGACAGAGACCGAGGTCTGGAAGGATTCGGTTATTGTAACAGAGACCGAGGTCTGGAAGGGTTCGGTTATTGTAACAGAGACCGAGGTCTGGAAGGGTTCGGTTATTGTAACAGAGACCGAGGTCTGGAAGGGTTCGGTTATTGTAACAGAGACCGAGGTCTGGAAGGGTTCGGTTATTGTAACGGAGACCGAGGTCTGGAAGGGTTCGGTTATTGTAACAGAGACCCAGGTCTGGAAGGGTTCGGTTACTGTAACAGAGACCGAGGTCTGGAAGGGTTCGGTTATTGTAACAGAGACCGAGGTCTGGAACGGTTCGGTTATTGTAACAGAGACCGAGGTCTGGAAGGGTTCGGTTATTGTAACAGAGACACAGGTCTGGAAGGGTTCGGTTACTGTAACAGAGACCGAGGTCTGGAAGGGTTCGGTTATTGTAACAGTGACCGAGGTCTGGAAGGGTTCGGTTATTGTAACAGAGACCGAGGTCTGGAAGGGTTCGGTTATTGTGACAGAGACCGAGGTCTGGAAGGGTTCGGTTATTGTTACAGAGACCGAGGTCTGGAAGGGTTCGGTTATTGTAACAGAGACCGAGGTCTGGAAGGGTTCGGTTATTGTAACAGAGACCGAGGTCTGGAATGGTTCGGTTATTGTAACAGAGACCGAGGTCTGGAAGGGTTCGGTTACTGTGACAGAGACGGAGGTCTGAAAGGGTTCGGTTATTGTAACAGAGACCGAGGTCAGGAAGGGTTCGGTTATTGTAACAGAGACCGGGATCTGGAAGGGTTCGGTTACTTTGACAGAGACCGAGGTCTGGAAGGGTTCGGTTATTGTAACAGAGACCGAGGTCTGGAAGGGTTCGGTTACTGTAACAGAGACCGAGGTCTGGAAGGGTTCGGTTATTGTAACAGAGACCGAGGTCTGGAAGGGTTCGGTTACTGTAACAGAGACCGAAGTCTGGAAGGGTTCGGTTACTGTAACAGAGACCGAGGGCTGGAAGGGTTCGGTTATTGTAACAGAGACCCAAGTCTGGAAGGGTTCGGTTATTGTAACAGAGACCAAGGTCTGGAAGGGTTCGGTTATTGTAACAGAGACCGAGGTCTGGAAGGGTTCGATTATTGTAACAGAGACCGAGGTCTGCAAGGGTTCGGTTATTGTAACAGAGACCGAGGTCCGGAAGGGTTCGGTTACTGTAACAGAGACCGAGGTCTGGAAGGGTTCGGTTATTGTAACAGAGACAGAGGTCTGGAAGGGTTCGGTTATTGTAACAGAGACCGAGGTCTGGAAGTGTTCGTTACTGTAACAGAGACCGAGGTCTGGAAGGGTTCGGTTATTGTAACAGAGACCGAGGTCTGGAAGGGTTCGGTTATCGTAACAGAGACCGAGGTCTGGGAGGGTTCGGTTGTTGTAACAGAGACCCAGGTCTGGAAGGGTTCGGTTATTGTAACAGAGACCGAGGTCTGGAAGGGTTCGGTTATTGTAACAGAGACCGAGGTCTGGAAGGGTTCGGTTATGGTAACAGAGACCGAGGTCTGCAAGGGTTGGGTTACTGTAACAGAGACCCAGGTCTGGAAGGGTTCGGTTATTATAACAGAGACCGAGGTTTGGAAGGGTTCGGTTACTGTAACAGAGACCGAGGTCTGGAAGGGTTTGGTTATTGTAACAGAGACTGAGGTCTGGAAGGGTTCGGTTATTGTAACAAAGACCGAGGTCTGGAAGGGTTCGGTTACTGTAACAGAGACCGAGGTCTGGAAGGGTTCGGTTACTGTAACAGAGACCGAGGTCTGGAAGGGTTCGGTTCCCGTAACAGAGACCGAGGTCTAGAAGGGTTCGGTTACTGTAACAGAGACCGAGGTCTGGAAGGGTTCGGTTATTGTGACAGAGACCGAGGTCTGGAAGGATTCGGTTATTGTAACAGAGACCGAGGTCTGGAAGGGTTCGGTTCTTGTAACAGAGACCCAGGTCTGGAAGGGTTCGGTTATTGTAACAGAGATCGAGGTCTGGAAGGGTTTGGTTATTGTAACAGAGACCGAGGTCTGGAAGGGTTCGGTTATTGTGACAGAGACCCAGGTCTGGAAGGGTTCGGTTACTGTAACAGAGACCCAGGTCTGGAAGGGTTTGGTTACTGTGACAGAAACCGAGATCTGGAAGGGTTCGGTTATTGTGACAGAGACCCAGGTCTGGAAGGGTTCGGTCATTGTAACAGAGACCGTGGTCTGGAAGGGTTCGGTTATTGTAACAGAGACCGAGGTCTGGAAGGGTTCGGTTATTGTAACAGAGACCCAGGTCTGGAAGGGTTCGGTTACTGTAACAGAGACCGAGGTCTGGAAGGGTTCGGTTATTGTAACACAGACCGAGGTCTGGAAGGGTTCGGTTATAGTAACAGAGACCAAGGTCTGGAAGGGTTCGGTTATTGTAACAGAGACCGAGGTCTGGAAGGGTTCGGTTATTGTAACAGAGACCGAGGTCTGCAAGGGTTCGGTTATTGTAACAGAGACCGAGGTCTGGAGGGGTTCGGTTATTGTAACAGAGACCGAGGTCTGGAAGGGTTCGTTATTGTAACAGAGACCGAGGTCTGGAAGGGTTCGGTTATGGTAACAGAGACCGAGGTCTGGAAGGGTTCGGTTATCGTAACAGAGACCGAGGTCTGGAAGGGTTCGGTTACTGTAACAGAGACCGAGGTCTGGAAGGGTTCGGTTATTGTAACAGAGACCGAGGTCTGGAAGGGTTCGGTTACTGTAACAGAGACCGAGGTCTGGGAGGGTTCGGTTGTTGTAACAGAGACCCAGGTCTGGAAGGGTTCGGTTATTGTAACAGAGACCGAGGTCTGGAAGGGTTCGGTTATTGTAACAGAGACCGAGGTCTGGAAGGGTTCGGTTATTGTAACAGAGACCGAGGTCTGGAAGGGTTCGGTTATTGTAACAGAGACCGAGGTCTGCAAGGGTTCGGTTACTGTAACAGAGACCCAGGTCTGGAAGGGTTCGGTTATTATAACAGAGACCGAGGTTTGGAAGGGTTCGGTTACTGTAACAGAGACCCAGGTCTGGAAGGGTTTGGTTATTGTAACAGAGACTGAGGTCTGGAAGGGTTCGGTTATTGTAACAAAGACCGAGGTCTGGAAGGGTTCGGTTCCCGTAACAGAGACCGAGGTCTAGAAGGGCTCGGTTACTGTAACAGAGACCGAGGTCTGGAAGGGTTCGGTTATTGTGACAGAGACCGAGGTCTGGAAGGATTCGGTTATTGTAACAGAGACCCAGGTCTGGAAGGGTTCGGTTATTGTAACAGAGATCGAGGTCTGGAAGGGTTTGGTTATTGTAACAGAGACCCAGGTCTGGAAGGGTTCGGTTATTGTAACAGAGACCGAGGTCTGGAAGGGTTCGGTTATTGTAACACAGACCGAGGTCTGGAAGGGTTCGGTTATTGTAACAGAGACCAAGGTCTGGAAGGGTTCGGTTATTGTAACAGAGACCGAGGTCTGGAAGGGTTCGGTTATTGTAACAGAGACCGAGGTCTGCAAGGGTTCGGTTATTGTAACAGAGACCGAGGTCTGGAAGGGTTCGGTTACTGTAACAGAGACCGAGGTCTGGAAGGGTTCGGTTATTGTAACAGAGACAGAGGTCTGGAAGGGTTCGGTTATTGTAACAGAGACCGAGGTCTGGAAGGGTTCGTTACTGTAACAGAGACCCAGGTCTGGAAGGGTTCGGTTATGGTAACAGAGACCGAGGTCTGGACGGGTTCGGTTATCGTAACAGAGACCGAGGTCTGGAAGGGTTCGGTTACTGTAAAAGAGACCGAGGTCTGGAAGGGTTCGGTTATTGTAACAGAGACCGAGGTCTGCAAGGGTTCGGTTATTGTAACAGAGACCGAGGTCTGCAAGGGTTCGGTTACTGTAACAGAGACCCAGGTCTGGAAGGGTTTGGTTACTGTGACAGAAACCGAGATCTGGAAGGGTTCGGTTATTGTGACAGAGACCCAAGTCTGGAAGGGTTCGGTTATTGTAACAGAGACCGTGGTCTGGAAGGGTTCGGTTATTGTAACAGAGACCGAGGTCTGGAAGGGTTCGGTTATTGTAACAGAGACCCAGGTCTGGAAGGGTTCGGTTACTGTAACAGAGACCGAGGTCTGGAAGGGTTCGGTTATTGTAACACAGACCGAGGTCTGGAAGGGTTCGGTTATTGTAACAGAGACCGAGTTCTGGAAGGGTTCGGTTACTGTAACAGAGACCGAGGTCTGGAAGGGTTCGGTTATTGTAACAGAGACCGAGGTCTGGAAGGGTTCGGTTATTGCAACAGAGACCGGGGTCTGGAGGGGTTCGGATACTGTAACAGAGACCGAGGTCTGGAAGAGTTCGGTTATTGTAACAGAGACCGAGGTTTGGAAGGGTTTAGTTACTGTAACAGAGACCCAGGTCTGGAAGGGTTCGGTTATTGTAACAGAGACCGAGGTCTGGAAGGGTTCGGTTATTGTAACAAAGACCGAGGTCTGGAAGGGTTCGGTTACTGTAACAGAGACCGATGTCTGGAAGTGTTCGGTTACTGTAACAGAGACCGAGGTCTGGAAGGGTTCGGTTATTGTAACAGAGACCGAGGTCTGGAAGGGTTCGGTTCCTGTAACAGAGACCGGGGTCTGGAAGGGTTCGGTTACTGTAACAGAGACCGAGGTCTGGAAGGGTTCGGTTATTGTGACAGAGACCGAGGTCTGGAAGGGTTCGGTTACTGTAACAGAGACCCAGGTCTGGAAGGGTTCGGTTCTCGTAACAGAGACCGAGGTCTGGAAGGGTTCGGTTATTGTAGCAGAGACCGAGGTCTGGAAGGGTTTGGTTATTGTAACAGAGACCGAGGTCTGGAAGGGTTCGGTTATTGTAACAGAGACCCAGGTCTGGAAGGGTTCGGTTACTGTAACAGAGACCCAGGTCTGGAAGGGTTTGGTTACTGTAACAGAAACCGAGATCTGGAAGGGTTCGGTTATTGTGACAGAGACCCAGGTCTGGAAGGGTTCTGTTATTGTAACAGAGACCGAGGTCTGGAAGGGTTCGGTTATTGTAACAGAGACCGAGGTCTGGAAGGGTTCGGTTATTGTAACAGAGACCGAGGTCTGGAAGGGTTCGGTTATTGTAACAGAGACCGAGGTCTGGAAGGGTTTGGTTATTGTAACAGAGACCCAGGTCTGGAAGGGTTCGGTTATTGTAACAGAGACCGAGGTTTGGAAGGGTTCGGTTATTGTAACAGAGACCGAGGTCTGGAAGGGTTCGGTTATTGTAACAGAGACTCAGGTCTGGAAGGGTTCGGTTATTGTAACAGAGACCGAGGTCTGGAAGGGTTCGGTTACTGTAACAGAGACCCAGCTCTGGAAGGGTTCGGTTATTGTAACAGAGACCGAGATCTGGAAGGGTTCGGTTATTGTAACAGAGACCGAGGTCTGGAAGGGTTCGGTTATTGTAACAGAGACCGTGGTCTGGAAGGGTTCGATTACTGTAACAGAGACCGAGGTCTGGAAAAGTTCGGTTATTGTAACAGAGACCGAGGTCTGGAAGGGTTCGGTTATTGTAACAGAGACCGAGGTCTGGAAGGGTTCGGTTATTGTAACAGAGACACAGGTCTGGAAGGGTTCTGTTACTGTAACAGAGACCGAGGTCAGGAAGGGTTCGGTTATTGTAACAGAGACCGAGGTCTGGAAGGGTTCGGTTATTGTAACAGAGACCGAGGTCTGGAAGGGTTCGGTTACTGTGACAGAGACCGAGGTCTGGAAGGGTTCGGTTATTGTAACAGAGACCTAGGTCTGGAAGGGTTCGGTTATTGTAACAGAGACCCAGGTCTGGAAGGGTTCGGTTAATGTAACAGAGACCCAGGTCTGGAAGGGTTCGGTTAATGTAACAGAGACCGAGGTCTGGAAGGGTTCGGTTATTGTAACAGAGACGGAGATCTGGAAGGGTTCGGTTATTGTAACAGAGACCCAGGTCTGGAAGGGTTCGGTTATTGTAACAGAGACCGAGGTCTGGAAGGGTTCGGTTATTGTAACAGAGACCGAGGTCTAGAAGGGTTCGGTTACTGTAACAGAGACCGAGGTCTGGAAGGGTTCGGTTATTGTGACAGAGACCGAGGTCTGGAAGGATTCGGTTATTGTAACAGAGACCGAGGTCTGGAAGGGTTCGGTTATTGTAACAGAGACCGAGGTCTGGAAGGGTTCGGTTATTGTAACAGAGACCGAGGTCTGGAAGGGTTCGGTTATTGTAACAGAGACCGAGGTCTGGAAGGGTTCGGTTATTGTAACGGAGACCGAGGTCTGGAAGGGTTCGGTTATTGTAACAGAGACCCAGGTCTGGAAGGGTTCGGTTACTGTAACAGAGACCGAGGTCTGGAAGGGTTCGGTTATTGTAACAGAGACCGAGGTCTGGAACGGTTCGGTTATTGTAACAGAGACCGAGGTCTGGAAGGGTTCGGTTATTGTAACAGAGACACAGGTCTGGAAGGGTTCGGTTACTGTAACAGAGACCGAGGTCTGGAAGGGTTCGGTTATTGTAACAGTGACCGAGGTCTGGAAGGGTTCGGTTATTGTAACAGAGACCGAGGTCTGGAAGGGTTCGGTTATTGTGACAGAGACCGAGGTCTGGAAGGGTTCGGTTATTGTTACAGAGACCGAGGTCTGGAAGGGTTCGGTTATTGTAACAGAGACCGAGGTCTGGAAGGGTTCGGTTATTGTAACAGAGACCGAGGTCTGGAAGGGTTCGGTTATTGTAACAGAGACCCAGGTCTGGAATGGTTCGGTTATTGTAACAGAGACCGAGGTCTGGAAGGGTTCGGTTACTGTGACAGAGACGGAGGTCTGAAAGGGTTCGGTTATTGTAACAGAGACCGAGGTCTGGAAGGGTTCGGTTATTGTAACAGAGACCGGGATCTGGAAGGGTTCGGTTACTTTGACAGAGACCGAGGTCTGGAAGGGTTCGGTTATTGTAACAGAGACCGAGGTCTGGAAGGGTTCGGTTATTGTAACAGAGACCGAGGTCTGTAAGGGTTCGGTTACTGTAACAGAGACCGAGGTCTGGAAGGGTTCGGTTATTGTAACAGAGACCGAGGTCTGGAAGGGTTCGGTTATTGTAACAGAGACCGAGGTCTGGAAGGGTTCGGTTATTGTAACAGAGACCGAGGTCTGGAAGGGTTCGATTATTGTAACAGAGACCGAGGTCTGGAAGGGTTCGGTTATTGTGACAGATACCGAGGTCTGGAAGAGTTCGGTTATTGTTACAGAGACCGAGGTCTGGAAGGGTTCGGTTATTGTAACAGAGACCGAGGTCTGGAAGGGTTCGGTTGCTGTGACAGAGACCGAGGTCTGGAAGGGTTCGGTTATTGTAACAGAGACCGAGGTCTGGAAGAGTTCGGTTATTGTAACAGAGACCCAGGTCTGGAAGGGTTCGGTTATTGTAACAGAGACCGAGGTCTGGAAGGGTTCGGTTATTGTAACAGAGACCGAGGTCCGGAAGGGTTCGGTTATTGTAACAGAGACCGAGGTCTGGAAGGGTTCGGTTATTGTAACAGAGACCGAGGTCTGGAAGGGTTCGGTTATTGTAACGGAGACCGAGGTCTGGAGGGGTTCGGTTATTGTAACAGAGACCCAGGTCTGGAAGGGTTCGGTTACTGTAACAGAGACCGAGGTCTGGAAGGGTTCGGTTATTGTAACAGAGACCGAGGTCGGTTATTGTAACAGAGACCGAGGTCTGGAAGGGTTCGGTTATTGTAACAGAGACACAGGTCTGGAAGGGTTCGGTTATTGTAACAGAGACACAGGTCTGGAAGGGTTCGGTTATTGTAACAGAGACCGAGGTCTGGAAGGGTTCGGTTATTGTAACAGAGACCGAGGTCTGGAAGGGTTCGGTTATTGTAACAGAGACCGAATGTCTGGAAGGGTTCGATTATTGTAACAGAGACCGAGGTCTGGAAGGGTTCGGTTATTGTGACAGAGACCGAGGTCTGGAAGGGTTCGGTTATTGTTACAGAGACCGAGGTCTGGAAGGGTTCGGTTATTGTAACAGAGACCGAGGTCTGGAAGGGTTCGGTTGCTGTGACAGAGACCGGGGTCTGGAAGGGTTCGGTTATTGTAACAGAGACCGAGGTCTGGAAGAGTTCGGTTATTGTAACAGAGACCCAGGTCTGGAAGGGTTCGGTTATTGTAACAGAGACCGAGGTCTGGAAGGGTTCGGTTATTGTAACAGAGACCGAGGTCTGGAAGGGTTCGGTTATTGTAACAGAGACCGAGGTCTGGAAGGGTTCGGTTATTGTAACAGAGACCGAGGTCTGGAAGGGTTCGATTATTGTAACGGAGACCGAGGTCTGGAAGGGTTCGGTTATTGTAACAGAGACCCAGGTCTGGAAGGGTTCGGTTACTGTAACAGAGACCGAGGTCTGGAAGGGTTCGGTTATTGTAACAGAGACCGAGGTCTGGAACGGTTCGGTTATTGTAACAGAGACCGAGGTCTGGAAGGGTTCGGTTATTGTAACAGAGACACAGGTCTGGAAAGGTTCGGTTACTGTAACAGAGACCGAGGTCTGGAAGGGTTCGGTTATTGTAACAGTGACCGAGGTCTGGAAGGGTTCGGTTATTGTAACAGAGACCGAGTTCTGGAAGGGTTCGGTTATTGTAACAGAGACCGAGGTCTGGAAGGGTTCGATTATTGTAACAGAGACCGAGGTCTGGAAGGGTTCGGTTATTGTGACAGAGACCGAGGTCTGGAAGGGTTCGGTTATTGTTACAGAGACCGAGGTCTGGAAGGGTTCGGTTATTGTAACAGAGACCGAGGTCTGGAAGGGTTCGGTTATTGTAACAGAGACCGAGGTCTGGAATGGTTCGGTTATTGTAACAGAGACCGAGGTCTGGAAGGGTTCGGTTACTGTGACAGAGACGGAGGTCTGAAAGGGTTCGGTTATTGTAACAGAGACCGAGGTCTGGAAGGGTTCGGTTATTGTAACAGAGACCGGGATCTGGAAGGGTTCGGTTACTTTGACAGAGACCGAGGTCTGGAAGGGTTCGGTTATTGTAACAGAGACCGAGGTCTGGAAGGTTTCGGTTATTGTAACAGAGACCGAGGTCTGTAAGGGTTCGGTTACTGTAACAGAGACCGAGGTCCGGAAGGGTTCGGTTATTGTAACAGAGACCGAGGTCTGGAAAGGTTCGGTTATTGTAACAGAGACCGAGGTCTGGAAGGGTTCGGTTATTGTAACAGAGACCGAGGTCTGGAAGGGTTCGGTTATTGTCACAGAGACCGAGGTCTGGAAGGGTTCGGTTATTGTAACAGAGACCGAGGTCTGGAAGGGTTCGGTTGCTCTGACAGAGACCGAGGTCTGGAAGGGTTCGGTTATTGTAACAGAGACCGAGGTCTGGAAGAGTTCGGTTATTGTAACAGAGACCCAGGTCTGAAAGGGTTCGGTTATTGTAACAGAGACCGAGGTCTGGAAGGGTTCGGTTATTGTAACAGAGACCGAGGTCTGGAAGGGTTCGGTTATTGTAACAGAGACCGAGGTCTGGAAGGGTTCGGTAATTGTAACGGAGACCGAGGTCTGGAAGGGTTCGGTTATTGTAACAGAGACCCAGGTCTGGAAGGGTTCTGTTACTGTAACAGAGACCGAGGTCTGGAAGGGTTCGGTTATTGTAACAGAGACCGAGGTCTGGAACGGTTCGGTTATTGTAACAGAGACCGAGGTCTGGAAGGGTTCGGTTATTGTAACAGAGACACAGGTCTGGAAGGGTTCGGTTACTGTAACAGAGACCGAGGTCTGGAAGGGTTCGGTTATTGTAACAGTGACCGAGGTCTGGAAGGGTTCGGTTATTGTAACAGAGACCGAGGTCTGGAAGGGTTCGGTTATTGTAACAGAGACCGATGTCTGGAAGGGTTCGATTATTGTAACAGAGACCGAGGTCTGGAAGGGTTCGGTTATTGTGACAGAGACCGAGGTCTGGAAGGGTTCGGTTATTGTTACAGAGACCGAGGTCTGGAAGGGTTCGGTTATTGTAACAGAGACCGAGGTCTGGAAGGGTTCGGTTATTGTAACAGAGACCGAGGTCTGGAATGGTTCGGTTATTGTAACAGAGACCGAGGTCTGGAAGGGTTCGGTTACTGTGACAGAGACGGAGGTCTGAAAGGGTTCGGTTATTGTAACAGAGACCGAGGTCTGGAAGGGTTCGGTTATTGTAACAGAGACCGGGATCTGGAAGGGTTCGGTTACTTTGACAGAGACCGAGGTCTGGAAGGGTTCGGTTATTGTAACAGAGACCGAGGTCTGGAAGGGTTCGGTTATTGTAACAGAGACCGAGGTCTGTAAGGGTTCGGTTACTGTAACAGAGACCGAGGTCTGGAGAGGTTCGGTTATTGTAACAGAGACCGAGGTCTGGAAGGGTTCGGTTATTGTAACAGAGACCGAGGTCTGGAAGGGTTCGGTTATTGTAACAGAGACCGAGGTCTGGAAGGTTTCGATTATTGTAACAGAGACCGAGGTCTGGAAGGGTTCGGTTATTGTGACAGAGACCGAGGTCTGGAAGGGTTCGGTTATTGTTACAGAGACCGAGGTCTGGAAGGGTTCGGTTATTGTAACAGAGACCGAGGTCTGGAAGGGTTCGGTTATTGTAACAGAGACCGAGGTCTGGAATGGTTCGGTTATTGTAACAGAGACCGAGGTCTGGAAGGGTTCGGTTACTGTGACAGAGACGGAGGTCTGAAAGGGTTCGGTTATGGTAACAGAGACCGAGGTCTGGAAGGGTACGGTTATTGTAACAGAGACCGGGATCTGGAAGGGTTCGGTTACTTTGACAGAGACCGAGGTCTGGAAGGGTTCGGTTATTGTAACAGAGACCGAGGTCTGGAAGGGTTCGGTTATTGTAACAGAGACCGAGGTCTGTAAGGGTTCGGTTATTGTAACAGAGACCGAGGTCTGGAAGGGTTTGGTTATTGTAACAGAGACCGAGGTCTGGAAGGGTTCGGTTATTGTAACAGAGACCGAGGTCTGCAAGGGTTCGGTTATTGTAACAGAGACTGAGGTCTGGAAGGGTTCGGTTATTGTAACAGAGACCGAGGTCTGGAAGGGTTCGGTTATTGTAACAGAGACCGAGGTCTGGAAGGGTTTGGTTATTGTAACAGAGACCGAGGTCCGGAAGGGTTCGGTTATTGTAACAGAGACCCAGGTCTGGAAAGGTTCGGCTATTGGAACAGAGACCGAGGTCTGGAAGGCTTCGGTTATTGTAACAGAGACCGAGGTCTGGAAGGGTTCGGTTATTGTAACAGAGACCGAGGTCTGGAAGGGTTCGGTTATTGTAACAGAGACCGAGGTCTGGAAGGGTTCGGTTATTGTAACGGAGACCGAGGTCTCGAAGGGTTCGGTTATTGTAACAGAGACCGAGGTCTGGAAGGGTTCGGTTATTGTAACAGAGACCAAGGTCTGGAACGGTTCGGTTATTGTAACAGAGACCCAGGTTTGGAAGGGTTCGGTTATTGTAACAGAGACCGAGGTCTGGAAGGGTTCGGTTATTGTAACAGAGACCGAGGTCTGGAAGGGTTCGGTTATTGTAACAGAGACCGAGGTCTGGAAGGGTTCGGTTATTGTAACAGAGACCGAGGTCTGGAAGGGTTTGGTTATTGTAACAGAGACCGAGGTCTGGCAGGTTTCGGTTATTGTAACGGAGACCCAGGTCTGGAAGGGTTCGGTTATTGTAACAGAGACCGAGGTCTGGAAGGGTTTGGTTATTGCAACAGAGACCGAGGTCTGGAAGGGTTCGGTTATTGTAACAGAGACCGAGGTCTAGAAGGGTTCGGTTATTGTACCAGAGACCGAGGTCTGGAAGGGTTCGGTTACTGTAACAGAGACCCAGGTCTAGAAGCGTTCGGTTATTGTAACAGAGACCGAGGTCTGGAAGGGTTCGGTTACTGTAACAGAGACCGAGGTCTGGAAGGGTTCGGTTATTGTAACAGAGACCGAGGTCTGGAAGGGTTCGGTTATTGTAACAGAGACCGAGGTCTGGAAGGGTTCGGTTATTGTAACAGAGATCGAGGTCTGGAAGGTTTCGATTTTTTTTATAACAGAGACCGAGTTCTGGAAGGGTTCGGTTACTGTAACAGAGACCCAGGTCTAGAAGCGTCCGGTTATTGTAACAGAGACCGAGGTCTGGAAGGGTTCGGTTATTGTAACAGAGACCGAGGTCAGGAAGGGTTCGGTTACTGTAACAGAGACCGAAGTCTGGAAGGGTTCGGTTATTGTAACAGAGACCGAGGTCTGGAAGGGTTCGGTTATTGTAACAGAGACCGAGGTCTGGAAGGGTTCGGTTATTGTAACAGAGACCGAGGTCTGGAAGGGTTCGATTATTGTAACAGAGACCGAGGTCTGGAAGGGTTCGGTTACTGTAACAGAGACCCAGGTCTAGAAGCGTTCGGTTATTGTAACAGAGACCGAGGTCTGGAAGGGTTCGGTTATTGTAACAGAGACCGAGGTCTGGAAGGGTTCGGTTATTGTGACAGAGACCGAGGTCTGCAAGGGTTTGGTTATTGCAACAGAGACCCAGGTCTGGAAGGGTTCGGTTATTGTAACAGAGACCGAGGTCTGGAAGGGTTCGGTTATTGTAACAGAGACCGAGGTCTGGAAGGGTTTGGTTATTGTAACAGAGACCGAGGTCTGGAAGGGTTCGGTTATTGTAACAGAGACCGAGGTCTGGAAGGGTTCGGTTATTGTAACAGAGACCCAGGTCTGGAAGGGTTCGGTTACTGTAACAGAGACCGAGGTCTGGAAGGGTTCGGTTATTGTAACAGAGACCGAGGTCTGGAAGGGTTCGGTTATTGTAACAGAGACCGAGGTCTGGAAGGGTTCGGTTATTGTAACAGAGACCCAGGTCTGGAAAGGTTCGGCTATTGTAACAGAGACCGAGGTCTGGAAGGGTTCGGTTATTGTAACAGAGACCGAGGTCTGGAAGGGTTCGGTTATTGTAACAGAGACCGAGGTCTGGAAGGGTTCGGTTATTGTAACAGAGACCGAGGTCTGGAAGGGTTCGGTTATTGTAACGGAGACCGAGGTCTGGAAGGGTTCGGTTATTGTAACAGAGACCCAGGTCTGGAAGGGTTCGGTTATTGTAACAGAGACCGAGGTCTGGAAGGGTTCCGTTATTGTAACAGAGACCCAGGTCTGGAAGGGTTCGGTTACTGTAACAGAGACTGAAGTCTGGAAGGGTTCGGTTATTGTAACAGAGACCGAGGTCTGGAAGGGTTCGGTTATTGTAACAGAGACCAAGTTCTGGAACGGTTCGGTTATTGTAACAGAGACCCAGGTCTGGAAGGGTTCGGTTATTGTAACAGAGACCGAGGTCTGGAAGGGTTTGGTTACTGTAACAGAGACCGAGGTCTGGAAGGGTTCGGTTATTGTAACAGTGACCCAGGTCTGGAAGGGTTCGGTTATTGTAACAGAGACCGAGGTCTGGAAGGGTTTGGTTATTGCAACAGAGACCGAGGTCTGGAAGGGTTCGGTTATTGTAACAGAGACCCAGGTCTGGAAGGGTTCGGTTATTGTAACAGAGACCGAGGTTCTAAGGGTTTGGTTATTGCAACAGAGACCGAGGTCTGGAAGGGTTCGGTTATTGTAACAGAGACCGAGGTCTAGAAGGGTTCGGTTATTGTACCAGAGACCGAGGTCTGGAAGAGTTCGGTTACTGTAACAGAGACCCAGGTCTAGACGCGTTCGGTTATTGTAACAGAGACCGCGGTCTGGAAGGGTTCGGTTACTGTAACAGAGACCGAGGTCTGGAAGGGTTCGGGTATTGTTACAGAGACCGAGGTCTGGAAGGGTTCGGTTATTGTAACAGAGACCGAGGTCTGGAAGGGTTCGGTTATTGTAACAGGGACCGAGGTCTGGAAGGTTTCGATTTTTTTTATAACAGAGACCGAGTTCTGGAAGGGTTTGGTTACTGTAACAGAGACCCAGGTCTAGAAGCGTTCCGTTATTGTAACAGAGACCGAGGTCTGGAAGGGTTCGGTTATTGTAACAGAGACCGAGGTCTGGAAGGGTTCGGTTACTGTAACAGAGACCGAAGTCTGGAGGGGTTCGGTTATTGTAACAGAGACCGAGGTCTGGAAGGGTTCGGTTATTGTAACAGAGACCGAGCTCTGGAAGGGTTCGGTTATTGTAACAGAGACCGAGGTCTGGAAGGGTTCGATAATTGTAACAGAGACCGAGGTCTGGAAGGGTTCGGTTACTGTAACAGAGACCCAGGTCTAGAAGCGTTCGGTTATTGTAACAGAGACCGAGGTCTGGAAGGGTTCGGTTATTGTAACAGAGACCGAGGTCTGGAAGGGTTCGGTTATTGTGACAGAGACCGAGGTCTGGAAGGGTTCGGTTATTGTAACAGAGACCCAGGTCTGGAAGGGTTCGGTTACTGTAAAAGAGACCGAGGTCTGGAAGGGTTCGGTTATTGTAACAGAGACCGAGGTCTGGAAGGGTTCGGTTATTGTAACAGAGACCGAGGTTTGGAAGGGTTTGGTTATTGTAACAGAGACCGAGGTCTGGAAGGGTTCGGTTATTGTAACAGAGACCCAGGTCTGGAAAGGTTCGGTTATTGTAACAGAGACCGAGGTCTGGAAGGGTTCGGTTATTGTAACAGAGACCGAGGTCTGGAAGGGTTCGGTTATTGTAACAGAGACCGAGGTCTGGAAGGGTTCGGTTATTGTAACAGAGACCGAGGTCTGTAAGGGTTCGGTTATTGTAACAGAGACCGAGGTCTGGAAGGGTTTGGTTATTGTAACAGAGACCGAGGTCTGGAAGGGTTCGGTTATTGTAACAGAGACCGAGGTCTGCAAGGGTTCGGTTATTGTAACAGAGACTGAGGTCTGGAAGGGTTCGGTTATTGTAACAGAGACCGAGGTCTGGAAGGGTTCGGTTATTGTTACAGAGACCGAGGTCTGGAAGGGTTCGGTTATTGTAACAGAGACCGAGGTCTGGAAGGGTTCGGTTATTGTAACAGAGACCGAGGTCTGGAATGGTTCGGTTATTGTAACAGAGACCGAGGTCTGGAAGGGTTCGGTTACTGTGACAGAGACGGAGGTCTGAAAGGGTTCGGTTATTGTAACAGAGACCGAGGTCTGGAAGGGTTCGGTTATTGTAACAGAGACCGGGATCTGGAAGGGTTCGGTTACTTTGACAGAGACCGAGGTCTGGAAGGGTTCGGTTATTGTAACAGAGACCGAGGTCTGGAAGGGTTCGGTTATTGTAACAGAGACCGAGGTCTGTAAGGGTTCGGTTACTGTAACAGAGACCGAGGTCTGGAGAGGTTCGGTTATTGTAACAGAGACCGAGGTCTGGAAGGGTTCGGTTATTGTAACAGAGACCGAGGTCTGGAAGGGTTCGGTTATTGTAACAGAGACCGAGGTCTGGAAGGTTTCGATTATTGTAACAGAGACCGAGGTCTGGAAGGGTTCGGTTATTGTGACAGAGACCGAGGTCTGGAAGGGTTCGGTTATTGTTACAGAGACCGAGGTCTGGAAGGGTTCGGTTATTGTAACAGAGACCGAGGTCTGGAAGGGTTCGGTTATTGTAACAGAGACCGAGGTCTGGAATGGTTCGGTTATTGTAACAGAGACCGAGGTCTGGAAGGGTTCGGTTACTGTGACAGAGACGGAGGTCTGAAAGGGTTCGGTTATGGTAACAGAGACCGAGGTCTGGAAGGGTACGGTTATTGTAACAGAGACCGGGATCTGGAAGGGTTCGGTTACTTTGACAGAGACCGAGGTCTGGAAGGGTTCGGTTATTGTAACAGAGACCGAGGTCTGGAAGGGTTCGGTTATTGTAACAGAGACCGAGGTCTGTAAGGGTTCGGTTATTGTAACAGAGACCGAGGTCTGGAAGGGTTTGGTTATTGTAACAGAGACCGAGGTCTGGAAGGGTTCGGTTATTGTAACAGAGACCGAGGTCTGCAAGGGTTCGGTTATTGTAACAGAGACTGAGGTCTGGAAGGGTTCGGTTATTGTAACAGAGACCGAGGTCTGGAAGGGTTCGGTTATTGTAACAGAGACCGAGGTCCGGAAGGGTTCGGTTATTGTAACAGAGACCCAGGTCTGGAAAGGTTCGGCTATTGGAACAGAGACCGAGGTCTGGAAGGCTTCGGTTATTGTAACAGAGACCGAGGTCTGGAAGGGTTCGGTTATTGTAACAGAGACCGAGGTCTGGAAGGGTTCGGTTATTGTAACAGAGACCGAGGTCTGGAAGGGTTCGGTTATTGTAACGGAGACCGAGGTCTCGAAGGGTTCGGTTATTGTAACAGAGACCGAGGTCTGGAAGGGTTCGGTTATTGTAACAGAGACCAAGGTCTGGAACGGTTCGGTTATTGTAACAGAGACCCAGGTCTGGAAGGGTTCGGTTATTGTAACAGAGACCGAGGTCTGGAAGGGTTCGGTTATTGTAACAGAGACCGAGGTCTGGAAGGGTTCGGTTATTGTAACAGAGACCGAGGTCTGGAAGGGTTCGGTTATTGTAACAGAGACCGAGGTCTGGAAGGGTTTGGTTATTGTAACAGAGACCGAGGTCTGGCAGGTTTCGGTTATTGTAACGGAGACCCAGGTCTGGAAGGGTTCGGTTATTGTAACAGAGACCGAGGTCTGGAAGGGTTTGGTTATTGCAACAGAGACCGAGGTCTGGAAGGGTTCGGTTATTGTAACAGAGACCGAGGTCTAGAAGGGTTCGGTTATTGTACCAGAGACCGAGGTCTGGAAGGGTTCGGTTACTGTAACAGAGACCCAGGTCTAGAAGCGTTCGGTTATTGTAACAGAGACCGAGGTCTGGAAGGGTTCGGTTACTGTAACAGAGACCGAGGTCTGGAAGGGTTCGGTTATTGTAACAGAGACCGAGGTCTGGAAGGGTTCGGTTATTGTAACAGAGACCGAGGTCTGGAAGGGTTCGGTTATTGTAACAGAGATCGAGGTCTGGAAGGTTTCGATTTTTTTTATAACAGAGACCGAGTTCTGGAAGGGTTCGGTTACTGTAACAGAGACCCAGGTCTAGAAGCGTCCGGTTATTGTAACAGAGACCGAGGTCTGGAAGGGTTCGGTTATTGTAACAGAGACCGAGGTCAGGAAGGGTTCGGTTACTGTAACAGAGACCGAAGTCTGGAAGGGTTCGGTTATTGTAACAGAGACCGAGGTCTGGAAGGGTTCGGTTATTGTAACAGAGACCGAGGTCTGGAAGGGTTCGGTTATTGTAACAGAGACCGAGGTCTGGAAGGGTTCGATTATTGTAACAGAGACCGAGGTCTGGAAGGGTTCGGTTACTGTAACAGAGACCCAGGTCTAGAAGCGTTCGGTTATTGTAACAGAGACCGAGGTCTGGAAGGGTTCGGTTATTGTAACAGAGACCGAGGTCTGGAAGGGTTCGGTTATTGTGACAGAGACCGAGGTCTGCAAGGGTTTGGTTATTGCAACAGAGACCCAGGTCTGGAAGGGTTCGGTTATTGTAACAGAGACCGAGGTCTGGAAGGGTTCGGTTATTGTAACAGAGACCGAGGTCTGGAAGGGTTTGGTTATTGTAACAGAGACCGAGGTCTGGAAGGGTTCGGTTATTGTAACAGAGACCGAGGTCTGGAAGGGTTCGGTTATTGTAACAGAGACCCAGGTCTGGAAGGGTTCGGTTACTGTAACAGAGACCGAGGTCTGGAAGGGTTCGGTTATTGTAACAGAGACCGAGGTCTGGAAGGGTTCGGTTATTGTAACAGAGACCGAGGTCTGGAAGGGTTCGGTTATTGTAACAGAGACCCAGGTCTGGAAAGGTTCGGCTATTGTAACAGAGACCGAGGTCTGGAAGGGTTCGGTTATTGTAACAGAGACCGAGGTCTGGAAGGGTTCGGTTATTGTAACAGAGACCGAGGTCTGGAAGGGTTCGGTTATTGTAACAGAGACCGAGGTCTGGAAGGGTTCGGTTATTGTAACGGAGACCGAGGTCTGGAAGGGTTCGGTTATTGTAACAGAGACCCAGGTCTGGAAGGGTTCGGTTATTGTAACAGAGACCGAGGTCTGGAAGGGTTCCGTTATTGTAACAGAGACCCAGGTCTGGAAGGGTTCGGTTACTGTAACAGAGACTGAAGTCTGGAAGGGTTCGGTTATTGTAACAGAGACCGAGGTCTGGAAGGGTTCGGTTATTGTAACAGAGACCAAGTTCTGGAACGGTTCGGTTATTGTAACAGAGACCCAGGTCTGGAAGGGTTCGGTTATTGTAACAGAGACCGAGGTCTGGAAGGGTTTGGTTACTGTAACAGAGACCGAGGTCTGGAAGGGTTCGGTTATTGTAACAGTGACCCAGGTCTGGAAGGGTTCGGTTATTGTAACAGAGACCGAGGTCTGGAAGGGTTTGGTTATTGCAACAGAGACCGAGGTCTGGAAGGGTTCGGTTATTGTAACAGAGACCCAGGTCTGGAAGGGTTCGGTTATTGTAACAGAGACCGAGGTTCTAAGGGTTTGGTTATTGCAACAGAGACCGAGGTCTGGAAGGGTTCGGTTATTGTAACAGAGACCGAGGTCTAGAAGGGTTCGGTTATTGTACCAGAGACCGAGGTCTGGAAGAGTTCGGTTACTGTAACAGAGACCCAGGTCTAGACGCGTTCGGTTATTGTAACAGAGACCGCGGTCTGGAAGGGTTCGGTTACTGTAACAGAGACCGAGGTCTGGAAGGGTTCGGGTATTGTTACAGAGACCGAGGTCTGGAAGGGTTCGGTTATTGTAACAGAGACCGAGGTCTGGAAGGGTTCGGTTATTGTAACAGGGACCGAGGTCTGGAAGGTTTCGATTTTTTTTATAACAGAGACCGAGTTCTGGAAGGGTTTGGTTACTGTAACAGAGACCCAGGTCTAGAAGCGTTCCGTTATTGTAACAGAGACCGAGGTCTGGAAGGGTTCGGTTATTGTAACAGAGACCGAGGTCTGGAAGGGTTCGGTTACTGTAACAGAGACCGAAGTCTGGAGGGGTTCGGTTATTGTAACAGAGACCGAGGTCTGGAAGGGTTCGGTTATTGTAACAGAGACCGAGCTCTGGAAGGGTTCGGTTATTGTAACAGAGACCGAGGTCTGGAAGGGTTCGATAATTGTAACAGAGACCGAGGTCTGGAAGGGTTCGGTTACTGTAACAGAGACCCAGGTCTAGAAGCGTTCGGTTATTGTAACAGAGACCGAGGTCTGGAAGGGTTCGGTTATTGTAACAGAGACCGAGGTCTGGAAGGGTTCGGTTATTGTGACAGAGACCGAGGTCTGGAAGGGTTCGGTTATTGTAACAGAGACCCAGGTCTGGAAGGGTTCGGTTACTGTAAAAGAGACCGAGGTCTGGAAGGGTTCGGTTATTGTAACAGAGACCGAGGTCTGGAAGGGTTCGGTTATTGTAACAGAGACCGAGGTTTGGAAGGGTTTGGTTATTGTAACAGAGACCGAGGTCTGGAAGGGTTCGGTTATTGTAACAGAGACCCAGGTCTGGAAAGGTTCGGTTATTGTAACAGAGACCGAGGTCTGGAAGGGTTCGGTTATTGTAACAGAGACCGAGGTCTGGAAGGGTTCGGTTATTGTAACAGAGACCGAGGTCTGGAAGGGTTCGGTTATTGTAACAGAGACCGAGGTCTGTAAGGGTTCGGTTATTGTAACAGAGACCGAGGTCTGGAAGGGTTTGGTTATTGTAACAGAGACCGAGGTCTGGAAGGGTTCGGTTATTGTAACAGAGACCGAGGTCTGCAAGGGTTCGGTTATTGTAACAGAGACTGAGGTCTGGAAGGGTTCGGTTATTGTAACAGAGACCGAGGTCTGGAAGGGTTCGGTTATTGTAACAGAGACCGAGGTCTGGAAGGGTTTGGTTATTGTAACAGAGACCGAGGTCCGGAAGGGTTCGGTTATTGTAACAGAGACCCAGGTCTGGAAAGGTTCGGCTATTGGAACAGAGACCGAGGTCTGGAAGGCTTCGGTTATTGTAACAGAGACCGAGGTCTGGAAGGGTTCGGTTATTGTAACAGAGACCGAGGTCTGGAAGGGTTCGGTTATTGTAACAGAGACCGAGGTCTGGAAGGGTTCGGTTATTGTAACGGAGACCGAGGTCTCGAAGGGTTCGGTTATTGTAACAGAGACCGAGGTCTGGAAGGGTTCGGTTATTGTAACAGAGACCAAGGTCTGGAACGGTTCGGTTATTGTAACAGAGACCCAGGTCTGGAAGGGTTCGGTTATTGTAACAGAGACCGAGGTCTGGAAGGGTTCGGTTATTGTAACAGAGACCGAGGTCTGGAAGGGTTCGGTTATTGTAACAGAGACCGAGGTCTGGAAGGGTTCGGTTATTGTAACAGAGACCGAGGTCTGGAAGGGTTTGGTTATTGTAACAGAGACCGAGGTCTGGAAGGTTTCGGTTATTGTAACAGAGACCCAGGTCTGGAAGGGTTCGGTTATTGTAACAGAGACCGAGGTCTGGAAGGGTTTGGTTATTGCAACAGAGACCGAGGTCTGGAAGGGTTCGGTTATTGTAACAGAGACCGAGGTCTAGAAGGGTTCGGTTATTGTACCAGAGACCGAGGTCTGGAAGGGTTCGGTTACTGTAACAGAGACCCAGGTCTAGAAGCGTTCGGTTATTGTAACAGAGACCGAGGTCTGGAAGGGTTCGGTTACTGTAACAGAGACCGAGGTCTGGAAGGGTTCGGTTATTGTAACAGAGACCGAGGTCTGGAAGGGTTCGGTTATTGTAACAGAGACCGAGGTCTGGAAGGGTTCGGTTATTGTAACAGAGATCGAGGTCTGGAAGGTTTCGATTTTTTTTATAACAGAGACCGAGTTCTGGAAGGGTTCGGTTACTGTAACAGAGACCCAGGTCTAGAAGCGTCCGGTTATTGTAACAGAGACCGAGGTCTGGAAGGGTTCGGTTATTGTAACAGAGACCGAGGTCAGGAAGGGTTCGGTTACTGTAACAGAGACCGAAGTCTGGAAGGGTTCGGTTATTGTAACAGAGACCGAGGTCTGGAAGGGTTCGGTTATTGTAACAGAGACCGAGGTCTGGAAGGGTTCGGTTATTGTAACAGAGACCGAGGTCTGGAAGGGTTCGATTATTGTAACAGAGACCGAGGTCTGGAAGGGTTCGGTTACTGTAACAGAGACCCAGGTCTAGAAGCGTTCGGTTATTGTAACAGAGACCGAGGTCTGGAAGGGTTCGGTTATTGTAACAGAGACCGAGGTCTGGAAGGGTTCGGTTATTGTGACAGAGACCGAGGTCTGCAAGGGTTTGGTTATTGCAACAGAGACCCAGGTCTGGAAGGGTTCGGTTATTGTAACAGAGACCGAGGTCTGGAAGGGTTCGGTTATTGTAACAGAGACCGAGGTCTGGAAGGGTTTGGTTATTGTAACAGAGACCGAGGTCTGGAAGGGTTCGGTTATTGTAACAGAGACCGAGGTCTGGAAGGGTTCGGTTATTGTAACAGAGACCCAGGTCTGGAAGGGTTCGGTTACTGTAACAGAGACCGAGGTCTGGAAGGGTTCGGTTATTGTAACAGAGACCGAGGTCTGGAAGGGTTCGGTTATTGTAACAGAGACCGAGGTCTGGAAGGGTTCGGTTATTGTAACAGAGACCCAGGTCTGGAAAGGTTCGGCTATTGTAACAGAGACCGAGGTCTGGAAGGGTTCGGTTATTGTAACAGAGACCGAGGTCTGGAAGGGTTCGGTTATTGTAACAGAGACCGAGGTCTGGAAGGGTTCGGTTATTGTAACAGAGACCGAGGTCTGGAAGGGTTCGGTTATTGTAACGGAGACCGAGGTCTGGAAGGGTTCGGTTATTGTAACAGAGACCCAGGTCTGGAAGGGTTCGGTTATTGTAACAGAGACCGAGGTCTGGAAGGGTTCCGTTATTGTAACAGAGACCCAGGTCTGGAAGGGTTCGGTTACTGTAACAGAGACTGAAGTCTGGAAGGGTTCGGTTATTGTAACAGAGACCGAGGTCTGGAAGGGTTCGGTTATTGTAACAGAGACCAAGTTCTGGAACGGTTCGGTTATTGTAACAGAGACCCAGGTCTGGAAGGGTTCGGTTATTGTAACAGAGACCGAGGTCTGGAAGGGTTTGGTTACTGTAACAGAGACCGAGGTCTGGAAGGGTTCGGTTATTGTAACAGTGACCCAGGTCTGGAAGGGTTCGGTTATTGTAACAGAGACCGAGGTCTGGAAGGGTTTGGTTATTGCAACAGAGACCGAGGTCTGGAAGGGTTCGGTTATTGTAACAGAGACCCAGGTCTGGAAGGGTTCGGTTATTGTAACAGAGACCGAGGTTCTAAGGGTTTGGTTATTGCAACAGAGACCGAGGTCTGGAAGGGTTCGGTTATTGTAACAGAGACCGAGGTCTAGAAGGGTTCGGTTATTGTACCAGAGACCGAGGTCTGGAAGAGTTCGGTTACTGTAACAGAGACCCAGGTCTAGACGCGTTCGGTTATTGTAACAGAGACCGCGGTCTGGAAGGGTTCGGTTACTGTAACAGAGACCGAGGTCTGGAAGGGTTCGGGTATTGTTACAGAGACCGAGGTCTGGAAGGGTTCGGTTATTGTAACAGAGACCGAGGTCTGGAAGGGTTCGGTTATTGTAACAGGGACCGAGGTCTGGAAGGTTTCGATTTTTTTTATAACAGAGACCGAGTTCTGGAAGGGTTTGGTTACTGTAACAGAGACCCAGGTCTAGAAGCGTTCCGTTATTGTAACAGAGACCGAGGTCTGGAAGGGTTCGGTTATTGTAACAGAGACCGAGGTCTGGAAGGGTTCGGTTACTGTAACAGAGACCGAAGTCTGGAGGGGTTCGGTTATTGTAACAGAGACCGAGGTCTGGAAGGGTTCGGTTATTGTAACAGAGACCGAGGTCTGGAAGGGTTCGGTTATTGTAACAGAGACCGAGGTCTGGAAGGGTTCGATAATTGTAACAGAGACCGAGGTCTGGAAGGGTTCGGTTACTGTAACAGAGACCCAGGTCTAGAAGCGTTCGGTTATTGTAACAGAGACCGAGGTCTGGAAGGGTTCGGTTATTGTAACAGAGACCGAGGTCTGGAAGGGTTCGGTTATTGTGACAGAGACCGAGGTCTGGAAGGGTTCGGTTATTGTAACAGAGACCCAGGTCTGGAAGGGTTCGGTTACTGTAAAAGAGACCGAGGTCTGGAAGGGTTCGGTTATTGTAACAGAGACCGAGGTCTGGAAGGGTTCGGTTATTGTAACAGAGACCGAGGTTTGGAAGGGTTTGGTTATTGTAACAGAGACCGAGGTCTGGAAGGGTTCGGTTATTGTAACAGAGACCCAGGTCTGGAAAGGTTCGGTTATTGTAACAGAGACCGAGGTCTGGAAGGGTTCGGTTATTGTAACAGAGACCGAGGTCTGGAAGGGTTCGGTTATTGTAACAGAGACCCAGGTCTGGAAAGGTTCGGTTATTGTAACAGAGACCGAGGTCTGGAAGGGTTCGGTTATTGTAACAGAGACCGAGGTCTGGAAGGGTTCGGTTATTGTGACAAAGACCGAGGTCTGGAAGGGTTCGGTTATTGTAACAGAGACCGAGGTCTGGAAGGGTTCGGTTGCTGTGACAGAGACCGAGGTCTGGAAGGGTTCGGTTATTGTAACAGAGACCGAGGTCTGGAAGAGTTCGGTTATTGTAACAGAGACCCAGGTCTGGAAGGGTTCGGTTATTGTAACAGAGACCGAGTTCTGGAAGGGTTCGGTTATTGTAACAGAGACCGAGGTCTGGAAGGGTTCGGTTACTGTGACAGAGACCGAGGTCTGGAAGGGTTCGGTTATTGTAACAGAGACCGAGGTCTGGAAGGGTTCGGTTATTGTAACAGAGACCGAGGTCTGGAAGGGTTCGGTTATTGTACCAGAGACCGAGGTCTGGAAGGGTTCGGTTACTGTAACAGAGACCGAGGTCTGTAAGGGTTCGGTTATTGTAACAGAGACCGAGGTCTGGAAGGGTTTGGTTATTGTAACAGAGACCGAGGTCTGGAAGGGTTCGGTTATTGTAACAGAGACCGAGGTCTGGAAGGGTTCGTTTATTGTAACAGAGACCCAGGTCTGGAAGGGTTCGGTTATTGTAACAGAGACCGAGGTCTGGAAGGGTTTGGTTACTGTAACAGAGACCGAGGTCTGGAAGGGTTCGGTTATTGTAACAGAGACCCAGGTCTGGAAGGGTTCGGTTATTGTAACAGAGACCGAGGTCTGGAAGGGTTCGGTTATTGTAACAGAGACCGAGGTCTGGAAGGGTTCGATTATTGTAACAGAGACCGAGGTCTGGAAGGGTTCGGTTACTGTAACAGAGACCCAGGTCTAGAAGCGTTCGGTTATTGTAACAGAGACCGAGGTCTGGAAGGGTTCGGTTACTGTATCAGAGACCGAGGTCTGGAAGGGTTCGGTTATTGTAACAGAGACCTAGGTCTGGAAGGGTTCGGTTATTGTAACAGAGACCGAGGTCTGGAAGGGTTCGGTTATTGTAACAGAGACCGAGGTCTGGAAGGGTTCGGTTACTGTAACAGAGACCGAGGTCTGGAAGGGTTCGGTTATTGTAACAGAGACCGAGGTCTGGAAGGGTTCGGTTACTGTAACAGAGACCGAGGTCTGGAAGGGTTCGGTTATTGTAACAGAGACCGAGGTCTGGAAGGGTTCGGTTATTGCAACAGAGACCGAGGTCTGGAAGGGTTCGGTTATTGTAACAGAGACCGAGGTGTGGGAGGGTTCGGTTATTGTAACGGAGACCGAGGTCTGGAAGGGTTCGGTTATTGTAACAGAGACCGAGGTCTGGAAGGGTTCGGTTACTGTAACAGAGATCGAGGTCTGGAAGGGTTCGGTTATTGTAACAGAGGCCCAGGTCATGAAGGGTTTGGTTATTGTAACAGAGACCGAGGTCTGGAAGGGTTCGGTTACTGTAACAGAGACCGAGGTCTGGAAGGGTTCGGTTACTGTAACAGAGACCGAGGTCTGGAAGGGTTCGGTTATTGTGACAGAGACCCAGGTCTGGAAGGGTTCGGTTATTGTAACAGAGACCGAGGTCTGGAAGGTTTCGGTTACTGTGACAGAGACCGAGGTCTGGAAGGGTTCGGTTATTGTGACAGAGACCCAGGTCTGGAAGGGTTCGGTTATTGTAACAGAGACCGAGGTCTGGAAGGGTTCGGTTACTGTAACAGAGACCGAGGTCTGGAAGGGTTCGGTTATTGTGACAGAGACCCAGGTCTGGAAAGGTTCGGTTATTGTAACAGAGACCGAGGTCTGGAAGGGTTCGGTTACTGTAACAGAGACCGAGGTCTGGAAGGGTTCGGTTATTGTGACAGAGACCGAAGTCTGGATTTGTTCGGTTATTGTAACAGAGACCGAGATCTGGAAGGGTTCGGTTACTGTAACAGAGACCGAGGTCTGGAAGGGTTCGGTTACTGTAACAGAGACCCAGGTCTGGAAGGGTTCGGTTATTGTGACAGAGACCGAGGTCTGGAAGGGTTCGGTTATTGTAACAGAGACCCAGGTCTGGAAAGGTTCGGCTATTGTAACAGAGACCGAGGTCTGGAAGGGTTCGGTTATTGTAACAGAGACCGAGGTCTGGAAGGGTTCGGTTATTGTAACAGAGACCGAGGTCTGGAAGGGTTCGGTTATTGTAACAGAGACCGAGGTCTGGAAGGGTTCGGTTATTGTAACGGAGACCGAGGTCTGGAAGGGTTCGGTTATTGTAACAGAGACCCAGGTCTGGAAGGGTTCGGTTATTGTAACAGAGACCGAGATCTGGAAGGGTTCCGTTATTGTAACAGAGACCCAGGTCTGGAAGGGTTCGGTTACTGTAACAGAGACTGCAGTCTGGAAGGGTTCGGTTATTGTAACAGAGACCGAGGTCTGGAAGGGTTCGGTTATTGTAACAGAGACCAAGTTCTGGAACGGTTCGGTTATTGTAACAGAGACCCAGGTCTGGAAGGGTTCGGTTATTGTAACAGAGACCGAGGTCTGGAAGGGTTTGGTTACTGTAACAGAGACCGAGGTCTGGAAGGGTTCGGTTATTGTAACAGTGACCCAGGTCTGGAAGGGTTCGGTTATTGTAACAGAGACCGAGGTCTGGAAGGGTTTGGTTATTGCAACAGAGACCGAGGTCTGGAAGGGTTCGGTTATTGTAACAGAGACCCAGGTCTGGAAGGGTTCGGTTATTGTAACAGAGACCGAGGTTCTAAGGGTTTGGTTATTGCAACAGAGACCGAGGTCTGGAAGGGTTCGGTTATTGTAACAGAGACCGAGGTCTAGAAGGGTTCGGTTATTGTACCAGAGACCGAGGTCTGGAAGAGTTCGGTTACTGTAACAGAGACCCAGGTCTAGACGCGTTCGGTTATTGTAACAGAGACCGCGGTCTGGAAGGGTTCGGTTACTGTAACAGAGACCGAGGTCTGGAAGGGTTCGGGTATTGTTACAGAGACCGAGGTCTGGAAGGGTTCGGTTATTGTAACAGAGACCGAGGTCTGGAAGGGTTCGGTTATTGTAACAGGGACCGAGGTCTGGAAGGTTTCGATTTTTTTTATAACAGAGACCGAGTTCTGGAAGGGTTTGGTTACTGTAACAGAGACCCAGGTCTAGAAGCGTTCCGTTATTGTAACAGAGACCGAGGTCTGGAAGGGTTCGGTTATTGTAACAGAGACCGAGGTCTGGAAGGGTTCGGTTACTGTAACAGAGACCGAAGTCTGGAGGGGTTCGGTTATTGTAACAGAGACCGAGGTCTGGAAGGGTTCGGTTATTGTAACAGAGACCGAGCTCTGGAAGGGTTCGGTTATTGTAACAGAGACCGAGGTCTGGAAGGGTTCGATAATTGTAACAGAGACCGAGGTCTGGAAGGGTTCGGTTACTGTAACAGAGACCCAGGTCTAGAAGCGTTCGGTTATTGTAACAGAGACCGAGGTCTGGAAGGGTTCGGTTATTGTAACAGAGACCGAGGTCTGGAAGGGTTCGGTTATTGTGACAGAGACCGAGGTCTGGAAGGGTTCGGTTATTGTAACAGAGACCCAGGTCTGGAAGGGTTCGGTTACTGTAAAAGAGACCGAGGTCTGGAAGGGTTCGGTTATTGTAACAGAGACCGAGGTCTGGAAGGGTTCGGTTATTGTAACAGAGACCGAGGTTTGGAAGGGTTTGGTTATTGTAACAGAGACCGAGGTCTGGAAGGGTTCGGTTATTGTAACAGAGACCCAGGTCTGGAAAGGTTCGGTTATTGTAACAGAGACCGAGGTCTGGAAGGGTTCGGTTATTGTAACAGAGACCGAGGTCTGGAAGGGTTCGGTTATTGTAACAGAGACCGAGGTCTGGAAGGGTTCGGTTATTGTAACAGAGACCGAGGTCTGTAAGGGTTCGGTTATTGTAACAGAGACCGAGGTCTGGAAGGGTTTGGTTATTGTAACAGAGACCGAGGTCTGGAAGGGTTCGGTTATTGTAACAGAGACCGAGGTCTGCAAGGGTTCGGTTATTGTAACAGAGACTGAGGTCTGGAAGGGTTCGGTTATTGTAACAGAGACCGAGGTCTGGAAGGGTTCGGTTATTGTAACAGAGACCGAGGTCTGGAAGGGTTTGGTTATTGTAACAGAGACCGAGGTCCGGAAGGGTTCGGTTATTGTAACAGAGACCCAGGTCTGGAAAGGTTCGGCTATTGGAACAGAGACCGAGGTCTGGAAGGCTTCGGTTATTGTAACAGAGACCGAGGTCTGGAAGGGTTCGGTTATTGTAACAGAGACCGAGGTCTGGAAGGGTTCGGTTATTGTAACAGAGACCGAGGTCTGGAAGGGTTCGGTTATTGTAACGGAGACCGAGGTCTCGAAGGGTTCGGTTATTGTAACAGAGACCGAGGTCTGGAAGGGTTCGGTTATTGTAACAGAGACCAAGGTCTGGAACGGTTCGGTTATTGTAACAGAGACCCAGGTCTGGAAGGGTTCGGTTATTGTAACAGAGACCGAGGTCTGGAAGGGTTCGGTTATTGTAACAGAGACCGAGGTCTGGAAGGGTTCGGTTATTGTAACAGAGACCGAGGTCTGGAAGGGTTCGGTTATTGTAACAGAGACCGAGGTCTGGAAGGGTTTGGTTATTGTAACAGAGACCGAGGTCTGGAAGGTTTCGGTTATTGTAACAGAGACCCAGGTCTGGAAGGGTTCGGTTATTGTAACAGAGACCGAGGTCTGGAAGGGTTTGGTTATTGCAACAGAGACCGAGGTCTGGAAGGGTTCGGTTATTGTAACAGAGACCGAGGTCTAGAAGGGTTCGGTTATTGTACCAGAGACCGAGGTCTGGAAGGGTTCGGTTACTGTAACAGAGACCCAGGTCTAGAAGCGTTCGGTTATTGTAACAGAGACCGAGGTCTGGAAGGGTTCGGTTACTGTAACAGAGACCGAGGTCTGGAAGGGTTCGGTTATTGTAACAGAGACCGAGGTCTGGAAGGGTTCGGTTATTGTAACAGAGACCGAGGTCTGGAAGGGTTCGGTTATTGTAACAGAGATCGAGGTCTGGAAGGTTTCGATTTTTTTTATAACAGAGACCGAGTTCTGGAAGGGTTCGGTTACTGTAACAGAGACCCAGGTCTAGAAGCGTCCGGTTATTGTAACAGAGACCGAGGTCTGGAAGGGTTCGGTTATTGTAACAGAGACCGAGGTCAGGAAGGGTTCGGTTACTGTAACAGAGACCGAAGTCTGGAAGGGTTCGGTTATTGTAACAGAGACCGAGGTCTGGAAGGGTTCGGTTATTGTAACAGAGACCGAGGTCTGGAAGGGTTCGGTTATTGTAACAGAGACCGAGGTCTGGAAGGGTTCGATTATTGTAACAGAGACCGAGGTCTGGAAGGGTTCGGTTACTGTAACAGAGACCCAGGTCTAGAAGCGTTCGGTTATTGTAACAGAGACCGAGGTCTGGAAGGGTTCGGTTATTGTAACAGAGACCGAGGTCTGGAAGGGTTCGGTTATTGTGACAGAGACCGAGGTCTGCAAGGGTTTGGTTATTGCAACAGAGACCCAGGTCTGGAAGGGTTCGGTTATTGTAACAGAGACCGAGGTCTGGAAGGGTTCGGTTATTGTAACAGAGACCGAGGTCTGGAAGGGTTTGGTTATTGTAACAGAGACCGAGGTCTGGAAGGGTTCGGTTATTGTAACAGAGACCGAGGTCTGGAAGGGTTCGGTTATTGTAACAGAGACCCAGGTCTGGAAGGGTTCGGTTACTGTAACAGAGACCGAGGTCTGGAAGGGTTCGGTTATTGTAACAGAGACCGAGGTCTGGAAGGGTTCGGTTATTGTAACAGAGACCGAGGTCTGGAAGGGTTCGGTTATTGTAACAGAGACCCAGGTCTGGAAAGGTTCGGCTATTGTAACAGAGACCGAGGTCTGGAAGGGTTCGGTTATTGTAACAGAGACCGAGGTCTGGAAGGGTTCGGTTATTGTAACAGAGACCGAGGTCTGGAAGGGTTCGGTTATTGTAACAGAGACCGAGGTCTGGAAGGGTTCGGTTATTGTAACGGAGACCGAGGTCTGGAAGGGTTCGGTTATTGTAACAGAGACCCAGGTCTGGAAGGGTTCGGTTATTGTAACAGAGACCGAGGTCTGGAAGGGTTCCGTTATTGTAACAGAGACCCAGGTCTGGAAGGGTTCGGTTACTGTAACAGAGACTGAAGTCTGGAAGGGTTCGGTTATTGTAACAGAGACCGAGGTCTGGAAGGGTTCGGTTATTGTAACAGAGACCAAGTTCTGGAACGGTTCGGTTATTGTAACAGAGACCCAGGTCTGGAAGGGTTCGGTTATTGTAACAGAGACCGAGGTCTGGAAGGGTTTGGTTACTGTAACAGAGACCGAGGTCTGGAAGGGTTCGGTTATTGTAACAGTGACCCAGGTCTGGAAGGGTTCGGTTATTGTAACAGAGACCGAGGTCTGGAAGGGTTTGGTTATTGCAACAGAGACCGAGGTCTGGAAGGGTTCGGTTATTGTAACAGAGACCCAGGTCTGGAAGGGTTCGGTTATTGTAACAGAGACCGAGGTTCTAAGGGTTTGGTTATTGCAACAGAGACCGAGGTCTGGAAGGGTTCGGTTATTGTAACAGAGACCGAGGTCTAGAAGGGTTCGGTTATTGTACCAGAGACCGAGGTCTGGAAGAGTTCGGTTACTGTAACAGAGACCCAGGTCTAGACGCGTTCGGTTATTGTAACAGAGACCGCGGTCTGGAAGGGTTCGGTTACTGTAACAGAGACCGAGGTCTGGAAGGGTTCGGGTATTGTTACAGAGACCGAGGTCTGGAAGGGTTCGGTTATTGTAACAGAGACCGAGGTCTGGAAGGGTTCGGTTATTGTAACAGGGACCGAGGTCTGGAAGGTTTCGATTTTTTTTATAACAGAGACCGAGTTCTGGAAGGGTTTGGTTACTGTAACAGAGACCCAGGTCTAGAAGCGTTCCGTTATTGTAACAGAGACCGAGGTCTGGAAGGGTTCGGTTATTGTAACAGAGACCGAGGTCTGGAAGGGTTCGGTTACTGTAACAGAGACCGAAGTCTGGAGGGGTTCGGTTATTGTAACAGAGACCGAGGTCTGGAAGGGTTCGGTTATTGTAACAGAGACCGAGGTCTGGAAGGGTTCGGTTATTGTAACAGAGACCGAGGTCTGGAAGGGTTCGATAATTGTAACAGAGACCGAGGTCTGGAAGGGTTCGGTTACTGTAACAGAGACCCAGGTCTAGAAGCGTTCGGTTATTGTAACAGAGACCGAGGTCTGGAAGGGTTCGGTTATTGTAACAGAGACCGAGGTCTGGAAGGGTTCGGTTATTGTGACAGAGACCGAGGTCTGGAAGGGTTCGGTTATTGTAACAGAGACCCAGGTCTGGAAGGGTTCGGTTACTGTAAAAGAGACCGAGGTCTGGAAGGGTTCGGTTATTGTAACAGAGACCGAGGTCTGGAAGGGTTCGGTTATTGTAACAGAGACCGAGGTTTGGAAGGGTTTGGTTATTGTAACAGAGACCGAGGTCTGGAAGGGTTCGGTTATTGTAACAGAGACCCAGGTCTGGAAAGGTTCGGTTATTGTAACAGAGACCGAGGTCTGGAAGGGTTCGGTTATTGTAACAGAGACCGAGGTCTGGAAGGGTTCGGTTATTGTAACAGAGACCCAGGTCTGGAAAGGTTCGGTTATTGTAACAGAGACCGAGGTCTGGAAGGGTTCGGTTATTGTAACAGAGACCGAGGTCTGGAAGGGTTCGGTTATTGTGACAAAGACCGAGGTCTGGAAGGGTTCGGTTATTGTAACAGAGACCGAGGTCTGGAAGGGTTCGGTTGCTGTGACAGAGACCGAGGTCTGGAAGGGTTCGGTTATTGTAACAGAGACCGAGGTCTGGAAGAGTTCGGTTATTGTAACAGAGACCCAGGTCTGGAAGGGTTCGGTTATTGTAACAGAGACCGAGTTCTGGAAGGGTTCGGTTATTGTAACAGAGACCGAGGTCTGGAAGGGTTCGGTTACTGTGACAGAGACCGAGGTCTGGAAGGGTTCGGTTATTGTAACAGAGACCGAGGTCTGGAAGGGTTCGGTTATTGTAACAGAGACCGAGGTCTGGAAGGGTTCGGTTATTGTACCAGAGACCGAGGTCTGGAAGGGTTCGGTTACTGTAACAGAGACCGAGGTCTGTAAGGGTTCGGTTATTGTAACAGAGACCGAGGTCTGGAAGGGTTTGGTTATTGTAACAGAGACCGAGGTCTGGAAGGGTTCGGTTATTGTAACAGAGACCGAGGTCTGGAAGG
This sequence comes from Arenicola marina, assembly GCA_964019135.1. Classification (NCBI taxonomy): domain Eukaryota; kingdom Metazoa; phylum Annelida; class Polychaeta; family Arenicolidae; genus Arenicola; species Arenicola marina. Next base: position 37,836,315 of record OZ025259.1, on the reverse strand, counting down.
GTTCGTTTATTGTAACAGAGACCCAGGTCTGGAAGGGTTCGGTTATTGTAACAGAGACCGAGGTCTGGAAGGGTTTGGTTACTGTAACAGAGACCGAGGTCTGGAAGGGTTCGGTTATTGTAACAGAGACCCAGGTCTGGAAGGGTTCGGTTATTGTAACAGAGACCGCGGTCTGGAAGGGTTCGGTTATTGCAACAGAGACCGAGGTCTGGAAGGGTTCGGTTACTGTAACAGAGACCGAGGTCTGGAAGGGTTCGGTTATTGTACCAGAGACCGAGGTCTGGAAGGGTTCGGTTACTGTAACAGAGACCCAGGTCTAGAAGCGTTCGGTTATTGTAACAGAGACCGAGGTCTGGAAGGGTTCGGTTACTGTAACAGAGACCGAGGTCTGGAAGGGTTCGGTTATTGTAACAGAGACCGAGGTCTGGAAGGGTTCGGATATTGTAACAGAGACCGAGGTCTGGAAGGGTTCGGTTATTGTAACAGAGACCGAGGTCTGGAAGGGTTCGATTATTGTAACAGAGACCGAGGTCTGGAAGGGTTCGGTTACTGTAACAGAGACCCAGGTCTAGAAGCGTTCGGTTATTGTAACAGAGACCGAGGTCTGGAAGGGTTCGGTTACTGTAACAGAGACCGAGGTCTGGAAGGGTTCGGTTACTGTAACAGAGACCGAGGTCTGGAAGGGTTCGGTTATTGTAACAGAGACCGAGGTCTGGAAGGGTTCGGTTATTGTAACAGAGACCGAGGTCTGGAAGGGTTCGGTTATTGTAACAGAGACCGAGGTCTGGAAGGGTTCGATTATTGTAACAGAGACCGAGGTCTGGAAGGGTTCGGTTACTGTAACAGAGACCCAGGTCTAGAAGCGTTCGGTTATTGTAACAGAGACCGAGGTCTGGAAGGGTTCGGTTACTGTATCAGAGACCGAGGTCTGGAAGGGTTCGGTTATTGTAACAGAGACCTAGGTCTGGAAGGGTTCGGTTATTGTAACAGAGACCGAGGTCTGGAAGGGTTCGGTTATTGTAACAGAGACCGAGGTCTGGAAGGGTTCGGTTACTGTAACAGAGACCGAGGTCTGGAAGGGTTCGGTTATTGTAACAGAGACCGAGGTCTGGAAGGGTTCGGTTACTGTAACAGAGACCGAGGTCTGGAAGGGTTCGGTTATTGTAACAGAGACCGAGGTCTGGAAGGGTTCGGTTATTGCAACAGAGACCGAGGTCTGGAAGGGTTCGGTTATTGTAACAGAGACCGAGGTGTGGGAGGGTTCGGTTATTGTAACGGAGACCGAGGTCTGGAAGGGTTCGGTTATTGTAACAGAGACCGAGGTCTGGAAGGGTTCGGTTACTGTAACAGAGATCGAGGTCTGGAAGGGTTCGGTTATTGTAACAGAGGCCCAGGTCATGAAGGGTTTGGTTATTGTAACAGAGACCGAGGTCTGGAAGGGTTCGGTTACTGTAACAGAGACCGAGGTCTGGAAGGGTTCGGTTACTGTAACAGAGACCGAGGTCTGGAAGGGTTCGGTTATTGTGACAGAGACCCAGGTCTGGAAGGGTTCGGTTATTGTAACAGAGACCGAGGTCTGGAAGGTTTCGGTTACTGTGACAGAGACCGAGGTCTGGAAGGGTTCGGTTATTGTGACAGAGACCCAGGTCTGGAAGGGTTCGGTTATTGTAACAGAGACCGAGGTCTGGAAGGGTTCGGTTACTGTAACAGAGACCGAGGTCTGGAAGGGTTCGGTTATTGTGACAGAGACCCAGGTCTGGAAAGGTTCGGTTATTGTAACAGAGACCGAGGTCTGGAAGGGTTCGGTTACTGTAACAGAGACCGAGGTCTGGAAGGGTTCGGTTATTGTGACAGAGACCGAAGTCTGGATTTGTTCGGTTATTGTAACAGAGACCGAGATCTGGAAGGGTTCGGTTACTGTAACAGAGACCGAGGTCTGGAAGGGTTCGGTTACTGTAACAGAGACCCAGGTCTGGAAGGGTTCGGTTATTGTGACAGAGACCGAGGTCTGGAGGGGTTCGGTTACTGTAACAGAGATCGAGGTCTGGAAGGGTTCGGTTACTGTAACAGAGACCCAGGTCTAGAAGCGTTCGGTTACTGTAACAGAGACCGAGGTCTGGAAGGGTTCGGTTATTGTAACAGAGACCGAGGTCTGGAAGGGTTCGGTTACTGTAACAGAGACCGAGGTCTGGAAGGGTTCGGTTATTGTAACAGAGACCGAGGTCTGGAAGGGTTCGGTTATTGCAACAGAGACCGAGGTCTGGAAGGGTTCGGTTATTGTAACAGAGACCGAGGTGTGGGAGGGTTCGGTTATTGTAACGGAGACCGAGGTCTGGAAGGGTTCGGTTATTGTAACAGAGACCGAGGTCTGGAAGGGTTCGGTTACTGTAACAGAGATCGAGGTCTGGAAGGGTTCGGTTATTGTAACAGAGGCCCAGGTCATGAAGGGTTTGGTTATTGTAACAGAGACCGAGGTCTGGAAGGGTTCGGTTACTGTAACAGAGACCGAGGTCTGGAAGGGTTCGGTTACTGTAACAGAGACCGAGGTCTGGAAGGGTTCGGTTATTGTGACAGAGACCCAGGTCTGGAAGGGTTCGGTTATTGTAACAGAGACCGAGGTCTGGAAGGTTTCGGTTACTGTGACAGAGACCGAGGTCTGGAAGGGTTCGGTTATTGTGACAGAGACCCAGGTCTGGAAGGGTTCGGTTATTGTAACAGAGACCGAGGTCTGGAAGGGTTCGGTTACTGTAACAGAGACCGAGGTCTGGAAGGGTTCGGTTATTGTGACAGAGACCCAGGTCTGGAAAGGTTCGGTTATTGTAACAGAGACCGAGGTCTGGAAGGGTTCGGTTACTGTAACAGAGACCGAGGTCTGGAAGGGTTCGGTTATTGTGACAGAGACCGAAGTCTGGATTTGTTCGGTTATTGTAACAGAGACCGAGATCTGGAAGGGTTCGGTTACTGTAACAGAGACCGAGGTCTGGAAGGGTTCGGTTACTGTAACAGAGACCCAGGTCTGGAAGGGTTCGGTTATTGTGACAGAGACCGAGGTCTGGAGGGGTTCGGTTACTGTAACAGAGATCGAGGTCTGGAAGGGTTCGGTTACTGTAACAGAGACCCAGGTCTAGAAGCGTTCGGTTATTGTAACAGAGACCGAGGTCTGGAAGGGTTCGGTTACTGTAACAGAGACCGAGGTCTGGAAGGGTTCGGTTATTGTAACAGAGACCGAGGTCTGGAGGGGTTCGGTTACTGTAACAGAGATCGAGGTCTGGAAGGGTTCGGTTACTGTAACAGAGACCCAGGTCTAGAAGCGTTCGGTTATTGTAACAGAGACCGAGGTCTGGAAGGGTTCGGTTATTGTAACAGAGACCGAGGTCTGGAAGGGTTCGATTATTGTAACAGAGACCGAGGTCTGGAAGGGTTCGGTTACTGTAGCAGAGACCGAGGTCTGGAAGGGTTCGGTTATTGTGACAGAGACCGAGGTCTGGATTTGTTCGGTTATTGTAACAGAGACCGAGATCTGGAAGGGTTCGGTTACTGTAACAGAGACCGAGGTCTGGAAGGGTTCGGTTACTGTAACAGAGACCCAGGTCTGGAAGGGTTCGGTTATTGTGACAGAGACCGAGGTCTGGAGGGGTTCGGTTACTGTAACAGAGATCGAGGTCTGGAAGGGTTCGGTTACTGTAACAGAGACCCAGGTCTAGAAGCGTTCGGTTATTGTAACAGAGACCGAGGTCTGGAAGGGTTTGGTTATTGTAACAGAGACCGAGGTCTGGAAGGGTTTGGTTACTGTAACAGAGACCCAGGTCTAGAAGCGTTCGGTTATTGTAACAGAGACCGAGGTCTGGAAGGGTTCGGTTACTGTAACCGAGACCGAGGTCTGGAAGGGTTCGGTTATTGTAACAGAGACCGAGGTCTGGAGGGGTTCGGTTACTGTAACAGAGATCGAGGTCTGGAAGGGTTCGGTTACTGTAACAGAGACCCAGGTCTAGAAGCGTTCGGTTATTGTAACAGAGACCGAGGTCTGGAAGGGTTCGGTTATTGTAACAGAGACCGAGGTCTGGAAGGGTTCGATTATTGTAACAGAGACCGAGGTCTGGAAGGGTTCGGTTACTGTAACAGAGACCCAGGTCTAGAAGCGTTCGGTTATTGTAACAGAGACCGAGGTCTGGAAGGGTTCGGTTACTGTAACAGAGACCGAGGTCTGGAAGGGTTCGGTTACTGTAACAGAGACCGAGGTCTGGAAGGGTTCGGTTATTGTAACAGAGACCGAGGTCTGGAAGGGTTCGGTTATTGTAACAGAGACCGAGGTCTGGAAGGGTTCGGTTATTGTAACAGAGACCGAGGTCTGGAAGGGTTCGATTATTGTAACAGAGACCGAGGTCTGGAAGGGTTCGGTTACTGTAACAGAGACCCAGGTCTAGAAGCGTTCGGTTATTGTAACAGAGACCGAGGTCTGGAAGGGTTCGGTTACTGTATCAGAGACCGAGGTCTGGAAGGGTTCGGTTATTGTAACAGAGACCTAGGTCTGGAAGGGTTCGGTTATTGTAACAGAGACCGAGGTCTGGAAGGGTTCGGTTATTGTAACAGAGACCGAGGTCTGGAAGGGTTCGGTTACTGTAACAGAGACCGAGGTCTGGAAGGGTTCGGTTATTGTAACAGAGACCGAGGTCTAGAAGGGTTCGGTTACTGTAACAGAGACCGAGGTCTGGAAGGGTTCGGTTATTGTAACAGAGACCGAGGTCTGGAAGGGTTCGGTTATTGCAACAGAGACCGAGGTCTGGAAGGGTTCGGTTATTGTAACAGAGACCGAGGTGTGGGAGGGTTCGGTTATTGTAACGGAGACCGAGGTCTGGAAGGGTTCGGTTATTGTAACAGAGACCGAGGTCTGGAAGGGTTCGGTTACTGTAACAGAGATCGAGGTCTGGAAGGGTTCGGTTATTGTAACAGAGGCCCAGGTCATGAAGGGTTTGGTTATTGTAACAGAGACCGAGGTCTGGAAGGGTTCGGTTACTGTAACAGAGACCGAGGTCTGGAATGGTTCGGTTACTGTAACAGAGACCGAGGTCTGGAAGGGTTCGGTTATTGTGACAGAGACCCAGGTCTGGAAGGGTTCGGTTATTGTAACAGAGACCGAGGTCTGGAAGGTTTCGGTTACTGTGACAGAGACCGAGGTCTGGAAGGGTTCGGTTATTGTGACAGAGACCCAGGTCTGGAAGGGTTCGGTTATTGTAACAGAGACCGAGGTCTGGAAGGGTTCGGTTACTGTAACAGAGACCGAGGTCTGGAAAGGTTCGGTTATTGTGACAGAGACCCAGGTCTGGAAAGGTTCGGTTATTGTAACAGAGACCGAGGTCTGGAAGGGTTCGGTTACTGTAACAGAGACCCAGGTCTGGAAGGGTTCGGTTATTGTGACAGAGACCGAGGTCTGGAGGGGTTCGGTTACTGTAACAGAGATCGAGGGTCTTAAGGTGGTCTTAAGGTGTTGGTTGTTGTTGATGATAGTTGAGGTGGTCCTAACGGGTTGGCCGGTGGCGGTGGTAGTTCCAGGTGAAAACATTCATGAATATTATTTGGCCGCAGATATTAAACAGTGGTCTGTCGAATGGGGCCCTCCAGTATTATTCGATACTTTTCCGGTTTACAGGCCAGAACTACCGCGCCAAAGAGGTTACAGACGATGTGAACATGTTTTACAAGTATGCCTCAACCCACTCTTTGCGAAGTGTCAACGTTGATCGTGGATCTGCCAAGGATATAAGTACGCCTGTATTGACCGCCATCATGTGTCGTACGTGAGTTTTTTACTTTGTTTATTGGAAATATCGCTTCATGTAGTCGCTTGAAGTGATTTTAAGAGCCCGATGGATCTCCGCCACGACAAATTGCGTCCACTGCCTCTGTGGCTTATATTTCACATATAAGACTGCGCAGTTGACAAATATTGCGCAGAACGGCTGCTTCACGACCCACACAGCTGCACATTGAGGAGCGCTTCGCAAGGCGACGCGGGTAGGAGAAAGATATCGGCCACCCTTCTCGCATTCTCGCGGCGTTATTGAATGAATTATCACACCCAAGCCCTCAATATCTGGTGTTCTCGCCCTCTCGCTTGTCGCCTCGCGATCTCGCCCTCGCATTCTTTCGTCCTCGTATTTTACATCGATATCGACCATTCAGGACAGCATGTAAACCAAGATCAACGAAGAAATAGACACATGGAAGTTGTTGGGACCTGCCATGATGAACCTCACACATCATACCCCCCGTATTACAATCCTCTTATGACAGTGGGACCAATCGTTGTTGGTTAATCATTTGTGACTAATTACCGATGTCAGAGGATCATGGGATCCTGACGGCCCCCTGGGATACAATAGCCAATCACCTATAACCTTCCAGGCGGTGCAATAGCTGATCATTTCGTGCCCCGGGGACGTAGAATTAAACCGGGCTGAGCTGTGGCATTGACTGTCGTCGATGGCTAATTAACAGTCCGGAGGCAAGAGTGGCTAGAATAGGGCGTATTGAGGACCACATGTCCTCGCCACAACAGTCATGAAATGTTGATATCGAATTCAGTTCCCGTGACCATAGTGGTGATTATGTCTTGAGGCGCTGGACGTATTCGAATCACTGCCGGCCACACGTGAGAAAGAAATGATATTGTTGAGAGTATGGATGAGGTGATTAGACTGAGACTACTATGAATATCAGTCTCCTGAATGGCGAGCGAGGCCTACAAGATTAATGCTTACACTTTTCCTCACTGAAAAATATTTATTATAGTTTTCAATGCAATTGAATAATCAAGTTGGCTTTTTATTCACATAGATACAAAACCAAGTGTGTACGTATTGTAAGTGGCTTCCTTTTGTACTATATTGTCAATCTTTCCGGCCAATATTGTTGTGGTTTTACCCACGACTCCCTCTGGCTACCCGTGACTCCCTCTGGCTACCCGTGACTCCCATTGGCTACCCGTGACTCCCTCTGGCTACCCATGACTCCCATTGGCTACCCGTGACTCTCTCTGGCTACCCGGGACTCCCTTTGGCTACCCGTGACTCTATCTGGCTACCCGTGACTCCCTCTGGCTACCCGTGACTCCCTCTGGCTACCCGTGATTCTATCTGGCTACCCGTGACTCCCTCTGGCTACCCGTGACTCCCTCTGGCTACCCGTGACTCCCTCTGGCTACCCGTGACTCTCTCTGGCCACCCGTGACTCCCTCTGGCTACCCGTGACTCACTCTGGCTACCCGTGACTCCCTCTGGCTACCCGTGACCCCCTCTGGCTACCCGTGACTCCCTCTGGCTACCCGTGACTTCATCTGGCCACCCGTGACTCCCTCTGGCTACCCGTGACTCTCTCTGGCTACCCGTGACTCCCTCTATCTACCCGTGACTCCCTCTGGCCACCCGTGACTCACTCTGGCTACCCGTGACTCTCTCTGGCTACCCGTGACTCCCTCTGGCTACCCGGGACACTCTCTGGCTACCCGTGACTCCCTCTGGCTACCCGTGAACTCCTCTGGCTACCCGTGACTCCCTCTGGCTACCCGTGACTCCCTCTGGCTACCCAGGACTCCCTCTGGCTACCCGCGACTCACTCTGGCTACCCGTGACTCTCTTTGGCTACCCGTGACTCTCTCTGGCTACCCGTGACTCCCTCTGGTTACCCGTGACTCCCTCTGGCTACCCGTGACTCTCTCTGGCTAGCCGTGACTCCCCCTGGCTACCCGCGACTCCCTCTGGCTACCCGTGACTCCCTCTGGCTACCCGTGACTCTCTCTGGCTACCCGTGACTCCCTCTGGCTACCCGTGACTTCCCCTGGCTACCCGTGACTCCCTCTGGCTACCCGTGACTCCCATTGGCTACCCGTGACTCCCATTGGCTACCCGTGACTCCCTCTGGCTACCCGTGACTCCCTCTGGTTACCCGTGACTCCCTCTGGCTACCCGTGACTCTCTCTGGCTACCCGTGACTCCCATTGGCTACCCGTGATTCTATCTGGCTACCCGTGACTCCCTCTGGCTACCCATGACTCCCTCTGGCTACCCGTGACTCCCTCTGGCTACCCGTGACTCCCTCTGGCTACCCGTGACTCCCTCTGGCTACCCAGGACTCCCTCTGGCTACCCGTGACTCCCTCTGGCTACCCAGGACTCCCTCTGGCTACCCGTGACTCCCTCTGGCTACCCGTGAATCCCTCTGGCTACCCATGACTCCCTCTGAATATTGTATATATTGAGTTCAAGACTAACACGATTAGTCCATAACAGTTTCATTGGAGGTTTTAGGTCCTGTTTATATAAGTATAGATTACCCCTAAGTTCCTTTACTTGACGCGTCTCATGAAGTAAAGCAAACTGTCATATATAACTCATAAACACACAGACCAGCCCCTAGAAACTAAAAAAACATGTATAATTTGGGGATACTGCAACAAAGATACTGATCGCACCTAGCTTGGTTTCTTCGCTGTTTTTTGTTTTTCAATGGCATTTCGTGCGTTCTGGTGGGGTGGGGTCAAACTTGACCACTGACAATTGGGCTCATAATGTGGTATTTAGTGTTTGCATATCGCTAATCCTTCGCCTTCGGAGCTGAAGCTATGTCTAGGCGAGCTGATAGTTGGACAGGTGTCACTCTCATCATCACCGGCGCCACTGTCACTGGTCAGTGTGATTGACATTAATTGTTCCCTTCCCATATGTAAGGCTACTCGACCATAGCACCAGCAGGCCATTTAAATATACTAGAATATATGTATGACCTGGCGTCCTTGCAAGACATTTGTTATGGTCGGTAGGCCTGGGAGAGCGTGTTGCCGCTACGTGGGCGACAATACGCCATGTCGATCTCAAAATGAATTCGATGATGTGGTTTAATTACACAGTCGTTATAACATTCGCCACCTCAATCATTCATTTCAGTCATCTATGTCAGACCTGCCATAAGACGGCAACCCCAGTCGTTCAGGGATACAATACTTGCTTGGCTCTGTGGCTGTAGACGGGCCCTGTCAGATCCCGTCCACCAGCCACAGCACTGGGGCTATGTCAAGGTGCGATGCCTGGACTGGTAGGACCATTATGGGGTAATTGCTGCGCTCGTTCTTGCTTTCATTCATTGAGGCACTGTAACATTGAGGCACTGTAACATTGAGGCACTGTAACATTGAGGCACTGTAACATTGAGGCACTGTAACATTGAGGCACTGTAACATTTACCCGGGCGGCGAAGGTACTTCCAACAGAATATATGTAAATTACCAAAGAAACAGTGTTAAGCCGACCAACAGAAGTGATGTTTAATTTTGGAGGGGCCTTTAAAGTAGTAGTCTCAATCTATAACGTAGTGGTCATACGGTGACCAACAATCTTGATGTTTGGCTTTCAGACATGTTTATAAAGTAGAAGTCTCGAGCAGACTAGCAGTCACGGTCTATTTCTGGGCGAGCTTATGACTTGTAGCCAAAAGGTGACCATAAACCTTGAGGTTGGGGTTTTAGCCTAGGCTAAAAATCACATGCAGTCACTCACAAGCAACGTCCTCTTGCGACCCTCACAGCCAGTCACTCACAAGGTCGTTTAACAACTCAGTAGGCAACCATCGACACTGTTAAACATGGGAAAACTTAAGCTAACAGCCTCCAATGGCTGTGTCAACAGCGAGCCGATGGCGAGAGGAGACCTGGCTGCGGGGGGCTTCCTCTAGGGCTTCTGGGGGAGGGCGCTGAAGTGGCTCATCCATAGCAACCCTTGCAGGAGGAGTGAAACGCTTTAGCGTCAATATGTCTTCCAGTTGGACGTTCGCTGGCGGCAGGGCGTCATGGCGGCAGGGCGTGATGGCGGCAGGGGGCGATGGCGGCAGGGCGTGATGGCGGCAGGGCGCGATGGCGGCTGGGCGCGATGGCGGCAGGGCGTAGTGTAGGAGTCTGCAGGGGGCCATAGTGTAGCAGTCTGCAGGGGGCCATAATGTAGGAGTCTGCAGGGGGCCATAGTGTAGGAGTCTGCAGGGAGCCATAGTGTAGGCGTCTGCAGGGGGTCATAGTGGAGCAGTCTGCAGGGGGCCATAGTGTAGGAGTCTTCAGGGGGGCATAGTGTAGGAGTCTGCACTGGGCCATAATGTAGGAGTCTGCAGGGGGCCATAGTGTAGGAGTCTGCAGGGAGCCATAGTGTAGGAGTCTGCAGGGGGCCATAGTGTAGCAGTCTGCAGGGGGCCATAGTGTAGCAGTCTGCAGGGGGCCATAGAGTAGGGAATCTGCAGTGGGTCATAGTGTAGGAGTCTGCAGTGGGCCATAGTGTAGGAGTCTGCAGGGCGCCATAGGGTAGGAGTCTGCAGCGAGCCATAACGTAGGAGTCTGCAGGGGGCCATAGCGTAGGAGTCTGCAGGGGGCCATAGTGTAGGAGTCTGCAGGGAGCCATAGTGTAGCAGTCTGCAGTGGGCCATAGTGTAGGAGTCTGCAGTGGGCCATAGTGTAGCAGTCTGTAGTGGGCCATGGCGGCAGGGCGCGATGGCGGCTGGGCGCGATGGCGGCAGGGCGTAGTGTAGGAGTCTGCAGGGGGCCATAGTGTAGGAGTCTGCAGGGAGCCATAGTGTAGGAGTCTGCAGGGGGCCATAGTGTAGGAGTCTGCAGGGGGCCATAGTGTATCAGTCTGCAGGGAGCCATAGTGTAGCAGTCTGTAGGGAGCCATAGTGTAGGAGTCTGTAGGGAGCCATAGTGTAGCATCCGGCACTGGGCCATAATGTAGCAGTCTGCAGGGAGCCATAGTGTAGCAGTCTGTAGGGAGCCATAGTGTAGGAGTCTGTAGGGGGCCATAGTGTACCAGTCTGCAGGGAGCCATAGTGTAGCAGTCTGCACTGGGCCATAATGTAGGAGTCTGCAGGGAGCCATAGTGTAGCAGTCTGCACTGGGTCATAGTGTAGGAGTCTGCAGGGGGCCATAGTATAGCAGTCTGCAGTGGGCCATAGTGTAGGAGTCTGCAGGGGGCCACAGTGTATGACTCTGCAGGGGGCCATAGTGTAGCAGTCTGCAGGGGGCCATAGTGTAGCAGTCTGCAGTGGGCCATAGTGTAGGAGTCTGCAGGGGGCCATAGTGTAGCAGTCTGCAGTGGGCCATAGTGTAGGAGTCTGCAGGGAGCCATAGTGTAGCAGTCTGCACTGGGTCATAGTGTAGGAGTCTGCAGGGGGCCATAGTATAGCAGTCTGCAGTGGGCCATAGTGTAGGAGTCTGCAGGGGGCCACAGTGTATGACTCTGCAGGGGGCCATAGTGTAGCAGTCTGCAGGGGGCCATAGTGTAGCAGTCTGCAGTGGGCCATAGTGTAGGAGTCTGCAGGGGGCCATAGTGTAGCAGTCTGCACTGGGTCATAGTGTAGGAGTCTGCAGGGGGCCATAGTATAGCAGTCTGCAGTGGGCCATAGTGTAGGAGTCTGCAGGGGGCCACAGTGTATGACTCTGCAGGGGGCCATAGTGTAGCAGTCTGCAGGGGGCCATAGTGTAGCAGTCTGCAGTGGGCCATAGTGTAGGAGTCTGCAGGGGGCCATAGTGTAGCAGTCTGCAGGGGGCCATAGTGTAGGAGTCTGCAGGGAGCCATAGTGTAGCAGTCTGCACTGGGTCATAGTGTAGGAGTCTGCAGGGGGCCATAGTATAGCAGTCTGCAGTGGGCCATAGTGTAGGAGTCTGCAGGGGGCCACAGTGTATGACTCTGCAGGGGGCCATAGTGTAGCAGTCTGCAGGGCGCCATATGTTGTAGGAGTCTCCAGGGGGCCATAGTCTAGGAGTCTGCAGTGGGCCATAGCCTAGCAGTCTGCAGTGGCCCATAGTGTAGCAGTCTGCAGGGGGCCATAGTGTAGGAGTCTGCAGGGGCCATAGTGTAGCAGTCTGCACTGGGCCATAATGTAGGAGTCTGCAGAGGGCCATAGTGTAGCAGTCTGCAGGGGGCCATAGTGTAGGAGTCTGCAGGGGGCCATAGTGTATCAGTCTGCAGGGGGCCATAGTGTAGCTGTCTGCAGGGGGCCATAGTGTAGGAGTCTGTAGGGAGCCATAGTGTAGCATCCGGCACTGGGCCATAGTGTAGGAGTCTGCAGGGAGCCATAGTGTACCAGTCTGCAGGGAGCCATAGTGTAGCAGTCTGCAGGGGGGCATAGTGTAGGAATCTGCAGTGGGCCATAGTGTAGGAGTCTGCAGGGGGCCATAGTGTAGGAGTCTGCAGGGGGCCATAGTGTAGGAGTCTGCAGGGAGCCATAGTGTACCAGTCTGCAGGGAGCCATAGTCTAGCAGTCTGCAGGGGGCCATAGTGTAGGAGTCTGCAGGGAGCCATAGTGTAGCAGTCTGCAGGGGGCCATAGTGTAGCAGTCTGCAGGGGGGCATAGTGTAGGAATCTGCAGTGGGCCATAGTGTAGGAGTCTGCAGGGGGCCACAGCGTAGCAATCTGCACTGGGCCATAGTGTAGGAGTCTGCACTGGGCCATAGTATAGGAGTCTGCAGGGGGCCATAGTGTACCAGTCTGAAGGGAGCCATAGTGTAGCAGTCTGCAGTGGGCCATAGTGTAGGAGTCTGCAGGGGGGCATAGTGTAGCAGTCTGTAGTGGGCCATGGCGGCAGGGCGCGATGGCGGCTGGGCGCGATGGCGGCAGGGCGTAGTGTAGGAGTCTGCAGGGGGCCATAGTGTAGGAGTCTGCAGGGGGGCATAGTGTAGGAGTCTGCAGGGGGCCGTAGTGTATCAGTCTGCAGGGAGCCATAGTGTAGCAGTCTGCACTGGGCCATAGTTTAGGAGTCTGCACTGGGCCATAGTGTAGGAGTCTGCAGGGGGCCATAGTGTACCAGTCTGCAGGGAGCCATAGTGTAGCAGTCTGCACTGGGCCATAATGTAGGAGTCTGCAGAGGGCCATAGTATAGCAGTCTGCAGTGGGCCATAGTGTAGGAGTCTGCAGGGGGGCATAGTGTAGGAGTCCGCAGGGGGCCATAGTGTATCAGTCTGCATGGAGCCATAGTGTAGCAGTCTGCACTGGGTCATAGTGTAGGAGTCTGCAGGGGGCCATAGTGTAGCAGTCTGCAGTGGGCCATAGTGTAGCAGTCTGCAGGGGGCCACAGCGTAGGACTCTGCAGGGGGCCATAGTGTAGCAGTCTGCAGGGCGCCATATTTTGTAGGAGTCTCCAGGGGGCCATAGTGTAGGAGTTTGCAGGGAGCCATAGTGTACCAGTCTGCAGTGGGCCATAGTGTAGCGGTCTGCAGGGGGGCATAGTGTAGGAATCTGCAGTGGGCCATAGTGTAGGAGTCTGCAAGGAGCCATAGTGTAGCAGTCTGCAGGGGGCCATAGTGTAGGAGTCTGCAGGGGGCCATAGTGTAGGAGTCTGCAGGGAGCCATAGCGTAGAAGTCTGCAGGGAGCCATAGTGTAGCAGTCTGCAGGGGGCCATAGTGTAGGAGTCTGCGGGGGCCATAGTGTAGGAGTCTGCAGGGAGCCATAGTGTAGCAGTCTGCAGGGGGCCATAGTGTAGCAGTCTGTAGGGGGCCATAGTGTAGGAGTCTGCAGGGGGCCATAGTTTAGGAGTCTGCAGGGGCCATAGTGTAGGGAGTGTGCAGGGAGCCATATTTTAGTGAGTCTGTAGGGGGCCAAAGTGTAGGAGTCTGCAGGGGGCCATAGTGTATGAGTCTGCAGGGGGCCATAGTGTAGGAGTCTGCAGGGAGCCATAGTGTAGCAGTCTGCAGGGGGCCATAGTGTAGCAGTCTGCAGGGGGCCATAGTGTAGGAGTCTGCAGGGGGCCATAGTGTAGGAGTCTGCAGGGGCCATAGTGTAGGGAGTGTGCAGCGAGCTATATTTTAGTGAGTCTGTAGGGGGCCAAAGTGTAGGAGTCTGCAGAGGCCATAGTGTAGGAGTCTGCAGGGGGCCATAGTGTGGGAGGCTTCACTGGGTCATAGTGTAGGAGTCTGCAGGGGCCATAGTGTAGGGAGTGTGCAGGGAGCCATATTTTAGTGAGTCTGTAGGGGGCCATAGTGTAGCAGTCTGCAGGGGGCCATAGTGTAGGAGTCTGCAGGGGGCCATAGTGTAGGAGTCTGCAGGGAGCCATAGTGTAGCAGTCTGCAGGGGGCCATAGTGTAGCAGTCTGCACGGGGCCATAGTGTAGGAGTCTGCAGGGGGTCATAGTGTAGGAGTCTGCAGGGGCCATAGTGTAGGGAGTGTGCAGGGAGCCATATTTTAGTGAGTCTGTAGGGGGCCAAAGTGTAGGAGTCTGCAGAGGCCATAGTGTAGGAGTCTGCAGGGGGCCATAGTGTGGGAGGCTTCACTGGGTCATAGTGTAGGAGTCTGCAGAGGGCCATAGCGTAGGAATCTGCAGGGGCCATAGTGTAGGAAGTGTGCAGGGGGCCATAGTTTAGGAGTCTGCAGGGGGCCATAGTGTAGCAGTCTGCAGTGGGCCATAGTGTAGGAGTCTGCACTGGGCCATAGTGTAGCAGTCTACAGGGGGCCAAAGTGTACCAGTCTGCAGGGGGCCATGGCGTAGGAGCCTGCAGTGGGCCATAGTGTAGGAGTCTGCAGGGGGTCATAGTGTAGCAGTCTGCAGGGAGCCATAGTGTAGGAGTCTGCAGGGAGCCATAGTGTAGGAGTCTGCAGGGAGCCATAGTGTAGCAGTCTGCAGGGGGCCATAGTGTAACAGTCTGCAGGGGGCCATAGTGTAGCAGTCTGCAGGGGGTCATAGTGTAACAGTCTGCAGTGGGCCATAGTGTAGCAGTCTGCAGGGGGCCACAGCGTAGGACTCTGCAGGGGGCCATAGTGTAGCAGTCTGCAGGGCGCCATATTTTGTAGGAGTCTCCAGGGGGCCATAGTGTAGGAGTCTGCAGGGAGCCATAGTGTACCAGTCTGCAGGGAGCCATAGTGTAGCAGTCTGCAGGGGGGCATAGTGTAGGAATCTGCAGTGGGCCATAGCGTAGGAGTCTGCACTGGGCCATAATGTAGCAGTCTGCAGTGGGCCATAGTGTAGCAGTCTGCAGGGGGGCATAGTGTAGGAATCTGCAGTGGGCCATAGTGTAGGAGTCTGCAAGGAGCCATAGTGTAGCAGTCTGCAGGGGGCCATAGTGTAGCAGTCTGCAGGGGGCCATAGTGTAGGAGTCTGCAGGGAGCCATAGCGTAGAAGTCTGCAGGGAGCCATAGTGTAGCAGTCTGCAGGGGGCCATAGTGTAGGAGTCTGCAGGGGGCCATAGTGTAGGAGTCTGCAGGGAGCCATAGTGTAGCAGTCTGCAGGGGGCCATAGTGTAGCAGTCTGCAGGGGGCCATAGTGTAGGAGTCTGCAGGGGGCCATAGTGTAGGAGTCTGCAGGGGCCATAGTGTAGGGAGTGTGCAGGGCGCCATATTTTAGTGAGTCTGTAGGGGGCCAAAGTGTAGGAGTCTGCAGGGGGCCATAGTGTATGAGTCTGCAGGGGGCCATAGTGTAGGAGTCTGCAGGGAGCCATAGTGTAGCAGTCTGCAGGGGGCCATAGTGTAGCAGTCTGCAGGGGGCCATAGTGTAGGAGTCTGCAGGGGGCCATAGTGTAGGAGTCTGCAGGGGCCATAGTGTAGGGAGTGTGCAGCGAGCTATATTTTAGTGAATCTGTAGGGGGCCAAAGTGTAGGAGTCTGCAGAGGCCATAGTGTAGAAGTCTGCAGGGGGCCATAGTGTGGGAGGCTTCACTGGGTCATAGTGTAGGAGTCTGCAGGGGCCATAGTGTAGGGAGTGTGCAGGGAGCCATATTTTAGTGAGTCTGTAAGGGGCCATAGTGTAGCAGTCTGCAGGGGGCCATAGTGTAGGAGTCTGCAGGGGGCCATAGTGTAGGAGTCTGCAGGGGGCCATAGTGTAGCAGTCTGCACGGGGCCATAGTGTAGCAGTCTGCAGGGGGCCATAGTGTAGCAGTCTGCAGGGGGCCATAGTGTAGGAGTCTGCAGGGAGCCATAGTGTAGCAGTCTGCAGGGGGCCATAGTGTAGCAGTCTGCACGGGGCCATAGTGTAGGAGTCTGCAGGGGGTCATAGTGTAGGAGTCTGCAGGGGCCATAGTGTAGGGAGTGTGCAGGGAGCCATATTTTAGTGAGTCTGTAGGGGGCCAAAGTGTAGGAGTCTGCAGAGGCCATAGTGTAGGAGTCTGCAGGGGGCCATAGTGTGGGAGGCTTCACTGGGTCATAGTGTAGGAGTCTGCAGAGGGCCATAGCGTAGGAATCTGCAGGGGCCATAGTGTAGGAAGTGTGCAGGGGGCCATAGTTTAGGAGTCTGCAGGGGGCCATAGTGTAGCAGTCTGCAGTGGGCCATAGTGTAGGAGTCTGCACTGGGCCATAGTGTAGGAGTCTGCAGGGGGCCAAAGTGTACCAGTCTGCAGGGGGCCATGGCGTAGGAGCCTGCAGTGGGCCATAGTGTAGGAGTCTGCAGGGGGTCATAGTGTAGCAGTCTGCAGGGAGCCATAGTGTAGGAGTCTGCAGGGAGCCATAGTGTAGGAGTCTGCAGGGAGCCATAGTGTAGCAGTCTGCAGGGGGCCATAGTGTAACAGTCTGCAGGGGGCCATAGTGTAGCAGTCTGCAGGGGGCCATAGTGTAACAGTCTGCAGGGGCATTCGGGTCTTTACTCGGACGATAATCGAGAGAAATGCTCTCGATCGACCGACTGTTTTCACTTTTGTGAATTTGCATTGCGGAAATGCCCGATCATGTATACTAGCAATCAATAAAACCCTCCAAGCCACGGGTAGCCTGAAGTAGTCCCGGGCAGCGAAGGGGGAGTCACTGGTAGCCTGAAGGAGTCCTGGGCAGCAAAGGGGAAGTCACGGGTAGCCTGAAGGAGTCACGGGTAGCCAGAGGGAGTCACGGGTAGCCAGAGGGAGTCACGGGTAGCCAGAGGGGGTCACGGGTAGCCAGGGGGAGTCACGGGGAAATAGGGGGAATCACGGGTAGCCAGAGGGAGTCACGGGTAGCCAGAGGGATTCACGGGTAAATAGGGGGAGTCACGAGTCACGGGTAGCCAGGGGGAGGCACGGGTAGCCAGAGGGAGTCACGGGTAGGCAGGGGGTGTCACGGGTAGTCAGAGGAGTCCCGGGTAGCCAGGGGGAGTCCCGGGTAGCCAGAGAGAGTCACGGGTAGCCAGTGGGAGTCACGGGTAGCCAGAGGGATTCACGGGTAGTCGGAGGAGTCCCGGGTAGCCAGAGGGAGTCACGGGTAGCCAGTGGGAGTCCCGGGTAGCCAGAGGGGGTCACGGGTAGCCAGGGGGAGTCACGGGGAAATAGGGGGAATCACGGGTAGCCAGAGGGAGTCACGGGTAGCCAGAGGGATTCACGGGTAAATAGGGGGAGTCACGAGTCACGGGTAGCCAGGGGGAGGCACGGGTAGCCAGAGGGAGTCACGGGTAGGCAGGGGGTGTCACGGGTAGTCAGAGGAGTCCCGGGTAGCCAGGGGGAGTCCCGGGTAGCCAGAGAGAGTCACGGGTAGCCAGTGGGAGTCACGGGTAGCCAGAGGGATTCACGGGTAGTCGGAGGAGTCCCGGGTAGCCAGAGGGAGTCACGGGTAGCCAGTGGGAGTCCCGGGTAGCCAGAGGGAGTCACGGGTAGCCAGGGGGAGTCACGGGCAGATAGGGGGAGTCACGGGTAGCCAGTTGGAGTCACGGGTAGCCAGAGGGAGTCACGGGTAGCCAGAGGGAGTCACGGGTAGATAAGGGGAGTCACGAGTCACGGGTAGATAGGGGGAGTCACGAGTCACGGGTAGCCAGGGGGAGTCACGGGTAGCCAGAGGGAGTCACGGGTAGCCAAGGAGTGTCACGGGTAGTCAGAGGAGTCCCGGGTAGCCAGGGGGAGTCCCGGGTAGCCACAGGGAGTCACGGGTAGCCAGAGGGATTCACGGGTAGTCGGAGGAGTCCCGGGTAGCCAGAGGGAGTCACGGGTAGCCAGGGGGAGTCACAGGTGGATAGGGGGAGTCACGGGTAGCCAAAGGGAGTCCCGGGTAGCCAGGGGGAGTCACAGGTGGATAGGGGGAGTCACGGGTAGCCAAAAGGAGTCCCGGGTAGCCAGGGGGAGTCACAGGTGGATAGGGGGAGTCACGGGTAGCCAGGGGGGTCACGGGTAGCCAGAGGGAGTCACGGGTAGCCAGAGGGAGTCACGGGTAGATAGGGGCAGTCACGGGTAGCCAGAGGGAGTCCCGGGTAGCCACAAGGAGTCACGGGTGGATAGGGGGAGTCACGGGTAGCCAGGGGGAGTCGCGGGTAGCCAGAGAGAGTCACGGGTAGCCAGAGGGAGTCACGGGTAGATAGGGGCAGTCACGGGTAGCCAGGGGGAGTCCCGGGTAGCCAGAGGGAGTCACGAGTAGCCTGGGGGTGTCACGGGTAGCCAGAGGGAGTCACGGGTAGCCAGTGGGTGTCACGGGTAGCCAGAGGGATTCACGGGTAGTCGGAGGAGTCCCGGGTAGCCAGAGGGAGTCACGGGTAGCCAGGGGGAGTCACGGGTGGATAGGGGGAGTCACGGGTAGCCAGGGGGAGTCACGGGTAGCCAGAGGGAGTCACGGGTAGCCTGGGGGAGTCACGGGTAGCCAGGGAAAGTCACGGGTAGCCAGAGGGAGTCACGGGTAGCCAGGGGGAGTCACGGGTAGCCAGGGGGAGTCACGGGTAGCCAGGGGGAGTCACGGGTAGCCAGAGGGAGTCACGGGTAGCCAGAGGGAGTCACGGGTAGCCAGAGGGAGTCACGGGTAGCCAGGGGGAGTCACGGGTAGCCAGGGGGAGTCACGGGTGGATAGGGGGAGTCACGGGTAGCCAGGGGGAGTCACGGGTAGCCAGAGGGAGTCACGGGTAGCCTGGGGGAGTCACGGGTAGATAGGGGCAGTCACGGGTAGCCAGAGGGAGTCACGGGTAGCCAGAGGGAGTCACGGGTGGATAGGGGGAGTCACGGGTAGCCAGTGGGTGTCACGGGTAGCCAGAGGGAGTCACGGGTGGATAGGGGGAGTCACGGGTAGCCAGAGGGAGTCACGGGTGGATAGGGGGAGTCACGGGTAGCCAGGGGGAGTCACGGGTAGCCAGAGGGAGTCACGGGTAGCCTGGGGGAGTCACGGGTAGATAGGGGCAGTCACGGGTAGCCAGAGTGAGTCACGGGTAGCCAGAGGGAGTCACGGGTAGCCAGAGGGAGTCACGGGTAGCCAGAGGGAGTCACGGGTAGCCAGAGGGAGTCACGGGTAGCCAGAGGGAGTCACGGGTAGCCAGAGGGAGTCACAGGTGGATAGGGGCAGTCACGGGTAGCCAAGGGGAGTCACGGGTAGCCAGGGGGAGTCACGGGTAGCCAGGGGGAGTCACGGGTAGCCAGGGGGAGTCACGGGTGGATAGGGGGAGTCACGAGTAGCCAAAGTCACGCCTTTAGTTAATTATTAGTTAATTATTAACATTACGTGTTTTTTAAGTAAAAGGCATGTCTCTAATTCCAACCAATCAGACGAAGTCATTTGAACGAATTGGACAAACCAATCAGAGTGAGGGATGTATTCGTGGTAATATACTGTTTGGCCATAAGTAAACTTTAACCATTGACCGATCTCATTCTGATTGTTTTTTCACCATTTTTAGCGCTAGAATTTAGAACTTGGCGCAACGGAGACATAGCGTAAAAAGGCGGGAGATGAAGAAGATAAGACAACCAGCCAAGAGGCCTTCACGTCATCAAAATGTGGGCTGCTGTTGACAGGTGATATGACAGAGTGGGTGTGACCATTGGTGAAGGTCAGTCTGTGTCGAGGAGTGCCCAGCACAAGCCTAGGAGGGTATCTTCAGGTACAAAAACAGCCAGGCATAGGATTATCAAAGACTGCGTGATACCGGAAGATGTAAGGGTTGAGCAGGCGGTTGGGCGGGGGGGTGGGGGCATAGAGGAAGTGGTGGGCACAGGAGAGAGCAATGTTTGGGGACGGAATAGGGAAGGTGTGAGCACGGAATAGGGAAGGGGTGGGCACGGGATAGAGCAATGTTTGGGGACGGAATAGGGAAGGTGTGGGGACGGAATAGGGAAGGTGTGGGGACGGAATAGGGAAGGGGTGGGCACGGCATGGAGGAAGGGGTGGGATGGAATAGGGAACGTGTGGGTAGGGGGCAGAGGAAGGGTTGGGCACGGAATAGGGAAGGGGTGGGGACGGAATAGGGAAGGTGTGGGGACGGAATAGGGAAGGTGTGAGCGCGGGACAGAGGAAGGGGTGGGATGGAATAGGGAACGTGTGGGTAGGGGGCAAAGGAAGGGTTGGGCACGGAATAGGGAAGGGGTGGGCACGGAATAGGGAAGGGGTGGGCACAGGATAGAGCAATGTTTGGGGACGGAATGGGGAAGGTGTGGGGACGGACTAGGGAAGGGGTGGGCACGGGATGGAGGAAGGGGCGGGCTGGAATAGGGAACGTGTGGGTAGGGGGCAGAGGAAGGGTTGGGACGGAATAGGAAAGGGGTGGGGACGGAATAGGGAAGGGGTGGGCACAGGATAGAGCAATGTTTGGGGACGGAATGGGGAAGGTGTGGGGACGGACTAGGGAAGGGGTGGGCACGGGATAGAGCAATGTTGGGGACGGAATAGGGAAGGTGTGGGGACGGAATAGGGAAGGTGTGAGCGCGGGACAGAGGAAGGGGTGGGATGGAATAGGGAACGTGTGGGTAGGGGGCAAAGGAAGGGTTGGGCACGGAATAGGGAAGGGGTGGGCACGGGATAGAGCAATGTTTGGGGACGGAATAGGGAAGGTGTGGGGACGGAATAGGGAAGGGGTGGGCACGGGATGGAGGAAGGGGCGGGCTGGAATAGGGAACGTGTGGGTAGGGGGCAGAGGAAGGGTTGGGACGGAATAGGAAAGGGGTGGGGACGGAATAGGGAAGGGGTGGGCACAGGATAGAGCAATGTTTGGGGACGGAATGGGGAAGGTGTGGGGACGGACTAGGGAAGGGGTGGGCACGGGATAGAGCAATGTTGGGGACGGAATAGGGAAGGTGTGGGGACGGAATAGGGAAGGGGTGGGAACGGGACAGAGGGAGGGGCGGGATGGAATAGGGAACGTGTGGGTAGGGGGCAGAGGAAGGGTTGGGGACGGAATAAGGAAGGTGTGGGGACGGAATAGGGAAGGGGTGGGAACGGGACAGAGGGAGGGGCGGGATGGAATAGGGAACGTGTGGGTAGGGGGCAGAGGAAGGGTTGGGGACGGAATAAGGAAGGTGTGGGGACGGAATAGGGAAGGGGTGGGCACGGAATAGGGAAGGGGTGGGCACGGAATGGAGGAAGGGGTGGGGACGAAATAGGGAAGGTGTGGGTAGGGGACAGAGGAAGGGGCAGGATGGAATAGAGAAGGTGCGGGCACGGGACAGAGGAAGGGGCGGGATGGAATAGGGAACGTGTGGGGACGGAATAGAGAAGGTGCGGGTAGGGGGCAGAGGAAGGAGCGGGATGGAATAGGGAAGGGGTGGGCACGGGATAGGGAAGGGGTGGGCACGGGATGGAGGAAGGGGTGGGGACGGAATAGGGAAGGTGTGGTTAGGGGACAGAGGAAGAGGTGGGGACGGAATAGGGGAGGTGCGGGTAGGGGGCAGAGGAAGGGGCGGGATGGAATAGGGAAGGGGTGGGCACGGGATGGAGGAAGGGGTGGGGACGGAATAGGGAAGGTGTGGTTAGGGGACAGAGGAAGAGGTGGGGACGGAATAGGGAAGGGCTGGGGACGGAATAGGGAAGGTGTGGTTAGGGGACAGAGGAAGGGCTGGGGACGGAATAGGGAAGGGCTGGGGACGGAATAGGGAAGGGCTGGGGACGGAATAGGGAAGGGCTGGGGACGGAATAGGGAAGGAGTGGGCACAGAATAGGGAAGGTGTGAGCATGGGACAGAGGAAGGGGTGGGATGGAATAAGGAAGGTGTGGGTAGGGGACAGAGGAATGCGTGGGAATGGAATAGGGAAGGTGTGGGCATGGAATAGCTTGGTCATTCCGCTTGTAGCAAATAGGGAAATTCTAGTGTTATATGGTGTTATGTTATATCGGTTTTATCTTTTAATGTTTCACATTCCAGCATGCTAGCATAATATCGCTTGGCCTGGACTCATTATGCTAGCCGTGACCTTGACTTTGAGTTAGAGCCCAATGCTAACTGACTCCAGTAATCTTTTGGCACTTATCAAGGTCAAAGAACGCAATAACAATGGTAATAAATATGATAAAAAACAAAAACGAAACTAACCCTTGACGCCTGAAGCGCATTGGCGAGATGACTAATTGTCAGTGGTTGCCAAGCGCTAACCGTGTTTGTTTGACGACTCGCACCAGGAGATCAATGGGCCAATTTCCTGGTGAAAAGGGACCGCGAGAAAGGGCGAGACGTAGAGAGCGCTGGGGGAAGCCAACATGGGGTAGCAATGTAGGACAGATCGGCTATGGCTACCATGGGATCGCGCAAATGAGGAGGGCTTTGTATGTGACATAAGAGGGAGTATATGATATTGAATAAAGCCGAGGATGTCATTTTTGGCATTGAGTGAAAGGTAAGCAGTGTGATTGTCACGACGTGGGATAACATGTTCTGACACATCTTTAATAATAATAATGTCATTAATGATGAAGTTTAATTGGTTACGTATAATAAATATCAGTTTAACAAATACACACACCCACACACAGACAAACAAAACTCCGAACTGCTACTTCGGCTATCCCGACACTTTCTGTCTAACTAATTCCCAGTTATAAATAAATCGGATATATTGTCCAATGTTCAGCCGAATATGAATGAAGAAGTCTTCGATCATCCGTGACCGAAAAACCAAAATATCTCTGTCGTTGGTTCACTGATATTTCGGTGGAAACAATGGCGGCAGCGATGGCGACAACATATATAACATAAATATAACAGAAATGTCTTTTCCAGTGAACATATCTTGAAGCCCTGTGACTGTAGGCGCGTCGTCTGGCTTGGATTGCCCCAGATAAACACGGCTATCCTTGAACTACAGGTGTCCTTTACCCCTCCGGGCGGCGCAGCACCCAGTAAGCATCCTCAATGGACATTACGCTGGAGCTGGATGGCCAGCCTCTGAAAAGGCCGAGATGGGCCTCCACGGCCAACTTTCTATTCCACAGGCATTAGGTCCTATTTCTATTGGTGTTGCGGATCACACGAGACGGCTGAGCGGGGTGGGGTGGCGGAGGACTGACTCGGGGGTGGCGGAGACCTGACTGGGGGTGGCGGAGCACTGACTCGGGGGTGGCGGAGGACTGACTGTTGTGCGGAGGAGGATGCCGGCGGAAGGACACCGTGCCCTAACCAAGGTGCTCTAAGGCCCATGTGAGCGGCAAAGGAAGCGTCTCATTAAGGCAAGGTCATGACAAGGTCATGGAAAAGGGTAGGACCTAAAAGCCGCGTCAATTACGCCGTAGTGTGAATCCCCTTCCCCATTAGAGGTGCCATCTCCCTGTTTCCACCTCCTCGTCCCCCCCCCTCCCCCTCCTATTCCACCCTTGCATAATGTGACTTATTGCACCCCGAGTGTCTTCCACACCCCCTTCCCCATCTCTGTTTTTCAATCCCTTGGCAAAGCGTCACAACTCATCATATTCCAGGTTCATCTTACTTCCTTTCATTCTCTTCGCGCCCCTTCCATACCGTGTGGACAGCCCGGGAGGACGGCATTCTCTTCGCGCCCCTTCCATACCGTGTGGACAGCCCGGGAGGACGGCATTCTCTTCGCGCCCCTTCCATACCGTGTGGACAGCCCGGGAGGACGGCATTCTCTTCGCGCCCCTTCCATACCGTGTGGACAGCCCGGGAGGACGGCATTCTCTTCGCGCCCCTTCCATACCGTGTGGACAGCCCGGGAGGACGGCATTCTCTTCGCGCCCCTTCCATACCGTGTGGACAGCCCGGGAGGACGGCATTCACTTCGCGCCCCTTCCATACCGTGTGGACAGCCCGGGAGGACGGCATTCTCTTCGCGCCCCTTCCATACCGTGTGGACAGCCCGGGAGGACGGCATTCTCTTCGCGCCCCTTCCATACCGTGTGGACAGCCCGGGAGGACGGCATTCACTTCGCGCCCCTTCCATACCGTGTGGACAGCCCGGGAGGACGGCATTCTCTTCGCGCCCCTTCCATACCGTGTGGACAGCCCGGGAGGACGGCATTCACTTCGCGCCTCTTCCATACCGTGTGGACAGCCCGGGAGGACGGCATTCTCTTCGCGCCTCTTCCATACCGTGTGGACAGCCCGGGAGGACGGCATTCACTTCGCGCCCCTTCCATACCGTGTGGACAGCCCGGGAGGACGGCATTCACTTCGCGCCTCTTCCATACCGTGTGGACAGCCCGGGAGGACGGCATTCTCTTCGCGCCCCTTCCATACCGTGTGGACAGCCCGGGAGGACGGCATTCTCTTCGCGCCTCTTCCATACCGTGTGGACAGCCCGGGAGGACGGCATTCACTTCGCGCCCCTTCCATACCGTGTGGACAGCCCGGGAGGACGGCATTCACTTCGCGCCTCTTCCATACCGTGTGGACAGCCCGGGAGGACGGCATTCTCTTCGCGCCCCTTCCATACCGTGTGGACAGCCCGGGAGGACGGCATTCACTTCGCGCCCCTTCCATACCGTGTGGACAGCCCGGGAGGACGGCATTCTCTTCGCGCCCCTTCCATACCGTGTGGACAGCCCGGGAGGACGGCATTCTCTTCGCGCCCCTTCCATACCGTGTGGACAGCCCGGGAGGACGGCATTCTCTTCGCGCCCCTTCCATACCGTGTGGACAGCCCGGGAGGACGGCATTCTCTTCGCGCCCCTTCCATACCGTGTGGACAGCCCGGGAGGACGGCATTCTCTTCGCGCCCCTTCCATACCGTGTGGACAGCCCGGGAGGACGGCATTCTCTTCGCGCCTCTTCCATACCGTGTGGACAGCCCGGGAGGACGGCATTCTCTTCGCGCCCCTTCCATACCGTGTGGACAGCCCGGGAGGACGGCATTCTCTTCGCGCCCCTTCCATACCGTGTGGACAGCCCGGGAGGACGGCATTCTCTTCGCGCCCCTTCCATACCGTGTGGACAGCCCGGGAGGACGGCATTCTCTTCGCGCCCCTTCCATACCGTGTGGACAGCCCGGGAGGACGGCATTCTCTTCGCGCCCCTTCCATACCGTGTGGACAGCCCGGGAGGACGGCATTCTCTTCGCGCCCCTTCCATACCGTGTGGACAGCCCGGGAGGACGGCATTCTCTTCGCGCCCCTTCCATACCGTGTGGACAGCCCGGGAGGACGGCATTCTCTTCGCGCCCCTTCCATACCGTGTGGACAGCCCGGGAGGACGGCATTCACTTCGCGCCCCTTCCATACCGTGTGGACAGCCCGGGAGGACGGCATTCACTTCGCGCCCCTTCCATACCGTGTGGACAGCCCGGGAGGACGGCATTCTCTTCGCGCCCCTTCCATACCGTGTGGACAGCCCGGGAGGACGGCATTCTCTTCGCGCCTCTTCCATACCGTGTGGACAGCCCGGGAGGACGGCATTCTCTTCGCGCCCCTTCCATACCGTGTGGACAGCCTGGGAGGACGGCATTCTCTTCGCGCCCCTTCCATACCGTGTGGACAGCCCGGGAGGACGGCATTCTCTTCGCGCCCCTTCCATACCGTGTGGACAGCCCGGGAGGACGGCATTCTCTTCGCGCCTCTTCCATACCGTGTGGACAGCCCGGGAGGACGGCATTCTCTTCGCGCCCCTTCCATACCGTGTGGACAGCCCGGGAGGACGGCATTCTCTTCGCGCCCCTTCCATACCGTGTGGACAGCCCGGGAGGACGGCATTCTCTTCGCGCCCCTTCCATACCGTGTGGACAGCCCGGGAGGACGGCATTCACTTCGCGCCCCTTCCATACCGTGTGGACAGCCCGGGAGGACGGCATTCACTTCGCGCCTCTTCCATACCGTGTGGACAGCCCGGGAGGACGGCATTCTCTTCGCGCCCCTTCCATACCGTGTGGACAGCCCGGGAGGACGGCATTCTCTTCGCGCCCCTTCCATACCGTGTGGACAGCCCGGGAGGACGGCATTCACTTCGCGCCCCTTCCATACCGTGTGGACAGCCCGGGAGGACGGCATTCACTTCGCGCCCCTTCCATACCGTGTGGACAGCCCGGGAGGACGGCATTCTCTTCGCGCCCCTTCCATACCGTGTGGACAGCCCGGGAGGACGGCATTCTCTTCGCGCCTCTTCCATACCGTGTGGACAGCCCGGGAGGACGGCATTCTCTTCGCGCCCCTTCCATACCGTGTGGACAGCCCGGGAGGACGGCATTCACTTCGCGCCCCTTCCATACCGTGTGGACAGCCCGGGAGGACGGCATTCTCTTCGCGCCCCTTCCATACCGTGTGGACAGCCCGGGAGGACGGCATTCTCTTCGCGCCTCTTCCATACCGTGTGGACAGCCCGGGAGGACGGCATTCTCTTCGCGCCCCTTCCATACCGTGTGGACAGCCCGGGAGGACGGCATTCTCTTCGCGCCCCTTCCATACCGTGTGGACAGCCCGGGAGGACGGCATTCTCTTCGCGCCCCTTCCATACCGTGTGGACAGCCCGGGAGGACGGCATTCTCTTCGCGCCCCTTCCATACCGTGTGGACAGCCCGGGAGGACGGCATTCTCTTCGCGCCCCTTCCATACCGTGTGGACAGCCCGGGAGGACGGCATTCTCTTCGCGCCCCTTCCATACCGTGTGGACAGCCCGGGAGGACGGCATTCACTTCGCGCCCCTTCCATACCGTGTGGACAGCCCGGGAGGACGGCATTCTCTTCGCGCCCCTTCCATACCGTGTGGACAGCCCGGGAGGACGGCATTCTCTTCGCGCCCCTTCCATACCGTGTGGACAGCCCGGGAGGACGGCATTCTCTTCGCGCCCCTTCCATACCGTGTGGACAGCCCGGGAGGACGGCATTCTCTTCGCGCCCCTTCCATACCGTGTGGACAGCCCGGGAGGACGGCATTCTCTTCGCGCCCCTTCCATACCGTGTGGACAGCCCGGGAGGACGGCATTCTC
The DNA here is from genome assembly GCA_964019135.1 of Arenicola marina. NCBI lineage: Eukaryota > Metazoa > Annelida > Polychaeta > Arenicolidae > Arenicola > Arenicola marina. The sequence continues at coordinate 37,809,303 of OZ025259.1, read as the reverse complement.
TTCGCGCCCCTTCCATACCGTGTGGACAGCCCGGGAGGACGGCATTCTCTTCGCGCCCCTTCCATACCGTGTGGACAGCCCGGGAGGACGGCATTCTCTTCGCGCCCCTTCCATACCGTGTGGACAGCCCGGGAGGACGGCATTCTCTTCGCGCCCCTTCCATACCGTGTGGACAGCCCGGGAGGACGGCATTCACTTCGCGCCCCTTCCATACCGTGTGGACAGCCCGGGAGGACGGCATTCTCTTCGCGCCCCTTCCATACCGTGTGGACAGCCCGGGAGGACGGCATTCACTTCGCGCCCCCTCCATACCGTGTGGACAGCCCGGGAGGACGGCATTCTCTTCGCGCCCCTTCCATACCGTGTGGACAGCCCGGGAGGACGGCATTCACTTCGCGCCTCTTCCATACCGTGTGGACAGCCCGGGAGGACGGCATTCTCTTCGCGCCTCTTCCATACCGTGTGGACAGCCCGGGAGGACGGCATTCACTTCGCGCCCCTTCCATACCGTGTGGACAGCCCGGGAGGACGGCATTCACTTCGCGCCTCTTCCATACCGTGTGGACAGCCCGGGAGGACGGCATTCTCTTCGCGCCCCTTCCATACCGTGTGGACAGCCCGGGAGGACGGCATTCTCTTCGCGCCTCTTCCATACCGTGTGGACAGCCCGGGAGGACGGCATTCACTTCGCGCCCCTTCCATACCGTGTGGACAGCCCGGGAGGACGGCATTCACTTCGCGCCTCTTCCATACCGTGTGGACAGCCCGGGAGGACGGCATTCTCTTCGCGCCCCTTCCATACCGTGTGGACAGCCCGGGAGGACGGCATTCACTTCGCGCCCCTTCCATACCGTGTGGACAGCCCGGGAGGACGGCATTCTCTTCGCGCCCCTTCCATACCGTGTGGACAGCCCGGGAGGACGGCATTCTCTTCGCGCCCCTTCCATACCGTGTGGACAGCCCGGGAGGACGGCATTCTCTTCGCGCCCCTTCCATACCGTGTGGACAGCCCGGGAGGACGGCATTCTCTTCGCGCCCCTTCCATACCGTGTGGACAGCCCGGGAGGACGGCATTCTCTTCGCGCCCCTTCCATACCGTGTGGACAGCCCGGGAGGACGGCATTCTCTTCGCGCCTCTTCCATACCGTGTGGACAGCCCGGGAGGACGGCATTCTCTTCGCGCCCCTTCCATACCGTGTGGACAGCCCGGGAGGACGGCATTCTCTTCGCGCCCCTTCCATACCGTGTGGACAGCCCGGGAGGACGGCATTCTCTTCGCGCCCCTTCCATACCGTGTGGACAGCCCGGGAGGACGGCATTCTCTTCGCGCCCCTTCCATACCGTGTGGACAGCCCGGGAGGACGGCATTCTCTTCGCGCCCCTTCCATACCGTGTGGACAGCCCGGGAGGACGGCATTCTCTTCGCGCCCCTTCCATACCGTGTGGACAGCCCGGGAGGACGGCATTCTCTTCGCGCCCCTTCCATACCGTGTGGACAGCCCGGGAGGACGGCATTCTCTTCGCGCCCCTTCCATACCGTGTGGACAGCCCGGGAGGACGGCATTCACTTCGCGCCCCTTCCATACCGTGTGGACAGCCCGGGAGGACGGCATTCACTTCGCGCCCCTTCCATACCGTGTGGACAGCCCGGGAGGACGGCATTCTCTTCGCGCCCCTTCCATACCGTGTGGACAGCCCGGGAGGACGGCATTCTCTTCGCGCCTCTTCCATACCGTGTGGACAGCCCGGGAGGACGGCATTCTCTTCGCGCCCCTTCCATACCGTGTGGACAGCCCGGGAGGACGGCATTCTCTTCGCGCCCCTTCCATACCGTGTGGACAGCCCGGGAGGACGGCATTCTCTTCGCGCCCCTTCCATACCGTGTGGACAGCCCGGGAGGACGGCATTCTCTTCGCGCCTCTTCCATACCGTGTGGACAGCCCGGGAGGACGGCATTCTCTTCGCGCCCCTTCCATACCGTGTGGACAGCCCGGGAGGACGGCATTCTCTTCGCGCCCCTTCCATACCGTGTGGACAGCCCGGGAGGACGGCATTCTCTTCGCGCCCCTTCCATACCGTGTGGACAGCCCGGGAGGACGGCATTCACTTCGCGCCCCTTCCATACCGTGTGGACAGCCCGGGAGGACGGCATTCACTTCGCGCCTCTTCCATACTGTGTGGACAGCCCGGGAGGACGGCATTCTCTTCGCGCCCCTTCCATACCGTGTGGACAGCCCGGGAGGACGGCATTCTCTTCGCGCCCCTTCCATACCGTGTGGACAGCCCGGGAGGACGGCATTCACTTCGCGCCCCTTCCATACCGTGTGGACAGCCCGGGAGGACGGCATTCACTTCGCGCCCCTTCCATACCGTGTGGACAGCCCGGGAGGACGGCATTCTCTTCGCGCCCCTTCCATACCGTGTGGACAGCCCGGGAGGACGGCATTCTCTTCGCGCCTCTTCCATACCGTGTGGACAGCCCGGGAGGACGGCATTCTCTTCGCGCCCCTTCCATACCGTGTGGACAGCCCGGGAGGACGGCATTCACTTCGCGCCCCTTCCATACCGTGTGGACAGCCCGGGAGGACGGCATTCTCTTCGCGCCCCTTCCATACCGTGTGGACAGCCCGGGAGGACGGCATTCTCTTCGCGCCTCTTCCATACCGTGTGGACAGCCCGGGAGGACGGCATTCTCTTCGCGCCCCTTCCATACCGTGTGGACAGCCCGGGAGGACGGCATTCTCTTCGCGCCCCTTCCATACCGTGTGGACAGCCCGGGAGGACGGCATTCTCTTCGCGCCCCTTCCATACCGTGTGGACAGCCCGGGAGGACGGCATTCTCTTCGCGCCCCTTCCATACCGTGTGGACAGCCCGGGAGGACGGCATTCTCTTCGCGCCCCTTCCATACCGTGTGGACAGCCCGGGAGGACGGCATTCTCTTCGCGCCCCTTCCATACCGTGTGGACAGCCCGGGAGGACGGCATTCACTTCGCGCCCCTTCCATACCGTGTGGACAGCCCGGGAGGACGGCATTCTCTTCGCGCCCCTTCCATACCGTGTGGACAGCCCGGGAGGACGGCATTCTCTTCGCGCCCCTTCCATACCGTGTGGACAGCCCGGGAGGACGGCATTCTCTTCGCGCCCCTTCCATACCGTGTGGACAGCCCGGGAGGACGGCATTCTCTTCGCGCCCCTTCCATACCGTGTGGACAGCCCGGGAGGACGGCATTCTCTTCGCGCCCCTTCCATACCGTGTGGACAGCCCGGGAGGACGGCATTCTCTTCGCGCCCCTTCCATACCGTGTGGACAGCCCGGGAGGACGGCATTCTCTTCGCGCCCCTTCCATACCGTGTGGACAGCCCGGGAGGACGGCATTCTCTTCGCGCCCCTTCCATACCGTGTGGACAGCCCGGGAGGACGGCATTCTCTTCGCGCCCCTTCCATACCGTGTGGACAGCCCGGGAGGACGGCATTCTCTTCGCGCCCCTTCCATACCGTGTGGACAGCCCGGGAGGACGGCATTCTCTTCGCGCCCCTTCCATACCGTGTGGACAGCCCGGGAGGACGGCATTCTCTTCGCGCCCCTTCCATACCGTGTGGACAGCCCGGGAGGACGGCATTCTCTTCGCGCCCCTTCCATACCGTGTGGACAGCCCGGGAGGACGGCATTCTCTTCGCGCCTCTTCCATACCGTGTGGACAGCCCGGGAGGACGGCATTCTCTTCGCGCCCCTTCCATACCGTGTGGACAGCCCGGGAGGACGGCATTCTCTTCGCGCCCCTTCCATACCGTGTGGACAGCCCGGGAGGACGGCATTCTCTTCGCGCCCCTTCCATACCGTGTGGACAGCCCGGGAGGACGGCATTCTCTTCGCGCCTCTTCCATACCGTGTGGACAGCCCGGGAGGACGGCATTCTCTTCGCGCCCCTTCCATACCGTGTGGACAGCCCGGGAGGACGGCATTCTCTTCGCGCCCCTTCCATACCGTGTGGACAGCCCGGGAGGACGGCATTCTCTTCGCGCCCCTTCCATACCGTGTGGACAGCCCGGGAGGACGGCATTCTCTTCGCGCCCCTTCCATACCGTGTGGACAGCCCGGGAGGACGGCATTCTCTTCGCGCCCCTTCCATACCGTGTGGACAGCCCGGGAGGACGGCATTCTCTTCGCGCCCCTTCCATACCGTGTGGACAGCCCGGGAGGACGGCATTCTCTTCGCGCCCCTTCCATACCGTGTGGACAGCCCGGGAGAATTTAATATTTCGTCATATGTCTTTCGCTTGTGTTTGTCTCGGTGTCACGATAACTGTCGATCGCATTGTGATATCGTTAATATTGTGCCTAGAGAGCTGCCGTTTGGGGGATGGAGGCCCTGCACTGGGCGGCCCCGGGGGGAGGGAGGCCCTGCACTGGGCGGCCCCTGGGGGAGGGAGGCCCTGCACTGGGCGGCCCCTGGGGGAGGGATGCCCTGCACTGGGCGGCCCCTGGGGGATGGAGGCCCTGCACTGGGCGGCCCCTGGGGGAGGGAGGCCCTGCACTGGGCGGTATGGAAGCGGCCCCTGGGGGAGAGAGGCCCTGCACTGGGCGGCCCCTGGGGGAGAGAGGCCCTGCACTGGGCGGCCCCTGGGGAGGAAAGGCCCTGCACTGGGCGGCCCCTGGGGGAGAGAGGCCCTGCACTGGGCGGCCCCGGGGGGAGGGAGGCCCTGCACTGGGCGGCCCCTGGGGGATGGAGGCCCTGCACTGGGCGGCCCCTGGGGGAGGGAGGCCCTGCACTGGGCGGCCCCCGGGGGAGGGAGGCCCTGCACTGGGCGGCCCCTGGGGGAGGGATGGCCTGCACTGGGCGGCCCCTGGGGGAGGGATGCCCTGCACTGGGCGGCCCCTGTGGGAGGGAGGCCCTGCACTGGGCGGTATGGAAGCGGCCCCTGGGGGAGAGAGGCCCTGCACTGGGCGGCCCCTGGGGGAAAGAGGCCCTGCACTGGGCGGCCCCTGGGGGCGAGAGGCCCTGCACTGGGCGGCCCCTGGGGGAGAGAAGCCCTGCACTGGGCGGCCCCTGGGGGAGGGAGGCCCTACACTGGGCGGCCCCTGGGGGATGGAGGCCCTGCACTGGGCGGCCCCTGGGGGAGGGAGGCCCTGCACTGGGCGGCCCCTGGGGGAAGGATGCCCTGCACTGGGCGGCCCCTGGGGGATGGAGGCCCTGCACTGGGCGGCCCCTGGGGGAGGGAGGCCCTGCACTGGGCGGTATGGAAGCGGCCCCTGGGGGAGAGAGGCCCTGCACTGGGCGGCCCCTGGGGGAGAGAGGCCCTGCACTGGGCGGCCCCTGGGGGAGAGAGGCCCTGCACTGGGCGGCCCCTGGGGGAGAGAGGCCCTGCACTGGGCGGCCCCTGGGGGAGGGAGGCCTTGCACTGGGCGGCCCCTGGGGGAGGGAGGCCCTGCACTGGGCGGCCCCTGGGGGAGAGATGCCCTGCTCTGGGCGGCCCCTGGGGGATGGAGGCCCTGCACTGGGCGGCCCCTGGGGGAGGGAGGCCCTGCACTGGGGGCCCCTGGGAGAGGGATGCCCTGCACTGGGCGGCCCCTCGGGTCTATACTCCACCCATTCCAGGCTGCCAAATGGAGTCTCTTAGTCTTGCCCGTGATATCCATTTACCACAAGTTTTCAACTTAGTGGTAAACGTCATTAGTTTGTGTGCTTTGCGCTGCTTTGCCATAGGTAGCAGTGCCGCGACAGACTTATGTGGTATCCGGGGATAGACACGTTTGCCACATCACAGCCGAAACGGCGATGTTTATCAGGTTTCTGAATTCATAGAATGAAGAATGTGTTTTCTGGAAATTTTGATATAAATTTCGCGTGGGCTTAGTTTTGGCGAGAAAGAGTTCGATGTGCAACTTTAAATCAATTGAACATATGATTAACGCAATTGCGAATATTTCAAATTCGGTGCTATATAGAAATATAACGATTTAAAGTTATGTTCAATTCATTTCAACATATCATTAAATGATGGGATCTCTAAATGTTTGGACCTATGTGCAGTTATTGAAAGATATATCGAATTGAATCAATCATGTGCAAATATTTGGGCATAGGTGCACATATTTAGAGATATGTGCAAATGTGTGCAGTGAAGTGGATACATGGTTATGCCCCTGTCCTCGGGGTCAGCGGGGGGTCAGCGGGCAGTCACTCTTCACAGGGTCACTTTGCCTCTGGCGAGTCTCGCGCTCTCTCATGATTGGCTGAGTGTTGTCCGGCTCTGTGCAGTCGGCGATCAGGATAGGGTTGTCTGGGAGTTGGAGAGTTGGAGATCAGTTGTGTATGTGATATGAAGAACAGAATCAAGATAAATACCGCTGCCTTGTGTGTGGTGCATTGTAGTCTAGAGAAGGCCGCACGACGACAAATCGTCGCGACAGTATTTGAAGATAAAGGGGCTTGCCGTACGCATGCAGTCTCTTGTCTCTAAGTGGTGGCGACAGTATTTGAAGATAAAGGGGCTTGCCGTACGCATGCAGTCTCTTGTCTCTAAGTGGTGGCGACAGTATTTGAAGATAAAGGGGCTTGCCGTACGCATGCAGTCTCTTGTCTCTAAGTGGTGACGACAGTATTTGAAGATAAAGGGGCTTGCCGTACGCATGCAGTCTCTTGTCTCTAAGTGGTGGCGACAGTATTTGAAGATAAAGGGGCTTGCCGTACGCATGCAGTCTCTTGTCTCTAAGTGGTGACGACAGTATTTGAAGATAAAGGGGCTTGCCGTACGCATGCAGTCTCTTGTCTCTAAGTGGTGGCGACAGTATTTGAAGATAAAGGGGCTTGCCGTACGCATGCAGTCTCTTGTCTCTAAGTGGTGGCGACAGTATTTGAAGATAAAGGGGCTTGCCGTACGCATGCAGTCTCTTGTCTCTAAGTGGTGGCGACAGTATTTGAAGATAAAGGGGCTTGCCGTACGCATGCAGTCTCTTGTCTCTAAGTGGTGGCGACAGTATTTGAAGATAAAGGGGCTTGCCGTACGCATGCAGTCTCTTGTCTCTAAGTGGTGGCGACAGTATTTGAAGATCAAAGGGCTTGCCGTACGCATGCAGTCTGTTGTCTCTAAGTGGTGGCGACAGTATTTGAAGATAAAGGGGCTTGCCGTACGCATGCAGTCTCTTGTCTCTAAGTGGTGGCGACAGTATTTGAAGATAAAGGGGCTTGCCGTACGCATGCAGTCTCTTGTCTCTAAGTGGTGGCGACAGTATTTGAAGATCAAGGGGCTTGCCGTACGCATGCAGTCTCTTGTCTCTAAGTGGTGGCGACAGTATTTGAAGATAAAGGGGTTGCCGTACGCATGCAGTCTGTTGTCTCTAAGTGGTGGCGACAGTATTTAAAGATAAAGGGGCTTGCCGTACGCATGCAGTCTGTTGTCTCTAAGTGGTGGCGACAGTATTTGAAGATAAAGGGCATGCCGTACGCATGCAGTCTCTTGTCTCTCAGTGGTGACGACAGTATTTGAAGATAAAGGGGCTTGCCGTACGCATGCAGTCTGTTGTCTCTAAGTGGTGGCGACAGTATTTGAAGATAAAGGGGCTTGCCGTACGCATGCAGTCTGTTGTCTCTAAGTGGTGGCGACAGTATTTGAAGATAAAGGGGCTTGCCGTACGCATGCAGTCTCTTGTCTCTAAGTGGTGGCGACAGTATTTGAAGATAAAGGGGCTTGCCGTACGCATGCAGTCTGTTGTCTCTAAGTGGTGGCGACAGTATTTGAAGATAAAGGGGCTTGCCGTACGCATGCAGTCTGTTGTCTCTAAGTGGTGGCGACAGTATTTGAAGATAAAGGGGCTTGCCGTACGCATGCAGTCTCTTGTCTCTAAGTGGTGGCGACAGTATATGAAGATAAAGGGGCTTGCCGTACGCATGCAGTCTCTTGTCTCTAAGTGGTGGCGACAGTATTTGAAGATCAAGGGGCTTGCCGTACGCATGCAGTCTCTTGTCTCTAAGTGGTGGCGACAGTATTTGAAGATAAAGGGGCTTGCCGTACGCATGCAGTCTCTTGTCTCTAAGTGGTGGCGACAGTATTTGAAGATAAAGGGGCTTGCCGTACGCATGCAGTCTCTTGTCTCTAAGTGGTGGCGACAGTATTTGAAGATAAAGGGGCTTGCCGTACGCATGCAGTCTGTTGTCTCTAAGTGGTGGCGACAGTATTTGAAGATAAAGGGGCTTGCCGTACGCATGCAGTCTCTTGTCTCTAAGTGGTGGCGACAGTATTTGAAGATAAAGGGGCTTGCCGTACGCATGCAGTCTCTTGTCTCTAAGTGGTGGCGACAGTATTTGAAGATCAAGGGGCTTGCCGTACGAATGCAGTCTCTTGTCTCTAAGTGGTGGCGACAGTATTTGAAGATAAAAGGGTTGCCGTACGCATGCAGTCTGTTGTCTCTAAGTGGTGGCGACAGTATTTGAAGATAAAGGGGCTTGCCGTACGCATGCAGTCTCTTGTCTCTAAGTGGTGACGACAGTATTTGAAGATAAAGGGGCTTGCCGTACGCATGCAGTCTGTTGTCTCTAAGTGGTGGCGACAGTATTTGAAGATAAAGGGGCTTGCCGTACGCATGCAGTCTGTTGTCTCTAAGTGGTGGCGACAGTATTTGAAGATAAAGGGGCTTGCCGTACGCATGCAGTCTCTTGTCTCTAAGTGGTGGCGACAGTATTTGAAGATAAAGGGGCTTGCCGTACGCATGCAGTCTCTTGTCTCTAAGTGGTGGCGACAGTATTTGAAGATAAAGGGGCTTGCCGTACGCATGCAGTCTGTTGTCTCTAAGTGGTGGCGACAGTATTTGAAGATAAAGGGGCTTGCCGTACGCATGCAGTCTCTTGTCTCTAAGTGGTGGCGACAGTATATGAAGATAAAGGGGCTTGCCGTACGCATGCAGTCTCTTGTCTCTAAGTGGTGGCGACAGTATTTGAAGATCAAGGGGCTTGCCGTACGCATGCAGTCTCTTGTCTCTAAGTGGTGGCGACAGTATTTGAAGATAAAGGGGCTTGCCGTACGCATGCAGTCTCTTGTCTCTAAGTGGTGGCGACAGTATTTGAAGATAAAGGGGCTTGCCGTACGCATGCAGTCTCTTGTCTCTAAGTGGTGGCGACAGTATTTGAAGATAAAGGGGCTTGCCGTACGCATGCAGTCTGTTGTCTCTAAGTGGTGGCGACAGTATTTGAAGATAAAGGGGCTTGCCGTACGCATGCAGTCTCTTGTCTCTAAGTGGTGGCGACAGTATTTGAAGATAAAGGGGCTTGCCGTACGCATGCAGTCTCTTGTCTCTAAGTGGTGGCGACAGTATTTGAAGATCAAGGGGCTTGCCGTACGAATGCAGTCTCTTGTCTCTAAGTGGTGGCGACAGTATTTGAAGATAAAGGGGTTGCCGTACGCATGCAGTCTGTTGTCTCTAAGTGGTGGCGACAGTATTTGAAGATAAAGGGGCTTGCCGTACGCATGCAGTCTCTTGTCTCTAAGTGGTGGCGACAGTATTTGAAGATAAAGGGGCTTGCCGTACGCATGCAGTCTCTTGTCTCTAAGTGGTGGCGACAGTATTTGAAGATAAAGGGGCTTGCCGTACGTATGCAGTCTCTTGTCTCTAAGTGGTGGCGACAGTATTTGAAGATAAAGGGGCTTGCCGTACTCATGCAGTCTCTTGTCTCTAAGTGGTGGCGACAGTATTTGAAGATAAAGGGGCTTGCCGTACGCATGCAGTCTCTTGTCTCTAAGTGGTGGCGACAGTATTTGAAGATAAAGGGGTTGCCGTACGCATGCAGTCTGTTGTCTCTAAGTGGTGGCGACAGTATTTGAAGATAAAGGGGCTTGCCGTACGCATGCAGTCTCTTGTCTCGAAGTGGTGGCGACAGTATTTGAAGATGAAGGGGCTTGCCGTACGCATGCAGTCTGTTGTCTCTAAGTGGTGGCGACAGTATTTGAAGATAAAGGGGCTTGCCGTACGCATGCAGTCTCTTGTCTCTAAGTGGTGGCGACAGTATTTGAAGATAAAGGGGCTTGCCGTACGCATGCAGTCTCTTGTCTCTAAGTGGTGGCGACAGTATTTGAAGATAAAGGGGCTTGCCGTACGCATGCAGTCTCTTGTCTCTAAGTGGTGGCGACAGTATTTGAAGATAAAGGGGCTTGCCGTACGCATGCAGTCTCTTGTCTCTAAGTGGTGGCGACAGTATTTGAAGATAAAGGGGCTTGCCGTACGCATGCAGTCTCTTGTCTCTAAGTGGTGGCGACAGTATTTGAAGATAAAGGGGCTTGCCGTACGCATGCAGTCTGTTGTCTCTAAGTGGTGGCGACAGTATTTGAAGATAAAGGGGCTTGCCGTACGCATGCAGTCTCTTGTCTCTAAGTGGTGGCGACAGTATTTGAAGATAAAGGGGCTTGCCGTACGCATGCAGTCTCTTGTCTCTAAGTGGTGGCGACAGTATTTGAAGATAAAGGGGCTTGCCGTACGCATGCAGTCTCTTGTCTCTAAGTGGTGGCGACAGTATTTGAAGATAAAGGGGCTTGCCGTACGCATGCAGTCTCTTGTCTCTAAGTGGTGGCGACAGTATTTGAAGATAAAGGGGCTTGCCGTACGCATGCAGTCTGTTGTCTCTAAGTGGTGGCGACAGTATTTGAAGATAAAGGGGCTTGCCGTACGCATGCAGTCTGTTGTCTCTAAGTGGTGGCGACAGTATTTGAAGATAAAGGGGCTTGCCGTACGCATATAGTCTCTTGTCTCTAAGTGGTGGCGACAGTATTTGAAGATAAAGGGGCTTGCCGTACGCATGCAGTCGGTTGTCTCTAAGTGGTGGTGACAGTATTTGAAGATAAAGGGGCTTGCCGTACGCATATAGTCTCTTGTCTCTAAGTGGTGGCGACAGTATTTGAAGATAAAGGGGCTTGCCGTACGCATGCAGTCGGTTGTCTCTAAGTGGTGGTGACAGTATTTGAAGATAAAGGGGCTTGCCGTACGCATGCAGTCTCTTGTCTCTAAGTGGTGGCGACAGTATTTGAAGATAAAGGTGCTTGCCGTACGCATGCAGTCTGTTGTCTCTAAGTGGTGGCGACAGTATTTGAAGATAAAGGGGCTTGCCGTACGCATATAGTCTCTTGTCTCTAAGTGGTGGCGACAGTATTTGAAGACAAAGGGGCTTGCCGTACGCATATAGTGTATTGTCTCTAAGTGGTGGCGACAGTATTTGAAGATAAAGGGGCTTGCCGTACGCATGCAGTCTCTTGTCTCTAAGTGGTGGCGACAGTATTTGAAGATAAAGGGGCTTGCCGTACGCATGCAGTCTCTTGTCTCTAAGTGGTGGCGACAGTATTTGAAGATAAAGGGGCTTGCCGTACGCATGCAGTCGGTTGTCTCTAAGTGGTGGCGACAGTATTTGAAGATAAAGGGGCTTGCCGTACGCATGCAGTCTCTTGTCTCTAAGTACTGGCGACAGTATTTGAAGATAAAGGGGCTTGCCGTACGCATATAGTCTCTTGTCTCTAAGTGGTGGCGACAGTATTTGAAGATAAATGGGCTTGCCGTACGCATATAGTGTCTTGTCTCTAAGTGGTGGCGACAGTATTTGAAGATAAAGGGGCTTGCCGTACGCATGCAGTCGGTTGTCTCTAAGTGGTGGCGACAGTATTTGAAGATAAAGGGGCTTGCCGTACGCATGCAGTCGGTTGTCTCTAAGTGGTGGCGACAGTATTTGAAGATAAAGGGGCTTGCCGTACGCATGCAGTCTGTTGTCTCTAAGTGGTGGCGACAGTATTTGAAGATCAAGGGGCTTGCCGTACGCATGCTGTCGGTTGTCTCTAAGTGGTGGCGACAGTATTTGAAGATAAAGGGGCTTGCCGTACGCATGCAGTCTGTTGTCTCTAAGTGGTGGCGACAGTATTTGAAGATAAAGGGGCTTGCCGTACGCATGCAGTCTGTTGTCTCTAAGTGGTGGCGACAGTATTTGAAGATAAAGGGGCTTGCCGTACGCATGCAGTCTCTTGTCTCTAAGTGGTGGCGACAGTATTTGAAGATAAAGGGGCTTGCCGTACGCATATAGTCTCTTGTCTCTAAGTGGTGGCGACAGTATTTGAAGATAAAGGGGCTTGCCGTACGCATATAGTCTGTTGTCTCTAAGTGGTGGCGACAGTATTTGAAGATAAAGGGGCTTGCCGTACGCATGCAGTCTCTTGTCTCTAAGTGGTGGCGACAGTATTTGAAGATAAAGGGGCTTGCCGTACGCATGCAGTCTGTTGTCTCTAAGTGGTGGCGACAGTATTTGAAGATAAAGGGGCTTGCCGTACGCATGCAGTCTGTTGTCTCTAAGTGGTGGCGACAGTATTTGAAGATAAAGGGGCTTGCCGTACGCATATAGTCTGTTGTCTCTAAGTGGTGGCGACAGTATTTGAAGATAAAGGGGCTTGCCGTACGCATATAGTCTGTTGTCTCTAAGTGGTGGCGACAGTATTTGAAGATCAAGGGGCTTGCCGTACGCATGCAGTCTGTTGTCTCTAAGTGGTGGCGACAGTATTTGAAGATAAAGGGGCTTGCCGTACGCATGCAGTCTCTTGTCTCTAAGTGGTGGCGACAGTATTTGAAGATAAAGGGGCTTGCCGTACGCATATAGTCTGTTGTCTCTAAGTGGTGGCGACAGTATTTGAAGATAAAGGGGCTTGCCGTACGCATGCGGTCTCTTGTCTCTAAGTGGTGGCGACAGTATTTGAAGATAAAGGGGCTTGCCGTACGCATGCAGTCTGTTGTCTCTGACTAAGTGGTGGCATGGATCGGACATGTATTTGCGCGGATCATCGCCCTTATTGAGACATTCTTGGCGGCGTTCCACCAGGCGGCGTGACGGACGCAGACCCTCGTGTCCGATCATTGCTCTCACATGGCCATGGTATTGACCCACCGTGGCATGGGGTCTGTCGTTGGCCGATCAAGCGGCTCATACTTTTTACGCTTTATTACCATTGATGAGATTTGGACGAGTTTCAATTTGCTTTATATAGCCTTGCAACAGCACAGTGATCATTAAAATGACGCGATAATCATCATTTATTTCGTTCCTTTTAGCCAAGATTTTGCTCCTTCGTCTTCGTTGGTTTTTGGGTGCCTGGCCGCGCCTCGTGCAGGGGCTACAGCGAACGGCTACACAAAGCTCCCGTGGGCATGATCAGACCGCCGCCATTTAGATCCTACTTTCCTCTACCGTGGCGTTGTTCTATTACGGCCTTGTCTCCACGTCATATCGCTCTGTTGCCACGTGCTCGGTCCTCCCAGGCCAGAGAAATTTGTCAAATAACCAACAATTTCTTCTAGGCCGGGTTTCCTCTAAGGTCCGTGAAGGTCAGTCGATACCGGCTCTGGCGCTCCAACCAATCGCGTGTTAGTGGCCCCTTCCGCGAGCGCCATCTGCCGGAGTATCTGGTAATAGGGCATCTGTCAGGGCGGGCGGCGGCGACGCCTGTGATTGGCCGGGTAATGTCTCACCTCAGAGGGCGCTGCTACCAGAGACACGGCCGTGTGTCTCCGTGTGCTTCATGCTCGCCTCTGTTCTTTGTGGCGAGAGCCTTGGGCCCACCCACCCAGCGGGGGGGGGGGGGTCACCCACCCGGCGGGGGGTGGTGGGGGGGGCATAGAGTGCTGAGCTGGGCCCACCCACCCGGCGGGGGAGGGGGCGCAGAGTGGGGGTATCGCCCAAATGTCACTCCTGCGCTGAGGAGGGTTCGCCTTTTACCAGAAATATGGAGACAACGTCATGAATCTTGTCATGTTCCTTGATAATATGACGGCGGCATGACCTTGTCCAGCCAGCCTGAGCCTAGACAGAGACAACCCTCAACGGTCTGCGCGCTGCCCAAGGCGGGCTAGTGGCGGCAGTGGGTGCTAGTGCTAGTGGCGGCAGTGGGTGCTAGAGGCGGCAGTGGGTGCTAGTGGTGGCAGTGGGTGCTAGTAGCGGCAGCGTGGGCTAGTAGGGGCAGTGGGTGCTAGTGGGGGCAATGGTGCTAGTGGTGGCGATGGGTGCTAGTGGTGGTAGTGTGTGCTAGTGGCAGTGGGTGCTGGTGGTGGCAGTGTGTGCTAGTGGCAGTGGGTGCTAGTAGTGGCAGTGGGTGCTGGTGGTGGCAGTGGGTGCTAGTGGCGGCAGTGGGTGCTAGTGGCGGCAGTGGGTGCTAGTGGTGGCAGTGGGTGCTAGTGGCGGCAGTGTGTGCTAGTGGTGGCAGTGTGTGCTAGTGGCAGTGGGTGCTAGTGGTGGCAGTGGGTGCTAGTGGTGGCAGTGGGTGCTAGTGGTGGCAGTGGGTGCTAGTGGTGGCAATGGGTGCTAGTAGTGGCAGTGGGTGCTAGTAGTGGCAGTGGGTGCTAGTGGTGGCAGTGGGTGCTAGTGGTGGCAGTGGGTGCTAGTGGCGGCAGTGGGTGCTAGTGGCGGCAGTGGGTGCTAGTGGCGGCAGTGGGTGCTAGTGGCGGCAGTGGGTGCTAGTGGTGGCAGTGGGTGCTAGTGGTGGCAGTGGGTGCTGGTGGTGGCAGTGTGTGCTAGTGGTGGCAGTGGGTGCTAGTGGTGGCAGTGGGTGCTAGTGGCGGCAGTGGGTGCTAGTGGCGGCAGTGGGTGCTAGTGGTGGCAGTGGGTGCTAGTGGCGGCAGTGGGTGCTAGTGGTGGCAGTGGGTGCTAGTGGCGGCAGTGTGTGCTAGTGGTGGCAGTGGGTGCTAGTGGTGGCAGTAGGTGCTAGTGGCGGCAGTGGGTGCTAGTGGTGGCAGTGTGTGCTAGTGGTGGCAGTGTGTGCTAGTGGCAGTGGGTGCTAGTGGCGGCAGTGGGTGCTAGTGGTGGCAGTGGGTGCTAGTGGTGGCAATGGGTGCTAGTGGTGGCAGTGGGTGCTAGTGGCAGTGGGTGCTAGTGGCGGCAGTGGGTCCTAGTGGTGGCAATGGGTGCTAGTGGTGGCAGTGGGTGCTAGTGGTGGCAATGGGTGCTAGTGGTGGCAGTGGGTGCTAGTGGTGGCAGTGGGTGTTAGTGGCAGTGGGTGCTAGTGGTGGCAGTGGGTGCTAGTGGTGGCAGTGGGTGCTAGTGGCGGCAGTGTGTGCTAGTGGTGGCAGTGGGTGCTAGTGGTGGCAGTTGGTGCTAGTGGCGGCAGTGGGTGCTAGTGGTGGCAGTGTGTGCTAGTGGTGGCAGTGGGTGCTAGTGGTGGCAGTGTGTGCTAGTGGCAGTGGGTGCTAGTGGCGGCAGTGGGTGCTAGTGGTGGCAGTGGGTGCTAGTGGTGGCAATGGGTGCTAGTGGTGGCAGTGGGTGCTAGTGGCAGTGGGTGCTAGTGGCGGCAGTGGGTCCTAGTGGTGGCAATGGGTGCTAGTGGTGGCAGTGGGTGCTAGTGGTGGCAATGGGTGCTAGTGGTGGCAGTGGGTGCTAGTGGTGGCAGTGGGTGCTAGTGGCAGTGGGTGCTAGTGGTGGCAGTGGGTGCTAGTGGTGGCAATGGGTGCTAGTGGTGGCAGTGGGTGCTAGTGGCAGTGGGTGCTAGTGGCGGCAGTGGGTCCTAGTGGTGGCAATGGGTGCTAGTGGTGGCAGTGGGTGCTAGTGGTGGCAGTGGGTGCTAGTGGTGGCAATGGGTGCTAGTGGTGGCAGTGGGTGCTAGTGGCAGTGGGTGCTAGTGGCGGCAGTGGGTCCTAGTGGTGGCAGTGGGTGCTAGTGGCGGCAATGGGTGCTAGTGGCGGCAGTGGGTGCTAGTGGTGGCAGTGGGTGCTAGTGGTGGCAGTGGGTGCTAGTGGCAGTGTGTGCTAGTGGCGGCAGTGGGTGCTAGTGGCGGCAGTGGGTGCTAGTGGTGGCAGTGGGTGCTAGTGGTGGCAGTGTGTGCTAGTGGCAGTGTGTGCTAGTGGCGGCAGGGGGTACTGGTGGTGGCAGTATGTGCTAGTGGTGGCAGTGGGTGCCAGTGGCAGCAGTGGGTGCTAGTAGTGGCAGTGGGTGCTAGTGGTGGCAGTGGGTGCTAGTGGTGGCAATGGGTGCTAGTGGCGGCAATGGGTGCTAGTGGTGGCAGTGGGTGCTTGTGGTGGCAATGGGTGCTAGTAGTGGCAGTGGGTGCTAGTGGTGGCAGTGGGTGCTAGTGGCAGTGGGTGCTAGTAGTGGCAGTGGGTGCTGGTGGTGGCAGTGTGTGCTAGTGGTGGCAGTGGGTGCTAGTGGTGGCAGTGGGTGCTAGTGGCGGCAGTGGGTGCTAGTGGCGGCAGTGGGTGCTAGTGGTGGCAGTGGGTGCTAGTGGCGGCAGTGGGTGCTAGTGGCAGTGGGTGCTAGTGGCGGCAGTGTGTGCTAGTGGTGGCAGTGGGTGCTAGTGGTGGCAGTAGGTGCTAGTGGCGGCAGTGGGTGCTAGTAGTGGCAGTGGGTCCTAGTGGTGGCAATGGGTGCTAGTAGTGGCAGTGGGTGCTAGTGGTGGCAGTGTGTGCTAGTGGCGGCAGGGGGTACTGGTGGTGGCAGTATGTGCTAGTGGTGGCAGTGGGTCCTAGTGGTGGCAATGGGTGCTAGTAGTGGCAGTGGGTGCTAGTGGTGGCAGTGGGTGCTAGTGGTGGCAGTGGGTGCTAGTGGCGGCAGTGTGTGCTAGTGGCAGTGGGTGCTAGTGGCGGCAGTGGGTGCTAGTGGTGGCAGTGGGTGCTAGTGGTGGCAATGGGTGCTAGTTGTGGCAGTGGGTCCTAGTGGTGGCAATGGGTGCTAGTAGTGGCAGTGGGTGCTAGTGGTGGCAGTGGGTGCTAGTGGCGGCAATGGGTGCTAGTGGCGGCAGTGGGTGCTAGTGGTGGCAGTGGGTGCTAGTGGTGGCAGTGTGTGCTAGTGGCAGTGTGTGCTAGTGGCGGCAGGGGGTACTGGTGGTGGCAGTATGTGCTAGTGGTGGCAGTGGGTGCCAGTGGCAGCAGTGGGTGCTAGTAGTGGCAGTGGGTGCTAGTGGTGGCAGTGGGTGCTAGTGGTGGCAATGGGTGCTAGTGGCGGCAGTGGGTGCTAGTGGTGGCAGTGGGTGCTAGTGGTGGCAGTGTGTGCTAGTGGCAGTGTGTGCTAGTGGTCGCAGCGGGTGCTAGTGGTGGCAGTGTGTGGCTAGTGGTGGCAGGGTGTGCTAGTGGCGGTGGGTGCTAGTGGTGGCAGTGGGTGCTAGTGGTGGCAGTATGTGTTAGTGGTGGCAGTGTGTGCTAGTGGTGGCAGTGGGTGCTAGTAGTGGCAGTGGGTGTTGGTGGTGACAGTGGGTGCTAGTGGTGGCAATGGGTGCTAGTAGTGGCAGTGGGTGCTAGTGGTGACAGTGGGTGCTAGTGGTGGCAATGGGTGCTAGTAGTGGCAGTGGGTGCTAGTGGTGGCAGTGGGTTCTAATGGCGGCAGTGTGTGCTAGTAGTGGCAGTGGGTGCTAGTGGTGGTAGTGGGTGCTAGTGGCAGTGGGTGCTAGTGGCGGCAGTGGGTCCTAGTGGTGGCAATGGGTGCTAGTGGTGGCAGTGGGTTCTAATGGCGGCAGTGTGTGCTAGTAGTGGCAGTGGGTGCTAGTGGTGGTAGTGGGTGCTAGTGGTGGCAGTGGGTGCTAGTAGTGGCAATGTGTGCTAGTAGTTGCAGTGTGTGCTAGTAGTGGCATTGGCTCGCTATTGACCACTCGGGCAATGACGCGGCCCTCTCGCGACAGACTGACCACTCGGGTAGTGAGGCGGCCCTCTCGCGACAAACTGACCACTCGGGCAATGAGGCGGCCCTCTCGCGACAGACTGACCACTCGGGCAATGAGGCGGCCCTCTCGCGACAGACTGACCACTTGGGCAATGAGGCGGCCCTCTCGCGACAAACTAACCACTCGGTCAATGAGGCGGCCCTCTCGCGACAAACTGACCACTTGGGCAATGAGGCGGCCCTCTCGCGACAGACTGACCACTCGGGCAATGACGCGGCCCTCTCGCGACAGACTGACCACTCGGGCAATGAGGCGGCCCTCTCGCGACAGACTGACCATTTGAGCAATGAGGCGGCCATCTCGCAACAGACTGACCACTCGGGCAATGAGGCCGCCCTCTCGCGACAGACTGACCACTCGGGCAATGACGCGGCCCTCTCGCGACAGACTGACCACTCGGGCAATGACGCGGCCCTCTCGCGACAGACTGACCACTCGGGCAATGACGCGGCCCTCTTGCGACAGACTGACCACTCGGGCAAAGAGGCGGCCCTTTCGCGACAAACTGACCACTCGGGCAAAGAGGCGGCCCTCACGCGACAAACTGACCACTCGGGCAAAGAGGCGGCCCTCTCGCGACAAACTGACCACTCGGGCAATGACGCGGCCCTCTCGCAACAGACTGACCACTCGGGCAATGAGGCGGCCCTCTCGCGACAGACTGACCACTCGGGCAATGAGGCGGCCCTCTCGCGACAGACTGACCACTCGGGCAATGAGGCGGCCCTCTCGCGACAGACTGACCACTCGGGCAATGAGGCGGCCCTCTCGCGACAAACTGACCACTCGGGCAAAGAGGCGGCCCTCTCGCGACAAACTGACCACTCGGGCAAAGAGGCGGCCCTCTCGCGACAAACTGACTACTCGGGCAATGACGCGGCCCTCTCGCAACAGACTGACCACTCGGGCAATGAGGCGGCCTTCTCGCGACAGACTGACCACTCGGGCAATGAGGCGGCCCTCTCGCGACAGACTGACCACTCGGGCAATGAGGCGGCCCTCTCGCGACAAACTGACCACTCGGGCAATGACGCGGCCCTCTTGCGACAGACTGACCACTCGGGCAATGAGGCGGCCCTCTCGCGACAGACTGACCACTCGGGCAATGAGGCGGCCCTCTCGCGACAGACTGACCACTCGGGCAAAGAGGCGGCCCTCTCGCGACAGACTGACCACTCGGGCAATGAGGCGGCCCTCTCGCGACAGACTGACCACTCGGGCAAAGAGGCGGCCCTCTCGCGACAGACTGACCACTCGGGCAATGACGCGGCCCTCTCGCGACAGACTGACCTCTCGGGCAATGAGGCGGCCCTCTCGCTAATGTTCCTGGTAATACCCCACCCAGTGGTTCAACTATTCACTTGTCTGATTACATCGTGTCTGGGCTGACCTTGCGTCCGACTGTCGCCGTGCCACTGCTCGCCGACTCCGCATTGATAATGCCCATGTGTGTGGGCCGGGACATTAGGGCCACTCCATCGGACTCTCTGGGCTGATGATCACTCGCTCAATACCAGTTAGACCTCCTTGAGAACCCATCGACCACTTTGTCTTTAGAACTCGTCGGCGGCGGGCGGCGGACGGGGGTGGAGGTGGGGGCGCTGCGGGGAGGGGGGTGGAGTCAATGTCAAGGGGTATAGGGTTAGTCAGCCAGAAGCAGGGGGACGGGGGTGGGGGGCGGGGGCACCCCATGTAGAGGGTTTTCTCGGGTCATTGGTTTCCATAATGAAGACCTGCTGAGGGAAGTGACTTGGGCCCACTTCTGAGTCTGCGCGACAGAATTGAATGGAATGCCGCCCGGAACACTATTATCGGTTTCTTAGATTCTAGGGTTAGACCGTCTTAATTCCCCATCAGATGGTTGGCTGGTCACGTGGTATGGGCGGGCTGCACGGCGCAGGCAGGGTCGGGCCATCGAGGGCGGGCGAGGGGTGCTGGGGTAGAGGCGTGGGGCAAGGCGATAGCCGCACCCAGTCGGTGATATTGGTCCGTTCCGTGACGAGTATGTTGGAGCGACATCTGGTGATGGATGAAGGGAGTCACGTGATTAGCAGGTCATTGTCTCTAAATTGTTTTATACAGTAAACAGTGCAATGTATAACTATGAATATTATCAGTAATACTTTCCTACATTTGCCCCGTAAAGTATTTTGCTCAATTAGTCTGGAATTGGCCATGCATTGAAGGCGCCTCGCGTTCGGCGACTTTAATCTCCATTGTTTGGTCGTCAGTGAGACAACAGGGTTAATTCTGTAGCCCTCGTGAAGGGGCCTCGTGGCCGAGACGGCTGCTCTGAGGTCCCATATTCCGCCTTGTTCGTCGCTCAAGCAGCACATTGCGCGGGATGGGCTCCACCGGGGCGCTGCAACCGCCTTACGCCTTCAGCCATTGGCGGGTCAGCATCACGTGACCCAGCCGTCTAGTGAGGTCAGGGACACTCTCGTCCAGGCGGCGCTTCTCGGTAGACCGATAACCATTTGTCACCACTCAATATATACCGTCGCCATAGCCCTAGAGACTGAGCTCGGGGCATCCGTACCCCGGTCTCGCTCTTTCTGATGGGAGCACCTTTAATCCATTTTCAAGAGCAGTGGCCGTGGCTATTTGGGACAACATCCATCTCACCTCTGGAGCGAAGCGTCTGGCATCTAGAATGAGACACAAAAGAAATTTGTATTCGTTGAGGCCACATTGAAATGATGAACAGTGTTCTCCGCCACTCAGTAATGATGACCATGCGTATCTCGCTTGGTGTAAAATGTCTCCATGTCATCTGGAACCAAACATCAATGATCAACCATGACGACGGTCGCCATAGCCACAACGTACACGGAGCAATCACTAAAGTAACGTTTAGACATGGCGGGACACGTGGCGGGATCACTAACGCTATAGAGCCATGTCGATTGTATGTATCCAACATCATGTTAAGTCGATCGGTGCAACGATTATTGAAATAATATGAATGGTTAAGTTGGTGTTTTATGTACTAGTTAAAGAACGAGCTGGAGTGCATTCGCCAAAACAAAGCACGAGACGCGATAGCGTCGAGTAGTTTATTGCACAACAGCGAGTTCTTTAACGTACTTATAAAATTGTTATAACAAGGCAAAACATTTGCTCATGTTTGGACACAGGAAATTGACTATTGTATCAATTGCACGGCTCGATTAATACGTGAGCGAATATTATGGAAACAACGGTTCGTCAGTGTGAAGCCCCATAGAGGAAGTAGACACTTTAAAAGTCTTGTTTTTTTAAATCACCACACAAGGGTCAAGTTATTTCGTCTAACTTTCCTGAAAACATCGCCCCCCGAAAAGCGATATGAGGGATCTAACACTTCTGCTTTAAAATAAATCATCCATATATGTAATGTCCTTTGTAATATTTATCCTGCACCCTTAAACATATGTGACACCTGCTGTAGCAATGACATGACATGACAATGTCAGACGGTCCCCCATATTTAGACGGCATGAGAAATGTAATCAATAACTGTGATCTAACCCCCCGCCCCCTTGGAGCTTAACATTGACTTATGCATTCCATTGTTTGTCTTGAGATTGGCGAGTTCTGACAACATCAGCCAGCTCGCCTCCTCTCAGCTCAGCTCGACTGATTACACGTAAGGCGGAGTCAATATTAACAACTGTTAATTATCAAGATAATGCACAGTGTTTCCGTTAATTATTAAAATAAAGCACCGTTTTGTCGTTCTTTATTGAAATAACGCACACTGTTTTCCGGTGCATTCTTCTAGATAATGAACACTTAAGACAAAGGCGAGACGTCACATAATTGTTTAAGCCAGTTGAAAAACCTGGCAAAGAAACGAGGCATTCCTATCTTGATCGGTGATCAAACGCCGCCCTGTTTGGTGTTGTGTCACGTGAGCCTCAGGTCCCTGTGCCGGTGACACCTCGCTGACGAGGTACATTGATAATAACAGTCAGCAAACCTACATCACAATGAGCAAATATTACCTCCACATTTAGAAATTATATGCGGCTATAAGGATATGACCAGCGGAAAACTGCTACACGCTGGCACTATTACGATTTCGTTAGCAATAGATATATGAAAGGGGCCTGTCTCCTCTCGTCATGCGGAACTGAATACCCTGTCCATGACCCCCCATCCCCCCGACCCCGTTCCTTCACCCCGCCCCCCCCCCTCCCCCAGGATCTATGCCCATTATCAACTTGCCCCTCCATCTCTCAGTACCCCAGTTCATATGCGCCCTTTACCCTCTGCCTTAGGCTCGGCCATAAATTTGGAAACAGTGACAGAGATGAAATAAGCGGCGTGAGTTTGTTGGTTGTGTCTGTCCGATGACGAATGGCCTGCCATACCACAATGGTTCACCAGCCACTGGACGGCCTATTGATGACGACGGCTGCGCTCCCTCGCCGCTCTCCATTAGAAATGATGGAATATTTATGACGCTGGTGTGTGGCTCAGGGCATGGCTGACGCTGGTGTGTGGCTCAGGGTATGGCTGACGCTGGTGTGTGGCTCAGGGCATGGCTGACGCTGGTGTGGGGCTCAGGGCATGGCTGACGCTGGTGTGTGGCTCAGGGCATGGCTGACGCTAGTGTGTGGCTCAGGGCATGGCTGATAACGCTGGTGTGTGGCTCAGGGCATGGCTGACGCTGGTGTGCGGCTCAGGGCATGGCTGACGCTGGTGTGTGGCTCAGGGCATGGCTGACGCTCGTGTGTGGCTCAGGGCATGGCTGACGCTGGTGTGTGGCTCAGGGCATGGCTGACGCTGGTGTGTGGCTCAGGGCATGGCTGACGCTGGTGTGTGGCTCAGGGCATGGCTGACGCTGGTGTGTGGCTCAGGGCATGGCTGACGCTGGTGTGTGGCTCAGGGCATGGCTGACGCCGGTGTGTGGCTCAGGGCATGGCTGACGCTAGTGTGTGGCTCAGGGCATTGCTGACGCTGGTGTGTGGCTCAGGGCATGGCTGATAACGCTGGTGTGTGGCTCAGGGCATGGCTGACGCTGGTGTGTGGCTCAGGGCATGGCTGACGCTGGTGTGTGGCTCAGGGCAGGCTGACGCTGGTGTGTGGCTCAGGGCATGGCTGATAACGCTGGTGTGTGGCTCAGGGCATGGCTGACGCTGGTGTGTGGCTCAGGGCATTGCTGACGCTGGTGTGTGGCTCAGGGCATGGCTGACGCTGGTGTGTGGCTCAGGGCATGGCTGACGCTGGTGTGTGGCTCAGGGCATGGCTGATGACGCTGGTGTGTGGCTCAGGGCATGGCTGACGCTGGTGTGTGGCTCAGGGCATGGCTGACGCTGGTGTGTGGCTCAGGGCATGGCTGACGCTGGTGTGTGGCTCAGGGCATGGTTGACGCTGGTGTGTGGCTCAGGGCATGGCTGACGCTGGCGTGTGGCTCAGGGCATGGCTGACGCTGGTGTGTGGCTCAGGGCATGGCTGATAACGCTGGTGTGTGGCTCAGGGCATGGCTGACGCTGGTGTGTGGCTCAGGGCATGGCTGACGCTGGTGTGTGGCTCAGGGCATGGCTGACGCTGGTGTGTGGCTCAGGGCATGGCTGACACTAGTGTGTGGCTCAGGGCATAGCTGACGCTGGTGTGTGGCTCAGAGCATGGCTGATAACGCTGGTGTGTGGCTCAGGGCATGGCTGACGCTGGTGTGTGGCTCAGGGCATGGCTGACGCTGGTGTGTGGCTCAGGGCAGGCTGACGCTGGTGTGTGGCTCAGGGCATGGCTGACGCTGGTGTGTGGCTCAGGGCATGGCTGATAACGCTGGTGTGTGGCTCATGGCATGGCTGACGCTGGTGTGTGGCTCAGGGCATGGCTGACGCTAGTGTGTGGCTCAGGGCATGGCTGACGCTGGTGTGTGGCTCAGGGCATGGCTGACGCTGGTGTGTGGCTCAGGGCATGGCTCACGCTGGTGTGTGGCTCAGGGCATGGCTGATAACGCTGGTGTGTGGCTCAGGGCATGGCTGACGCTGGTGTGTGGCTCAGGGCATGGCTGACGCTGGTGTGTGGCTCAGGGCATGGCTGACGCTGGTGTGTGGCTCAGGGCATGGCTGCGCTGGCGTGTGGCTCAGGGCATGGCTGACGCTGGTGTGTGGCTCAGGGCATGGCTGACGCTGGTGTGTGGCTCAGGGCATGGCTGACGCTGGTGTGTGGCTCAGGGCATGGCTGACGCTGGTGTGTGGCTCAGGGCATGGCTGACGCTGGTGTGTGGCTCAGGGCATGGCTGACGCTAGTGTGTGGCTCAGGGCATAGCTGACGCTGGTGTGTGGCTCAGGGCATGGCTGATAACGCTGGTGTGTGGCTCAGGGCATGGCTGACGCTGGTGTGTGGCTCAGGGCATGGCTGACGCTGGTGTGTGGCTCAGGGCGTGGCTGACGCTGGTGTGTGGCTCAGGGCATGGCTGACGCTGGTGTGTGGCTCAGGGCATGGCTGACGCTGGTGTGTGGCTCAGGGCATGGCTGACGCTGGTGTGTGGCTCAGGGCATGGCTGACGCTGGTGTGTGGCTCAGGGCATGGCTGATAACGCTGGTGTGTGGCTCATGCCATGGCTGACGCTGGTGTGTGGCTCAGGGCATGGCTGACGCTGGTGTGTGGCTCAGGGCATGGCTGATGACGCTGGTGTGTGGCTCAGGGCATGGCTGACGCTGGTGTGTGGCTCAGGGCATGGCTGACGCTGGTGTGTGGCTCATGGCATGGCTGACGCTGGTGTGTGGCTCAGGGCATGGCTGACGCTAGTGTGTGGCTCAGGGCATGGCTGACGCTGGTGTGTGGCTCAGGGCATGGCTGACGCTGGTGTGTGGCTCAGGGCATGGCTCAGGCTGGTGTGTGGCTCAGGGCATGGCTGATAACGCTGGTGTGTGGCTCAGGGCATGGCTGACGCTGGTGTGTGGCTCAGGGCATGGCTGACGCTGGTGTGTGGCTCAGGGCATGGCTGACGCTGGTGTGTGGCTCAGGGCATGGCTGCGCTGGCGTGTGGCTCAGGGCATGGCTGACGCTGGTGTGTGGCTCAGGGCATGGCTGACGCTGGTGTGTGGCTCAGGGCATGGCTGACGCTGGTGTGTGGCTCAGGGCATGGCTGACGCTGGTGTGTGGCTCAGGGCATGGCTGACGCTGGTGTGTGGCTCAGGGCATGGCTGACGCTAGTGTGTGGCTCAGGGCATAGCTGACGCTGGTGTGTGGCTCAGGGCATGGCTGATAACGCTGGTGTGTGGCTCAGGGCATGGCTGACGCTGGTGTGTGGCTCAGGGCATGGCTGACGCTGGTGTGTGGCTCAGGGCGTGGCTGACGCTGGTGTGTGGCTCAGGGCATGGCTGACGCTGGTGTGTGGCTCAGGGCATGGCTGACGCTGGTGTGTGGCTCAGGGCATGGCTGACGCTGGTGTGTGGCTCAGGGCATGGCTGACGCTGGTGTGTGGCTCAGGGCATGGCTGATAACGCTGGTGTGTGGCTCATGCCATGGCTGACGCTGGTGTGTGGCTCAGGGCATGGCTGACGCTGGTGTGTGGCGCAGGGCATGGCTGACGCTGGTGTGTGGCTCAGGGCATGGCTGATGACGCTGGTGTGTGGCTCAGGGCATGGCTGACGCTGGTGTGTGGCTCAGGGCATGGCTGACGCTGGTGTGGGGCTCAGGGCATGGCTGACGCTGGTGTGTGGCTCAGGGCATGGCTGACGCTGGTGTGTGGCTCAGGGCATGGCTGATAACGCTGGTGTGTGGCTCAGGGCATGGCTGACGCTAGTGTGTGGCTCAGGGCATAGCTGACGTTGGTGTGTGGGTCAGAGCATGGCTGACGCTGGTGTGTGGCTCAGGGCATGGCTGACGCTGGTGTGTGGCTCAGGGCATGGCTGACGCTGGTGTGCGGCTCAGGGCATGGCTGACGCTGGTGTGTGGCTCAGGGCATGGCTGACGCTGGTGTGTGGCTCAGGGCATGGTTGACGCTGGTGTGTGGCTCAGGGCATGGCTGACGCTGGTGTGTGGCTCAGGGCATGGCTGACGCTGGTGTGTGGCTCAGGGCATGGCTGATAACGCTGGTGTGTGGCTCAGGGCATGGCTGACGCTGGTGTGTGGCTTAGGGCATGGCTGACGCTGGTGTGTGGCTCCGGGCATGGCTGACGCTGGTGTGTGGCTCAGGGCATGGCTGACGCTGGTGTGTGGCTCAGGGCATGGCTGACGCTGGTGTGTGGCTCAGGGCATGGCTGACGCTGGTGTGTGGCTCAGGGCATGGCTGATAACGCTGGTGTGTGGCTCAGGGCATGGCTGACGCTGGTGTGTGGCTCAGGGCATGGCTGACGCTGGTGTGTGGCTCAGGGCATGGCTGACGCTGGTGTGTGGCTCAGGGCATGGCTGACGCTGGTGTGTGGCTCAGGGCATGGCTGACGCTGGTGTTTGGCTCAGGGCATGGCTGATAACGCTGGTGTGTGGCTCAGGGCATGGCTGACGCTAGTGTGTGGCTCAGGGCATAGCTGACGTTGGTGTGTGGGTCAGAGCATGGCTGACGCTGGTGTGTGGCTCAGGGCATGGCTGATGACGCTGGTGTGTGGCTCAGGGCATGGCTGACGCTGGTGTGTGGCTCAGGGCATGGCTGACGCTGGTGTGTGGCTCAGGGCATGGCTGACGCTGGTGTGTGGCTCAGGGCATGGCTGACGCTGGTGTGTGGCTCAGGGCATGGCTGACGCTGGTGTGTGGCTCAGGGCATGGCTGACGCTGGTGTGTGGCTCAGGGCATGGCTGACGCTGGTGTGTGGCTCAGGGCATGGCTGACGCTAGTGTGTGGCTCAGGGCATAGCTGACGCTGGTGTGTGGCTCAGGGCATGGCTGATAACGCTGGTGTGTGGCTCAGGGCATGGCTGACGCTGGTGTGTGGCTCAGGGCATGGCTGACGCTGGTGTGTGGCTCAGGGCGTGGCTGACGCTGGTGTGTGGCTCAGGGCATGGCTGACGCTGGTGTGTGGCTCAGGGCATGGCTGACGCTGGTGTGTGGCTCAGGGCATGGCTGACGCTGGTGTGTGGCTCAGGGCATGGCTGACGCTGGTGTGTGGCTCAGGGCATGGCTGATAACGCTGGTGTGTGGCTCATGCCATGGCTGACGCTGGTGTGTGGCTCAGGGCATGGCTGACGCTGGTGTGTGGCTCAGGGCATGGCTGACGCTGGTGTGTGGCTCAGGGCATGGCTGATGACGCTGGTGTGTGGCTCAGGGCATGGCTGACGCTGGTGTGTGGCTCAGGGCATGGCTGACGCTGGTGTGTGGCTCAGGGCATGGCTGACGCTGGTGTGTGGCTCAGGGCATGGCTGACGCTGGTGTGTGGCTCAGGGCATGGCTGACGCCGGTGTGTGGCTCAGGGCATGGCTGACGCTAGTGTGTGGCTCAGGGCATTGCTGACGCTGGTGTGTGGCTCAGGGCATGGCTGATAACGCTGGTGTGTGGCTCAGGGCATGGCTGACGCTGGTGTGTGGCTCAGGGCATGGCTGACGCTGGTGTGTGGCTCAGGGCAGGCTGACGCTGGTGTGTGGCTCAGGGCATGGCTGATAACGCTGGTGTGTGGCTCAGGGCATGGCTGACGCTGGTGTGTGGCTCAGGGCATTGCTGACGCTGGTGTGTGGCTCAGGGCATGGCTGACGCTGGTGTGTGGCTCAGGGCATGGCTGACGCTGGTGTGTGGCTCAGGGCATGGCTGATGACGCTGGTGTGTGGCTCAGGGCATGGCTGACGCTGGTGTGTGGCTCAGGGCATGG
Organism: Arenicola marina; assembly: GCA_964019135.1. Lineage (NCBI taxonomy): Eukaryota > Metazoa > Annelida > Polychaeta > Arenicolidae > Arenicola > Arenicola marina. Next base: position 37,781,914 of record OZ025259.1, on the reverse strand, counting down.
CTGACGCTGGTGTGTGGCTCAGGGCATGGCTGACGCTGGTGTGTGGCTCAGGGCATGGTTGACGCTGGTGTGTGGCTCAGGGCATGGCTGACGCTGGCGTGTGGCTCAGGGCATGGCTGACGCTGGTGTGTGGCTCAGGGCATGGCTGATAACGCTGGTGTGTGGCTCAGGGCATGGCTGACGCTGGTGTGTGGCTCAGGGCATGGCTGACGCTGGTGTGTGGCTCAGGGCATGGCTGACGCTGGTGTGTGGCTCAGGGCATGGCTGACACTAGTGTGTGGCTCAGGGCATAGCTGACGCTGGTGTGTGGCTCAGAGCATGGCTGATGACGCTGGTGTGTGGCTCAGGGCATGGCTGACGCTGGTGTGTGGCTCAGGGCATGGCTGACGCTGGTGTGTGGCTCAGGGCAGGCTGACGCTGGTGTGTGGCTCAGGGCATGGCTGACGCTGGTGTGTGGCTCAGGGCATGGCTGATAACGCTGGTGTGTGGCTCATGGCATGGCTGACGCTGGTGTGTGGCTCAGGGCATGGCTGACGCTAGTGTGTGGCTCAGGGCATGGCTGACGCTGGTGTGTGGCTCAGGGCATGGCTGACGCTGGTGTGTGGCTCAGGGCATGGCTCACGCTGGTGTGTGGCTCAGGGCATGGCTGATAACGCTGGTGTGTGGCTCAGGGCATGGCTGACGCTGGTGTGTGGCTCAGGGCATGGCTGACGCTGGTGTGTGGCTCAGGGCATGGCTGACGCTGGTGTGTGGCTCAGGGCATGGCTGCGCTGGCGTGTGGCTCAGGGCATGGCTGACGCTGGTGTGTGGCTCAGGGCATGGCTGACGCTGGTGTGTGGCTCAGGGCATGGCTGACGCTGGTGTGTGGCTCAGGGCATGGCTGACGCTGGTGTGTGGCTCAGGGCATGGCTGACGCTGGTGTGTGGCTCAGGGCATGGCTGACGCTAGTGTGTGGCTCAGGGCATAGCTGACGCTGGTGTGTAGCTCAGGGCATGGCTGATAACGCTGGTGTGTGGCTCAGGGCATGGCTGACGCTGGTGTGTGGCTCAGGGCATGGCTGACGCTGGTGTGTGGCTCAGGGCGTGGCTGACGCTGGTGTGTGGCTCAGGGCATGGCTGACGCTGGTGTGTGGCTCAGGGCATGGCTGACGCTGGTGTGTGGCTCAGGGCATGGCTGACGCTGGTGTGTGGCTCAGGGCATGGCTGACGCTGGTGTGTGGCTCAGGGCATGGCTGATAACGCTGGTGTGTGGCTCATGCCATGGCTGACGCTGGTGTGTGGCTCAGGGCATGGCTGACGCTGGTGTGTGGCTCAGGGCATGGCTGACGCTGGTGTGTGGCTCAGGGCATGGCTGATGACGCTGGTGTGTGGCTCAGGGCATGGCTGACGCTGGTGTGTGGCTCAGGGCATGGCTGACGCTGGTGTGTGGCTCATGGCATGGCTGACGCTGGTGTGTGGCTCAGGGCATGGCTGACGCTAGTGTGTGGCTCAGGGCATGGCTCACGCTGGTGTGTGGCTCAGGGCATGGCTGACGCTGGTGTGTGGCTCAGGGCATGGCTCACGCTGGTGTGTGGCTCAGGGCATGGCTGATAACGCTGGTGTGTGGCTCAGGGCATGGCTGACGCTGGTGTGTGGCTCAGGGCATGGCTGACGCTGGTGTGTGGCTCAGGGCATGGCTGACGCTGGTGTGTGGCTCAGGGCATGGCTGCGCTGGCGTGTGGCTCAGGGCATGGCTGACGCTGGTGTGTGGCTCAGGGCATGGCTGACGCTGGTGTGTGGCTCAGGGCATGGCTGACGCTGGTGTGTGGCTCAGGGCATGGCTGACGCTGGTGTGTGGCTCAGGGCATGGCTGACGCTGGTGTGTGGCTCAGGGCATGGCTGACGCTAGTGTGTGGCTCAGGGCATAGCTGACTCTGGTGTGTGGCTCAGGGCATGGCTGATAACGCTGGTGTGTGGCTCAGGGCATGGCTGATAACGCTGGTGTGTGGCTCAGGGCATGGCTGACGCTGGTGTGTGGCTTAGGGCATGGCTGACGCTGGTGTGTGGCTCCGGGCATGGCTGACGCTGGTGTGTGGCTCAGGGCATGGCTGACGCTGGTGTGTGGCTCAGGGCATGGCTGACGCTGGTGTGTGGCTCAGGGCATGGCTGACGCTGGTGTGTGGCTCAGGGCATGGCTGATAACGCTGGTGTGTGGCTCAGGGCATGGCTGACGCTGGTGTGTGGCTCAGGGCATGGCTGACGCTGGTGTGTGGCTCAGGGCATGGCTGACGCTGGTGTGTGGCTAAGGGCATGGCTGACGCTGGTGTGTGGCTCAGGGCATGGCTGACGCTGGTGTTTGGCTCAGGGCATGGCTGATAACGCTGGTGTGTGGCTCAGGGCATGGCTGACGCTAGTGTGTGGCTCAGGGCATAGCTGACGTTGGTGTGTGGGTCAGAGCATGGCTGACGCTGGTGTGTGGCTCAGGGCATGGCTGATGACGCTGGTGTGTGGCTCAGGGCATGGCTGACGCTGGTGTGTGGCTCAGGGCATGGCTGACGCTGGTGTGTGGCTCAGGGCATGGCTGACGCTGGTGTGTGGCTCAGGGCATGGCTGACGCTGGTGTGTGGCTCAGGGCATGGCTGACGCTGGTGTGTGGCTCAGGGCATGGCTGACGCTGGTGTGTGGCTCAGGGCATGGCTGACGCTGGTGTGTGGCTCAGGGCATGGCTGACGCTGGTGTGTGGCTCAGGGCATGGCTGACACTAGTGTGTGGCTCAAGGCATAGCTGACGCTGGTGTGTGGCTCAGGGCATGGCTGATAACGCTGGTGTGTGGCTCAGGGCATGGCTGACGCTGGTGTGTGGCTCAGGGCATGGCTGACGCTGGTGTGTGGCTCAGGGCGTGGCTGACGCTGGTGTGTGGCTCAGGGCATGGCTGACGCTGGTGTGTGGCTCAGGGCATGGCTGACGCTGGTGTGTGGCTCAGGGCATGGCTGACGCTGGTGTGTGGCTCAGGGCATGGGTGACGCTGGTGTGTGGCTCAGGGCATGGCTGATAACGCTGGTGTGTGGCTCATGCCATGGCTGACGCTGGTGTGTGGCTCAGGGCATGGCTGACGCTGGTGTGTGGCTCAGGGCATGGCTGACGCTGGTGTGTGGCTCAGGGCATGGCTGATGACGCTGGTGTGTGGCTCAGGGCATGGCTGACGCTGGTGTGTGGCTCAGGGCATGGCTGATAACGCTGGTGTGTGGCTCAGGGCATGGCTGACGCTGGTGTGTGGCTCAGGGCATGGCTGACGCTGGTGTGTGGCTCAGGGCATGGCTGACGCTGGTGTGTGGCTCAGGGCATGGCTGACACTAGTGTGTGGCTCAGGGCATAGCTGACGCTGGTGTGTGGCTCAGAGCATGGCTGATAACGCTGGTGTGTGGCTCAGGGCATGGCTGACGCTGGTGTGTGGCTCAGGGCATGGCTGACGCTGGTGTGTGGCTCAGGGCAGGCTGACGCTGGTGTGTGGCTCAGGGCATGGCTGACGCTGGTGTGTGGCTCAGGGCATGGCTGATAACGCTGGTGTGTGGCTCATGGCATGGCTGACGCTGGTGTGTGGCTCAGGGCATGGCTGACGCTAGTGTGTGGCTCAGGGCATGGCTGACGCTGGTGTGTGGCTCAGGGCATGGCTGACGCTGGTGTGTGGCTCAGGGCATGGCTCACGCTGGTGTGTGGCTCAGGGCATGGCTGATAACGCTGGTGTGTGGCTCAGGGCATGGCTGACGCTGGTGTGTGGCTCAGGGCATGGCTGACGCTGGTGTGTGGCTCAGGGCATGGCTGACGCTGGTGTGTGGCTCAGGGCATGGCTGCGCTGGCGTGTGGCTCAGGGCATGGCTGACGCTGGTGTGTGGCTCAGGGCATGGCTGACGCTGGTGTGTGGCTCAGGGCATGGCTGACGCTGGTGTGTGGCTCAGGGCATGGCTGACGCTGGTGTGTGGCTCAGGGCATGGCTGACGCTGGTGTGTGGCTCAGGGCATGGCTGACGCTAGTGTGTGGCTCAGGGCATAGCTGACGCTGGTGTGTAGCTCAGGGCATGGCTGATAACGCTGGTGTGTGGCTCAGGGCATGGCTGACGCTGGTGTGTGGCTCAGGGCATGGCTGACGCTGGTGTGTGGCTCAGGGCGTGGCTGACGCTGGTGTGTGGCTCAGGGCATGGCTGACGCTGGTGTGTGGCTCAGGGCATGGCTGACGCTGGTGTGTGGCTCAGGGCATGGCTGACGCTGGTGTGTGGCTCAGGGCATGGCTGACGCTGGTGTGTGGCTCAGGGCATGGCTGATAACGCTGGTGTGTGGCTCATGCCATGGCTGACGCTGGTGTGTGGCTCAGGGCATGGCTGACGCTGGTGTGTGGCTCAGGGCATGGCTGACGCTGGTGTGTGGCTCAGGGCATGGCTGATGACGCTGGTGTGTGGCTCAGGGCATGGCTGACGCTGGTGTGTGGCTCAGGGCATGGCTGACGCTGGTGTGTGGCTCATGGCATGGGTGACGCTGGTGTGTGGCTCAGGGCATGGCTGACGCTAGTGTGTGGCTCAGGGCATGGCTGACGCTGGTGTGTGGCTCAGGGCATGGCTGACGCTGGTGTGTGGCTCAGGGCATGGCTCACGCTGGTGTGTGGCTCAGGGCATGGCTGATAACGCTGGTGTGTGGCTCAGGGCATGGCTGACGCTGGTGTGTGGCTCAGGGCATGGCTGACGCTGGTGTGTGGCTCAGGGCATGGCTGACGCTGGTGTGTGGCTCAGGGCATGGCTGCGCTGGCGTGTGGCTCAGGGCATGGCTGACGCTGGTGTGTGGCTCAGGGCATGGCTGACGCTGGTGTGTGGCTCAGGGCATGGCTGACGCTGGTGTGTGGCTCAGGGCATGGCTGACGCTGGTGTGTGGCTCAGGGCATGGCTGACGCTGGTGTGTGGCTCAGGGCATGGCTGACGCTAGTGTGTGGCTCAGGGCATAGCTGACTCTGGTGTGTGGCTCAGGGCATGGCTGATAACGCTGGTGTGTGGCTCAGGGCATGGCTGACGCTGGTGTGTGGCTCAGGGCATGGCTGACGCTGGTGTGTGGCTCAGGGCGTGGCTGACGCTGGTGTGTGGCTCAGGGCATGGCTGACGCTGGTGTGTGGCTCAGGGCATGGCTGACGCTGGTGTGTGGCTCAGGGCATGGCTGACGCTGGTGTGTGGCTCAGGGCATGGCTGACGCTGGTGTGTGGCTCAGGGCATGGCTGAAAACGCTGGTGTGTGGCTCATGCCATGGCTGACGCTGGTGTGTGGCTCAGGGCATGGCTGACGCTGGTGTGTGGCTCAGGGCATGGCTGACGCTGGTGTGTGGCTCAGGGCATGGCTGATGACGCTGGTGTGTGGCTCAGGGCATGGCTGACGCTGGTGTGTGGCTCAGGGCATGGCTGACGCTGGTGTGGGGCTCAGGGCATGGCTGACGCTGGTGTGTGGCTCAGGGCATGGCTCACGCTGGTGTGTGGCTCAGGGCATGGCTGATAACGCTGGTGTGTGGCTCAGGGCATGGCTGACGCTGGTGTGCGGCTCAGGGCATGGCTGACGCTGGTGTGTGGCTCAGGGCATGGCTGACGCTGGTGTGTGGCTCAGGGCATGGTTGACGCTGGTGTGTGGCTCAGGGCATGGCTGACGCTGGTGTGTGGCTCAGGGCATGGCTGACGCTGGTGTGTGGCTCAGGGCATGGCTGATAACGCTGGTGTGTGGCTCAGGGCATGGCTGACGCTGGTGTGTGGCTTAGGGCATGGCTGACGCTGGTGTGTGGCTCCGGGCATGGCTGACGCTGGTGTGTGGCTCAGGGCATGGCTGACGCTGGTGTGTGGCTCAGGGCATGGCTGACGCTGGTGTGTGGCTCAGGGCATGGCTGACGCTGGTGTGTGGCTCAGGGCATGGCTGATAACGCTGGTGTGTGGCTCAGGGCATGGCTGACGCTGGTGTGTGGCTCAGGGCATGGCTGACGCTGGTGTGTGGCTCAGGGCATGGCTGACGCTGGTGTGTGGCTAAGGGCATGGCTGACGCTGGTGTGTGGCTCAGGGCATGGCTGACGCTGGTGTTTGGCTCAGGGCATGGCTGATAACGCTGGTGTGTGGCTCAGGGCATGGCTGACGCTAGTGTGTGGCTCAGGGCATAGCTGACGTTGGTGTGTGGGTCAGAGCATGGCTGACGCTGGTGTGTGGCTCAGGGCATGGCTGATGACGCTGGTGTGTGGCTCAGGGCATGGCTGACGCTGGTGTGTGGCTCAGGGCATGGCTGACGCTGGTGTGTGGCTCAGGGCATGGCTGACGCTGGTGTGTGGCTCAGGGCATGGCTGACGCTGGTGTGTGGCTCAGGGCATGGCTGACGCTGGTGTGTGGCTCAGGGCATGGCTGACGCTGGTGTGTGGCTCAGGGCATGGCTGACGCTGGTGTGTGGCTCAGGGCATGGCTGACGCTGGTGTGTGGCTCAGGGCATGGCTGACGCTAGTGTGTGGCTCAGGGCATAGCTGACGCTGGTGTGTGGCTCAGGGCATGGCTGATAACGCTGGTGTGTGGCTCAGGGCATGGCTGACGCTGGTGTGTGGCTCAGGGCATGGCTGACGCTGGTGTGTGGCTCAGGGCGTGGCTGACGCTGGTGTGTGGCTCAGGGCATGGCTGACGCTGGTGTGTGGCTCAGGGCATGGCTGACGCTGGTGTGTGGCTCAGGGCATGGCTGACGCTGGTGTGTGGCTCAGGGCATGGGTGACGCTGGTGTGTGGCTCAGGGCATGGCTGATAACGCTGGTGTGTGGCTCATGCCATGGCTGACGCTGGTGTGTGGCTCAGGGCATGGCTGACGCTGGTGTGTGGCTCAGGGCATGGCTGACGCTGGTGTGTGGCTCAGGGCATGGCTGATGACGCTGGTGTGTGGCTCAGGGCATGGCTGACGCTGGTGTGTGGCTCAGGGCATGGCTGACGCTGGTGTGTGGCTCAGGGCATGGCTGCGCTGGCGTGTGGCTCAGGGCATGGCTGACGCTGGTGTGTGGCTCAGGGCATGGCTGATAACGCTGGTGTGTGGCTCAGGGCATGGCTGACGCTGGTGTGCGGCTCAGGGCATGGCTGACGCTGGTGTGTGGCTCAGGGCATGGCTGACGCTGGTGTGTGGCTCAGGGCATGGCTGACGCTAGTGTGTGGCTCAGGGCATGGCTGACGCTGGTGTGTGGCTCAGGGCATGGCTGACGCTGGTGTGTGGCTCAGGGCATGGCTGACGCTGGTGTGTGGCTCAGGGCGTGGCTGACGCTGGTGTGTGGCTCAGGGCATGGCTGACGCTGGTGTGTGGCTCAGGGCATGGCTGACGCTGGTGTGTGGCTCAGGGCATGGCTGACGCTGGTGTGTGGCTCAGGGCATGGCTGATAACGCTGGTGTGTGGCTCATGCCATGGCTGACGCTGGTGTGTGGCTCAGGGCATGGCTGACGCTGGTGTGTGGCTCAGGGCATGGCTGACGCTGGTGTGTGGCTCAGGGCATGGCTGATGACGCTGGTGTGTGGCTCAGGGCATGGCTGACGCTGGTGTGTGGCTCAGGGCATGGCTGACGCTGGTGTGGGGCTCAGGGCATGGCTGACGCTGGTGTGTGGCTCAGGGCATGGCTCACGCTGGTGTGTGGCTCAGGGCATGGCTGATAACGCTGGTGTGTGGCTCAGGGCATGGCTGACGCTGGTGTGCGGCTCAGGGCATGGCTGACGCTGGTGTGTGGCTCAGGGCATGGCTGACGCTGGTGTGTGGCTCAGGGCATGGTTGACGCTGGTGTGTGGCTCAGGGCATGGCTGACGCTGGTGTGTGGCTCAGGGCATGGCTGACGCTGGTGTGTGGCTCAGGGCATGGCTGATAACGCCGGTGTGTGGCTCAGGGCATGGCTGACGCTGGTGTGTGGCTTAGGGCATGGCTGACGCTGGTGTGTGGCTCAGGGCATGGCTGACGCTGGTGTGTGGCTCAGGGCATGGCTGACGCTGGTGTGTGGCTCAGGGCATGGCTGCGCTGGCGTGTGGCTCAGGGCATGGCTGACGCTGGTGTGTGGCTCAGGGCATGGCTGATAACGCTGGTGTGTGGCTCAGGGCATGGCTGACGCTGGTGTGTGGCTCAGGGCATGGCTGACGCTGGTGTGTGGCTCAGGGCATGGCTGACGCTGGTGTGTGGCTCAGGGCATGGCTGACGCTAGTGTGTGGCTCAGGGCATGGCTGACGCTGGTGTGTGGCTCAGGGCATGGCTGACGCTGGTGTGTGGCTCAGGGCATGGCTGACGCTGGTGTGTGGCTCAGGGCATGGCTGACGCTGGTGTGTGGCTCAGGGCGTGGCTGACGCTGGTGTGTGGCTCAGGGCATGGCTGACGCTGGTGTGTGGCTCAGGGCATGGCTGACGCTGGTGTGTGGCTCAGGGCATGGCTGACGCTGGTGTGTGGCTCAGGGCATGGCTGATAACGCTGGTGTGTGGCTCATGCCATGGCTGACGCTGGTGTGTGGCTCAGGGCATGGCTGACGCTGGTGTGTGGCTCAGGGCATGGCTGACGCTGGTGTGTGGCTCAGGGCATGGCTGATGACGCTGGTGTGTGGCTCAGGGCATGGCTGACGCTGGTGTGTGGCTCAGGGCATGGCTGACGCTGGTGTGGGGCTCAGGGCATGGCTGACGCTGGTGTGTGGCTCAGGGCATGGCTCACGCTGGTGTGTGGCTCAGGGCATGGCTGATAACGCTGGTGTGTGGCTCAGGGCATGGCTGACGCTGGTGTGCGGCTCAGGGCATGGCTGACGCTGGTGTGTGGCTCAGGGCATGGCTGACGCTGGTGTGTGGCTCAGGGCATGGTTGACGCTGGTGTGTGGCTCAGGGCATGGCTGATAACGCTGGTGTGTGGCTCAGGGCATGGCTGACGCTGGTGTGTGGCTTAGGGCATGGCTGACGCTGGTGTGTGGCTCCGGGCATGGCTGACGTTGGTGTGTGGCTCAAGGCATGGCTGACGCTGGTGTGTGGCTCAGGGCATGGCTGACGCTGGTGTGTGGCTCAGGGCATGGCTGACGCTGGTGTGTGGCTCAGGGCATGGCTGATAACGCTGGTGTGTGGCTCAGGGCATGGCTGACGCTGGTGTGTGGCTCAGGGCATGGCTGACGCTGGTGTGTGGCTCAGGGCATGGCTGACGCTGGTGTGTGGCTAAGGGCATGGCTGACGCTGGTGTGTGGCTCAGGGCATGGCTGACGCTGGTGTTTGGCTCAGGGCATGGCTGATAACGCTGGTGTGTGGCTCAGGGCATGGCTGACGCTAGTGTGTGGCTCAGGGCATAGCTGACGTTGGTGTGTGGGTCAGAGCATTGCTGACGCTGGTGTGTGGCTCAGGGCATGGCTGATGACGCTGGTGTGTGGCTCAGGGCATGGCTGACGCTGGTGTGTGGCTCAGGGCATGGCTGACGCTGGTGTGTGGCTCAGGGCATGGCTGACGCTGGTGTGTGGCTCAGGGCATGGCTGACGCTGGTGTGTGGCTCAGGGCATGGCTGACGCTGGTGTGTTGCTCAGGGCATGGCTGACGCTGGTGTGTGGCTCAGGGCATGGCTGACGCTGGTGTGTGGCTCAGGGCATGGCTGACGCTAGTGTGTGGCTCAGGGCATAGCTGACGCTGGTGTGTGGCTCAGGGCATGGCTGATAACGCTGGTGTGTGGCTCAGGGCATGGCTGACGCTGGTGTGTGGCTCAGGGCATGGCTGACGCTGGTGTGTGGCTCAGGGCGTGGCTGACGCTGGTGTGTGGCTCAGGGCATGGCTGACGCTGGTGTGTGGCTCAGGGCATGGCTGACGCTGGTGTGTGGCTCAGGGCATGGCTGACGCTGGTGTGTGGCTCAGGGCATGGGTGACGCTGGTGTGTGGCTCAGGGCATGGCTGATAACGCTGGTGTGTGGCTCATGCCATGGCTGACGCTGGTGTGTGGCTCAGGGCATGGCTGACGCTGGTGTGTGGCTCAGGGCATGGCTGACGCTGGTGTGTGGCTCAGGGCATGGCTGATGACGCTGGTGTGTGGCTCAGGGCATGGCTGACGCTGGTGTGTGGCTCAGGGCATGGCTGACGCTGGTGTGTGGCTCAGGGCATGGCTGACGCTGGTGTGTGGCTCAGGGCATGGCTGACGCTGGTGTTTGGCTCAGGGCATGGCTGATAACGCTGGTGTGTGGCTCAGGGCATGGCTGACGCTAGTGTGTGGCTCAGGGCATAGCTGACGTTGGTGTGTGGGTCAGAGCATGGCTGACGCTGGTGTGTGGCTCAGGGCATGGCTGATGACCCTGGTGTGTGGCTCAGGGCATGGCTGACGCTGGTGTGTGGCTCAGGGCATGGCTGACGCTGGTGTGTGGCTTAGGGCATGGCTGACGCTGGTGTGTGGCTCAGGGCATGGCTGACGCTGGTGTGTGGCTCAGGGCATGGCTGACACTGGTGTGTGGCTCAGGGCATGGCTGACGCTGGTGTGTGGCTCAGGGCAGGCTGACGCTGGTGTGTGGCTCAGGGCATGGCTGACGCTGGTGTGTGGCTCAGGGCATGGCTGATAACGCTGGTGTGTGGCTCATGGCATGGCTGACGCTGGTGTGTGGCTCAGGGCATGGCGGACGCTAGTGTGTGAGTCAGGGCATGGGTGACGCTGGTGTGTGGCTCAGGGCATGGCTGGCGCCGGTGTGTGGCTCAGGGCATGGCTGACGCTAGTGTGTGGCTCAGGGCATAGCTGACGCAGGTGTGTGGCTCAGGGCATGGCTGACGCTGGTGTGTGGCTCAGGGCATGGCTGACGCTGGCGTGTGGCTCAGGGCATGGCTGACGCTGGTGTGTGGCTCAGGGCATGGCTGACGCTGGTGTGTGGCTCAGGGCATGGCTGACGCTGGTGTGTGGCTCAGGGCATGGCTGACGCTGGTGTGTGGCTCAGGGCATGGCTGACGCAGGTGTGTGGCTCAGGGCATGGCTGACGCTGGTGTGTGGCTCAGGGCATGGCTGACGCTGGCGTGTGGCTCAGGGCATGGCTGACGCTGGTGTGTGGCTCAGGGCATGGCTGACGCTGGTGTGTGGCTCAGGGCAGGGCTGACGCTGGTGTGTGGCTCAGGGCATGGCTGACGCGGGTGTGTGGCTCAGGGCATGGCTGACGCTAGTGTGTGGCTCAGGGCATAGCTGACGCTGGTGTGTGGCTCAGGGCATGGCTGATAACGCTGGTGTGTGGATCAGGGCATGGCTGACGCTGGTGTGTGGCTCAGGGCATGGCTGACGCTGGTGTGTGGCTCAGGGCATGGCTGACGCTGGTGTGTGGCTCAGGGCATGGCTGATAACGCTGGTGTGTGGCTCAGGGCATGGCTGACGCTGGTGTGCGGCTCAGGGCATGGCTGACGCTGGTGTGTGGCTCAGGGCATGGCTGACGCTGGTGTGTGGCTCAGGGCATGGTTGACGCTGGTGTGTGGCTCAGGGCATGGCTGACGCTGGTGTGTGGCTCAGGGCATGGCTGATAACGCTGGTGTGTGGCTCAGGGCATGGCTGACGCTGGTGTGTGGCTTAGAGCATGGCTGACGCTGGTGTGTGGCTCCGGGCATGGCTGACGCTGGTGTGTGGCTCAGGGCATGGCTGACGCTGGTGTGTGGCTCAGGGCATGGCTGACGCTGGTGTGTGGCTCAGGGCATGGCTGACGCTGGTGTGTGGCTCAGGGCATGGCTGATAACGCTGGTGTGTGGCTCAGGGCATGGCTGACGCTGGTGTGTGGCTCAGGGCATGGCTGACGCTGGTGTGTGGCTCAGGGCATGGCTGACGCTGGTGTGTGGCTCAGGGCATGGCTGACGCTGGTGTGTGGCTCAGGGCATGGCTGACGCTGGTGTTTGGCTCAGGGCATGGCTGATAACGCTGGTGTGTGGCTCAGGGCATGGCTGACGCTATTGTGTGGCTCAGGGCATAGCTGACGCTGGTGTGTGGGTCAGAGCATGGCTGACGCTGGTGTGTGGCTCAGGGCATGGCTGATGACGCTGGTGTGTGGCTCAGGGCATGGCTGACGCTGGTGTGTGGCTCAGGGCATGACTGACGCTGGTGTGTGGCTTAGAGCATGGCTGACGCTGGTGTGTGGCTCAGGGCATGGCTGACGCTGGTGTGTGGCTCAGGGCATGGCTGACACTGGTGTGTGGCTCAGGGCATGGCTGACGCTGGTGTGTGGCTCAGGGCAGGCTGACGCTGGTGTGTGGCTCAGGGCATGGCTGACACTGGTGTGTGGCTCAGGGCATGGCTGACGCTGGTGTGTGGCTCAGGGCAGGCTGACGCTGGTGTGTGGCTCAGGGCATGGCTGACGCTGGTGTGTGGCTCAGGGCATGGCTGATAACGCTTGTGTGTGGCTCATGGCATGGCTGACGCTGGTGTGTGGCTCAGGGCATGGCGGACGCTAGTGTGTGGGTCAGGGCATGGGTGACGCTGGTGTGTGGCTCAGGGCATGGCTGACGCCGGTGTGTGCCTCAGGGCATGGCTGACGCTAGTGTGTGGCTCAGGGCATGGCTGATAACGCTGGTGTGTGGCTCAGGGCATGGCTGACGCTGGTGTGTGGCTCAGGGCATGGCTGACGCTGGTGTGTGGCTCAGGGCATGGCTGACGCTGGTGTGTGGCTCAGGGCATGGCTGACGCTGGTGTGTGGCTCAGGGCAGGCTGACGCTGGTGTGTGGCTCAGGGCATGGCTGACGCTGGTGTGTGGCTCAGGGCATGGCTGATAACGCTGGTGTGTGGCTCAGGGCATGGCTGAAGCTGGTGTGTGGCTCAGGGGATGGCTGCCGCTGCTGTGTGGCTCAGGGCATGGCTGACGCTGGTGTGTGGCTCAGGGCATGGCTGACGCTGATGTGTGGCTCAGGGCAGGGCTGACGCTGGTGTGCGGCTCAGGGCATGGCTGAAAACGCTGGTGTGTGGCTCAGGGCATGGCTGACGCTGGTGTGTGGCTCAGGGCATGGCTGACGCTGGTGTGTGGCTCAGGGCATGGCTGACGCTGGTGTGTGGCTCAGGGCATGGCTGACGCTGGTGTGTGGCTCAGGGCATGGCTGACGCTGGTGTGTGGCTCAGGGCATGGCTGATGACGCTGGTGTGTGGCTCAGGGCATGGCTGACGCTGGTGTGTGGCTCAGGGCATGGCTGACGCTGGTGTGTGGCTCAGGGCATGGCTGACGCTGGTGTGTGGCTCAGGGCATGGCTGACGCTGGTGTGTGGCTCAGGGCATGGCTGACGCTGGTGTGTGGCTCAGGGCATGGCTGACGCTGGCGTGTGGCTCAGGGCATGGCTGACGCTGGTGTGTGGCTCAGGGCATGGCTGACGCTGGTGTGTGGCTCAGGGCATGGCTGACGCTGGTGTGTGGCTCAGGGCATGGCTGACGCTGGTGTGTGGCTCAGGGCATGGCTGACGCTGGTGTTTGGCTCAGGGCATGGCTGACGCTGGTGTGTGGCTCAGGGCATGGCTGACGCTGGTGTGTGGCTCAGGGCATGGCTGACGCTGGTGTGTGGCTCAGGGCATGGCTGACGCTGGTGTGTGGCTCAGGGCATGGCTGACGCTGGTGTGTGGCTCAGGGCATGGCTGACGCTGGTGTGTGGCTCAGGGCATGGCTGACGCCGGTGTGTGGCTCAGGGCATGGCTGACGCTAGTGTGTGGCTCAGGGCATTGCTGACGCTGGTGTGTGGCTCAGGGCATGGCTGATAACGCTGGTGTGTGGCTCAGGGCATGGCTGACGCTGGTGTGTGGCTCAGGGCATGGCTGACGCTGGTGTGTGGCTCAGGGCAGGCTGACGCTGGTGTGTGGCTCAGGGCATGGCTGATAACGCTGGTGTGTGGCTCAGGGCATGGCTGACGCTGGTGTGTGGCTCAGGGCATTGCTGACGCTGGTGTGTGGCTCAGGGCATGGCTGACGCTGGTGTGTGGCTCAGGGCATGGCTGACGCTGGTGTGTGGCTCAGGGCATGGCTGATAACGCTGGTGTGTGGCTCAGGGCATGGCTGACGCTGGTGTGTGGCTCAGGGCATGGCTGACGCTGGTGTGTGGCTCAGGGCATGGCTGACGCTGGTGTGTGGCTCAGGGCATGGCTGACGCTGGTGTTTGGCTCAGGGCATGGCTGACGCTGGTGTGTGGCTCAGGGCATGGCTGACGCTGGTGTGTGGCTCAGGGCATGGCTGACGCTGGTGTGTGGCTCAGGGCATGGCTGACGCTGGTGTGTGGCTCAGGGCATGGCTGACGCTGGTGTGTGGCTCAGGGCATGGCTGACGCTGGTGTGTGGCTCAGGGCATGGCTGACGCCGGTGTGTGGCTCAGGGCATGGCTGACGCTAGTGTGTGGCTCAGGGCATTGCTGACGCTGGTGTGTGGCTCAGGGCATGGCTGATAACGCTGGTGTGTGGCTCAGGGCATGGCTGACGCTGGTGTGTGGCTCAGGGCATGGCTGACGCTGGTGTGTGGCTCAGGGCAGGCTGACGCTGGTGTGTGGCTCAGGGCATGGCTGATAACGCTGGTGTGTGGCTCAGGGCATGGCTGACGCTGGTGTGTGGCTCAGGGCATTGCTGACGCTGGTGTGTGGCTCAGGGCATGGCTGACGCTGGTGTGTGGCTCAGGGCATGGCTGACGCTGGTGTGTGGCTCAGGGCATGGCTGATGACGCTGGTGTGTGGCTCAGGGCATGGCTGACGCTGGTGTGTGGCTCAGGGCATGGCTGACGCTGGTGTGTGGCTCAGGGCATGGCTGACGCTGGTGTGTGGCTCAGGGCATGGTTGACGCTGGTGTGTGGCTCAGGGCATGGCTGACGCTGGCGTGTGGCTCAGGGCATGGCTGACGCTGGTGTGTGGCTCAGGGCATGGCTGACGCTGGTGTGTGGCTCAGGGCATGGCTGACGCTGGTGTTTGGCTCAGGGCATGGCTGACGCTGGTGTGTGGCTGACGCTGGCGTGTGGCTCAGGGTATGGCTGACGCTGGTGTGTGGCTCAGGGCATGGCTGACGCTGGTGTGTGGCTAAGGGCATGGCTGACGCTGGTGTGTGGCTCAGGGCATGGCTGACGCTGGTGTGTGGCTCAGGGCATGGCTGATAACGCTGGTGTGTGGCTCAGAGCATGGCTGACGCTGGTGTGTGGCTCAGGGCATGGCTGATAACGCTGGTGTGTGGCTCAGGGCATGGCTGACGCTGGTGTGTGGCTCAGGGCATGGCTGACGCTGGTGTGTGGCTCAGGGCATGGCTGACGCTGGTGTGTGGCTCAGTGCATGGCTGACGCTGGTGTGTGGCTCAGGGCAGGCTGACGCTGGTGTGTGGCTCAGGGCATGGCTGACGCTGGTGTGTGGCTCAGGGCATGGCTGATAACGCTGGTGTGTGGCTCTTGGCATGGCTGACGCTGGTGTGTGGCTCAGGGCATGGCTGACGCTAGTGTGTGGCTCAGGGCATGGGTGACGCTGGTGTGTGGCTCAGGGCATGGCTGACGCTGGTGTGTGGCTCAGGACATGGCTGACGCTGGTGTGTGGCTCAGGGCATGGCTGATAACGCTGGTGTGTGGCTCAGAGCATGGCTGACGCTGGTGTGTGGCTCAGGGCATGGCTGACGCTGGTGTGTGGCTCAGGGCATGGCTGACGCTGGTGTGTGGCTCAGGGCATGGCTGACGCTGGTGTGTGGCTCAGGGCATGGCTGACGCTGGTGTGTGGCTCAGGGCATGGCTGACGCTGGTGTGTGGCTCAGGGCATGGCTGACGCTGGTGTGTGGCTCAGGGCATGGCTGACGCTGGTGTGTGGCTCAGGGCATGGCTGACGCCGGTGTGTGGCTCAGGGCATGGCTGACGCTAGTGTGTGGCTCAGGGCATGGCTGACGCCGGTGTGTGGCTCAGGGCATGGCTGACGCTAGTGTGTGGCTCAGGGCATAGCTGACGCTGGTGTGTGGCTCAGGGCATGGCTGATAACGCTGGTGTGTGGCTCAGGGCATGGCTGACGCTGGTGTGTGGCTCAGGGCATGGCTGACGCTGGTGTGTGGCTCAGGGCAGGCTGACGCTGATGTGTGGCTCAGGGCATGGCTGATAACGCTGGTGTGTGGCTCAGGGCATTGCTGACGCTGGTGTGTGGCTCAGGGCATGGCTGACGCTGGTGTGTGGCTCAGGGCAGGCTGACGCTGGTGTGTGGCTCAGGGCATGGCTGATAACGCTGGTGTGTGGCTCAGGGCATTGCTGACGCTGGTGTGTGGCTCAGGGCATGGCTGACGCTGGTGTGTGGCTCAGGGCATGGCTGACGCTGGTGTGCGGCTCAGGGCATGGCTGAAAACGCTGGTGTGTGGCTCAGGGCATGGCTGACGCTGGTGTGTGGCTCAGGGCATGGCTGACGCTGGTGTGTGGCTCAGGGCATGGCTGACGCTGGTGTGTGGCTCAGGGCATGGCTGACGCTGGTGTGTGGCTCAGGGCATGGCTGACGCTGGTGTGTGGCTCAGGGCATGGCTGATGACGCTGGTGTGTGGCTCAGGGCATGGCTGACGCTGGTGTGTGGCTCAGGGCATGGCTGACGCTGGTGTGTGGCTCAGGGCATGGCTGACGCTGGTGTGTGGCTCAGGGCATGGCTGACGCTGGTGTGTGGCTCAGGGCATGGCTGACGCTGGTGTGTGGCTCAGGGCATGGCTGACGCTGGCGTGTGGCTCAGGGCATGGCTGACGCTGGTGTGTGGCTCAGGGCATGGCTGACGCTGGTGTGTGGCTCAGGGCATGGCTGACGCTGGTGTGTGGCTCAGGGCATGGCTGACGCTGGTGTGTGGCTCAGGGCATGGCTGACGCTGGTGTTTGGCTCAGGGCATGGCTGACGCTGGTGTGTGGCTCAGGGCATGGCTGACGCTGGTGTGTGGCTCAGGGCATGGCTGACGCTGGTGTGTGGCTCAGGGCATGGCTGACCCTGGTGTGTGGCTCAGGGCATGGCTGACGCTGGTGTGTGGCTCAGGGCATGGCTGACGCTGGTGTGTGGCTCAGGGCATGGCTGACGCTGGTGTGTGGCTCAGGGCATGGCTGACGCCGGTGTGTGGCTCAGGGCATGGCTGACGCTAGTGTGTGGCTCAGGGCATTGCTGACGCTGGTGTGTGGCTCAGGGCATGGCTGATAACGCTGGTGTGTGGCTCAGGGCATGGCTGACGCTGGTGTGTGGCTCAGGGCATGGCTGACGCTGGTGTGTGGCTCAGGGCAGGCTGACGCTGGTGTGTGGCTCAGGGCATGGCTGATAACGCTGGTGTGTGGCTCAGGGCATGGCTGACGCTGGTGTGTGGCTCAGGGCATTGCTGACGCTGGTGTGTGGCTCAGGGCATGGCTGACGCTGGTGTGTGGCTCAGGGCATGGCTGACGCTGGTGTGTGGCTCAGGGCATGGCTGATGACGCTGGTGTGTGGCTCAGGGCATGGCTGACGCTGGTGTGTGGCTCAGGGCATGGCTGACGCTGGTGTGTGGCTCAGGGCATGGCTGACGCTGGTGTGTGGCTCAGGGCATGGTTGACGCTGGTGTGTGGCTCAGGGCATGGCTGACGCTGGCGTGTGGCTCAGGGCATGGCTGACGCTGGTGTGTGGCTCAGGGCATGGCTGACGCTGGTGTGTGGCTCAGGGCATGGCTGACGCTGGTGTTTGGCTCAGGGCATGGCTGACGCTGGTGTGTGGCTGACGCTGGCGTGTGGCTCAGGGTATGGCTGACGCTGGTGTGTGGCTCAGGGCATGGCTGACGCTGGTGTGTGGCTAAGGGCATGGCTGACGCTGGTGTGTGGCTCAGGGCATGGCTGACGCTGGTGTGTGGCTCAGGGCATGGCTGATAACGCTGGTGTGTGGCTCAGAGCATGGCTGACGCTGGTGTGTGGCTCAGGGCATGGCTGATAACGCTGGTGTGTGGCTCAGGGCATGGCTGACGCTGGTGTGTGGCTCAGGGCATGGCTGACGCTGGTGTGTGGCTCAGGGCATGGCTGACGCTGGTGTGTGGCTCAGTGCATGGCTGACGCTGGTGTGTGGCTCAGGGCAGGCTGACGCTGGTGTGTGGCTCAGGGCATGGCTGACGCTGGTGTGTGGCTCAGGGCATGGCTGATAACGCTGGTGTGTGGCTCTTGGCATGGCTGACGCTGGTGTGTGGCTCAGGGCATGGCTGACGCTAGTGTGTGGCTCAGGGCATGGGTGACGCTGGTGTGTGGCTCAGGGCATGGCTGACGCTGGTGTGTGGCTCAGGACATGGCTGACGCTGGTGTGTGGCTCAGGGCATGGCTGATAACGCTGGTGTGTGGCTCAGAGCATGGCTGACGCTGGTGTGTGGCTCAGGGCATGGCTGACGCTGGTGTGTGGCTCAGGGCATGGCTGACGCTGGTGTGTGGCTCAGGGCATGGCTGACGCTGGTGTGTGGCTCAGGGCATGGCTGACGCTGGTGTGTGGCTCAGGGCATGGCTGACGCTGGTGTGTGGCTCAGGGCATGGCTGACGCTGGTGTGTGGCTCAGGGCATGGCTGACGCTGGTGTGTGGCTCAGGGCATGGCTGACGCTGGTGTGTGGCTCAGGGCATGGCTGACGCTGGTGTGTGGCTCAGGGCATGGCTGACGCCGGTGTGTGGCTCAGGGCATGGCTGACGCTAGTGTGTGGCTCAGGGCATAGCTGACGCTGGTGTGTGGCTCAGGGCATGGCTGATAACGCTGGTGTGTGGCTCAGGGCATGGCTGACGCTGGTGTGTGGCTCAGGGCATGGCTGACGCTGGTGTGTGGCTCAGGGCAGGCTGACGCTGATGTGTGGCTCAGGGCATGGCTGATAACGCTGGTGTGTGGCTCAGGGCATTGCTGACGCTGGTGTGTGGCTCAGGGCATGGCTGACGCTGGTGTGTGGCTCAGGGCAGGCTGACGCTGGTGTGTGGCTCAGGGCATGGCTGATAACGCTGGTGTGTGGCTCAGGGCATTGCTGACGCTGGTGTGTGGCTCAGGGCATGGCTGACGCTGGTGTGTGGCTCAGGGCATGGCTGACGCTGGTGTGTGGCTCAGGGCATGGCTGACGCTGGTGTGTGGCTCAGGGCATGGCTGACGCTGGTGTTTGGCTCAGGGCATGGCTGATAACGCTGGTGTGTGGCTCAGGGCATGGCTGACGCTAGTGTGTGGCTCAGGGCATAGCTGACGCTGGTGTGTGGGTCAGAGCATGGCTGACGCTGGTGTGTGGCTCAGGGCATGGCTGATGACGCTGGTGTGTGGCTCAGGGCATGGCTGACGCTGGTGTGTGGCTCAGGGCATGACTGACGCTGGTGTGTGGCTTAGAGCATGGCTGACGCTGGTGTGTGGCTCAGGGCATGGCTGACGCTGGTGTGTGGCTCAGGGCATGGCTGACACTGGTGTGTGGCTCAGGGCATGGCTGACGCTGGTGTGTGGCTCAGGGCAGGCTGACGCTGGTGTGTGGCTCAGGGCATGGCTGACACTGGTGTGTGGCTCAGGGCATGGCTGACGCTGGTGTGTGGCTCAGGGCAGGCTGACGCTGGTGTGTGGCTCAGGGCATGGCTGACGCTGGTGTGTGGCTCAGGGCATGGCTGATAACGCTTGTGTGTGGCTCATGGCATGGCTGACGCTGGTGTGTGGCTCAGGGCATGGCGGACGCTACTGTGTGGGTCAGGGCATGGGTGACGCTGGTGTGTGGCTCAGGGCATGGCTGACGCCGGTGTGTGCCTCAGGGCATGGCTGACGCTAGTGTGTGGCTCAGGGCATGGCTGATAACGCTGGTGTGTGGCTCAGGGCATGGCTGACGCTGGTGTGTGGCTCAGGGCATGGCTGACGCTGGTGTGTGGCTCAGGGCATGGCTGACGCTGGTGTGTGGCTCAGGGCATGGCTGACGCTGGTGTGTGGCTCAGGGCAGGCTGACGCTGGTGTGTGGCTCAGGGCATGGCTGACGCTGGTGTGTGACTCAGGGCATGGCTGATAACGCTGGTGTGTGGCTCAGGGCATGGCTGAAGCTGGTGTGTGGCTCAGGGGATGGCTGCCGCTGCTGTGTGGCTCAGGGCATGGCTGACGCTGGTGTGTGGCTCAGGGCATGGCTGACGCTGATGTGTGGCTCAGGGCAGGGCTGACACTGGTGTGCGGCTCAGGGCATGGCTGAAAACGCTGGTGTGTGGCTCAGGGCATGGCTGACGCTGGTGTGTGGCTCAGGGCATGGCTGACGCTGGTGTGTGGCTCAGGGCATGGCTGACGCTGGTGTGTGGCTCAGGGCATGGCTGACGCTGGTGTGTGGCTCAGGGCATGGCTGACGCTGGTGTGTGGCTCAGGGCATGGCTGACGCTGGTGTGTGGCTCAGGGCATGGCTGACGCTGGTGTGTGGCTCAGGGCATGGCTGACGCTGGTGTGTGGCTCAGGGCATGGCTGACGCTGGTGTGTGGCTCAGGGCATGGCTGACGCTGGCGTGTGGCTCAGGGCATGGCTGACGCTGGTGTGTGGCTCAGGGCATGGCTGACGCTGGTGTGTGGCTCAGGGCATGGCTGACGCTGGTGTGTGGCTCAGGGCATGGCTGACGCTGGTGTGTGACTCAGGGCATGGCTGACGCTGGTGTTTGGCTCAGGGCATGGCTGACGCTGGTGTGTGGCTCAGGGCATGGCTGACGCTGGTGTGTGGCTCAGGGCATGGCTGACGCTGGTGTGTGGCTCAGGGCATGGCTGACGCTGGTGTGTGGCTCAGGGCATGGCTGACGCTGGTGTGTGGCTCAGGGCATGGCTGACGCTGGTGTGTGGCTCAGGGCATGGCTGACGCTGGTGTGTGGCTCAGGGCATGGCTGACGCCGGTGTGTGGCTCAGGGCATGGCTGACGCTAGTGTGTGGCTCAGGGCATTGCTGACGCTGGTGTGTGGCTCAGGGCATGGCTGATAACGCTGGTGTGTGGCTCAGGGCATGGCTGACGCTGGTGTGTGGCTCAGGGCATGGCTGACGCTGGTGTGTGGCTCAGGGCAGGCTGACGCTGGTGTGTGGCTCAGGGCATGGCTGATAACGCTGGTGTGTGGCTCAGGGCATGGCTGACGCTGGTGTGAGGCTCAGGGCATTGCTGACGCTGGTGTGTGGCTCAGGGCATGGCTGACGCTGGTGTGTGGCTCAGGGCATGGCTGACGCTGGTGTGTGGCTCAGGGCATGGCTGATGACGCTGGTGTGTGGCTCAGGGCATGGCTGACGCTGGTGTGTGGCTCAGGGCATGGCTGACGCTGGTGTGTGGCTCAGGGCATGGCTGATGCTGGTGTGTGGCTCAGGGCATGGTTGACGCTGGTGTGTGGCTCAGGGCATGGCTGACGCTGGCGTGTGGCTCAGGGCATGGCTGACGCTGGTGTGTGGCTCAGGGCATGGCTGACGCTGGTGTGTGGCTCAGGGCATGGCTGACGCTGGTGTTTGGCTCAGGGCATGGCTGACGCTGGTGTGTGGCTGACGCTGGCGTGTGGCTCAGGGTATGGCTGACGCTGGTGTGTGGCTCAGGGCATGGCTGACGCTGGTGTGTGGCTAAGGGCATGGCTGACGCGCGTGTGTGGCTCAGGGCATGGCTGACGCTGGTGTGTGGCTCAGGGCATGGCTGATAACGCTGGTGTGTGGCTCAGAGCATGGCTGACGCTGGTGTGTGGCTCAGGGCATGGCTGATAACGCTGGTGTGTGGCTCAGGGCATGGCTGACGCTGGTGTGTGGCTCAGGGCATGGCTGACGCTGGTGTGTGGCTCAGGGCATGGCTGACGCTGGTGTGTGGCTCAGTGCATGGCTGACGCTGGTGTGTGGCTCAGGGCAGGCTGACGCTGGTGTGTGGCTCAGGGCATGGCTGACGCTGGTGTGTGGCTCAGGGCATGGCTGATAACGCTGGTGTGTGGCTCATGGCATGGCTGACGCTGGTGTGTGGCTCAGGGCATGGCTGACGCTAGTGTGTGGCTCAGGGCATGGGTGACGCTGGTGTGTGGCTCAGGGCATGGCTGACGCTGGTGTGTGGCTCAGGACATGGCTGACGCTGGTGTGTGGCTCAGGGCATGGCTGATAACGCTGGTGTGTGGCTCAGAGCATGGCTGACGCTGGTGTGTGGCTCAGGGCATGGCTGACGCTGGTGTGTGGCTCAGGGCATGGCTGACGCTGGTGTGTGGCTCAGGGCATGGCTGACGCTGGTGTGTGGCTCAGGGCATGGCTGACGCTGGTGTGTGGCTCAGGGCATGGCTGACGCTGGTGTGTGGCTCAGGGCATGGCTGACGCTGGTGTGTGGCTCAGGGCATGGCTGACGCTGGTGTGTGGCTCAGGGCATGGCTGACGCTGGTGTGTGGCTCAGGGCATGGCTGACGCTGGTGTGTGGCTCAGGGCATGGCTGACGCTGGTGTGTGGCTCAGGGCATAGCTGACGCTGGTGTGTGGCTCAGGGCATGGCTGATAACGCTGGTGTGTGGCTCAGGGCATGGCTGACGCTGGTGTGTGGCTCAGGGCATGGCTGACGCTGGTGTGTGGCTCAGGGCAGGCTGACGCTGATGTGTGGCTCAGGGCATGGCTGATAACGCTGGTGTGTGGCTCAGGGCATGGCTGATAACGCTGGTGTGTGGCTCAGGGCATTGCTGACGCTGGTGTGTGGCTCAGGGCATGGCTGACGCTGGTGTGTGGCTCAGGGCATGGCTGACGCTGGTGTTTGGCTCAGGGCATGGCTGACGCTGGTGTGTGGCTGACGCTGGCGTGTGGCTCAGGGTATGGCTGACGCTGGTGTGTGGCTCAGGGCATGGCTGACGCTGGTGTGTGGCTAAGGGCATGGCTGACGCGCGTGTGTGGCTCAGGGCATGGCTGACGCTGGTGTGTGGCTCAGGGCATGGCTGATAACGCTGGTGTGTGGCTCAGAGCATGGCTGACGCTGGTGTGTGGCTCAGGGCATGGCTGATAACGCTGGTGTGTGGCTCAGGGCATGGCTGACGCTGGTGTGTGGCTCAGGGCATGGCTGACGCTGGTGTGTGGCTCAGGGCATGGCTGACGCTGGTGTGTGGCTCAGTGCATGGCTGACGCTGGTGTGTGGCTCAGGGCAGGCTGACGCTGGTGTGTGGCTCAGGGCATGGCTGACGCTGGTGTGTGGCTCAGGGCATGGCTGATAACGCTGGTGTGTGGCTCATGGCATGGCTGACGCTGGTGTGTGGCTCAGGGCATGGCTGACGCTAGTGTGTGGCTCAGGGCATGGGTGACGCTGGTGTGTGGCTCAGGGCATGGCTGACGCTGGTGTGTGGCTCAGGACATGGCTGACGCTGGTGTGTGGCTCAGGGCATGGCTGATAACGCTGGTGTGTGGCTCAGAGCATGGCTGACGCTGGTGTGTGGCTCAGGGCATGGCTGACGCTGGTGTGTGGCTCAGGGCATGGCTGACGCTGGTGTGTGGCTCAGGGCATGGCTGACGCTGGTGTGTGGCTCAGGGCATGGCTGACGCTGGTGTGTGGCTCAGGGCATGGCTGACGCTGGTGTGTGGCTCAGGGCATGGCTGACGCTGGTGTGTGGCTCAGGGCATGGCTGACGCTGGTGTGTGGCTCAGGGCATGGCTGACGCTGGTGTGTGGCTCAGGGCATGGCTGACGCTGGTGTGTGGCTCAGGGCATGGCTGACGCCGGTGTGTGGCTCAGGGCATGGCTGACGCTAGTGTGTGGCTCAGGGCATAGCTGACGCTGGTGTGTGGCTCAGGGCATGGCTGATAACGCTGGTGTGTGGCTCAGGGCATGGCTGACGCTGGTGTGTGGCTCAGGGCATGGCTGACGCTGGTGTGTGGCTCAGGGCAGGCTGACGCTGATGTGTGGCTCAGGGCATGGCTGATAACGCTGGTGTGTGGCTCAGGGCATGGCTGATAACGCTGGTGTGTGGCTCAGGGCATTGCTGACGCTGGTGTGTGGCTCAGGGCATGGCTGACGCTGGTGTGTGGCTCAGGGCATGGCTGACGCTGGTGTGTGGCTCAGGGCATGGCTGATGACGCTGGTGTGTGGCTCAGGGCATGGCTGACGCTGGTGTGTGGCTCAGGGCATGGCTGACGCTGGTGTGTGGCTCAGGGCATGGCTGACGCTGGTGTGTGGCTCAGGGCATGGCTGACGCTGGCGTGTGGCTCAGGGCAGGGCTGACGCTGGTGTGTGGCTCAGGGCATGGCTGACGCTGGTGTGTGGCTCAGGGCATGGCTGACGCTGGTGTTTGGCCCAGGGCATGGCTGACGCTGGTGTGTGGCTGACGCTGGCGTGTGGCTCAGGGTATGGCTGACGCTGGTGTGTGGCTCAGGGCATGGCTGACGCTGGTGTGTGGCTAAGGGCATGGCTGACGCTGGTGTGTGGCTCAGGGCATGGCTGACGCTGGTGTGTGGCTCAGGGCATGGCTGATAACGCTGGTGTGTGGCTCAGAGCATGGCTGACGCTGGTGTGTGGCTCAGGGCATGGCTGACACTGGTGTGTGGCTCAGGGCATGGCTGACGCTGGTGTGTGGCTCAGGGCAGGCTGACGCTGGTGTGTGGCTCAGGGCATGGCTGACACTGGTGTGTGGCTCAGGGCATGGCTGACGCTGGTGTGTGGCTCAGGGCAGGCTGACGCTGGTGTGTGGCTCAGGGCATGGCTGACGCTGGTGTGTGGCTCAGGGCATGGCTGATAACGCTTGTGTGTGGCTCATGGCATGGCTGACGCTGGTGTGTGGCTCAGGGCATGGCGGACGCTAGTGTGTGGGTCAGGGCATGGGTGACGCTGGTGTGTGGCTCAGGGCATGGCTGACGCCGGTGTGTGCCTCAGGGCATGGCTGACGCTAGTGTGTGGCTCAGGGCATGGCTGATAACGCTGGTGTGTGGCTCAGGGCATGGCTGACGCTGGTGTGTGGCTCAGGGCATGGCTGACGCTGGTGTGTGGCTCAGGGCATGGCTGACGCTGGTGTGTGGCTCAGGGCATGGCTGACGCTGGTGTGTGGCTCAGGGCAGGCTGACGCTGGTGTGTGGCTCAGGGCATGGCTGACGCTGGTGTGTGGCTCAGGGCATGGCTGATAACGCTGGTGTGTGGCTCAGGGCATGGCTGAAGCTGGTGTGTGGCTCAGGGGATGGCTGCCGCTGCTGTGTGGCTCAGGGCATGGCTGACGCTGGTGTGTGGCTCAGGGCATGGCTGACGCTGATGTGTGGCTCAGGGCAGGGCTGACGCTGGTGTGCGGCTCAGGGCATGGCTGAAAACGCTGGTGTGTGGCTCAGGGCATGGCTGACGCTGGTGTGTGGCTCAGGGCATGGCTGACGCTGGTGTGTGGCTCAGGGCATGGCTGACGCTGGTGTGTGGCTCAGGGCATGGCTGACGCTGGTGTGTGGCTCAGGGCATGGCTGACGCTGGTGTGTGGCTCAGGGCATGGCTGATGACGCTGGTGTGTGGCTCAGGGCATGGCTGACGCTGGTGTGTGGCTCAGGGCATGGCTGACGCTGGTGTGTGGCTCAGGGCATGGCTGACGCTGGTGTGTGGCTCAGGGCATGGCTGACGCTGGTGTGTGGCTCAGGGCATGGCTGACGCTGGTGTGTGGCTCAGGGCATGGCTGACGCTGGCGTGTGGCTCAGGGCATGGCTGACGCTGGTGTGTGGCTCAGGGCATGGCTGACGCTGGTGTGTGGCTCAGGGCATGGCTGACGCTGGTGTGTGGCTCAGGGCATGGCTGACGCTGGTGTGTGGCTCAGGGCATGGCTGACGCTGGTGTTTGGCTCAGGGCATGGCTGACGCTGGTGTGTGGCTCAGGGCATGGCTGACGCTGGTGTGTGGCTCAGGGCATGGCTGACGCTGGTGTGTGGCTCAGGGCATGGCTGACGCTGGTGTGTGGCTCAGGGCATGGCTGACGCTGGTGTGTGGCTCAGGGCATGGCTGACGCTGGTGTGTGGCTCAGGGCATGGCTGACGCTGGTGTGTGGCTCAGGGCATGGCTGACGCCGGTGTGTGGCTCAGGGCATGGCTGACGCTAGTGTGTGGCTCAGGGCATTGCTGACGCTGGTGTGTGGCTCAGGGCATGGCTGATAACGCTGGTGTGTGGCTCAGGGCATGGCTGACGCTGGTGTGTGGCTCAGGGCATGGCTGACGCTGGTGTGTGGCTCAGGGCAGGCTGACGCTGGTGTGTGGCTCAGGGCATGGCTGATAACGCTGGTGTGTGGCTCAGGGCATGGCTGACGCTGGTGTGTGGCTCAGGGCATTGCTGACGCTGGTGTGTGGCTCAGGGCATGGCTGACGCTGGTGTGTGGCTCAGGGCATGGCTGACGCTGGTGTGTGGCTCAGGGCATGGCTGATGACGCTGGTGTGTGGCTCAGGGCATGGCTGACGCTGGTGTGTGGCTCAGGGCATGGCTGACGCTGGTGTGTGGCTCAGGGCATGGCTGACGCTGGTGTGTGGCTCAGGGCATGGTTGACGCTGGTGTGTGGCTCAGGGCATGGCTGACGCTGGCGTGTGGCTCAGGGCATGGCTGACGCTGGTGTGTGGCTCAGGGCATGGCTGACGCTGGTGTGTGGCTCAGGGCATGGCTGACGCTGGTGTTTGGCTCAGGGCATGGCTGACGCTGGTGTGTGGCTGACGCTGGCGTGTGGCTCAGGGTATGGCTGACGCTGGTGTGTGGCTCAGGGCATGGCTGACGCTGGTGTGTGGCTAAGGGCATGGCTGACGCTGGTGTGTGGCTCAGGGCATGGCTGACGCTGGTGTGTGGCTCAGGGCATGGCTGATAACGCTGGTGTGTGGCTCAGAGCATGGCTGACGCTGGTGTGTGGCTCAGGGCATGGCTGATAACGCTGGTGTGTGGCTCAGGGCATGGCTGACGCTGGTGTGTGGCTCAGGGCATGGCTGACGCTGGTGTGTGGCTCAGGGCATGGCTGACGCTGGTGTGTGGCTCAGTGCATGGCTGACGCTGGTGTGTGGCTCAGGGCAGGCTGACGCTGGTGTGTGGCTCAGGGCATGGCTGACGCTGGTGTGTGGCTCAGGGCATGGCTGATAACGCTGGTGTGTGGCTCTTGGCATGGCTGACGCTGGTGTGTGGCTCAGGGCATGGCTGACGCTAGTGTGTGGCTCAGGGCATGGGTGACGCTGGTGTGTGGCTCAGGGCATGGCTGACGCTGGTGTGTGGCTCAGGACATGGCTGACGCTGGTGTGTGGCTCAGGGCATGGCTGATAACGCTGGTGTGTGGCTCAGAGCATGGCTGACGCTGGTGTGTGGCTCAGGGCATGGCTGACGCTGGTGTGTGGCTCAGGGCATGGCTGACGCTGGTGTGTGGCTCAGGGCATGGCTGACGCTGGTGTGTGGCTCAGGGCATGGCTGACGCTGGTGTGTGGCTCAGGGCATGGCTGACGCTGGTGTGTGGCTCAGGGCATGGCTGACGCTGGTGTGTGGCTCAGGGCATGGCTGACGCTGGTGTGTGGCTCAGGGCATGGCTGACGCCGGTGTGTGGCTCAGGGCATGGCTGACGCTAGTGTGTGGCTCAGGGCATGGCTGACGCCGGTGTGTGGCTCAGGGCATGGCTGACGCTAGTGTGTGGCTCAGGGCATAGCTGACGCTGGTGTGTGGCTCAGGGCATGGCTGATAACGCTGGTGTGTGGCTCAGGGCATGGCTGACGCTGGTGTGTGGCTCAGGGCATGGCTGACGCTGGTGTGTGGCTCAGGGCAGGCTGACGCTGATGTGTGGCTCAGGGCATGGCTGATAACGCTGGTGTGTGGCTCAGGGCATTGCTGACGCTGGTGTGTGGCTCAGGGCATGGCTGACGCTGGTGTGTGGCTCAGGGCAGGCTGACGCTGGTGTGTGGCTCAGGGCATGGCTGATAACGCTGGTGTGTGGCTCAGGGCATTGCTGACGCTGGTGTGTGGCTCAGGGCATGGCTGACGCTGGTGTGTGGCTCAGGGCATGGCTGACGCTGGTGTGCGGCTCAGGGCATGGCTGAAAACGCTGGTGTGTGGCTCAGGGCATGGCTGACGCTGGTGTGTGGCTCAGGGCATGGCTGACGCTGGTGTGTGGCTCAGGGCATGGCTGACGCTGGTGTGTGGCTCAGGGCATGGCTGACGCTGGTGTGTGGCTCAGGGCATGGCTGACGCTGGTGTGTGGCTCAGGGCATGGCTGATGACGCTGGTGTGTGGCTCAGGGCATGGCTGACGCTGGTGTGTGGCTCAGGGCATGGCTGACGCTGGTGTGTGGCTCAGGGCATGGCTGACGCTGGTGTGTGGCTCAGGGCATGGCTGACGCTGGTGTGTGGCTCAGGGCATGGCTGACGCTGGTGTGTGGCTCAGGGCATGGCTGACGCTGGCGTGTGGCTCAGGGCATGGCTGACGCTGGTGTGTGGCTCAGGGCATGGCTGACGCTGGTGTGTGGCTCAGGGCATGGCTGACGCTGGTGTGTGGCTCAGGGCATGGCTGACGCTGGTGTGTGGCTCAGGGCATGGCTGACGCTGGTGTTTGGCTCAGGGCATGGCTGACGCTGGTGTGTGGCTCAGGGCATGGCTGACGCTGGTGTGTGGCTCAGGGCATGGCTGACGCTGGTGTGTGGCTCAGGGCATGGCTGACGCTGGTGTGTGGCTCAGGGCATGGCTGACGCTGGTGTGTGGCTCAGGGCATGGCTGACGCTGGTGTGTGGCTCAGGGCATGGCTGACGCTGGTGTGTGGCTCAGGGCATGGCTGACGCCGGTGTGTGGCTCAGGGCATGGCTGACGCTAGTGTGTGGCTCAGGGCATTGCTGACGCTGGTGTGTGGCTCAGGGCATGGCTGATAACGCTGGTGTGTGGCTCAGGGCATGGCTGACGCTGGTGTGTGGCTCAGGGCATGGCTGACGCTGGTGTGTGGCTCAGGGCAGGCTGACGCTGGTGTGTGGCTCAGGGCATGGCTGATAACGCTGGTGTGTGGCTCAGGGCATGGCTGACGCTGGTGTGTGGCTCAGGGCATTGCTGACGCTGGTGTGTGGCTCAGGGCATGGCTGACGCTGGTGTGTGGCTCAGGGCATGGCTGACGCTGGTGTGTGGCTCAGGGCATGGCTGATGACGCTGGTGTGTGGCTCAGGGCATGGCTGACGCTGGTGTGTGGCTCAGGGCATGGCTGACGCTGGTGTGTGGCTCAGGGCATGGCTGACGCTGGTGTGTGGCTCAGGGCATGGTTGACGCTGGTGTGTGGCTCAGGGCATGGCTGACGCTGGCGTGTGGCTCAGGGCATGGCTGACGCTGGTGTGTGGCTCAGGGCATGGCTGACGCTGGTGTGTGGCTCAGGGCATGGCTGACGCTGGTGTTTGGCTCAGGGCATGGCTGACGCTGGTGTGTGGCTGACGCTGGCGTGTGGCTCAGGGTATGGCTGACGCTGGTGTGTGGCTCAGGGCATGGCTGACGCTGGTGTGTGGCTAAGGGCATGGCTGACGCTGGTGTGTGGCTCAGGGCATGGCTGACGCTGGTGTGTGGCTCAGGGCATGGCTGATAACGCTGGTGTGTGGCTCAGAGCATGGCTGACGCTGGTGTGTGGCTCAGGGCATGGCTGATAACGCTGGTGTGTGGCTCAGGGCATGGCTGACGCTGGTGTGTGGCTCAGGGCATGGCTGACGCTGGTGTGTGGCTCAGGGCATGGCTGACGCTGGTGTGTGGCTCAGTGCATGGCTGACGCTGGTGTGTGGCTCAGGGCAGGCTGACGCTGGTGTGTGGCTCAGGGCATGGCTGACGCTGGTGTGTGGCTCAGGGCATGGCTGATAACGCTGGTGTGTGGCTCTTGGCATGGCTGACGCTGGTGTGTGGCTCAGGGCATGGCTGACGCTAGTGTGTGGCTCAGGGCATGGGTGACGCTGGTGTGTGGCTCAGGGCATGGCTGACGCTGGTGTGTGGCTCAGGACATGGCTGACGCTGGTGTGTGGCTCAGGGCATGGCTGATAACGCTGGTGTGTGGCTCAGAGCATGGCTGACGCTGGTGTGTGGCTCAGGGCATGGCTGACGCTGGTGTGTGGCTCAGGGCATGGCTGACGCTGGTGTGTGGCTCAGGGCATGGCTGACGCTGGTGTGTGGCTCAGGGCATGGCTGACGCTGGTGTGTGGCTCAGGGCATGGCTGACGCTGGTGTGTGGCTCAGGGCATGGCTGACGCTGGTGTGTGGCTCAGGGCATGGCTGACGCTGGTGTGTGGCTCAGGGCATGGCTGACGCTGGTGTGTGGCTCAGGGCATGGCTGACGCTGGTGTGTGGCTCAGGGCATGGCTGACGCCGGTGTGTGGCTCAGGGCATGGCTGACGCTAGTGTGTGGCTCAGGGCATAGCTGACGCTGGTGTGTGGCTCAGGGCATGGCTGATAACGCTGGTGTGTGGCTCAGGGCATGGCTGACGCTGGTGTGTGGCTCAGGGCATGGCTGACGCTGGTGTGTGGCTCAGGGCAGGCTGACGCTGATGTGTGGCTCAGGGCATGGCTGATAACGCTGGTGTGTGGCTCAGGGCATTGCTGACGCTGGTGTGTGGCTCAGGGCATGGCTGACGCTGGTGTGTGGCTCAGGGCAGGCTGACGCTGGTGTGTGGCTCAGGGCATGGCTGATAACGCTGGTGTGTGGCTCAGGGCATTGCTGACGCTGGTGTGTGGCTCAGGGCATGGCTGACGCTGGTGTGTGGCTCAGGGCATGGCTGACGCTGGTGTGTGGCTCAGGGCATGGCTGACGCTGGTGTGTGGCTCAGGGCATGGCTGACGCTGGTGTTTGGCTCAGGGCATGGCTGATAACGCTGGTGTGTGGCTCAGGGCATGGCTGACGCTAGTGTGTGGCTCAGGGCATAGCTGACGCTGGTGTGTGGGTCAGAGCATGGCTGACGCTGGTGTGTGGCTCAGGGCATGGCTGATGACGCTGGTGTGTGGCTCAGGGCATGGCTGACGCTGGTGTGTGGCTCAGGGCATGACTGACGCTGGTGTGTGGCTTAGAGCATGGCTGACGCTGGTGTGTGGCTCAGGGCATGGCTGACGCTGGTGTGTGGCTCAGGGCATGGCTGACACTGGTGTGTGGCTCAGGGCATGGCTGACGCTGGTGTGTGGCTCAGGGCAGGCTGACGCTGGTGTGTGGCTCAGGGCATGGCTGACACTGGTGTGTGGCTCAGGGCATGGCTGACGCTGGTGTGTGGCTCAGGGCAGGCTGACGCTGGTGTGTGGCTCAGGGCATGGCTGACGCTGGTGTGTGGCTCAGGGCATGGCTGATAACGCTTGTGTGTGGCTCATGGCATGGCTGACGCTGGTGTGTGGCTCAGGGCATGGCGGACGCTAGTGTGTGGGTCAGGGCATGGGTGACGCTGGTGTGTGGCTCAGGGCATGGCTGACGCCGGTGTGTGCCTCAGGGCATGGCTGACGCTAGTGTGTGGCTCAGGGCATGGCTGATAACGCTGGTGTGTGGCTCAGGGCATGGCTGACGCTGGTGTGTGGCTCAGGGCATGGCTGACGCTGGTGTGTGGCTCAGGGCATGGCTGACGCTGGTGTGTGGCTCAGGGCATGGCTGACGCTGGTGTGTGGCTCAGGGCAGGCTGACGCTGGTGTGTGGCTCAGGGCATGGCTGACGCTGGTGTGTGACTCAGGGCATGGCTGATAACGCTGGTGTGTGGCTCAGGGCATGGCTGAAGCTGGTGTGTGGCTCAGGGGATGGCTGCCGCTGCTGTGTGGCTCAGGGCATGGCTGACGCTGGTGTGTGGCTCAGGGCATGGCTGACGCTGATGTGTGGCTCAGGGCAGGGCTGACACTGGTGTGCGGCTCAGGGCATGGCTGAAAACGCTGGTGTGTGGCTCAGGGCATGGCTGACGCTGGTGTGTGGCTCAGGGCATGGCTGACGCTGGTGTGTGGCTCAGGGCATGGCTGACGCTGGTGTGTGGCTCAGGGCATGGCTGACGCTGGTGTGTGGCTCAGGGCATGGCTGACGCTGGTGTGTGGCTCAGGGCATGGCTGACGCTGGTGTGTGGCTCAGGGCATGGCTGACGCTGGTGTGTGGCTCAGGGCATGGCTGACGCTGGTGTGTGGCTCAGGGCATGGCTGACGCTGGTGTGTGGCTCAGGGCATGGCTGACGCTGGCGTGTGGCTCAGGGCATGGCTGACGCTGGTGTGTGGCTCAGGGCATGGCTGACGCTGGTGTGTGGCTCAGGGCATGGCTGACGCTGGTGTGTGGCTCAGGGCATGGCTGACGCTGGTGTGTGACTCAGGGCATGGCTGACGCTGGTGTTTGGCTCAGGGCATGGCTGACGCTGGTGTGTGGCTCAGGGCATGGCTGACGCTGGTGTGTGGCTCAGGGCATGGCTGACGCTGGTGTGTGGCTCAGGGCATGGCTGACGCTGGTGTGTGGCTCAGGGCATGGCTGACGCTGGTGTGTGGCTCAGGGCATGGCTGACGCTGGTGTGTGGCTCAGGGCATGGCTGACGCTGGTGTGTGGCTCAGGGCATGGCTGACGCCGGTGTGTGGCTCAGGGCATGGCTGACGCTAGTGTGTGGCTCAGGGCATTGCTGACGCTGGTGTGTGGCTCAGGGCATGGCTGATAACGCTGGTGTGTGGCTCAGGGCATGGCTGACGCTGGTGTGTGGCTCAGGGCATGGCTGACGCTGGTGTGTGGCTCAGGGCAGGCTGACGCTGGTGTGTGGCTCAGGGCATGGCTGATAACGCTGGTGTGTGGCTCAGGGCATGGCTGACGCTGGTGTGAGGCTCAGGGCATTGCTGACGCTGGTGTGTGGCTCAGGGCATGGCTGACGCTGGTGTGTGGCTCAGGGCATGGCTGACGCTGGTGTGTGGCTC
This sequence comes from Arenicola marina, assembly GCA_964019135.1. Taxonomy (NCBI): domain Eukaryota; kingdom Metazoa; phylum Annelida; class Polychaeta; family Arenicolidae; genus Arenicola; species Arenicola marina. The sequence continues at coordinate 37,749,295 of OZ025259.1, read as the reverse complement.
AGGGCATGGCTGATGACGCTGGTGTGTGGCTCAGGGCATGGCTGACGCTGGTGTGTGGCTCAGGGCATGGCTGACGCTGGTGTGTGGCTCAGGGCATGGCTGATGCTGGTGTGTGGCTCAGGGCATGGTTGACGCTGGTGTGTGGCTCAGGGCATGGCTGACGCTGGCGTGTGGCTCAGGGCATGGCTGACGCTGGTGTGTGGCTCAGGGCATGGCTGACGCTGGTGTGTGGCTCAGGGCATGGCTGACGCTGGTGTTTGGCTCAGGGCATGGCTGACGCTGGTGTGTGGCTGACGCTGGCGTGTGGCTCAGGGTATGGCTGACGCTGGTGTGTGGCTCAGGGCATGGCTGACGCTGGTGTGTGGCTAAGGGCATGGCTGACGCGCGTGTGTGGCTCAGGGCATGGCTGACGCTGGTGTGTGGCTCAGGGCATGGCTGATAACGCTGGTGTGTGGCTCAGAGCATGGCTGACGCTGGTGTGTGGCTCAGGGCATGGCTGATAACGCTGGTGTGTGGCTCAGGGCATGGCTGACGCTGGTGTGTGGCTCAGGGCATGGCTGACGCTGGTGTGTGGCTCAGGGCATGGCTGACGCTGGTGTGTGGCTCAGTGCATGGCTGACGCTGGTGTGTGGCTCAGGGCAGGCTGACGCTGGTGTGTGGCTCAGGGCATGGCTGACGCTGGTGTGTGGCTCAGGGCATGGCTGATAACGCTGGTGTGTGGCTCATGGCATGGCTGACGCTGGTGTGTGGCTCAGGGCATGGCTGACGCTAGTGTGTGGCTCAGGGCATGGGTGACGCTGGTGTGTGGCTCAGGGCATGGCTGACGCTGGTGTGTGGCTCAGGACATGGCTGACGCTGGTGTGTGGCTCAGGGCATGGCTGATAACGCTGGTGTGTGGCTCAGAGCATGGCTGACGCTGGTGTGTGGCTCAGGGCATGGCTGACGCTGGTGTGTGGCTCAGGGCATGGCTGACGCTGGTGTGTGGCTCAGGGCATGGCTGACGCTGGTGTGTGGCTCAGGGCATGGCTGACGCTGGTGTGTGGCTCAGGGCATGGCTGACGCTGGTGTGTGGCTCAGGGCATGGCTGACGCTGGTGTGTGGCTCAGGGCATGGCTGACGCTGGTGTGTGGCTCAGGGCATGGCTGACGCTGGTGTGTGGCTCAGGGCATGGCTGACGCTGGTGTGTGGCTCAGGGCATGGCTGACGCTAGTGTGTGGCTCAGGGCATAGCTGACGCTGGTGTGTGGCTCAGGGCATGGCTGATAACGCTGGTGTGTGGCTCAGGGCATGGCTGACGCTGGTGTGTGGCTCAGGGCATGGCTGACGCTGGTGTGTGGCTCAGGGCAGGCTGACGCTGATGTGTGGCTCAGGGCATGGCTGATAACGCTGGTGTGTGGCTCAGGGCATGGCTGATAACGCTGGTGTGTGGCTCAGGGCATTGCTGACGCTGGTGTGTGGCTCAGGGCATGGCTGACGCTGGTGTGTGGCTCAGGGCATGGCTGACGCTGGTGTTTGGCTCAGGGCATGGCTGACGCTGGTGTGTGGCTGACGCTGGCGTGTGGCTCAGGGTATGGCTGACGCTGGTGTGTGGCTCAGGGCATGGCTGACGCTGGTGTGTGGCTAAGGGCATGGCTGACGCGCGTGTGTGGCTCAGGGCATGGCTGACGCTGGTGTGTGGCTCAGGGCATGGCTGATAACGCTGGTGTGTGGCTCAGAGCATGGCTGACGCTGGTGTGTGGCTCAGGGCATGGCTGATAACGCTGGTGTGTGGCTCAGGGCATGGCTGACGCTGGTGTGTGGCTCAGGGCATGGCTGACGCTGGTGTGTGGCTCAGGGCATGGCTGACGCTGGTGTGTGGCTCAGTGCATGGCTGACGCTGGTGTGTGGCTCAGGGCAGGCTGACGCTGGTGTGTGGCTCAGGGCATGGCTGACGCTGGTGTGTGGCTCAGGGCATGGCTGATAACGCTGGTGTGTGGCTCATGGCATGGCTGACGCTGGTGTGTGGCTCAGGGCATGGCTGACGCTAGTGTGTGGCTCAGGGCATGGGTGACGCTGGTGTGTGGCTCAGGGCATGGCTGACGCTGGTGTGTGGCTCAGGACATGGCTGACGCTGGTGTGTGGCTCAGGGCATGGCTGATAACGCTGGTGTGTGGCTCAGAGCATGGCTGACGCTGGTGTGTGGCTCAGGGCATGGCTGACGCTGGTGTGTGGCTCAGGGCATGGCTGACGCTGGTGTGTGGCTCAGGGCATGGCTGACGCTGGTGTGTGGCTCAGGGCATGGCTGACGCTGGTGTGTGGCTCAGGGCATGGCTGACGCTGGTGTGTGGCTCAGGGCATGGCTGACGCTGGTGTGTGGCTCAGGGCATGGCTGACGCTGGTGTGTGGCTCAGGGCATGGCTGACGCTGGTGTGTGGCTCAGGGCATGGCTGACGCTGGTGTGTGGCTCAGGGCATGGCTGACGCCGGTGTGTGGCTCAGGGCATGGCTGACGCTAGTGTGTGGCTCAGGGCATAGCTGACGCTGGTGTGTGGCTCAGGGCATGGCTGATAACGCTGGTGTGTGGCTCAGGGCATGGCTGACGCTGGTGTGTGGCTCAGGGCATGGCTGACGCTGGTGTGTGGCTCAGGGCAGGCTGACGCTGATGTGTGGCTCAGGGCATGGCTGATAACGCTGGTGTGTGGCTCAGGGCATGGCTGATAACGCTGGTGTGTGGCTCAGGGCATTGCTGACGCTGGTGTGTGGCTCAGGGCATGGCTGACGCTGGTGTGTGGCTCAGGGCATGGCTGACGCTGGTGTGTGGCTCAGGGCATGGCTGATGACGCTGGTGTGTGGCTCAGGGCATGGCTGACGCTGGTGTGTGGCTCAGGGCATGGCTGACGCTGGTGTGTGGCTCAGGGCATGGCTGACGCTGGTGTGTGGCTCAGGGCATGGCTGACGCTGGCGTGTGGCTCAGGGCAGGGCTGACGCTGGTGTGTGGCTCAGGGCATGGCTGACGCTGGTGTGTGGCTCAGGGCATGGCTGACGCTGGTGTTTGGCTCAGGGCATGGCTGACGCTGGTGTGTGGCTGACGCTGGCGTGTGGCTCAGGGTATGGCTGACGCTGGTGTGTGGCTCAGGGCATGGCTGACGCTGGTGTGTGGCTAAGGGCATGGCTGACGCTGGTGTGTGGCTCAGGGCATGGCTGACGCTGGTGTGTGGCTCAGGGCATGGCTGATAACGCTGGTGTGTGGCTCAGAGCATGGCTGACGCTGGTGTGTGGCTCAGGGCATGGCTGATAACGCTGGTGTGTGGCTCAGGGCATGGCTGACGCTGGTGTGTGGCTCAGGGCATGGCTGACGCTGGTGTGTGGCTCAGGGCATGGCTGACGCTGGTGTGTGGCTCAGGGCATGGCTGACGCTGGTGTGTGGCTCAGGGCAGGCTGACGCTGGTGTGTGGCTCAGGGCATGGCTGACGCTGGTGTGTGGCTCAGGGCATGGCTGATAACGCTGGTGTGTGGCTCATGGCATGGCTGACGCTGGTGTGTGGCTAAGGGCATGGCTGACGCTAGTGTGTGGCTCAGGGCATGGGTGACGCTGGTGTGTGGCTCAGGGCATGGCTGACGCTGGTGTGTGGCTCAGGACATGGCTGACGCTGGTGTGTGGCTCAGGGCATGGCTGATAACGCTGGTGTGTGGCTCAGAGCATGGCTGACGCTGGTGTGTGGCTCAGGGCATGGCTGACGCTGGTGTGTGGCTCAGGGCATGGCTGACGCTGGTGTGTGGCTCAGGGCATGGCTGACGCTGGTGTGTGGTTCAGGGTATGGCTGACGCTGGTGTGTGGCTCAGGGCATGGCTGACGCTGGTGTGTGGCTCAGGGTATGGCTGACGCTGGTGTGTGGCTCAGGGCATGGCTGAAGCTGGTGTGTGGCTCAGGGCATGGCTGCCGCTGCTGTGTGGCTCAGGGCATGGCTGACGCTGGTGTGTGGCTCAGGGCATGGCTGACGCCGGTGTGTGGCTCAGGGCATGGCTGACGCCGGTGTGTGGCTCAGGGCATGGCTGACGCTGGTGTGTGGCTCAGGGCATGGCTGACGGTGGTGTGTGGCTCAGGGCATGGCTGATAACGCTGGTGTGTGGCTCAGGGCATGGCTGACGCTGGTGTGTGGCTCAGGGCATTGCTGACGCTGGTGTGTGGCTCAGGGCATGGCTGACGCTGGTGTGTGGCTCAGGGCATGGCTGACGCTGGTGTGTGGCTCAGGGCATGGCTGATGACGCTGGTGTGTGGCTCAGGGCATGGCTGACGCTGGTGTGTGGCTCAGGGCATGGCTGACGCTGGTGTGTGGCTCAGGGCATGGCTGACGCTGGTGTGTGGCTCAGGGCATGGCTGACGCTGGTGTGTGGCTCAGGGCATGGCTGACGCTGGCGTGTGGCTCAGGGCATGGCTGACGCTGGTGTGTGGCTCAGGGCATGGCTGACGCTGGTGTGTGGCTCAGGGCATGGCTGACGCTGGTGTTTGGCTCAGGGCATGGCTGACGCTGGTGTGTGGCTGACGCTGGCGTGCGGCTCAGGGTATGGCTGACGCTGGTGTGTGGCTCAGGGCATGGCTGACGCTGGTGTGTGGCTAAGGGCATGGCTGACGCTGGGGTGTGGCTCAGGGCATGGCTGACGCTGGTGTGTGGCTCAGGGCATGGCTGATAACGCTGGTGTGTGGCTCAGAGCATGGCTGACGCTGGTGTGTGGCTCAGGGCATGGCTGATGACGCTGGTGTGTGGCTCAGGGCATGGCTGACGCTGGTGTGTGGCTCAGGGCATGGCTGACGCTGGTGTGGGGCTCAGGGCATGGCTGACGCTGGTGTGTGGCTCAGGGCATGGCTGACGCTGGTGTGTGGCTCAGGGCATGGCTGATAACGCTGGTGTGTGGCTCAGGGCATGGCTGACGCTGGTGTGCGGCTCAGGGCATGGCTGACGCTGGTGTGTGGCTCAGGGCATGGCTGACGCTGGTGTGTGACTCAGGGCATGGCTGACGCTGGTGTGTGGCTCAGGGCATGGCTGACGCTGGTGTGTGGCTCAGGGCATGGCTGATCACGCTGGCGTGTGGCTCAGGGCATGGCTGACGCTGGTGTGTGGCTCAGGGCATGGCTGACGCTGGTGTGTGGCTCAGGGCATGGCTGACGCTGGTGTGTGGCTCAGGGCATGGCTGACGCTGGTGTGTGGCTCAGGGCAGGCTGACGCTGGTGTGTGGCTCAGGGCATGGCTGACGCTGGTGTGTGGCTCAGGGCATGGCTGATAACGCTGGTGTGTGGCTCATGGCATGGCTGACGCTGGTGTGTGGCTCAGGGCATGGCTGACGCTAGTGTGTGGCTCAGGGCATGGGTGACGCTGGTGTGTGGCTCAGGGCATGGCTGACGCTGGTGTGTGGCTCAGGACATGGCTGACGCTGGTGTGTGGCTCAGGGCATGGCTGATAACGCTGGTGTGTGGCTCAGAGCATGGCTGACGCTGGTGTGTGGCTCAGGGCATGGCTGACGCTGGTGTGTGGCTCAGGGCATGGCTGACGCTGGTGTGTGGCTCAGGGCATGGCTGACGCTGGTGTGTGGCTCAGGGTATGGCTGACGCTGGTGTGTGGCTCAGGGCATGGCTGACGCTGGTGTGTGGCTCAGGGTATGGCTGACGCTGGTGTGTGGCTCAGGGCATGGCTGAAGCTGGTGTGTGGCTCAAGGCATGGCCGACGCTGCTGTGTGGCTCAGGGCATGGCTGACGCTGGTGTGTGGCTCAGGGCATGGCTGACGCTGATGTGTGGCTCAGGGCAGGGCTGACGCTGGTGTGCGGCTCAGGGCATGGCTGAAAACGCTGGTGTGTGGCTCAGGGCATGGCTGACGCTGGTGTGTGGCTCAGGGCATGGCTGACGCTGGTGTGTGGCTCAGGGCATGGCTGACGCTGGTGTGTGGCTCAGGGCATGGCTGACGCTGGTGTGTGGCTCAGGGCATGGCTGACGCTGGTGTGTGGCTCAGGGCATGGCTGACGCTGGTGTGTGGCTCAGGGCATGGCTGACGCTGATGTGTGGCTCAGGGCATGGCTGACGCTGGTGTGTGGCTCAGGGCATGGCTGATAACGCTGGTGTGTGGCTCAGGGCATGGCTGACGCTGGTGTGTGGCTCAGGGCATGGCTGACGCTGGTGTGTGGCTCAGGGCATGGCTGACGCTGGTGTGTGGCTCAGGGCATGGCTGACGCTGGTGTGTGGCTCAGGGCATGGCTGACGCTGGTGTGTGGCTCAGGGCATGGCTGACGCTGGTGTGTGGCTCAGGGCATGGCTGATAACGCTGGTGTGTGGCTCAGGGCATGGCTGACGCTGGTGTGTGGCTCAGGGCATGGCTGACGCTGGTGTGTGGCTCAGGGCATGGCTGACGCTGGTGTGTGGCTCAGGGCATGGCTGATAACGCTGGTGTGTGGCTCAGGGCATGGCTGACGCTGGTGTGTGGCTCAGGGCATGGCTGACGCTGGTGTGTGGCTCAGGGCATGGCTGACGCGGGTGTGTGGCTCAGGGCATGGCTGATAACGCTGGTGTGTGGCTCAGGGCATGGCTGACGCTGGTGTGTGGCTCAGGGCATGGCTGACGCTGGTGTGTGGCTCAGGGCATGGCTGACGCTGGTGTGTGGCTCAGGGCATGGCTGATAACGCTGGTGTGTGGCTCAGGGCATGGCTGACGCTGGTGTGTGGCTCAGGGCATGGCTGACGCTGGTGTGTGGCTCAGGGCATGGCTGACGCTGGTGTGTGGCTCAGGGCATGGCTGACGCTGGTGTGTGGCTCAGGGCATGGCTGATAACGCTGGTGTGTGGCTCAGGGCATGGCTGACGCTGGTGTGTGGCTCAGGGCATGGCTGATGACGCTGGTGTGTGGCTCAGGGCATGGCTGACGCTGGTGTGTGGCTCAGGGCATGGCTGACGCTGGTGTGTGACTCAGGGCATGGCTGACGCTGGTGTGTGGCTCAGGGCATGGCTGACGCTGGCGTTTGGCTCAGGGCATGGCTGACGCTGGTGTGTGGCTCAGGGCATGGCTGACGCTGGTGTGTGGCTCAGGGCATGGCTGACGCTGGTGTGTGGCTCAGGGCATGGCTGACGCTGGTGTGTGGCTCAGGGCATGGCTGACGCTGGTGTGTGGCTCAGGGCATGGCTGACGCTGGTGTGTGGCTCAGGGCATGGCTGACGCTGGTGTGTGGCTCAGGGTATGGCTGACGCTGGTGTGTGGCTCAGGGCATGGCTGAAGCTGGTGTGTGGCTCAGGGCATGGCTGCCGCTGGTGTGTGACTCAGGGCATGGCTGACGCTGGTGTGTGGCTCAGGGCATGGCTGACGCTGATGTGTGGCTCAGGGCATGGCTGACGCTGGTGTGTGGCTCAGGGCATAGCTGACGCTGGTGTGTGGCTCAGGGCATGGCTGACGCTGGTGTGTGGCTCAGGGCATGGCTGACGCTGGTGTGTGGCTCAGGGCATGGCTGACGCTGGTGTGTGGCTCAGGGCATGGCTGACGCTGGTGTGTGGCTCAGGGCATGGCTGATAACGCTGGTGTGTGGCTCAGGGCATGGCTGACGCTGGTGTGGGGCTCAGGGCATGGCTGACGCTAGTGTGTGGCTCAGGGCATGGCTGACGCTGGTGTGTGGCTCAGGGCATGGCTGACGCTGGTGTGTGGTTCAGGGCATGGCTGACGCTGGTGTGTGGCTCAGGGCAGGCTGACGCTGGTGTGTGGCTCGGGGCATGGCTGACGCTGGTGTGTGGCTTAGAGCATGGCTGACGCTAGTGTGTGGCTCAGGGCATGGCTGACGCTGGTGTGTGGCTCAGGGCATGGCTGATAACGCTGGTGTGTGGCTCAGGGAATGGCTGACGCTGGTGTGTGGCTCAGGGCATGGCTGACGCTGGTGTGTGGCTCAGGGCATGGCTGACGCTGGTGTGTGGCTCAGGGCATGGCTGACGCTGGTGTGTGGCTCAGGGCATGGCTGACGCTGGTGTGTGGCTCAGGGCATGGCTGATGACGCTGGTGTGTGGCTCAGGGCATGGCTGACGCTGGTGTGTGGCTCAGGGCATGGCTGACGCTGGTGTGTGGCTCAGGGCATGGCTGACGCTGGTGTGTGGCTCAGGGCATGGCTGACGCTGGTGTGTGGCTCAGGGCATGGCTGACGCTGGCGTGTGGCTCAGGGCATGGCTGACGCTGGTGTGTGGCTCAGGGCATGGCTGACGCTAGTGTGTGGCTCAGGGCATGGCTGACGCTAGTGTGTGGCTCAGGGCATGGCTGACGCTGGTATGTGGCTCAGGGCATGGCTGACGCTGGTGTGTGGCTCAGGGCATGGCTGACGCTGGTGTGTGACTCAGGGCATGGCTGACGCTGGTGTGTGGCTCAGGGCATGGCTGACGCTGGTGTGTGACTCAGGGCATGGATGACGCTGGTGTGTGGCTCAGGGCATGGCTGATGCTGGTGTGTGGCTCAGGGCATGGCTGACGCTGGCGTGTGGCTCAGGGCATGGCTGACGCTGGTGTGTGGCTCAGGGCATGGCTGACGCTGGTGTGTGGCTCAGGGCATGGCTGACGCTAGTGTGTGGCTCAGGGCATGGCTGACGCTGGTGTGTGGCTCAGGGCATGGCTGACGCTGGTGTGTGGCTCAGGGCATGGCTGACGCTGGTGTGTGACTCAGGGCATGGCTGACGCTGGTGTGTGGCTCAGGGCATGGCTGACGCTGGTGTGTGACTCAGGGCATGGATGACGCTGGTGTGTGGCTCAGGGCATGGCTGACGCTGGTGTGTGGCTCAGGGCATGGCTGACGCTAGTGTGTGGCTCAGGGCATGGCTGACGCTGGTGTGTGGCTCAGGGCATGGCTGACGCTGGTGTGGGGCTCAGGGCATGGCTGACGCTAGTGTGTGGCTCAGGGCATGGCTGACGCTGGTGTGTGGCTCAGGGCATGGCTGACGCTGGTGTGTGGTTCAGGGCATGGCTGACGCTGGTGTGTGGCTCAGGGCAGGCTGACGCTGGTGTGTGGCTCGGGGCATGGCTGACGCTGGTGTGTGGCTTAGAGCATGGCTGACGCTAGTGTGTGGCTCAGGGCATGGCTGACGCTGGTGTGTGGCTCAGGGCATGGCTGATAACGCTGGTGTGTGGCTCAGGGCATGGCTGACGCTGGTGTGTGGCTCAGGGCATGGCTGACGCTGGTGTGTGGCTCAGGGCATGGCTGACGCTGGTGTGTGGCTCAGGGCATGGCTGACGCTGGTGTGTGGCTCAGGGCATGGCTGACGCTGGTGTGTGGCTCAGGGCATGGCTGATGACGCTGGTGTGTGGCTCAGGGCATGGCTGACGCTGGTGTGTGGCTCAGGGCATGGCTGACGCTGGTGTGTGGCTCAGGGCATGGCTGACGCTGGTGTGTGGCTCAGGGCATGGCTGACGCTGGTGTGTGGCTCAGGGCATGGCTGACGCTGGCGTGTGGCTCAGGGCATGGCTGACGCTGGTGTGTGGCTCAGGGCATGGCTGACGCTGGTGTGTGGCTCAGGGCATGGCTGACGCTAGTGTGTGGCTCAGGGCATGGCTGACGCTGGTGTGTGGCTCAGGGCATGGCTGACGCTGGTGTGTGGCTCAGGGCATGACTGACGCTGGTGTGTGACTCAGGGCATGGCTGACGCTGGTGTGTGGCTCAGGGCATGGCTGACGCTGGTGTGTGACTCAGGGCATGGATGACGCTGGTGTGTGGCTCAGGGCATGGCTGACGCTGGTGTGTGGCTCAGGGCATGGCTGACGCTGGCGTGTGGCTCAGGGCATGGCTGACGCTGGTGTGTGGCTCAGGGCATGGCTGACGCTGGTGTGTGGCTCAGGGCATGGCTGACGCTAGTGTGTGGCTCAGGGCATGGCTGACGCTGGTGTGTGGCTCAGGGCATGGCTGACGCTGGTGTGTGGCTCAGGGCATGGCTGACGCTGGTGTGTGACTCAGGGCATGGCTGACGCTGGTGTGTGGCTCAGGGCATGGCTGACGCTGGTGTGTGACTCCGGGCATGGATGACGCTGGTGTGTGGCTCAGGGCATGGCTGACGCTGGTGTGTGGCTCAGGGCATGGCTGACGCTAGTGTGTGGCTCAGGGCATGGCTGACGCTGGTGTGTGGCTCAGGGCATGGCTGACGCTAGTGTGTGGCTCAGGGCATGGCTGACGCTGGTGTGTGGCTCAGGGCATGGCTGACGCTGGTGTGTGGCTCAGGGCATGGCTGACGCTGGTGTGTGGCTCAGGGCATGGCTGACGCTGGTGTGGGGCTCAGGGCATGGCTGACGCTGGTGTGTGGCTCAGGGCATGGCTGACGCTGGTGTGTGGCTCAGGGCATGGCTGACGCTGGTGTGTGACTCAGGGCATGGATGACGCTGGTGTGTGGCTCAGGGCATGGCTGACGCTGGTGTGTGGCTCAGGGCATGGCTGACGTATGGGACACGGAGACAGTTTTAGATGGACGATCTGTGCGGGAGTATTAGAGATAATGATGGTGACGCAGTTTAAAGCGACTAGCATGGCTCTATGGGAGGCTAGGTGACGCTGCAAAAACAATTCAAGTGGTATGTAAAACGTATTGTAAGTGACCAATAATTAATAAACCCTTTGACGACTGATAACTCGGCAGCAATAGTGCAATAGCAATATCTCCAAAACAAAACGTAACGTTAACACTAAACCAAAGTATGTCGCCAATATTGACGTCTCCCTATCAACCTAAACCAGTGTATGTTTTTGTCATAGGCGTCTCCTTATCAACCTAAACCAGTGTATGTGGTTGTTATTGACGTCCCCCTATCAACCTAAACCAGTGTATGTTGTTGTTATTGACGTCCCCCTATAAACCTAAACCAGTGTATGTTGTTGTTATTGACGTCCCCCTATCAACCTAAACCAGTGTATGTTGTTGTTATTGACGTCTCCCTATCAACCTACACCAGTGTATGTTGTTGTCATAGGCGTCTCCCTATCAACCTAAACCAGTGTATGTTGTTGTTATTGACGTCCCCCTATAAACCTAAACCAGTGTATGTTGTTGTCATAGGCGTCTCCTTATCAACCTAAACCAGTGTATGTTGTTGTTATTGACGTCTCCCTATCAACCTAAACCAGTGTATGTTGTTGTCATAGGCGTCTCCCTATCAACCTAAACCAGTGTATGTTGTTGTTATTGACGTCCCCCTATAAACCTAAACCAGTGTATGTTGTTGTCATAGGCGTCTCCTTATCAACCTAAACCAGTGTATGTTGTTGTTATTGACGTCTCCCTATCAACCTAAACCAGTGTATGTTGTTGTCATAGGCGTCTCCCTATCAACCTAAACCAGTGTATGTTGTTGTCATAGGCGTCTCCTTATCAACCTAACCCAGTGTATGTTGTTGTTATTGACGTCTCCCTATCAACCTAAACCAGTGTATGTTGTTGTTATTGACGTCTCCCTATTAACCTAAACCAGTGTATGTTGTTGTTATTGACGTCTCCCTATCAACCTAAACCAGTGTATGTTGTTGTTATTGGCGTCTCCCTATCAAGCTAAACCAGTGTATGTTGTTGTTATGGACGTCTCCCTATCAAACTAAACCAGTGAATGTCGTCAATATTGACGTCTCACTGACTGATAGAAGTAACGAAGCCTGCCAGTCACTGGCTGATAGAAGTAACGACGCCTGTCAGTCACTGGCTGATAGAAGTAACGACGCCTGTCAGTCACTGGCTGATGGAAGTAACGACGCCTGTCAGTCACTGACTGATAGAAGAAACGATGCCTGCCAGTCACTGACTGACAGAAGTAACGATGCCTGTCAGTCACTGGCTGATGGAAGTAACGATGCCTGTCAGTCCCTGGCTGATAGAAGTAACGATGCCTGCCAGTCACTGACTGATAGAAGTAACGATGCCTGTCAGTCACTGACTGATAGAAGTAACGATGCCTGTCAGTCACTGGCTGATAGAAGCAACGATGCCTGTCAGTCACTGACTGATAGAAGTAACTATGCCTGTCAGTCACTGGCTGATAGAAGTAACGATGCCTGCCAGTCACTGACTGATAGAAGTAACTATGCCTGTCAGTCACTGGCTGATAGAAGTAACGATGCCTGCCAGTCACTGGCTGATAGTAGTAACGATGCCTGTGAGTCATTGACTGATAGAAGTAACGATGCCTGTCAGTCACTGGCTGATAGAAGTAACGATGCCTGTGAGTCATTGACTGATAGAAGTAACGATGCCTGTCAGTCACTGGCTGATAGAAGTAACGATGCCTGCCACTCACTGGCTGATAGAAGTAACGATGCCTGTCAGTCACTGGCTGATAGAAGCAACGATGCCTGTCAGTCACTGACTGATAGAAGTAACTATGCCTGTCAGTCACTGGCTGATAGAAGTAACGATGTCTGCCAGTCACTGACTGATAGAAGTAACGATGCCTGTGAGTCATTGACTGATAGAAGTAACGATGCCTGTCAGTCACTGGCTGATAGAAGTAACGATGCCTGTCAGTCACTGACTGATAGAAGTAAAGATGCCTGCCAGTCACTGGCTGATAGAAGTAACGATGCCTGCCAGTCACTGACTGATAGAAGTAACGATGCCTGTGAGTCATTGACTGATAGAAGTAACGATGCCTGTCAGTCACTGGCTGATAGAAGTAACGATGCCTGCCAGTCACTGACTGATAGAAGTAACGATGCCTGTGAGTCATTGACTGATAGAAGTAACGATGCCTGTCAGTCACTGGCTGATAGAAGTAACGATGCCTGCCAGTCACTGGCTGATAGAAGTAACGATGCCTGTCAGTCAGTGACTGATAGAATTAACGATGCCTGTCAGTCACTGGCTGATGGAAGTAACGATGCCTGTCAGTCACTGGCTGATAGAAGTAACGATGCCTGTCGGTCACTGGCTGATAGAAGTAACGATGCCTGTCAGTCACTAGCTGATAGAAGTAACGATGCCTGTCAGTCACTGGCTGATAGAAGTAACGATGCCTGCCAGTCACTGACTGATAGAAGTAACGATGCCTGTCAGTCACTGGCTGATGGAAGTAACGATGCCTGTCAGTCACTGACTGATAGAAGCAAAGATGCCGGTCAGTCACTGGCTGATAGAAGTAACGATGCCTGTCAGTCACTGACTGATAGAAGTAAAGATGCCTGCCAGACACTGGCTGATAGAAGTAACGATGCCTGTCGGGCACTGGCTGATAGAAGTAACGATGCCACTCAGTCACTGACTGATAGAAGTAAAGATGCCTGTCAATCACTGGCTGATAGAAGTAACGATGCCTGCCAGTCACTGACTGATAGAAGTAACTATGCCTGCCAGTCACTGGCTGATAGAAGTAACGATGCCTGCCAGTCACTGACTGATAGAAGTAACGATGCCTGTCAGTCACTGACTGATAGAAGTAACGGTGTCTGTCAGTCACTGGCTGATAGAAGTAACGATGCCTGCCAGTCGCTGACTGAATAGAAGTAACGACGCCTGCCAGTCACTGACTGATAGAAGTAACGATGCCTGCCGGTCACTGGCTGATAGAAGTAACGATGCCTGTCAGTCACTGGCTGATAGAAGTGACGATGCCTGTCAGTCACTGACTGATAGAAGTAACGATGCCCGTCGGTCACTGGCTGATAGAAGTAACGATGCCTGCCAGTCACTGGCTGATAGAAGTAAAGATGCCTGCCAGTCACTGGCTGATAGAAGTAACGATGTCTGTCAGTCACTGGCTGATAGAAGTAACGATGCCTGTCAGTCACTCACTGATAGAAGTAACGATGCCTGTCGGTCACTGGCTGATAGAAGTAACGATGCCTGCCAGTCACTGACTGATAGAAGTAAAGATGCCTGCCAGTCACTGGCTGATAGAAGTAACGATGCCTGTCAGTCACTGGCTGATAGAAGTAATGATGCCTGTCAGTCAGTGACTGATAGAAGCAACGATGACTGTCGGTCACTGGCTGATAGAAGTAACGATGCCTGCCAGTCACTGACTGATAGAAGTAACGATGCCTGCCAGTCACTGACTGATAGAAGTAATGATACCTGTCAGTCACTGGCTGATAGATGTAACGATGTCTGTCAGTCACCGGTTGATAGAAGTAACGATGCCTGTCAGTCACTGGCTGATAGAAGTAACGATCCCTGCCAGTCACTGACTGATAGAAGTAACGATGCCTGTCAGTCACTGACTGATAGAAGTAACGATGCCTGTCAATCACTGGCTGATAGAAGTAACGATGCCTGCCAGTCACTGGCTGATAGAAGTAACGATACCTGTCAGTCACTGACTGATAGAAGTAACGATGCCTGTCAATCACTGGCTGATAGAAGTAACGATGCCTGTCAGTCACTGACTGATAGAAGTAAAGATGCCTGCCAGTCACTGGCTGATAGAAGTAACGATGCCTGTCGGTCAGTGGCTGATAGAAGTAACGATGCCTGCCAGTCACTGGCTGATGGAAGTAACGATGCCTGCCAGTCACTGGCTGATAGAAGTAACGATGCCTGCCAGTCACTGACTGATAGAAGTAACGATGCCTGTCAGTCACTGGCTGATGGAAGTAACGATGCCTGTCAGTCACTGACTGATAGAAGTAACGATGCCTGTCATTCACTGGCTGATGGAAGTAACGATGCCTGCCAGTCACTGACTGATAGAAGTAACGATGCCTGTCAATCACTGGCTGATAGAAGTAACGATGCCTGTCAGTCACTGACTGATAGAAGTAAAGATGCCTGCCAGTCACTGGCTGATAGAAGTAACGATGCCTGTCGGTCAGTGGCTGATAGAAGTAACGATGCCTGCCAGTCACTGACTGATAGAAGTAACGATGCTGCCAGTCACTGACTGAGAGAAGTAACGATGCCTGCCAGTCACTGGCTGATAGAAGTAACGATGCCTGCCAGTCACTGGCTGATGGAAGTAACGATGCCTGCCAGTCACTGGCTGATAGAAGTAACGATGCCTGCCAGTCACTGACTGATAGAAGTAACGATGCCTGTCAGTCACTGGCTGATGGAAGTAACGATGCCTGTCAGTCATTGACCGATAGAAGTAACGATGCCTGTCATTCACTGGCTGATGGAAGTAACGATGCCTGCCAGTCACTGACTGATAGAAGTAACGATGCCTGTCAATCACTGGCTGATAGAAGTAACGATGCCTGTCAGTCACTGACTGATAGAAGTAAAGATGCCTGCCAGTCACTGGCTGATAGAAGTAACGATGCCTGTCGGTCAGTGGCTGATAGAAGTAACGATGCCTGCCAGTCACTGACTGATAGAAGTAACGATGCCTGCCAGTCACTGACTGAGAGAAGTAACGATGCCTGCCAGTCACTGGCTGATAGAAGTAACGATGCCTGCCAGTCACTGACTGATAGAAGTAACGATGCCTGTCAGTCACTGGCTGAAAGAAGTAACGATGCCTGTCAGTCACTGACTGATAGAAGTAAAGATGCCTGCCAGTCACTGGCTGATAGAAGCAACGATACCTGTCGGTCAGTGGCTGATAGAAGTAACGATGCCTGCCAGTCACTGACTGATAGAAGTAACGATGCCTGCCAGTCACTGACTGATGGAAGTAACGATGCCTGCCAGTCACTGGCTGATAGCAGTAACGATGCCTGCCAGTCACTGACTGATAGAAGTAACGATGCCTGTCGGTCACTGGCTGATAGAAGTAACGATGCCTGCCAGTCACTGGCTGATAGAAGTAACGATGCCTGTCAGTCACTGGCTGATAGAAGTAACGATGCCTGCCAGTCAGTGACTGATAGAAGTAACGATGCCTGCCAGTCACTGGCTGATAGAAGCAACGATGCCTGTCGGTCAGTGGCTGATAGAAGTAACGATGCCTGTCAGTCACTGGCTGATAGAAGTAACGATGCCTGCCAGTCACTGGCTGATAGAAGTAACGATGCCTGTCAGTCACTGACTGATAGAAGTAACGATGCCTGTCAGTCACTGGCTGATAGAAGTAACGATGCCTGCCAGTCACTGACTGATAGAAGTAACAATGCCTGCCAGTCACTGGCTGATAGAAGTAACGATGCCTGCCAGTCACTGGCTGATAGAAGTAACGATGCCTGCCAGTCACTGACTGATAGAAGTAACGATGCCTGTCAGTCACTGGCTGATATAAGTAATGATGCCTGTCAGTCACTGACTGATAGAAGTAACGATGCCTGTCGGTCACTGGCTGATAGAAGTAACGATGCTGCCAGTCACTGACTGATAGAAGTAACGATGCCTGCCAGTCACTGACTGATAGAAGTAACGATGCCTGTCAGTACTGGCTGATAGATGTAACGATGTCTGTCAGTCACTGGCTGATAGAAGTAACGATGCCTGTCAGTCACTGGCTGGTAGAAGTAACGATGCCTGCCAGTCACTGACTGATAGAAGTAACGATGCCTGTCTGTCACTGACTGATAGAAGTAACGATGCCTGTCAGTCACTGGCTGATAGAAGTAACGATGCCTGCCAGTCACTGGCTGATAGAAGTAACGATGCCTGTCAGTCACTGACTGATAGAAGTAACGATGCCTGTCAGTCACTGACTGATAGAAGTAAGGATGCCTGTCAATCACTGGATGATGGAAGTAACGATGCCTGTCAGTCACTGACTGATAGAAGTAACGATGCCTGTCAGTCACTGGCTGATAGAAGTAACGATGCCTGTCAGTCACTGACTGATAGAAGTAACGATGCCTGCCAGTCACTGACTGATAGAAGTAACGATGCCTGTCAGTCACTGGCTGATGGAAGTAACGATGCCTGTCAGCCACTGGCTGATAGAAGTAACGATGCCTGTCAGTCAGTGGCTGATAGAAGTAACGATGCCTGTCAGTCACTGGCTGATAGAAGTAACGATGCCTGCCAGTCACTGACTGATAGAAGTAACGATGCCTGTCAATCACTGGCTGATAGAAGTAACGATGCCTGTCAGTCACTGACTGATAGAAGTAAAGATGCCTGCCAGTCACTGGCTGATAGAAGTAACGATGCCTGTCGGTCAGTGGCTGATAGAAGTAACGATGCCTGCCAGTCACTGACTGATAGAAGTAACGATGCCTGCCAGTCACTGACTGAGAGAAGTAACGATGCCTGCCAGTCACTGGCTGATAGAAGTAACGATGCCTGCCAGTCACTGACTGATAGAAGTAACGATGCCTGTCAGTCACTGGCTGAAAGAAGTAACGATGCCTGTCAGTCACTGACTGATAGAAGTAAAGATGCCTGCCAGTCACTGGCTGATAGAAGCAACGATACCTGTCGGTCAGTGGCTGATAGAAGTAACGATGCCTGCCAGTCACTGACTGATAGAAGTAACGATGCCTGCCAGTCACTGACTGATGGAAGTAACGATGCCTGCCAGTCACTGGCTGATAGCAGTAACGATGCCTGCCAGTCACTGACTGATAGAAGTAACGATGCCTGTCGGTCACTGGCTGATAGAAGTAACGATGCCTGCCAGTCACTGGCTGATAGAAGTAACGATGCCTGTCAGTCACTGGCTGATAGAAGTAACGATGCCTGCCAGTCAGTGACTGATAGAAGTAACGATGCCTGCCAGTCACTGGCTGATAGAAGCAACGATGCCTGTCGGTCAGTGGCTGATAGAAGTAACGATGCCTGTCAGTCACTGGCTGATAGAAGTAACGATGCCTGCCAGTCACTGGCTGATAGAAGTAACGATGCCTGTCAGTCACTGACTGATAGAAGTAACGATGCCTGTCAGTCACTGGCTGATAGAAGTAACGATGCCTGCCAGTCACTGACTGATAGAAGTAACAATGCCTGCCAGTCACTGGCTGATAGAAGTAACGATGCCTGCCAGTCACTGGCTGATAGAAGTAACGATGCCTGCCAGTCACTGACTGATAGAAGTAACGATGCCTGTCAGTCACTGGCTGATATAAGTAATGATGCCTGTCAGTCACTGACTGATAGAAGTAACGATGCCTGTCGGTCACTGGCTGATAGAAGTAACGATGCTGCCAGTCACTGACTGATAGAAGTAACGATGCCTGCCAGTCACTGACTGATAGAAGTAACGATGCCTGTCAGTACTGGCTGATAGATGTAACGATGTCTGTCAGTCACTGGCTGATAGAAGTAACGATGCCTGTCAGTCACTGGCTGGTAGAAGTAACGATGCCTGCCAGTCACTGACTGATAGAAGTAACGATGCCTGTCTGTCACTGACTGATAGAAGTAACGATGCCTGTCAGTCACTGGCTGATAGAAGTAACGATGCCTGCCAGTCACTGGCTGATAGAAGTAACGATGCCTGTCAGTCACTGACTGATAGAAGTAACGATGCCTGTCAGTCACTGACTGATAGAAGTAAGGATGCCTGTCAATCACTGGATGATGGAAGTAACGATGCCTGTCAGTCACTGACTGATAGAAGTAACGATGCCTGTCAGTCACTGGCTGATAGAAGTAACGATGCCTGTCAGTCACTGACTGATAGAAGTAACGATGCCTGCCAGTCACTGACTGATAGAAGTAACGATGCCTGTCAGTCACTGGCTGATGGAAGTAACGATGCCTGTCAGCCACTGGCTGATAGAAGTAACGATGCCTGTCAGTCAGTGGCTGATAGAAGTAACGATGCCTGTCAGTCACTGGCTGATAGAAGTAACGATGCCTGTCAGTCACTGACTGATAGAAATAACGATGCCTGTCAGTCACTGACTGATAGAAGTAACGATGCCTGCAAGTCACTGGATGATAGAAGTAAAGATGCCTGCCAGTCACTGACTGATTGAAGTAACGATGCCTGTCAGTCACTGGCTGATAGAAGTAACGATGCCGGCCAGTCACTGACTGGTAGAAGTAACGATGCCTGTCGGTCAGTGGCTGATAGAAGTAACGATGCCTGTCGGTCACTGACTGATTGAAGCAACGATGCCTGTCAGTCACTGACTGATAGAAGTAACGATGCCTGCCAGTCACTGGCTGATAGAAGTAACGATGCCTGAAAGTCACTGGCTGATAGAAGTAATGATGCCTGCCAATCACTGACTGGTAGAAGTAACGATGCCTGTCAGTCACTGACTGACAGAAGTAACGATGCCTGTCAGTCACTGGCTGATAGAAGTAACGATGCCTGCCAGTCACTGACTGATGGAAGTAACGATGCCTGCCAGTCACTGGCTGATAGAAGTAACGATGCCTGTCGGTCAGTGGCTGATAGAAGTAACGATGCCTGTCAGTCACTGGCTGATTGAAGTAACGATGCCTGTCAGTCACTGGCTGATGGAAGTAAGGATGCCTGCCAGTCACTGACTGATAGAAGTAACGATGCCTGTCAGTCACTGGCTGATGGAAGTAACGATGCCTGTCAGTCACTGACTGATAGAAGTAAAGATGCATGTCAGTCACTGGCTGATAGAAGTAACGATGCCTGTCAGTCACTAACTGATAGAAATAAAGATGCCTGCCAGTCACTGGCTGATAGAAGTAACGATGCCTGTCGGTCCGTAGCTGATAGAAGTAACGATGCCTGTCAGTCACTGACTGATAGAAGTAAAGATGCCTGCCAGTCACTGGCTGATAGAAGTAACGATGCCTGTCGGTCAGTGGCTGATAGAAGTAACGATGTGTGTCAGTCACTGGCTGATAGAAGTAACGATGCCTGTCAGTCACCGACTGATAGAAATAACGATGCCTGCCAGTCACTGGCTGATAGAAGTAACGATGCCTGTCAGTCACTGACTGATAGAAGTAACGATGCCTGCAAGTCACTGGATGATAGAAGTAAAGATGCCTGCCAGTCACTGACTGATTGAAGTAACGATGCCTGTCAGTCACTGGCTGATAGAAGTAACGATGCCTGCCAGTCACTGGCTGATAGAAGTAACGATGCCTGTCGGTCAGTGGCTGATAGAAGTAAAGATGCCTGTTAGTCACTGGCTGATAGAAGTAACGATGCCTGCCAGTCACTGGCTGATAGAAGTAAAGATGCCTGCCAGTCACTGACTGATAGAAGTAACGATGCCTGTCAGTCACTGGCTGATAGAAGTAACGATGCCTGTCAGTCACTGACTGATAGAAGTAAAGATGCCTGCCAGTCACTGGCTGATAGAAGTAACGATGCCTGTCGGTCAGTGGCTGATAGAAGTAACGATGCCTGCCAGTCACTGACTGATAGAAGTAACGATGCCTGCCAGTCACTGACTGATAGAAGTAACGATGCCTGCCAGTCACTGGCTGATAGAAGTAACGATGCCTGCCAGTCACTGACTGATGGAAGTAACGATGCCTGCCAGTCACTGACTGATAGAAGTAACGATGCCTGTCAGTCACTGGCTGATAGAAGTAACGATGCCTGTCAGTCACTGACTGATAGAAGTAAAGATGCCTGCCAGTCACTGGCTGATAGAAGCAACGATACCTGTCGGTCAGTGGCTGATAGAAGTAACGATGCCTGCCAGTCACTGACTGATGGAAGTAACGATGCCTGCCAGTCACTGACTGATAGAAGTAACGATGCCTGCCAGTCACTGGCTGATAGAAGTAACGATGCCTGCCAGTCACTGACTGATGGAAGTAACGATGCCTGCCAGTCACTGACTGATAGAAGTAACGATGCCTGTCAGTCACTGGCTGATAGAAGTAACGATGCCTGCCAGTCACTGACTGATAGCAGTAACGATGCCTGCCAGTCACTGACTGATAGAAGTAACGATGCCTGTCGGTCACTGGCTGATAGAAGTAACGATGCCTGCCTATCACTGGCTGATAGAAGTAACGATGCCTGTCAGTCACTGGCTGATAGAAGTAACGATGCCTGCCAGTCAGTGACTGATAGAAGTAACGATGCCTGCCAGTCACTGGCTGATAGAAGCAACGATGCCTGTCGGTCAGTGGCTGATAGAAGTAACGATGCCTGTCAGTCACTGGCTGATAGAAGTAACGATGCCTGCCAGTCACTGGCTGATAGAAGTAACGATGCCTGTCAGTCACTGACTGATAGAAGTAACGATGCCTAACAGTCACTGGCTGATAGAAGTAACGATGCCTGCCAGTCACTGACTGATAGAAGTAACGATGCCTGCCAGTCACTGGCTGATGGAGGTAACGATGCCTGCCAGTCACTGGCTGATAGAAGTAACGATGCCTCCCAGTCACTGACTGATAGAAGTAACGATGCCTGTCAGTCACTGGCTGATATAAGTAATGATGCCTGTCAGTCATTGAGTGATAGAAGTAACGATGCCTGTCGGTCACTGGCTGATAGAAGTAACGATGCCTGCCAGTCACTGACTGATAGAAGTAACGATGCCTGCCAGTCACTGACTGATTGAAGTAACGATGCCTGTCAGTACTGGCTGATAGATGTAACGATGTCTGTCAGTCGCTGGCTGATAGAAGTAACGATGCCTGTCAGTCACTGGCTGGTAGAAGTAACGATGCCTGCCAGTCACTGACTGATAGAAGTAACGATGCCTGTCTGTCACTGACTGATAGAAGGAACGATTCCTGTCAGTCACTGGCTGATAGAAGTAACGATGCCTGCCAATCACTGGCTGATAGAAGTAACGATGCCTGTCAGTCACTGACTGATAGAAGTAACGATGCCTGTCAGTCACTGACTGATAGAAGTAAGGATGCCTGTCAATCACTGGATGATGGAAGTAACGATGCCTGCCAGTCACTGACTGATAGAAGTAACGATGCCTGCCAGTCACTGACTGATAGAAGTAACGATGCCTGCCAGTCATTGACTGATGGAAGTAACGATGCCTGCCAGTCACTGACTGATAGAAGTAACGATGCCTGCCAGTCACTGACTGATGGAAGTAACGATGCCTGCCAGTCACTGGCTGATAGAAGTAACGATGCCTGCCAGTCACTGACTGATGGAAGTAACGATGCCTGCCAGTCACTTACTGATAGAAGTAACGATGTCTGTCGGTCACTGGCTGATAGAAGTAACGATGCCTGTCAGTCACTGACTGATAGAAGTAAAGATGCCTGCCAGTCACTGGCTGATAGGAGTAACGATGCCTGCCATTCACTGACTGATGGAAGTAACGATGCCTGCCAATCACTGACTGATAGAAGTAACGATGCCTGCCAGTCACTGGCTGATAGAAGTAACGATGCCTGTCGGTCACTGGCTGATAGAAGTAAAGATGCCTGCCAGTCACTGACTGATAGAAGTAACGATGCCTGTCAGTCACTGGCTGATAGAAGTAACGATGCCTGCCAGTCACTGGCTGATAGAAGTAACGATGCCTGTCGGTCAGTGGCTGATAGAAGTAACGATGCCTGTCAGTCACTGGCTGATAGAAGTAACGATGCCTGCCAGTCACTGGCTGATAGAAGTAAAGATGCCTGCCAGTCACTGACTGATAGAAGTAACGATGCCTGCCAGTCACTGGCTGATAGAAGTAACGATGCCTGTCGGTCAGTGGCTGATAGAAGTAACGATGCCTGTCAGTCACTGGCTGATAGAAGTAACGATGCCTGCCAGTCACTGGCTGATAGAAGTAAAGATGCCTGCCAGTCACTGACTGATAGAAGTAACGATGCCTGTCAGTCACTGGCTGATAGAAGTAACGATGCCTGTCAGTCACCGACTGATAGAAGTAACGATGCCTGTCAGTCACTGGCTGATAGAAGTAACGATGCCTGTCAGTCACTGACTGATAGAAGTAACGATGCCTGTCAGTGAATGGCCGACAGAAGTCCAGGCTATAGGGCCGTCCTGGTGTAGTGATTAGCGCAATAGACCGCCAATCGATAGGTCCTGGGTTCGAAGCCGGGCCCGGGCATCTCATCTGGGTTTGTTTCATCCATGCATCCTTTGTCGTCCCGGCAGGATCATTGGCCCAGTTCAGCCATTGTGTGCTCAAAAGCACCAACATTTCATATCCAAGCTAACTGCACGTTACAGAGTTAATCGAGTAATGGAGTACCAAGGGTGTGGTCCCTGAGTTGTGATGCCCTGTCGAATGGAAGTCGAATGGAAGTAATGTTCTTCCTAGCGCTAGCTTTGATGTCTCTTTAACCACAACCAACATCCACCTTCACCCTAATAACCCCTCCACTCACCCCTCCACTCACCTCCCTCCCCCTCCCGCGCCAGTCAACACCATAGCACCCATACCCCCCCCCCCCCCACCTCGATCCACCTATACAGGCCTTACGTAGTTGAACCAATCAGAAGTAGTGTTACAAAAGGAGCCATGCTATTCTGTTGTTTTTATCGCATTCTTGGCGCTTATTGGCGTAAATATTATTGCACGTACTGTTATGTATAACCCACCGGGTGCCTATAGCGCGACCCCACGCCATAGGCAATGTCTGTCGCCGGTGTATGGTGTCTGTTGGTGTATCCCCAGAGAATCTTACTAATCGAAAAAAAACCGTTGCCCGAGCGCCATCTGTGGCGAGGGCAATGAACCAGCAGTAAGGCCTTGTATGTAATTACAACCGGCGATTGGATCCCGGGGGAGGCGAAGACCCTTTGATAAGTCAGCCAGGTGATGCGATTGTTACGCCGAGGCGGGATTCAGTGTGCCCGGGGGTCTCGAGGGCGGGGTAGGGTGCGCGCTCCCCCATCGGGCCACCCTCACCAGGCAGTGCTAATAGAATTGCCTGCCGCCCACTTTTGATGTCCCTGCTGTGGCGACCCATCGGCAACCGTTTGTCCTGAGCCTTGGTAGCGCAGGCGCAGGTTGATTTATGTTCTACTATCAAGAAAATATGTATTATATATAGAGATTCAATATTGGGCAACTTCCTGGGGTCATCATTATTTTTTTTGTGAAAACAGATTGTTTTCTCCAAATACACTATCATTTATCTTAAGGGGTCGACATATTACTTCTGAGGATGTGTATACATACATTTAGTATATATTATATACTGTAATATGAACAGTGTTAGTTAAGAAAGTTCACATTCAGGGGCGTAGGCAGGGACTTGAACAAGTGTACGCACCTGCTGCACGTGAAATGAAAGAGTTACTCCCGAACAACAGGATTGCACGTGCCTGCACAGCCCAATGTGTACGCACGTGCGTATGTGCGTACAGCTAGCTGATATTTGTTTGAAATATAGACTAAGCTTAGCAAGCTCCCCGCACGGTGGCGCTACGCAAGCTCCGTTTTACTGCTGCTGTCGGCCGGGGGCCAATTTCAAAATTATTGAAAAATCAGCTGTAATTTCTTGCAACATTAGAATTTTCAAGAATAAACAAAAAACTAACGAGCTTTGTTTATTAATGCAGCAAAAAACATCTTGTATCCTTTCGAAAAAGTTATAATGGTGAACTCTTTCTTTTCATCACCTGAAACGGTGTGTTATTAGGCTTAGGCTGGGTCCCGGCACTAATTTGTAGATATGCGCGGCGCATGTTTTCTATCAATTTGCGCAGCACCGCGAGCGAGTGTCAAAATGCATTGAGGAAGTAGGCGACCAGAGAGATATAATGGAGCTCTAGCGGAGTGAGTCGAAGGCAGAGAGTGTGAGGAAGTAGGCGACCACAGAGATATAATGGAGCTCTGGCGGAGTGAGTCGAAGGCAGAGAGTGTGAGGAAGTAGGCGACCACAGAGATATAATGGAGCTCTGGCGGAGTGAGTCGAAGGCAGAGAGTGTGAGGAAGTAGGCGACCACAGAGATGTAATGGAGCTCTAGCGGAGTGAGTCGAAGGCAGAGAGTGTGAGGAAGTAGGCGACCACAGAGATATAATGGAGCTCTAGCGGAGTGAGTCGAAGGCAGAGAGTGTGAGGAAGTAGGCGACCACAGAGATATAATGGAGCTCTGGCGGAGTGAGTCGAAGGCAGAGAGTGTGAGGAAGTAGGCGACCACAGAGATGTAATGGAGCTCTAGCGGAGTGAGTCGAAGGCAGAGAGTGTGAGGAAGTAGGCGACCACAGAGATATAATGGAGCTCTAGCGGAGTGAGTCGAAGGCAGAGAGTGTGAGGAAGTAGGCGACCACAGAGATATAATGGAGCTCTAGCGGAGTGAGTCGAAGGCAGAGAGTGTGAGGAAGTAGGCGACCACAGAGATATAATGGAGCTCTGGCGGAGTGAGTCGAAGGCAGAGAGTGTGAGGAAGTAGGCGACCACAGAGATATAATGGAGCTCTGGCGGAGTGAGTCGAAGGCAGAGAGTGTGAGGAAGTAGGCGACCACAGAGATGTAATGGAGCTCTAGCGGAGTGAGTCGAAGGCAGAGAGTGTGAGGAAGTAGGCGACCACAGAGATATAATGGAGCTCTAGCGGAGTGAGTCGAAGGCAGAGAGTGTGAGGAAGTAGGCGACCACAGAGATATAATGGAGCTCTAGCGGAGTGAGTCGAAGGCAGAGAGTGTGAGGAAGTAGGCGACCACAGAGATATAATGGAGCTCTAGCGGAGTGAGTCGAAGGCAGAGAGTGTGAGGAAGTAGGCGACCACAGAGATATAATGGAGCTCTAGCGGAGTGAGTCGAAGGCAGAGAGTGTGAGGAAGTAGGCGACCACAGAGATATAATGGAGCTCTAGCGGAGTGAGGCGAAGGCAGAGAGTGTGAGGAAGTAGGCGACCACAGAGATATAATGGAGCTCTGGCGGAGTGAGTCGAAGGCAGAGAGTGTGAGGAAGTAGGCGACCACAGAGATATAATGGAGCTCTGGCGGAGTGAGGCGAAGGCAGAGAGTGTGAGGAAGTAGGCGACCACAGAGATGTAATGGAGCTCTAGCGGAGTGAGTCGAAGGCAGAGAGTGTGAGGAAGTAGGCGACCACAGAGATGTAATGGAGCTCTAGCGGAGTGAGGCGAAGGCAGAGTGTGTGAGGAAGTAGGCGACCACAGAGATGTAATGGAGCTCTGGCGGAGTGAGTCGAAGGCAGAGAGTGTGAGGAAGTAGGCGACCACAGAGATATAATGGAGCTCTGGCGGAGTGAGTCGAAGGCAGAGAGTGTGAGGAAGTAGGCGACCACAGAGATGTAATGGAGCTCTGGCGGAGTGAGGCGAAGGCAGAGAGTGTGAGGAAGTAGGCGACCACAGAGATATAATGGAGCTCTGGCGGAGTGAGGCGAAGGCAGAGAGTGTGAGGAAGTAGGCGACCACAGAGATATAATGGAGCTCTGGCGGAGTGAGGCGAAGGCAGAGTGTGTGAGGAAGTAGGCGACCACAGAGATGTAATGGAGCTCTGGCGGAGTGAGTCGAAGGCAGAGAGTGTGAGGAAGTAGGCGACCACAGAGATGTAATGGAGCTCTGGCGGAGTGAGTCGAAGGCAGAGAGTGTGAGGAAGTAGGCGACCACAGAGATGTAATGGAGCTCTGGCGGAGTGAGGCGAAGGCAGAGAGTGTGAGGAAGTAGGCGACCACAGAGATATAATGGAGCTCTGGCGGAGTGAGTCGAAGGCAGAGAGTGTGAGGAAGTAGGCGACCACAGAGATATAATGGAGCTCTGGCGGAGTGAGGCGAAGGCAGAGTGTGTGAGGAAGTAGGCGACCACAGAGATGTAATGGAGCTCTGGCGGAGTGAGTCGAAGGCAGAGAGTGTGAGGAAGTAGGCGACCACAGAGATGTAATGGAGCTCTGGCGGAGTGAGGCGAAGGCAGAGAGTGTGAGGAAGTAGGCGACCACAGAGATATAATGGAGCTCCGGCGGAGTGAGTCGAAGGCAGAGAGTGTGAGGAAGTAGGCGACCACAGAGATATAATGGAGCTCTGGCGGAGTGAGGCGAAGGCAGAGAGTGTGAGGAAGTAGGCGACCACAGAGATATAATGGAGCTCTGGCGGAGTGAGTCGAAGGCAGAGAGTGTGAGGAAGTAGGCGACCACAGAGATATAATGGGGCTCTGGCGGAGTGAGGCGAAGGCAGAGTGTGTGAGGAAGTAGGCGACCACAGAGATGTAATGGAGCTCTGGCGGAGTGAGTCGAAGGCAGAGAGTGTGAGGAAGTAGGCGACCACAGAGATATAATGGAGCTCTGGCGGAGTGAGTCGAAGGCAGAGAGTGTGAGGAAGTAGGCGACCACAGAGATATAATGGGGCTCTGGCGGAGTGAGGCGAAGGCAGAGTGTGTGAGGAAGTAGGCGACCACAGAGATGTAATGGAGCTCTGGCGGAGTGAGTCGAAAGCAGAGAGTGTGAGGAAGTAGGCGACCACAGAGATATAATGGAGCTCTGGCGGAGTGAGTCGAAGGCAGAGAGTGTGAGGAAGTAGGCGACCACAGAGATATAATGGGGCTCTGGCGGAGTGAGGCGAAGGCAGAGTGTGTGAGGAAGTAGGCGACCACAGAGATGTAATGGAGCTCTGGCGGAGTGAGTCGAAGGCAGAGAGTGTGAGGAAGTAGGCGACGACAGAGATATAATGGAGCTCTGGCGGAGTGAGTCGAAGGCAGAGAGTGGCATTGAGGCAGTAGGCGACCACAGAGATATAATGGAGCTCTGGCGGAGTGAGTCGAAGGCAGAGAGTGTGAGGCAGTAGGCGACCACAGAGATATAATGGAGCTCTGGCGGAGTGAGTCGAAGGCAGAGAGTGGCATTGAGGAAGTAGGCGACCACAGAGATATAATGGAGCTCTAGCGGAGTGAGTCGAAGGCAGAGAGTGTGAGGCAGTAGGCGACCACAGAGATATAATGGAGCTCTGGCGGAGTGAGTCGAAGGCAGAGAGTGGCATTGAGGCAGTAGGCGACCACAGAGATATAATGGAGCTCTAGCGGAGTGAGTCGAAGGCAGAGAGTGTGAGGAAGTAGGCGACCACAGAGATATAATGGAGCTCTGGCGGAGTGAGTCGAAGGCAGAGAATGTAAGGAAGTAGGCGACCACAGAGATATAATGGAGCTCTGGCGGAGTGAGTCGAAGGCAGAGAGTGTGAGGCAGTAGGCGACCACAGAGATATAATGGAGCTCTGGCGGAGTGAGTCGAAGGCAGAGAGTGGCATTGAGGAAGTAGGCGACCACAGAGATATAATGGAGCTCTAGCGGAGTGAGTCGAAGGCAGAGAGTGTGAGGCAGTAGGCGACCACAGAGATATAATGGAGCTCTGGCGGAGTGAGTCGAAGGCAGAGAGTGGCATTGAGGCAGTAGGCGACCACAGAGATATAATGGAGCTCTAGCGGAGTGAGTCGAAGGCAGAGAGTGTGAGGAAGTAGGCGACCACAGAGATATAATGGAGCTCTGGCGGAGTGAGTCGAAGGCAGAGAATGTAAGGAAGTAGGCGACCACAGAGATATAATGGAGCTCTGGCGGAGTGAGTCGAAGGCAGAGAGTGGCATTGAGGAAGTAGGCGACCACAGAGATATAATGGAGCTCTAGCGGAGTGAGTCGAAGGCAGAGAGTGTGAGGCAGTAGGCGACCACAGAGATATAATGGAGCTCTGGCGGAGTGAGTCGAAGGCAGAGAGTGGCATTGAGGCAGTAGGCGACCACAGAGATATAATGGAGCTCTAGCGGAGTGAGTCGAAGGCAGAGAGTGTGAGGAAGTAGGCGACCACAGAGATATAATGGAGCTCTGGCGGAGTGAGTCGAAGGCAGAGAATGTAAGGAAGTAGGCGACCACAGAGATATAATGGAGCTCTGGCGGAGTGAGGCGAAGGCAGAGAGTGTGAGGAAGTAGGCGACCACAGAGATATAATGGAGCTCTGGCGGAGTGAGTCGAAGGCAGAGAGTGTGAGGAAGTAGGCGACCACAGAGATATAATGGAGCTCTGGCGGAGTGAGTCGAAGGCAGAGAATGTAAGGAAGTAGGCGACCACAGAGATATAATGGAGCTCTGGCGGAGTGAGGCGAAGGCAGAGAGTGTGAGGAAGTAGGCGACCACAGAGATATAATGGAGCTCTGGCGGAGTGAGTCGAAGGCAGAGAATGTAAGGAAGTAGGCGACCACAGAGATATAATGGAGCTCTGGCGGAGTGAGGCGAAGGCAGAGAGTGTGAGGAAGTAGGCGACCACAGAGATATAATGGAGCTCTGGCGGAGTGAGTCGAAGGCAGAGAGTGTGAGGAAGTAGGCGACCACAGAGATATAATGGAGCTCTAGCGGAGTGAGTCGAAGGCAGAGTGTAAGCTTAGTCCACACTATGTATTATTGTGCCACACCTCCTTTGAAATCATCTACTCTTTGCAAGTTCTGGTTTTCTTCGCCCTCTCCGCGATAGATACCACAAGGTTATACCTATTTGACCTTATCTATCATCTGCAGGATAGCCCTTATATTGTGATGTGAACTATGTTTGAGTCAGTCCGAAGCCCTTCTTTGATAGAGCCTGTCCACTTTTTGGTGGGTTTTGCATTGCAACTTGAACCATGTACCGGGCCAATTTATCAGTCCCCGCGCTGTAATGATTGCCAATATATTGGGAGGCTACGAAGAAAATATCAAGCTAATGGAACGAAATTGCAACGGAAATTTATTGCGTATTTGGGGCTGGTTCCGATGGCTGCCTGGCCCTGGTGCCCCGCACAGTGGGCTGTTGGCGGTGGCGGGTCGGGACGAGGCCAACCCCGTGTGGACACTGTGTGGGGCCCTGATAGCTCTGTTTACAAGGCTCTCCGTTAACGTCGGCCCCGGCGATGCGCCTCTCACTGGTCTCCGGACGAGTCTTTATCAAACAAACCTCAGGCGGCGGCTGGGACGCTGTGTCGGGTGGGTGAGTGGCTCATGTTATGTTCAATGCAACTTCGACTATAATCGGGCAAAGCAGAGCACGCCCACCGGGCTACATGCTGCCTGGCGAGCTCTCCAGAGGGCGCTAGGGTCGGTGCCTCCTCCAGACGGTCCTTGTGTGGTGTGCAAGAGAAGCTTCCCTCGGAACAAAAGAGTGCCAGTAAAGTTTGTTACACAAAGAGAGCAGACTTTTTCCTGAACTACGTACCCGAATACCAGAAGTCGCGTTTATGCGAGACGTGACCCATTACTGCCCGACAAGCAGCAGACCATACAGCATTAAACATGCTTAAAGTACTGCTATGACGTCATTCTATTGTCTAAACTGTACATTAATTTTCACGAATGTACAGTTTTAGCGATTTGATAAGTTGCGATTGACTCAAGGAGACCAAACAATTTTTCTGTTGAACAGTCGTCCTTCTATTACGAAATCGACAATCGCAGTCAATGCCAATCATGAGCAATAAGTGAGCTTGTCTGAAATAGGTCACAACCACAATGGGTGATGAACTGGAAACTTGACGCCCGATGGAAAGCCCCAGCAAAAAACAGATACAAATTTCTCATTAAAACAGGCATAGATCACAAAATCCACTTTAAAAACTGAATTTGAGATAATATGTAATTCATATGTAAAATACATACCGACATTTCCTTATATCCTATAATCACACTAGAAATCATTTTTCTTTCTCGTGAATCCCACGAAACTCGTTTGCAAAGCATATCCTATCCATCAACAACGCACTGGGTGTGACTTGTTTCAAACACCATGGCAACATCGTTGCGTATCATATCCTTTCAGTATCCAATAATTTGAACCATTGTATCCTATTCCACATTTAAATGACCATTATCGTCGGTATAAGGACACATAACCCATGCGAAGTAGCCTACGCGCTTTAATGCGAAACACGACTTCATTCTTGCAATCTGAAGATGAACTAAACTGACTTGTGGCTGCAGCGTCCTACGTTCTTCCATGTCAGGGCGAACCACTGTTTCAGCTTAGCTCACGTATGACTCAAGTTTACCACTGCTACAACAATACATTTCGTGGGTTCTCAGATAGAACATCAACCGACTTCAGGCAGCTATTTTATTGCTTTCGGAAGCGAGAGATGCAATGTACATCTTAAAAGAACTCTTATTCGCGCTTCATGGACCAGGTGAGGCTCACCGACCGTACTTTAAGTCAGAGAATACCCGTGTAACAGTTCATTCTTGAAAAGATATGTACTCGGCTTGCGCCTCGTACATTCTTTTTCAAGAATGTACTGTTACATGGGCATTCTCCTTACCATCACCTTATATATATTTAAGTCAGTATAGTCAGCTAGTGGCGTTCCCCAACTGATCAATGCAGTGTTGCCACAGGCGATGAAGCGATTTACTCATTTTACTAAAGGGGAACGATTGCCTAGCGTCAGTGTCTAACGCTACCGTAGGTTCCAAAACCCTGGCCTGGGTGGCGTGGAGGCCTTACTAAGTCATGACGCCATTTTTGCCAGTTCGTCTGCGGACGAGATCCACCTGAATGTATTGGGTTGTTAGCTAAATATTTCACGCCCCCCCCCCCCTTCATTCCCCTCCCACATCAACTTGGTTGTGTCCGCGGCGTCACGCTGGCGGGCAGGATGGCGTCACGCTGGTGTCAGGATGGCGTCAGGATGGCGTCAGTCTGTCTCCGGTCGCCATTAATAAATGACGCCGTCCGTGGTGAGCCATGCAGCAGACGCTACTCAGCCATCGATACAGCCACCGCATACCGCACGTGTCACTAGGCTGCATAACGCACGTGTCACCAGGCTGCATAACGCACGTGTCACCAGGCTGCATAACGCACGTGTCACCAGGCTGCATAACGCACGTGTCACCAGGCTCCATAACGCAAGTGTCACCAGGCTGCATAACGCACGTGTCACCAGGCTGCATAACGCACGTGTCACTAGGCTGCATAACGCACGTGTCACCAGGCTGCATAACGCACGTGTCACCAGGCTGCATAACGCACGTGTCACCAGGCTGCATAACGCACGTGTCACCAGGCTGCATACCGCACGTGTCACGAGGCTGCATAACGCACGTGTCACCAGGCTGCATAACGCAAGTGTCTCCAGGCTGCATAACGCACGTGTCACCAGGCTGCATAACGAACGTGTCACCAGGCTGCATAACGCACGTGTCACCAGGCTGCTGCTGACCAGCTTTACGGTCTCATAGTCCGTGTGACGACGTGTTCTCTTCGAGTACGCAGGTGGGAGGTGGCTTCACGACACAACACGCCCCACGTCTCGCCAGTCCACAACACACGCCAAGCCCTCAAGTTATTACAAAACAAATACATGTGATGTGTCAATGTGCATATGCCGCCTTCGTATATATACTGAAAGACTTTAACCATTTTTTATTGTTTGATTTATTTTCGGGGAGTAGCAGGGGCGGATCAAGGGGGGGGGGGGCGACCCGTCCCCGCCCCCCCCCCCCTTTAGGGCCGAGAATTATACCATGTAACATATGACAACCAACAGATAGGCCTTTACACTTTACCGGCCCCCCTGTTTCCAACATATCTGGATCCGACCCTGAGTTGTGTCTGAGACATATTAATTGCTTTTCCAAAACACAAATATAAATTGAGTATCACTGCAATAAAATTTGGTTAATTTGTGATCACGAAAGTGTCTTGAATAATACATTTAAGCTAGCGGCGATACGGACAGGGACACGACGTATACCTTACCACTGCTAGCGTTATCATTTATCACCTCGTGCATTGAGTAGTTGACACCCCGTTTTTGAAAACCAATTGATTGTCCAGGGTTACGAAGGCGCTCTTGTTTTTGTCTTTATGTCGAAGGGCTTACCCATGATATTACCAATGGCGATTCCTCTGTAATTATCGGAATCGTTAAGGGATTTCCGCTTTTGGGAATAGGGTGCATTACGGACGTGAGACATAGATCTGGACAGAACCCGTCAGTCGTCATGGCAGTGAAAAGCATGGATATGAGGACGTACAAGCGATGCGTTCCTTGGATGAAATGATTTCTGTATATATCTACAGCAAAATCGGTTTTGTCACTTTTGAGACCGGTGCAGGCGTTGCGCACGTCGACCGTGTGTTGTAATGAGCAGGTAGCCTCGTGTGGCTGGCATTGATACCTAATGCTGTGGTTTATTTCGTCGGCTATCTGTGCCATTTGTTGCTGATCGTAACCTAGACTGTTCAACAGTGTGTCGTACTTTCCGGCCAATAATTGAGCGATGTTCATTGGGCCAGTGGTGTCGTCGATCATATTAGTGTTGGCACGCTTTGAGCCAGACGTCCTTTTAATTTGATCCCAAAAATTCCTTATGTTATTGCTGGCTAACGATTCAGCTAACTGTTGCGTGTCTTGCGCTTCCTTGTTTTTTCGCGCATCCCTAATAGAATAGTGCTAGCGAGGGCGGGTGCCTCTCATTATGTTGGCCAGGATGCCCCCTCTTGGCGAATTATTATCTCGCCATATTCGGTGCCACGGAATAGCTTTTTGTCTATTCTCCTTCATTTCGGCGTTCCAGCCCGGAATCTCTTTCTTGCGCGTTCTGGGTTTACTCTTGGGAATACTCTCGTAGTCAGCTGAAATACAGCACTCGATAATCGAGTCGTGAAAGGCTTGTATGGGTTGGTTGTGCAGATCGCACTGTAAATCGCCACATGTTATGGCCTCCCGTGGGGCCTTAATGTTGTCCAACCGTTTGTCCAGAGCGTTTTGATAATTAACAATGTCGTTATCACGCGCTTTACCGCATTTTATCTTAATAAGGTGTAAAGCGCTAGGCACAGGACAGTCCGTATTTAGGTTAATCGGGGTTTCAGCGTAATAGCAAGACAGGAGTGGTCGGATAAGTTGTCGCCCTGGTGCACTACCCCCTGTTGGCATATGTCGCCTATCATATCACACGTTAATAAAACATGGTCGAGGGTAGATCTACTACCCGTGGCTTTACTCTCAAAGGTGTAGTCGATGTTGCTAAGTGGATGGCTTATAGCAAACACGAGCTCTTCGTGCCCAACGAATTTGTTAAAAGCTTTAATGGAGAGATTTCGCGCGAGACAAGTCAGTGTTGAAGTCTCCGCCAATGATCACACGGTCGATACCCTCTTGTTGGCACGTCATACTGATTTCGTTAGGTGGATCTACTAGGTGGAGTTTGAACCCACCTAGTAGGTGGGCAGTCAAGCTCGCTGTCTCTCGACCAAGCCGACTCAATATATGTGTACAGTGAAAGTTTAGCACGAACCTGAGACACAAATGGCTGTTTGATAGTATGACAAGATTGTAATTTCCAAACGAGCATCATTGTCCATAGATAATACGCAATGTTGCAATACGCGGGTCGGTGTGAGTTGACCGTATATAATCAACTAACGGTTGATGATAATAGATGATTATTTAACAATTTTATGAATTACAATACACATTTAATCTCTAGTTCACGGATTAACTTTTGATTCATAGAATCAACACTTGTAACACTTATGTCGTCATAACAATGTTTTAAACTGGGAGTAATTATATCCGATACAGCCCAATGCTAAATTGTTCATTAGTGAAATAGGCAAGACATAATTTCGAGTACGGTGTTAAACACTATTACTAAATGATCACACGTGCAGTTGAGCATCCAAGTGGTCAGAGCAAATGGGACTCCCTCATGTGAGTCACTTTATTTGCAGATAAATAAATCAATATCGATTTCTTTGTGTGTGTGTGGGTGGGGGGGGGGGTTAAGGGATAACTCACTAACAGTGGCCATTTAGCTACAGAAGCCAACACTTGTCCTGGAATTCCTAATGCATGGCCACTCACGAGACTCCCTCTATGGCTACCCTTTTAAAGCATAATTACGAGAAAGTTCTCACTTCTCGGCTGGAAAGATGAGAAAAGTCGGTGAGAAAAGCGGTTTCTTGCTCTAAAACACTATCAATGCAGGTCTTGTTTTATCAACGATGGGGATTAGATGGATTATGGCACATTCGACGTCGAAAAAAGCGCGGTGAAAACCCTGACAAGCTTTTTTTTGAAAAATGTGTTCTCGAGTTATGACACAAAGGGCTTGCCATATACTCTAGGGGTTGGATATCTCACTCAGCGGTTGGACGCCGACTTCATTAAAACACAACGCATCGGCCACCTGCCACCATTGCCATCCTCTCTCCCTGGTCGTTGCGGGGTGCATCCCTCACCGCCAGCCTGTCTGCCTTCTCTGCGATAGCCCCGAGGCCCCCTCTACCCCCAATGCCCCTCCCCCCCCCCCCCCACGACCCGCCCAGAGGCGCGGTACCATTTACCTCCGTCTCCAAAGGGCCTCTCCGGTGCCTTGTTTCACGGTTTTACAATTGACAAGAGGCCATTTGTGGGGTGGGCAGTTTGGTTCCGTCCTTGGTAGGCGTTGTAAAGCGGGGGCGATGGGAACGCAGGCCAAACCGAGTTGCTGCTGTGAAAACATTGTACAACATTTCTAAACCTTAAATAGAACTTGTCTCGTTCATTGTTGTCTTCAGCAGTCTATGGTGAGCGGTGGCTGGCGCATTGCAGGCCTTACGGCCTGACACATGGTAATGACCATGTCATTTAATACAATTTCTTTTGTCCATTAGCTAAAGTCTAATAAAAGAAATGTATCGTTGGTTCAAAGAAGCAAGCAGATTTCACTTTCAATTCCTTCTTGGCAAACGTTGTCACAATTCCATACACCATATGAACAGTTCCTGAAGAAATTTCGAAGGCTCTAAAGCAATTGCTTGAATGAGAAACTTATGTGCAATGTAGTATAAGATGATAGTAATGGTGCTGAACTAGAAATAATACAACGTTCCCCCTACTATGATCATTCGCTACAACCAAATTTGATGAATTAAACCAATTTATAAATAACCTCCCCAGCGAAGGTTCATCATTTAGTGCCATATGCATTCAGAAAAAGCGGGCTTAATGAGAATGCAGAAGTCACATTACTACAGTTACAAGGTTATAATCTACTATCACAAGTGAAAACAATGTAGTGAACATGGTGGATTGGCTATATATTTAAAAAAAACAATTACAACTACAAGGTACTATCATTTCTAAAACATTCCGACATCTGGGAGGGACTGTTTATTGAAGTTACGGGAACGTGTGATCTATAATCAATCTTTAATGAACTTCAAATAGAAAACAAATGTAATGAATACTTACCAAATATTGGTCTCAAACTTGTTAGAGAAATCCCAACACCTCAGATTCATCCTTCACAGCCTCAATTATCCCAATAATCCTTGTCAGCCGACTATGGAATTAATAAACGAGAAAAATAATAGACGAACTCAGACCGAAGCCTAGTAGTGGAATGGAAAAAATACATGTTGCTCAAACCAATTAAAAATGAAGTCAGTGATGCAATTGCGTTGATAATAACCCAATCCTTAACTGCAGGGACCTTTCCCGATAAACTAAAAATCGGAAAAGTTATACCAATATTTAAAACAGGTGATGCTGAATCAATGGATAACTACCGCCCTATATCACTACTCCCGGCTATTTCAAAAGTATTTGGAAGGGCTCTGTTTGAACAAATATTTAATCATTTAGTTAATTACAAACTTATTAAGCAGTTATTGCCAATACGGATTTAGCAAAAAAACATCATTCTGCTGGGCTAGCTTTAATTGAATTAGTTGATAAAACAATTGAACAAATTGACAAATATTTAACTAGATCTTTCCAAAGTTTTTGATACGCGTTTGATCATTGAATATTAATACATACACTTAGGCATTATCGCATGCCTGCGGAAAGCCTGCCCCCTGCCCACTGCATCACTCCACTATGTCTCCCAGACTGCATCCTTGCCCCCCCTTACCCCGCCTCACTCCACCAAGTCTCCGAGACCCTGCCCCCATGCCCCCCCCCCCTGCCCACCCCTGCCGCAGCCGTTACCACCGCCTCACCCCACGACGTCCATTGCCCACCGCCTCACCCCACGACGTCCATTGCCCACCGCCTCACCCCACGACGTCCATTGCCCACCGCCTCACCCCACGACGTCCATTGCCCACCGCCTCACCCACGACGTCCATTGCCCACCGCCTCACCCACGACGTCCATTGCCCACCGCCTCACCCCACGACGTCCATTGCCCACCGCCTCACCCCACGACGTCCATTGCCCACCGCCTCACCCCACGACGTCCATTGCCCACCGCCTCACCCACGACGTCCATTGCCCACCGCCTCACCCACGACGTCCATTGCCCACCGCCTCACCCCACGACGTCCATTGCCCACCGCCTCACCCCACGACGTCCATTGCCCACCGCCTCACCCACGACGTCCATTGCCCACCGCCTCACCCACGACGTCCATTGCCCACCGCCTCACCCACGACGTCCATTGCCCACCGCCTCACCCACGACGTCCATTGCCCACCGCCTCACCCCACGACGTGCATTGCCCACCGGCTGCTCGTGGCAACATAACCGAGCCAGCGCCAGCATTGATTGGCGGCGGCTGTCGCTTGGCGCGACGTGCGCTGAGTGGCGCACCCACTTCTGCCCCTCCACCAGAAAGCAGCGGGCCGCCCGCTGCAGGCCCCGACCGTCCGTGTGCCCGGGTTATAGACCCATACCGTGCCTCTCGAGGCAGGCCGCGCAGAGCGCCCCACCTCGAGCCAGATCGCCCCCGCCCGCTGTTCAAACCATGACCGGTGATGACAGTAAGCAGGCAGCCCAGATAGTCCGCTTGGGATATCGTCACCGGTGACGTCACTGGCACCGCGAGGCTGGCGAGGCGTGGACGCCAGTTGGGCAGTGGCAGCGTCTGTCAGTCGCCAGGCAGTGGCAGCGTCTGTCAGTCGCCAGGCAGTGGCAGCGTCTGTCAGTCGCCAGGCAGTGGCAGCGTCCGTCAGTCGCCAGGCAGTGGCAGCGTCCGTCAGTCGTCAGGCAGTGGCAGCGTCTGTCAGTCGCCAGGCAGTGGCAGCGTCCGTCAGTCGCCAGGCAGTGGCAGCGTCTGTCAGTCGTCAGGCAGTGGCAGCGTCCGTCAGTCGTCAGGCAGTGGCAGCGTCTGTCAGTCGCCAGGCAGTGGCAGCGTCTGTCAGTCGCCAGGCAGTGGCAGCGTCTGTCAGTCGCCAGGCAGTGGCAGCGTCCGTCAGTCGCCAGGCAGTGGCAGCGTCCGTCAGTCGCCAGGCAGTGGCAGCGTCCGTCAGTCGCCAGGCAGGGCTGGACACAAGGCCACGACACGCTCACGGCACGTAATGTCGCCTGGAATAGATAGCGACGTGATTCAACTGTCTCCTTGCTGGGCGCCGCCAAACAACACTTGAAGCCGTCCCACTCGGCCCTTGCCGGCCGCCAGCACTGCAGAGCGGCCGCCGGCACTGAGGGGCACCTGGCTTTGGTCCACGGCGGCGCACACCCTCGATCGCTTCCTCATAACTCAAGGGACTCGCGCCAGATTTCAACTGTTTGTGACCTAAAAGAGCAATTCGTTTGGTCTTTCTAGGAGTCTGAAACACTGGACAGCCTGAACGGAGTTGAACACGATGGGGCGTTAGAAGCATGCAGCCACGGAGCAGGAGTCGCGCACACGGCCGCAGCGTGTCCGTGTGACCAGGATATACATGGCAGCATAATGGTGGCAACACGTGGCGACCAACCTGATTCCCTGTATTTGTTTGCAGACTGTACTCTCGCACACTTCATGTGGGAATACCAGGTAAATATCGATGTGTTCAGTGTATATGATGGCCGGGAACAGGGTCGGGCCGGAAGGACTCTGACCAGGTACTGGGAACAGGGTCGGGCGGGAAGGACTCTCTGACCAGGTACTGGGAACAGGGTCGGGCCGGAAGGACTCTCTGACCAGGTACTGGGAACAGGGTCGGGCCGGAAGGACTCTCTGACCAGGTACTGGGAACAGGGTCGGGCCGGAAGGACTCTGACCAGGTACTGGGAACAGGGTCAGGCGGGAAGGACTCTCTGACCAGGTACTGGGAACAAGGTCGGGCGGGAAGGACTCTCTGACCAGGTACTGGGAACAAGGTCGGGCGGGAAGGACTCTCTGACCAGGTACTGGGAACAAGGTCGGGCGGGAAGGACTCTCTGACCAGGTACTGGGAACAGGGTCGGGCGGGAAGGACTCTGACCAGGTACTGGGAACAAGGTCGGGCGGGAAGGACTCTCTGACCAGGTACTGGGAACAGGGTCGGGCGGGAAGGACTCTGACCAGGTACTGGGAACAAGGTCGGGCGGGAAGGACTCTGACCAGGTACTGGGAACAAGGTCGGGCGGGAAGGACTCTGACCAGGTACTGGGAACAGGGTCGGGCGGGAAGGACTCTCTGACCAGGTACTGGGAACAGGGTCGGGCGGGAGGGACTCTCTGCTCAGGTACTGGGAACAGGGTCGGGCGGGAAGGACTCTCTGACCAGGTACTGGGAACAGGGTCGGGCGGGAAGGACTCTGACCAGGTACTGGGAACAGGGTCGGGCGGGAGGGACTCTGACCAGGTACTGGGAACAGGGTCGGGCGGGAAGGACTCTCTGACCAGGTACTGGGAACAAGGTCGGGCGGGAAGGACTCTCTGACCAGGTACTGGGAACAGGGTCGGGCGGGAAGGACTCTGACCAGGTACTGGGAACAAGGTCGGGCGGGAAGGACTCTCTGACCAGGTACTGGGAACAGGGTCGGGCGGGAAGGACTCTGACCAGGTACTGGGAACAAGGTCGGGCGGGAAGGACTCTGACCAGGTACTGGGAACAAGGTCGGGCGGGAAGGACTCTGACCAGGTACTGGGAACAGGGTCGGGCGGGAAGGACTCTCTGACCAGGTACTGGGAACAGGGTCGGGCGGGAGGGACTCTCTGCTCAGGTACTGGGAACAGGGTCGGGCGGGAAGGACTCTCTGACCAGGTACTGGGAACAGGGTCGGGCGGGAAGGACTCTGACCAGGTACTGGGAACAGGGTCGGGCGGGAGGGACTCTGACCAGGTACTGGGAACAGGGTCGGGCGGGAAGGACTCTCTGACCAGGTACTGGGAACAAGGTCGGGCGGGAAGGACTCTCTGACCAGGTACTGGGAACAGGGTCGGGCGGGAGGGACTCTCTGCTCAGGTACTGGGAACAGGGTCGGGCGGGAAGGACTCTCTGACCAGGTACTGGGAACAGGGTCGGGCGGGAAGGACTCTGACCAGGTACTGGGAACAGGGTCGGGCGGGAAGGACTCTCTGACCAGGTACTGGGAACAGGGTCGGGCGGGAAGGACTCTCTGACCAGGTACTAGGAACAGGGTCGGGCGGGAAGGACTCTCTGACCAGGTACTGGGAACAGGGTCGGGCGGGAAGGACTCTCTGACCAGGTACTGGGAACAGGGTCGGGCGGGAAGGACTCTGACCAGGTACTGGGAACAGGGTCGGGCGGGAAGGACTCTCTGACCAGGTACTGGGAACAGGGTCGGGCGGGAAGGACTCTCTGACCAGGTACTAGGAACAGGGTCGGGCGGGAAGGACTCTCTGACCAGGTACTGGGAACAGGGTCGGGCGGGAAGGACTCTCTGACCAGGTACTGGGAACAGGGTCGGGCGGGAAGGACTCTCTGACCAGGTACTGGGAACAAGGTCGGGCGGGAAGGACTCTCTGACCAGGTACTAGGAACAGGGTCGGGCGGGAAGGACTCTCTGACCAGGTACTGGGAACAGGGTCGGGCGGGAAGGACTCTGACCAGGTACTGGGAACAGGGTCGGGCGGGAAGGACTCTCTGACCAGGTACTGGGAACAGGGTCGGGCGGGAAGGACTCTCTGACCAGGTACTAGGAACAGGGTCGGGCGGGAAGGACTCTCTGACCAGGTACTGGGAACAGGGTCGGGCGGGAAGGACTCTCTGACCAGGTACTGGGAACAGGGTCGGGCGGGAAGGACTCTCTGACCAGGTACTGGGAACAAGGTCGGGCGGGAAGGACTCTCTGACCAGGTACTGGGAACAGGGTCGGGCGGGAAGGACTCTCTGACCAGGTACTGGGAACAGGGTCGGGCGGGAAGGACTCTCTGACCAGGTACTGGGAACAGGGTCGGGCGGGAAGGACTCTCTGACCAGGTACTAGGAACAGGGTCGGGCGGGAAGGACTCTCTGACCAGGTACTGGGAACAAGGTCGGGCGGGAAGGACTCTCTGACCAGGTACTGGGAACAGGGTCGGGCGGGAAGGACTCTCTGACCAGGTACTGGGAACAGGGTCGGGCGGGAAGGACTCTCTGACCAGGTACTAGGAACAGGGTCGGGCGGGAAGGACTCTCTGACCAGGTACTGGGAACAGGGTCGGGCGGGAAGGACTCTCTGACCAGGTACTGGGAACAGGGACGGGCGGGAAGGACTCTCTGACCAGGTACTAGGAACAGGGTCGGGCGGGAAGGACTCTGACCAGGTACTGGGAACAGGGTCGGGCGGGAAGGATTCTCTGACCAGGTACTGGGAACAGGGTCGGGCGGGAAGGACTCTGACCAGGTACTGGGAACAGGGTCGGGCGGGAAGGACTCTCTGACCAGGTACTGGGAACAGGGTCGGGCGGGAAGGACTCTCTGACCAGGTACTGGGAATAGGGTCGGGCGGGAAGGACTCTGACCAGGTACTGGGAACAGGGTCGGGCGGGAAGGACTCTGACCAGGTACTGGGAACAGGGTCGGGCGGGAAGGACTCTCTGACCAGGTACTGGGAATAGGGTCGTGCGGGAAGGACTCTGACCAGGTACTGGGAACAGGGTCGGGCGGGAAGGATTCTCTGACCAGGTACTGGGAACAGGGTCGGGCGGGAAGGACTCTGACCAGGTACTGGGAACAGGGTCGGGCGGGAAGGACTCTCTGCTCAGGTACTGGGAACAGGGTCGGGCGGGAAGGACTCTCTGCTCAGGTACTGGAAACAGGGTCGGGCGGGAAGGACTCTCTGACCAGGTACTAGGAACAGGGTCGGGCGGGAAGGACTCTCTGCTCAGGTACTGGGAACAGGGTCGGGCGGGAAGGACTCTCTGCTCAGGTACTGGGAACAGGGTCGGGCGGGAAGGACTCTCTGACCAGGTACTGGGAACAGGGACGGGCGGGAAGGACTCTCTGACCAGGTACTAGGAACAGGGTCGTGCGGGAAGGACTCTGACCAGGTACTGGGAACAGGGTCGGGCGGGAAGGATTCTCTGACCAGGTACTGGGAACAGGGTCGGGCGGGAAGGACTCTGACCAGGTACTGGGAACAGGGTCGGGCGGGAAGGACTCTGACCAGGTACTGGGAACAGGGTCGGGCGGGAAGGACTCTCTGACCAGGTACTGGGAACAGGGTCGGGCGGGAAGGACTCTCTGACCAGGTACTGGGAATAGGGTCGTGCGGGAAGGACTCTGACCAGGTACTGGGAACAGGGTCGGGCGGGAAGGACTCTGACCAGGTACTGGGAACAGGGTCGGGCGGGAAGGATTCTGACCAGGTACTGGGAACAGGGTCGGGCGGGAAGGACTCTCTGACCAGGTACTGGGAATAGGGTCGTGCGGGAAGGACTCTGACCAGGTACTGGGAACAGGGTCGGGCGGGAAGGACTCTGACCAGGTACTGGGAACAGGGTCGGGCGGGAAGGACTCTCTGACCAGGTACTGGGAACAGGGTCGGGCGGGAAGGACTCTGACCAGGTACTGGGAACAGGGTCGGGCGGGAAGGACTCTGACCAGGTACTGGGAACAGGGTCGGGCGGGAAGGACTCTCTGACCAGGTACTTGGAACAGGGTCGGGCGGGAAGGACTCTCTGACCAGGTACTGGGAACAGGGTCGGGCGGGAAGGACTCTGACCAGGTACTAGGAACAGGGTCGGGCGGGAAGGACTCTGACCAGGTACTGGGAACAGGGTCGGGCGGGAAGGATTCTCTGACCAGGTACTGGGAACAGGGTCGGGCGGGAAGGATTCTCTGACCAGGTACTGGGAACAGGGTCGGGCGGGAAGGACTCTGACCAGGTACTGGGAACAGGGTCGGGCGGGAAGGACTCTGACCAGGTACTGGGAACAGGGTCGGGCGGGAAGGATTCTCTGACCAGGTACTGGGAACAGGGTCGGGCGGGAAGGACTCTCTGCTCAGGTACTGGGAACAGGGTCGGGCGGGAAGGACTCTCTGACCAGGTACTGGGAACAGGGTTGGGCGGGAAGGATTCTGACCAGGTACTGGGAACAGGGTCGGGCGGGAAGGACTCTGACCAGGTACTGGGAACAGGGTCGGGCGGGAAGGATTCTGACCAGGTACTGGGAACAGGGTCGGGCGGGAAGGACTCTCTGACCAGGTACTGGGAATAGGGTCGTGCGGGAAGGACTCTGACCAGGTACTGGGAACAGGGTCGGGCGGGAAGGACTCTGACCAGGTACTGGGAACAGGGTCGGGCGGGAAGGACTCTGACCAGGTACTAGGAACAGGGTCGGGCGGGAAGGACTCTGACCAGGTACTGGGAACAGGGTCGGGCGGGAAGGATTCTCTGACCAGGTACTGGGAACAGGGTCGGGCGGGAAGGATTCTCTGACCAGGGACTGGGAACAGGGTCGGGCGGGAAGGACTCTGACCAGGTACTGGGAACAGGGTCGGGCGGGAAGGACTCTGACCAGGGACTGGGAACAGGGTCGGGCGGGAAGGATTCTCTGACCAGGTACTGGGAACAGGGTCGGGCGGGAAGGACTCTCTGCTCAGGTACTGGGAACAGGGTCGGGCGGGAAGGACTCTCTGACCAGGTACTGGGAACAGGGTCGGGCGGGAAGGATTCTGACCAGGTACTGGGAACAGGGTCGGGCGGGAAGGACTCTCTGACCAGGTACTGGGAATAGGGTCGTGCGGGAAGGACTCTGACCAGGTACTGGGAACAGGGTCGGGCGGGAAGGATTCTCTGACCAGGTACTGGGAACAGGGTCGGGCGGGAAGGACTCTGACCAGGTACTGGGAACAGGGTCGGGCGGGAAGGATTCTCTGACCAGGTACTGGGAACAGGGTCGGGCGGGAAGGACTCTTTGCTCAGGTACTGGGAACAGGGTCGGGCGGGAAGGACTCTGACCAGGTACTAGGAACAGGGTCGGGCGGGAAGGATTCTCTGACCAGGTACTGGGAACAGGGTCGGGCGGGAAGGACTCTCTGACCAGGTACTGGGAACAGGGTCGGGCGGGAAGGACTCTGACCAGGTACTGGGAACAGGGTCGGGCGGGAAGGATTCTCTGACCAGGTACTGGGAACAGGGTCGGGCGGGAAGGACTCTCTGACCAGGTACTGGGAACAGGGTCGGGCGGGAAGGACTCTCTGCTCAGGTACTGGGAACAGGGTCGGGCGGGAAGGACTCTCTGACCAGGTACTGGGAACGGGGTCGGGCGGGAAGGACTCTCTGCTCAGGTACTGGGAACAGGGTCGGGCGGGAAGGACTCTGACCAGGTACTGGGAACAGGGTCGGGCGGGAAGGACTCTGACCAGGTACTAGGAACAGGGTCGGGCGGGAAGGACTCTGACCAGGTACTGGGAACAGGGTCGGGCGGGAAGGATTCTCTGACCAGGTACTGGGAACAGGGTCGGGCGGGAAGGACTCTGACCAGGTACTGGGAACAGGGTCGGGCGGGAAGGACTCTC
The DNA here is from genome assembly GCA_964019135.1 of Arenicola marina. NCBI lineage: Eukaryota > Metazoa > Annelida > Polychaeta > Arenicolidae > Arenicola > Arenicola marina. The sequence continues at coordinate 37,705,072 of OZ025259.1, read as the reverse complement.
TGACCAGGTACTGGGAATAGGGTCGTGCGGGAAGGACTCTGACCAGGTACTGGGAACAGGGTCGGGCGGGAAGGACTCTCTGACCAGGTACTGGGAACAGGGTCGGGCGGGAAGGACTCTGACCAGGTACTGGGAACAGGGTCGGGCGGGAAGGACTCTCTGACCAGGTACTGGGAATAGGGTCGTGCGGGAAGGACTCTGACCAGGTACTGGGAACAGGGTCGGGCGGGAAGGACTCTCTGACCAGGTACTGGGAACAGGGTCGTGCGGGAAGGACTCTGACCAGGTACTGGGAACAGGGTCGGGCGGGAAGGACTCTGACCAGGTACTGGGAACAGGGTCGGGCGGGAAGGACTCTCTGACCAGGTACTGGGAACAGGGTCGGGCGGGAAGCACTCTCTGACCAGGTACTGGGAACAGGGTCGGGCGGGAAGGACTCTGACCAGGTACTGGGAACAGGGTCGGGCGGGAAGGACTCTGACCAGGTACTGGGAACAGGGTCGTGCGGGAAGGACTCTGACCAGGTACTGGGAACAGGGTCGGGCGGGAAGGACTCTCTGACCAGGTACTGGGAATAGGGTCGTGCGGGAAGGACTCTGACCAGGTACTGGGAACAGGGTCGGGCGGGAAGGACTCTGACCAGGTACTGGGAACAGGGTCGGGCGGGAAGGACTCTCTGCTCAGGTACTGGGAATAGGGTCGGGCGGGAAGGACTCTCTGACCAGGTACTGGGAACAGGGTCGGGCGGGAAGGACTCTCTGACCAGGTACTGGGAATAGGGTCGTGCGGGAAGGACTCTGACCAGGTACTGGAAACAGGGTCGGGCGGGAAGGACTCTCTGACCAGGTACTGGGAACAGGGTCGTGCGGGAAGGACTCTGACCAGGTACTGGGAACAGGGTCGGGCGGGAAGGACTCTCTGACCAGGTACTGGGAACAGGGTCGGGCAGGAAGGACTCTGACCAGGTACTGGGAACAGGGTCGTGCGGGAAGGACTCTGACCAGGTACTGGGAACAGGGTCGGGCGGGAAGGACTCTCTGACCAGGTACTGGGAATAGGGTCGTGCGGGAAGGACTCTGACCAGGTACTGGGAACAGGGTCGGGCGGGAAGGACTCTGACCAGGTACTGGGAACAGGGTCGGGCGGGAAGGACTCTCTGCTCAGGTACTGGGAACAGGGTCGGGCGGGAAGGACTCTCTGACCAGGTACTGGGAACAGGGTCGGGCGGGAAGGACTCTCTGACCAGGTACTGGGAATAGGGTCGGGCGGGAAGGATTCTCTGACCAGGTACTGGGAACAGGGACGGGCGGGAAGGACTCTCTGACCAGGTACTAGGAACAGGGTCGGGCGGGAAGGACTCTGACCAGGTACTGGGAATAGGGTCGGGCGGGAAGGATTCTCTGACCAGGTACTGGGAACAGGGTCGGGCGGGAAGGACTCTTTGCTCAGGTACTGGGAACAGGGTCGGGCGGGAAGGACTCTCTGACCAGGTACTGGGAACAGGGTCGGGCGGGAAGGACTCTCTGCTCAGGTACTGGGAACAGGGTCAGGCGGGAAGGACTCTGACCAGGTACTGGGAACAGGGTCGGGCGGGAAGGACTCTTTGCTCAGGTACTGGGAACAGGGTCGGGCGGGAAGGACTCTCTGACCAGGTACTGGGAACAGGGTCGGGCGGGAAGGATTCTCTGACCAGGTACTTGGAACAGGGTCGGGCGGGAAGGATTCTCTGACCAGGTACTGGGAACAGGGTCGGGCGGGAAGGACTCTGACCAGGTACTGGGAACAGGGTCGGGCGGGAAGGACTCTCTGCTCAGGTACTGGGAACAGGGTCGGGCGGGAAGGACTCTCTGACCAGGTACTGGGAACAGGGTCGGGCGGGAAGGACTCTCTGACCAGGTACTTGGAACAGGGTCGGGCGGGAAGGATTCTCTGACCAGGTACTGGGAACAGGGTCAGGCGGGAAGGACTCTGACCAGGTACTGGGAACAGGGTCGGGCGGGAAGGATTCTGACCAGGTACTGGGAACAGGGTCGGGCGGGAAGGACTCTCTGACCAGGTACTGGGAATAGGGTCGTGCGGGAAGGACTCTGACCAGGTACTGGGAACAGGGTCGGGCGGGAAGGACTCTGACCAGGTACTGGGAACAGGGTCGGGCGGGAAGGACTCTCTGACCAGGTACTGGGAACAGGGTCGGGCGGGAAGGACTCTGACCAGGTACTGGGAACAGGGTCGGGCGGGAAGGACTCTGACCAGGTACTGGGAACAGGGTCGGGCGGGAAGGACTCTCTGACCAGGTACTTGGAACAGGGTCGGGCGGGAAGGACTCTCTGACCAGGTACTGGGAACAGGGTCGGGCGGGAAGGACTCTGACCAGGTACTAGGAACAGGGTCGGGCGGGAAGGACTCTGACCAGGTACTGGGAACAGGGTCGGGCGGGAAGGATTCTCTGACCAGGTACTGGGAACAGGGTCGGGCGGGAAGGATTCTCTGACCAGGTACTGGGAACAGGGTCGGGCGGGAAGGACTCTGACCAGGTACTGGGAACAGGGTCGGGCGGGAAGGACTCTGACCAGGTACTGGGAACAGGGTCGGGCGGGAAGGATTCTCTGACCAGGTACTGGGAACAGGGTCGGGCGGGAAGGACTCTCTGCTCAGGTACTGGGAACAGGGTCGGGCGGGAAGGACTCTCTGACCAGGTACTGGGAACAGGGTCGGGCGGGAAGGATTCTGACCAGGTACTGGGAACAGGGTCGGGCGGGAAGGACTCTGACCAGGTACTGGGAACAGGGTCGGGCGGGAAGGATTCTGACCAGGTACTGGGAACAGGGTCGGGCGGGAAGGACTCTCTGACCAGGTACTGGGAACAGGGTCGGGCGGGAAGGACTCTGACCAGGTACTGGGAACAGGGTCGGGCGGGAAGGACTCTGACCAGGTACTAGGAACAGGGTCGGGCGGGAAGGACTCTGACCAGGTACTGGGAACAGGGTCGGGCGGGAAGGATTCTCTGACCAGGTACTGGGAACAGGGTCGGGCGGGAAGGATTCTCTGACCAGGGACTGGGAACAGGGTCGGGCGGGAAGGACTCTGACCAGGTACTGGGAACAGGGTCGGGCGGGAAGGACTCTCTGACCAGGTACTAGGAACAGGGTCGGGCGGGAAGGACTCTGACCAGGTACTGGGAATAGGGTCGGGCGGGAAGGATTCTCTGACCAGGTACTGGGAACAGGGTCGGGCGGGAAGGACTCTTTGCTCAGGTACTGGGAACAGGGTCGGGCGGGAAGGACTCTCTGACCAGGTACTGGGAACAAGGTCGGGCGGGAAGGACTCTCTGCTCAGGTACTGGGAACAGGGTCAGGCGGGAAGGACTCTGACCAGGTACTGGGAACAGGGTCGGGCGGGAAGGACTCTTTGCTCAGGTACTGGGAACAGGGTCGGGCGGGAAGGACTCTCTGACCAGGTACTGGGAACAGGGTCGGGCGGGAAGGACTCTCTGACCAGGTACTTGGAACAGGGTCGGGCGGGAAGGATTCTCTGACCAGGTACTGGGAACAGGGTCGGGCGGGAAGGACTCTGACCAGGTACTGGGAACAGGGTCGGGCGGGAAGGACTCTCTGCTCAGGTACTGGGAACAGGGTCGGGCGGGAAGGACTCTCTGACCAGGTACTGGGAACAGGGTCGGGCGGGAAGGACTCTCTGACCAGGTACTTGGAACAGGGTCGGGCGGGAAGGATTCTCTGACCAGGTACTGGGAACAGGGTCGGGCGGGAAGGACTCTGACCAGGTACTGGGAACAGGGTCGGGCGGGAAGGATTCTGACCAGGTACTGGGAACAGGGTCGGGCGGGAAGGACTCTCTGACCAGGTACTGGGAATAGGGTCGTGCGGGAAGGACTCTGACCAGGTACTGGGAACAGGGTCGGGCGGGAAGGACTCTGACCAGGTACTGGGAACAGGGTCGGGCGGGAAGGACTCTCTGACCAGGTACTGGGAACAGGGTCGGGCGGGAAGGACTCTGACCAGGTACTGGGAACAGGGTCGGGCGGGAAGGACTCTGACCAGGTACTGGGAACAGGGTCGGGCGGGAAGGACTCTCTGACCAGGTACTTGGAACAGGGTCGGGCGGGAAGGACTCTCTGACCAGGTACTGGGAACAGGGTCGGGCGGGAAGGACTCTGACCAGGTACTAGGAACAGGGTCGGGCGGGAAGGACTCTGACCAGGTACTGGGAACAGGGTCGGGCGGGAAGGATTCTCTGACCAGGTACTGGGAACAGGGTCGGGCGGGAAGGATTCTCTGACCAGGTACTGGGAACAGGGTCGGGCGGGAAGGACTCTGACCAGGTACTGGGAACAGGGTCGGGCGGGAAGGACTCTGACCAGGTACTGGGAACAGGGTCGGGCGGGAAGGATTCTCTGACCAGGTACTGGGAACAGGGTCGGGCGGGAAGGACTCTCTGCTCAGGTACTGGGAACAGGGTCGGGCGGGAAGGACTCTCTGACCAGGTACTGGGAACAGGGTCGGGCGGGAAGGATTCTGACCAGGTACTGGGAACAGGGTCGGGCGGGAAGGACTCTGACCAGGTACTGGGAACAGGGTCGGGCGGGAAGGATTCTGACCAGGTACTGGGAACAGGGTCGGGCGGGAAGGACTCTCTGACCAGGTACTGGGAATAGGGTCGTGCGGGAAGGACTCTGACCAGGTACTGGGAACAGGGTCGGGCGGGAAGGACTCTGACCAGGTACTGGGAACAGGGTCGGGCGGGAAGGATTCTCTGACCAGGTACTGGGAACAGGGTCGGGCGGGAAGGATTCTCTGACCAGGGACTGGGAACAGGGTCGGGCGGGAAGGACTCTGACCAGGTACTGGGAACAGGGTCGGGCGGGAAGGACTCTGACCAGGGACTGGGAACAGGGTCGGGCGGGAAGGATTCTCTGACCAGGTACTGGGAACAGGGTCGGGCGGGAAGGACTCTCTGCTCAGGTACTGGGAACAGGGTCGGGCGGGAAGGACTCTCTGACCAGGTACTGGGAACAGGGTCGGGCGGGAAGGATTCTGACCAGGTACTGGGAACAGGGTCGGGCGGGAAGGACTCTCTGACCAGGTACTGGGAATAGGGTCGTGCGGGAAGGACTCTGACCAGGTACTGGGAACAGGGTCGGGCGGGAAGGATTCTCTGACCAGGTACTGGGAACAGGGTCGGGCGGGAAGGACTCTGACCAGGTACTGGGAACAGGGTCGGGCGGGAAGGATTCTCTGACCAGGTACTGGGAACAGGGTCGGGCGGGAAGGACTCTTTGCTCAGGTACTGGGAACAGGGTCGGGCGGGAAGGACTCTGACCAGGTACTAGGAACAGGGTCGGGCGGGAAGGATTCTCTGACCAGGTACTGGGAACAGGGTCGGGCGGGAAGGACTCTCTGACCAGGTACTGGGAACAGGGTCGGGCGGGAAGGACTCTGACCAGGTACTGGGAACAGGGTCGGGCGGGAAGGATTCTCTGACCAGGTACTGGGAACAGGGTCGGGCGGGAAGGACTCTCTGACCAGGTACTGGGAACAGGGTCGGGCGGGAAGGACTCTCTGCTCAGGTACTGGGAACAGGGTCGGGCGGGAAGGACTCTCTGCTCAGGTACTGGGAACAGGGTCGGGCGGGAAGGACTCTGACCAGGTACTGGGAACAGGGTCGGGCGGGAAGGACTCTGACCAGGTACTAGGAACAGGGTCGGGCGGGAAGGACTCTGACCAGGTACTGGGAACAGGGTCGGGCGGGAAGGATTCTCTGACCAGGTACTGGGAACAGGGTCGGGCGGGAAGGACTCTGACCAGGTACTGGGAACAGGGTCGGGCGGGAAGGACTCTCTGACCAGGTACTGGGAATAGGGTCGTGCGGGAAGGACTCTGACCAGGTACTGGGAACAGGGTCGGGCGGGAAGGACTCTCTGACCAGGTACTGGGAACAGGGTCGGGCGGGAAGGACTCTGACCAGGTACTGGGAACAGGGTCGGGCGGGAAGGACTCTCTGACCAGGTACTGGGAATAGGGTCGTGCGGGAAGGACTCTGACCAGGTACTGGGAACAGGGTCGGGCGGGAAGGACTCTCTGACCAGGTACTGGGAACAGGGTCGTGCGGGAAGGACTCTGACCAGGTACTGGGAACAGGGTCGGGCGGGAAGGACTCTGACCAGGTACTGGGAACAGGGTCGGGCGGGAAGGACTCTCTGACCAGGTACTGGGAACAGGGTCGGGCGGGAAGCACTCTCTGACCAGGTACTGGGAACAGGGTCGGGCGGGAAGGACTCTGACCAGGTACTGGGAACAGGGTCGGGCGGGAAGGACTCTCTGCTCAGGTACTGGGAATAGGGTCGGGCGGGAAGGACTCTCTGACCAGGTACTGGGAACAGGGTCGGGCGGGAAGGACTCTCTGACCAGGTACTGGGAATAGGGTCGTGCGGGAAGGACTCTGACCAGGTACTGGAAACAGGGTCGGGCGGGAAGGATTCTCTGACCAGGTACTGGGAACAGGGTCGGGCGGGAAGGATTCTCTGACCAGGTACTGGGAACAGGGTCGGGCGGGAAGGACTCTGACCAGGTACTGGGAACAGGGTCGGGCGGGAAGGACTCTGACCAGGTACTGGGAACAGGGTCGGGCGGGAAGGATTCTCTGACCAGGTACTGGGAACAGGGTCGGGCGGGAAGGACTCTCTGCTCAGGTACTGGGAACAGGGTCGGGCGGGAAGGACTCTCTGACCAGGTACTGGGAACAGGGTCGGGCGGGAAGGATTCTGACCAGGTACTGGGAACAGGGTCGGGCGGGAAGGACTCTGACCAGGTACTGGGAACAGGGTCGGGCGGGAAGGATTCTGACCAGGTACTGGGAACAGGGTCGGGCGGGAAGGACTCTCTGACCAGGTACTGGGAATAGGGTCGTGCGGGAAGGACTCTGACCAGGTACTGGGAACAGGGTCGGGCGGGAAGGACTCTGACCAGGTACTGGGAACAGGGTCGGGCGGGAAGGACTCTGACCAGGTACTAGGAACAGGGTCGGGCGGGAAGGACTCTGACCAGGTACTGGGAACAGGGTCGGGCGGGAAGGATTCTCTGACCAGGTACTGGGAACAGGGTCGGGCGGGAAGGATTCTCTGACCAGGGACTGGGAACAGGGTCGGGCGGGAAGGACTCTGACCAGGTACTGGGAACAGGGTCGGGCGGGAAGGACTCTGACCAGGGACTGGGAACAGGGTCGGGCGGGAAGGATTCTCTGACCAGGTACTGGGAACAGGGTCGGGCGGGAAGGACTCTCTGCTCAGGTACTGGGAACAGGGTCGGGCGGGAAGGACTCTCTGACCAGGTACTGGGAACAGGGTCGGGCGGGAAGGATTCTGACCAGGTACTGGGAACAGGGTCGGGCGGGAAGGACTCTCTGACCAGGTACTGGGAATAGGGTCGTGCGGGAAGGACTCTGACCAGGTACTGGGAACAGGGTCGGGCGGGAAGGATTCTCTGACCAGGTACTGGGAACAGGGTCGGGCGGGAAGGACTCTGACCAGGTACTGGGAACAGGGTCGGGCGGGAAGGATTCTCTGACCAGGTACTGGGAACAGGGTCGGGCGGGAAGGACTCTTTGCTCAGGTACTGGGAACAGGGTCGGGCGGGAAGGACTCTGACCAGGTACTAGGAACAGGGTCGGGCGGGAAGGATTCTCTGACCAGGTACTGGGAACAGGGTCGGGCGGGAAGGACTCTGACCAGGTACTAGGAACAGGGTCGGGCGGGAAGGACTCTGACCAGGTACTGGGAACAGGGTCGGGCGGGAAGGATTCTCTGACCAGGTACTGGGAACAGGGTCGGGCGGGAAGGATTCTCTGACCAGGTACTGGGAACAGGGTCGGGCGGGAAGGACTCTGACCAGGTACTGGGAACAGGGTCGGGCGGGAAGGACTCTGACCAGGTACTGGGAACAGGGTCGGGCGGGAAGGATTCTCTGACCAGGTACTGGGAACAGGGTCGGGCGGGAAGGACTCTCTGCTCAGGTACTGGGAACAGGGTCGGGCGGGAAGGACTCTCTGACCAGGTACTGGGAACAGGGTCGGGCGGGAAGGATTCTGACCAGGTACTGGGAACAGGGTCGGGCGGGAAGGACTCTGACCAGGTACTGGGAACAGGGTCGGGCGGGAAGGATTCTGACCAGGTACTGGGAACAGGGTCGGGCGGGAAGGACTCTCTGACCAGGTACTGGGAATAGGGTCGTGCGGGAAGGACTCTGACCAGGTACTGGGAACAGGGTCGGGCGGGAAGGACTCTGACCAGGTACTGGGAACAGGGTCGGGCGGGAAGGACTCTGACCTGGTACTAGGAACAGGGTCGGGCGGGAAGGACTCTGACCAGGTACTGGGAACAGGGTCGGGCGGGAAGGATTCTCTGACCAGGTACTGGGAACAGGGTCGGGCGGGAAGGATTCTCTGACCAGGGACTGGGAACAGGGTCGGGCGGGAAGGACTCTGACCAGGTACTGGGAACAGGGTCGGGCGGGAAGGACTCTGACCAGGGACTGGGAACAGGGTCGGGCGGGAAGGATTCTCTGACCAGGTACTGGGAACAGGGTCGGGCGGGAAGGACTCTCTGCTCAGGTACTGGGAACAGGGTCGGGCGGGAAGGACTCTCTGACCAGGTACTGGGAACAGGGTCGGGCGGGAAGGATTCTGACCAGGTACTGGGAACAGGGTCGGGCGGGAAGGACTCTCTGACCAGGTACTGGGAATAGGGTCGTGCGGGAAGGACTCTGACCAGGTACTGGGAACAGGGTCGGGCGGGAAGGATTCTCTGACCAGGTACTGGGAACAGGGTCGGGCGGGAAGGACTCTGACCAGGTACTGGGAACAGGGTCGGGCGGGAAGGATTCTCTGACCAGGTACTGGGAACAGGGTCGGGCGGGAAGGACTCTTTGCTCAGGTACTGGGAACAGGGTCGGGCGGGAAGGACTCTGACCAGGTACTAGGAACAGGGTCGGGCGGGAAGGATTCTCTGACCAGGTACTGGGAACAGGGTCGGGCGGGAAGGACTCTCTGACCAGGTACTGGGAACAGGGTCGGGCGGGAAGGACTCTGACCAGGTACTGGGAACAGGGTCGGGCGGGAAGGATTCTCTGACCAGGTACTGGGAACAGGGTCGGGCGGGAAGGACTCTCTGACCAGGTACTGGGAACAGGGTCGGGCGGGAAGGACTCTCTGCTCAGGTACTGGGAACAGGGTCGGGCGGGAAGGACTCTCTGACCAGGTACTGGGAACGGGGTCGGGCGGGAAGGACTCTCTGCTCAGGTACTGGGAACAGGGTCGGGCGGGAAGGACTCTGACCAGGTACTGGGAACAGGGTCGGGCGGGAAGGACTCTGACCAGGTACTAGGAACAGGGTCGGGCGGGAAGGACTCTGACCAGGTACTGGGAACAGGGTCGGGCGGGAAGGATTCTCTGACCAGGTACTGGGAACAGGGTCGGGCGGGAAGGACTCTGACCAGGTACTGGGAACAGGGTCGGGCGGGAAGGACTCTCTGACCAGGTACTGGGAATAGGGTCGTGCGGGAAGGACTCTGACCAGGTACTGGGAACAGGGTCGGGCGGGAAGGACTCTCTGACCAGGTACTGGGAACAGGGTCGGGCGGGAAGGACTCTGACCAGGTACTGGGAACAGGGTCGGGCGGGAAGGACTCTCTGACCAGGTACTGGGAATAGGGTCGTGCGGGAAGGACTCTGACCAGGTACTGGGAACAGGGTCGGGCGGGAAGGACTCTCTGACCAGGTACTGGGAACAGGGTCGTGCGGGAAGGACTCTGACCAGGTACTGGGAACAGGGTCGGGCGGGAAGGACTCTGACCAGGTACTGGGAACAGGGTCGGGCGGGAAGGACTCTCTGACCAGGTACTGGGAACAGGGTCGGGCGGGAAGCACTCTCTGACCAGGTACTGGGAACAGGGTCGGGCGGGAAGGACTCTGACCAGGTACTGGGAACAGGGTCGGGCGGGAAGGACTCTCTGCTCAGGTACTGGGAATAGGGTCGGGCGGGAAGGACTCTCTGACCAGGTACTGGGAACAGGGTCGGGCGGGAAGGACTCTCTGACCAGGTACTGGGAATAGGGTCGTGCGGGAAGGACTCTGACCAGGTACTGGAAACAGGGTCGGGCGGGAAGGATTCTCTGACCAGGTACTGGGAACAGGGTCGGGCGGGAAGGATTCTCTGACCAGGTACTGGGAACAGGGTCGGGCGGGAAGGACTCTGACCAGGTACTGGGAACAGGGTCGGGCGGGAAGGACTCTGACCAGGTACTGGGAACAGGGTCGGGCGGGAAGGATTCTCTGACCAGGTACTGGGAACAGGGTCGGGCGGGAAGGACTCTCTGCTCAGGTACTGGGAACAGGGTCGGGCGGGAAGGACTCTCTGACCAGGTACTGGGAACAGGGTCGGGCGGGAAGGATTCTGACCAGGTACTGGGAACAGGGTCGGGCGGGAAGGACTCTGACCAGGTACTGGGAACAGGGTCGGGCGGGAAGGATTCTGACCAGGTACTGGGAACAGGGTCGGGCGGGAAGGACTCTCTGACCAGGTACTGGGAATAGGGTCGTGCGGGAAGGACTCTGACCAGGTACTGGGAACAGGGTCGGGCGGGAAGGACTCTGACCAGGTACTGGGAACAGGGTCGGGCGGGAAGGACTCTGACCAGGTACTAGGAACAGGGTCGGGCGGGAAGGACTCTGACCAGGTACTGGGAACAGGGTCGGGCGGGAAGGATTCTCTGACCAGGTACTGGGAACAGGGTCGGGCGGGAAGGATTCTCTGACCAGGGACTGGGAACAGGGTCGGGCGGGAAGGACTCTGACCAGGTACTGGGAACAGGGTCGGGCGGGAAGGACTCTGACCAGGGACTGGGAACAGGGTCGGGCGGGAAGGATTCTCTGACCAGGTACTGGGAACAGGGTCGGGCGGGAAGGACTCTCTGCTCAGGTACTGGGAACAGGGTCGGGCGGGAAGGACTCTCTGACCAGGTACTGGGAACAGGGTCGGGCGGGAAGGATTCTGACCAGGTACTGGGAACAGGGTCGGGCGGGAAGGACTCTCTGACCAGGTACTGGGAATAGGGTCGTGCGGGAAGGACTCTGACCAGGTACTGGGAACAGGGTCGGGCGGGAAGGATTCTCTGACCAGGTACTGGGAACAGGGTCGGGCGGGAAGGACTCTGACCAGGTACTGGGAACAGGGTCGGGCGGGAAGGATTCTCTGACCAGGTACTGGGAACAGGGTCGGGCGGGAAGGACTCTTTGCTCAGGTACTGGGAACAGGGTCGGGCGGGAAGGACTCTGACCAGGTACTAGGAACAGGGTCGGGCGGGAAGGATTCTCTGACCAGGTACTGGGAACAGGGTCGGGCGGGAAGGACTCTCTGACCAGGTACTGGGAACAGGGTCGGGCGGGAAGGACTCTGACCAGGTACTGGGAACAGGGTCGGGCGGGAAGGATTCTCTGACCAGGTACTGGGAACAGGGTCGGGCGGGAAGGACTCTCTGACCAGGTACTGGGAACAGGGTCGGGCGGGAAGGATTCTCTGACCAGGTACTGGGAACAGGGTCGGGCGGGAAGGACTCTGACCAGGTACTGGGAACAGGGTCGGGCGGGAAGGATTCTCTGACCAGGTACTGGGAACAGGGTCGGGCGGGAAGGACTCTTTGCTCAGGTACTGGGAACAGGGTCGGGCGGGAAGGACTCTGACCAGGTACTAGGAACAGGGTCGGGCGGGAAGGATTCTCTGACCAGGTACTGGGAACAGGGTCGGGCGGGAAGGACTCTCTGACCAGGTACTGGGAACAGGGTCGGGCGGGAAGGACTCTGACCAGGTACTGGGAACAGGGTCGGGCGGGAAGGATTCTCTGACCAGGTACTGGGAACAGGGTCGGGCGGGAAGGACTCTCTGACCAGGTACTGGGAACAGGGTCGGGCGGGAAGGACTCTCTGCTCAGGTACTGGGAACAGGGTCGGGCGGGAAGGACTCTCTGCTCAGGTACTGGGAACAGGGTCGGGCGGGAAGGACTCTGACCAGGTACTGGGAACAGGGTCGGGCGGGAAGGACTCTGACCAGGTACTAGGAACAGGGTCGGGCGGGAAGGACTCTGACCAGGTACTGGGAACAGGGTCGGGCGGGAAGGATTCTCTGACCAGGTACTGGGAACAGGGTCGGGCGGGAAGGACTCTGACCAGGTACTGGGAACAGGGTCGGGCGGGAAGGACTCTCTGACCAGGTACTGGGAATAGGGTCGTGCGGGAAGGACTCTGACCAGGTACTGGGAACAGGGTCGGGCGGGAAGGACTCTCTGACCAGGTACTGGGAACAGGGTCGGGCGGGAAGGACTCTGACCAGGTACTGGGAACAGGGTCGGGCGGGAAGGACTCTCTGACCAGGTACTGGGAATAGGGTCGTGCGGGAAGGACTCTGACCAGGTACTGGGAACAGGGTCGGGCGGGAAGGACTCTCTGACCAGGTACTGGGAACAGGGTCGTGCGGGAAGGACTCTGACCAGGTACTGGGAACAGGGTCGGGCGGGAAGGACTCTGACCAGGTACTGGGAACAGGGTCGGGCGGGAAGGACTCTCTGACCAGGTACTGGGAACAGGGTCGGGCGGGAAGCACTCTCTGACCAGGTACTGGGAACAGGGTCGGGCGGGAAGGACTCTGACCAGGTACTGGGAACAGGGTCGGGCGGGAAGGACTCTCTGCTCAGGTACTGGGAATAGGGTCGGGCGGGAAGGACTCTCTGACCAGGTACTGGGAACAGGGTCGGGCGGGAAGGACTCTCTGACCAGGTACTGGGAATAGGGTCGTGCGGGAAGGACTCTGACCAGGTACTGGAAACAGGGTCGGGCGGGAAGGATTCTCTGACCAGGTACTGGGAACAGGGTCGGGCGGGAAGGATTCTCTGACCAGGTACTGGGAACAGGGTCGGGCGGGAAGGACTCTGACCAGGTACTGGGAACAGGGTCGGGCGGGAAGGACTCTGACCAGGTACTGGGAACAGGGTCGGGCGGGAAGGATTCTCTGACCAGGTACTGGGAACAGGGTCGGGCGGGAAGGACTCTCTGCTCAGGTACTGGGAACAGGGTCGGGCGGGAAGGACTCTCTGACCAGGTACTGGGAACAGGGTCGGGCGGGAAGGATTCTGACCAGGTACTGGGAACAGGGTCGGGCGGGAAGGACTCTGACCAGGTACTGGGAACAGGGTCGGGCGGGAAGGATTCTGACCAGGTACTGGGAACAGGGTCGGGCGGGAAGGACTCTCTGACCAGGTACTGGGAATAGGGTCGTGCGGGAAGGACTCTGACCAGGTACTGGGAACAGGGTCGGGCGGGAAGGACTCTGACCAGGTACTGGGAACAGGGTCGGGCGGGAAGGACTCTGACCAGGTACTAGGAACAGGGTCGGGCGGGAAGGACTCTGACCAGGTACTGGGAACAGGGTCGGGCGGGAAGGATTCTCTGACCAGGTACTGGGAACAGGGTCGGGCGGGAAGGATTCTCTGACCAGGGACTGGGAACAGGGTCGGGCGGGAAGGACTCTGACCAGGTACTGGGAACAGGGTCGGGCGGGAAGGACTCTGACCAGGGACTGGGAACAGGGTCGGGCGGGAAGGATTCTCTGACCAGGTACTGGGAACAGGGTCGGGCGGGAAGGACTCTCTGCTCAGGTACTGGGAACAGGGTCGGGCGGGAAGGACTCTCTGACCAGGTACTGGGAACAGGGTCGGGCGGGAAGGATTCTGACCAGGTACTGGGAACAGGGTCGGGCGGGAAGGACTCTCTGACCAGGTACTGGGAATAGGGTCGTGCGGGAAGGACTCTGACCAGGTACTGGGAACAGGGTCGGGCGGGAAGGATTCTCTGACCAGGTACTGGGAACAGGGTCGGGCGGGAAGGACTCTGACCAGGTACTGGGAACAGGGTCGGGCGGGAAGGATTCTCTGACCAGGTACTGGGAACAGGGTCGGGCGGGAAGGACTCTTTGCTCAGGTACTGGGAACAGGGTCGGGCGGGAAGGACTCTGACCAGGTACTAGGAACAGGGTCGGGCGGGAAGGATTCTCTGACCAGGTACTGGGAACAGGGTCGGGCGGGAAGGACTCTGACCAGGTACTAGGAACAGGGTCGGGCGGGAAGGACTCTGACCAGGTACTGGGAACAGGGTCGGGCGGGAAGGATTCTCTGACCAGGTACTGGGAACAGGGTCGGGCGGGAAGGATTCTCTGACCAGGTACTGGGAACAGGGTCGGGCGGGAAGGACTCTGACCAGGTACTGGGAACAGGGTCGGGCGGGAAGGACTCTGACCAGGTACTGGGAACAGGGTCGGGCGGGAAGGATTCTCTGACCAGGTACTGGGAACAGGGTCGGGCGGGAAGGACTCTCTGCTCAGGTACTGGGAACAGGGTCGGGCGGGAAGGACTCTCTGACCAGGTACTGGGAACAGGGTCGGGCGGGAAGGATTCTGACCAGGTACTGGGAACAGGGTCGGGCGGGAAGGACTCTGACCAGGTACTGGGAACAGGGTCGGGCGGGAAGGATTCTGACCAGGTACTGGGAACAGGGTCGGGCGGGAAGGACTCTCTGACCAGGTACTGGGAATAGGGTCGTGCGGGAAGGACTCTGACCAGGTACTGGGAACAGGGTCGGGCGGGAAGGACTCTGACCAGGTACTGGGAACAGGGTCGGGCGGGAAGGACTCTGACCAGGTACTAGGAACAGGGTCGGGCGGGAAGGACTCTGACCAGGTACTGGGAACAGGGTCGGGCGGGAAGGATTCTCTGACCAGGTACTGGGAACAGGGTCGGGCGGGAAGGATTCTCTGACCAGGGACTGGGAACAGGGTCGGGCGGGAAGGACTCTGACCAGGTACTGGGAACAGGGTCGGGCGGGAAGGACTCTGACCAGGGACTGGGAACAGGGTCGGGCGGGAAGGATTCTCTGACCAGGTACTGGGAACAGGGTCGGGCGGGAAGGACTCTCTGCTCAGGTACTGGGAACAGGGTCGGGCGGGAAGGACTCTCTGACCAGGTACTGGGAACAGGGTCGGGCGGGAAGGATTCTGACCAGGTACTGGGAACAGGGTCGGGCGGGAAGGACTCTCTGACCAGGTACTGGGAATAGGGTCGTGCGGGAAGGACTCTGACCAGGTACTGGGAACAGGGTCGGGCGGGAAGGATTCTCTGACCAGGTACTGGGAACAGGGTCGGGCGGGAAGGACTCTGACCAGGTACTGGGAACAGGGTCGGGCGGGAAGGATTCTCTGACCAGGTACTGGGAACAGGGTCGGGCGGGAAGGACTCTTTGCTCAGGTACTGGGAACAGGGTCGGGCGGGAAGGACTCTGACCAGGTACTAGGAACAGGGTCGGGCGGGAAGGATTCTCTGACCAGGTACTGGGAACAGGGTCGGGCGGGAAGGACTCTCTGACCAGGTACTGGGAACAGGGTCGGGCGGGAAGGACTCTGACCAGGTACTGGGAACAGGGTCGGGCGGGAAGGATTCTCTGACCAGGTACTGGGAACAGGGTCGGGCGGGAAGGACTCTCTGACCAGGTACTGGGAACAGGGTCGGGCGGGAAGGACTCTCTGCTCAGGTACTGGGAACAGGGTCGGGCGGGAAGGACTCTCTGACCAGGTACTGGGAACGGGGTCGGGCGGGAAGGACTCTCTGCTCAGGTACTGGGAACAGGGTCGGGCGGGAAGGACTCTGACCAGGTACTGGGAACAGGGTCGGGCGGGAAGGACTCTGACCAGGTACTAGGAACAGGGTCGGGCGGGAAGGACTCTGACCAGGTACTGGGAACAGGGTCGGGCGGGAAGGATTCTCTGACCAGGTACTGGGAACAGGGTCGGGCGGGAAGGACTCTGACCAGGTACTGGGAACAGGGTCGGGCGGGAAGGACTCTCTGACCAGGTACTGGGAATAGGGTCGTGCGGGAAGGACTCTGACCAGGTACTGGGAACAGGGTCGGGCGGGAAGGACTCTCTGACCAGGTACTGGGAACAGGGTCGGGCGGGAAGGACTCTGACCAGGTACTGGGAACAGGGTCGGGCGGGAAGGACTCTCTGACCAGGTACTGGGAATAGGGTCGTGCGGGAAGGACTCTGACCAGGTACTGGGAACAGGGTCGGGCGGGAAGGACTCTCTGACCAGGTACTGGGAACAGGGTCGTGCGGGAAGGACTCTGACCAGGTACTGGGAACAGGGTCGGGCGGGAAGGACTCTGACCAGGTACTGGGAACAGGGTCGGGCGGGAAGGACTCTCTGACCAGGTACTGGGAACAGGGTCGGGCGGGAAGCACTCTCTGACCAGGTACTGGGAACAGGGTCGGGCGGGAAGGACTCTGACCAGGTACTGGGAACAGGGTCGGGCGGGAAGGACTCTCTGCTCAGGTACTGGGAATAGGGTCGGGCGGGAAGGACTCTCTGACCAGGTACTGGGAACAGGGTCGGGCGGGAAGGACTCTCTGACCAGGTACTGGGAATAGGGTCGTGCGGGAAGGACTCTGACCAGGTACTGGAAACAGGGTCGGGCGGGAAGGATTCTCTGACCAGGTACTGGGAACAGGGTCGGGCGGGAAGGATTCTCTGACCAGGTACTGGGAACAGGGTCGGGCGGGAAGGACTCTGACCAGGTACTGGGAACAGGGTCGGGCGGGAAGGACTCTGACCAGGTACTGGGAACAGGGTCGGGCGGGAAGGATTCTCTGACCAGGTACTGGGAACAGGGTCGGGCGGGAAGGACTCTCTGCTCAGGTACTGGGAACAGGGTCGGGCGGGAAGGACTCTCTGACCAGGTACTGGGAACAGGGTCGGGCGGGAAGGATTCTGACCAGGTACTGGGAACAGGGTCGGGCGGGAAGGACTCTGACCAGGTACTGGGAACAGGGTCGGGCGGGAAGGATTCTGACCAGGTACTGGGAACAGGGTCGGGCGGGAAGGACTCTCTGACCAGGTACTGGGAATAGGGTCGTGCGGGAAGGACTCTGACCAGGTACTGGGAACAGGGTCGGGCGGGAAGGACTCTGACCAGGTACTGGGAACAGGGTCGGGCGGGAAGGACTCTGACCAGGTACTAGGAACAGGGTCGGGCGGGAAGGACTCTGACCAGGTACTGGGAACAGGGTCGGGCGGGAAGGATTCTCTGACCAGGTACTGGGAACAGGGTCGGGCGGGAAGGATTCTCTGACCAGGGACTGGGAACAGGGTCGGGCGGGAAGGACTCTGACCAGGTACTGGGAACAGGGTCGGGCGGGAAGGACTCTGACCAGGGACTGGGAACAGGGTCGGGCGGGAAGGATTCTCTGACCAGGTACTGGGAACAGGGTCGGGCGGGAAGGACTCTCTGCTCAGGTACTGGGAACAGGGTCGGGCGGGAAGGACTCTCTGACCAGGTACTGGGAACAGGGTCGGGCGGGAAGGATTCTGACCAGGTACTGGGAACAGGGTCGGGCGGGAAGGACTCTCTGACCAGGTACTGGGAATAGGGTCGTGCGGGAAGGACTCTGACCAGGTACTGGGAACAGGGTCGGGCGGGAAGGATTCTCTGACCAGGTACTGGGAACAGGGTCGGGCGGGAAGGACTCTGACCAGGTACTGGGAACAGGGTCGGGCGGGAAGGATTCTCTGACCAGGTACTGGGAACAGGGTCGGGCGGGAAGGACTCTTTGCTCAGGTACTGGGAACAGGGTCGGGCGGGAAGGACTCTGACCAGGTACTAGGAACAGGGTCGGGCGGGAAGGATTCTCTGACCAGGTACTGGGAACAGGGTCGGGCGGGAAGGACTCTCTGACCAGGTACTGGGAACAGGGTCGGGCGGGAAGGACTCTGACCAGGTACTGGGAACAGGGTCGGGCGGGAAGGATTCTCTGACCAGGTACTGGGAACAGGGTCGGGCGGGAAGGACTCTCTGACCAGGTACTGGGAACAGGGTCGGGCGGGAAGGACTCTCTGCTCAGGTACTGGGAACAGGGTCGGGCGGGAAGGACTCTCTGACCAGGTACTGGGAACGGGGTCGGGCGGGAAGGACTCTCTGCTCAGGTACTGGGAACAGGGTCGGGCGGGAAGGACTCTGACCAGGTACTGGGAACAGGGTCGGGCGGGAAGGACTCTGACCAGGTACTAGGAACAGGGTCGGGCGGGAAGGACTCTGACCAGGTACTGGGAACAGGGTCGGGCGGGAAGGATTCTCTGACCAGGTACTGGGAACAGGGTCGGGCGGGAAGGACTCTGACCAGGTACTGGGAACAGGGTCGGGCGGGAAGGACTCTCTGACCAGGTACTGGGAATAGGGTCGTGCGGGAAGGACTCTGACCAGGTACTGGGAACAGGGTCGGGCGGGAAGGACTCTCTGACCAGGTACTGGGAACAGGGTCGGGCGGGAAGGACTCTGACCAGGTACTGGGAACAGGGTCGGGCGGGAAGGACTCTCTGACCAGGTACTGGGAATAGGGTCGTGCGGGAAGGACTCTGACCAGGTACTGGGAACAGGGTCGGGCGGGAAGGACTCTCTGACCAGGTACTGGGAACAGGGTCGTGCGGGAAGGACTCTGACCAGGTACTGGGAACAGGGTCGGGCGGGAAGGACTCTGACCAGGTACTGGGAACAGGGTCGGGCGGGAAGGACTCTCTGACCAGGTACTGGGAACAGGGTCGGGCGGGAAGCACTCTCTGACCAGGTACTGGGAACAGGGTCGGGCGGGAAGGACTCTGACCAGGTACTGGGAACAGGGTCGGGCGGGAAGGACTCTGACCAGGTACTGGGAACAGGGTCGTGCGGGAAGGACTCTGACCAGGTACTGGGAACAGGGTCGGGCGGGAAGGACTCTCTGACCAGGTACTGGGAATAGGGTCGTGCGGGAAGGACTCTGACCAGGTACTGGGAACAGGGTCGGGCGGGAAGGACTCTGACCAGGTACTGGGAACAGGGTCGGGCGGGAAGGACTCTCTGCTCAGGTACTGGGAATAGGGTCGGGCGGGAAGGACTCTCTGACCAGGTACTGGGAACAGGGTCGGGCGGGAAGGACTCTCTGACCAGGTACTGGGAATAGGGTCGTGCGGGAAGGACTCTGACCAGGTACTGGAAACAGGGTCGGGCGGGAAGGACTCTCTGACCAGGTACTGGGAACAGGGTCGTGCGGGAAGGACTCTGACCAGGTACTGGGAACAGGGTCGGGCGGGAAGGACTCTCTGACCAGGTACTGGGAACAGGGTCGGGCGGGAAGGACTCTGACCAGGTACTGGGAACAGGGTCGTGCGGGAAGGACTCTGACCAGGTACTGGGAACAGGGTCGGGCGGGAAGGACTCTCTGACCAGGTACTGGGAATAGGGTCGTGCGGGAAGGACTCTGACCAGGTACTGGGAACAGGGTCGGGCGGGAAGGACTCTGACCAGGTACTGGGAACAGGGTCGGGCGGGAAGGACTCTCTGCTCAGGTACTGGGAACAGGGTCGGGCGGGAAGGACTCTCTGACCAGGTACTGGGAACAGGGTCGGGCGGGAAGGACTCTCTGACCAGGTACTGGGAATAGGGTCGGGCGGGAAGGATTCTCTGACCAGGTACTGGGAACAGGGACGGGCGGGAAGGACTCTCTGACCAGGTACTAGGAACAGGGTCGGGCGGGAAGGACTCTGACCAGGTACTGGGAATAGGGTCGGGCGGGAAGGATTATCTGACCAGGTACTGGGAACAGGGTCGGGCGGGAAGGACTCTTTGCTCAGGTACTGGGAACAGGGTCGGGCGGGAAGGACTCTCTGACCAGGTACTGGGAACAGGGTCGGGCGGGAAGGACTCTCTGCTCAGGTACTGGGAACAGGGTCAGGCGGGAAGGACTCTGACCAGGTACTGGGAACAGGGTCGGGCGGGAAGGACTCTTTGCTCAGGTACTGGGAACAGGGTCGGGCGGGAAGGACTCTCTGACCAGGTACTGGGAACAGGGTCGGGCGGGAAGGACTCTCTGACCAGGTACTTGGAACAGGGTCGGGCGGGAAGGATTCTCTGACCAGGTACTGGGAACAGGGTCGGGCGGGAAGGACTCTGACCAGGTACTGGGAACAGGGTCGGGCGGGAAGGACTCTCTGCTCAGGTACTGGGAACAGGGTCGGGCGGGAAGGACTCTCTGACCAGGTACTGGGAACAGGGTCGGGCGGGAAGGACTCTCTGACCAGGTACTTGGAACAGGGTCGGGCGGGAAGGATTCTCTGACCAGGTACTGGGAACAGGGTCGGGCGGGAAGGACTCTGACCAGGTACTGGGAACAGGGTCGGGCGGGAAGGACTCTCTGACCAGGTACTGGGAACAAGGTCGGGCGGGAAGGACTCTCTGCTCAGGTACTGGGAACAGGGTCGGGCGGGAAGGACTCTCTGACCAGGTACTGGGAACAGGGTCGGGCGGGAAGGACTCTCTGACCAGGTACTGGGAACAGGGTCGGGCGGGAAGGATTCTCTGACCAGGTACTGGGAACAGGGTCGAGCGGGAAGGACTCTCTGACCAGGTACTGGGAACAGGGTCGGGCGGGAAGAATTCTCTGACCAGGTACTGGGAACAGGGTCGGGCGGGAAGGACTCTGACCAGGTACTGGGAACAGGGTCGGGCGGGAAGGACTCTGACCAGGTACTAGGAACAGGGTCGAGCGGGAAGGATTCTCTGACCAGGTACTGGGAACAGGGTCGCGCGGGAAGGACTCTCTGACCAGGTACTGGGAACAGGGTCGGGCGGGAAGGACTCTCTGCTCAGGTACTGGGAACAGGGTCGGGCGGAAAGGATTCTCTGCTCAGGTACTGGGAACAGGGTCGGGCGGGAAGGACTCTCTGACCAGGTACTGGGAACAGGGTCAGGCGGGAAGGATTCTCTGCTCAGGTACTGGGAACAGGGTCGGGCGGGAAGGACTCTGACCAGGTACTGGGAACAGGGTCGGGCGGGAAGGACTCTCTGACCAGGTCCTGGGAACAGGGTCGGGCGGGAAGGATTCTCTGACCAGGTACTGGGAACAGGGTCGAGCGGGAAGGACTCTCTGACCAGGTGCTGGGAACAGGGTCGGGCGGGAAGGATTCTCTGACCAGGTACTGGGAACAGGGTCGGGCGGGAAGGACTCTGACCAGGTACTGGGAACAGGGTCGGGCGGGAAGGACTCTGACCAGGTACTGGGAACAGGGTCGGGCGGGAAGGACTCTCTGACCAGGTACTGGGAACAGGGTCGGGCGGGAAGGACTCTCTGACCAGGTACTGGGAACAGGGTCGGGCGGGAAGGACTCTCTGACCAGGTACTGGGAACAGGGTCGGGCGGGAAGGACTCTCTGACCAGGTACTGGGAACAGAGTCGGGCGGGAAGGACTCTCTGCTCAGGTACTGGGAACAGGGTCGGGCGGGAAGGACTCTCTGCTCAGGTACTAGGAACGGGGTCGGGCGGGAAGGACTCTCTGCTCAGGTACTGGGAACAGGGTCGGGCGGGAAGGACTCTCTGTTCAGGTACTGGGAACAGGGTCGGGCGGGAAGGACTCTGCTCAGGTACTGGGAACAGGGTCGGGCGGGAAGGACTCTCTGCTCAGGTACTGGGAACAGGGTCGGGCGGGAAGGACTCTCTGCTCAGGTTCTGGGAACAGGGTCGGGCGGGAAGGACTCTCTGCTCAGGTACTGGGAACAGGGTCGGGCGGGAAGGACTCTCTGCTCAGGTACTGGGAACAGGGTCGGGCGGGAAGGACTCTCTGACCAGGTACTGGGAACAGGGTCGTGTCACACCTGTAGACTAACCACTATGACAAGCGACGAGCGTAACATTCACAATAGACTAACTACTAACAGGTAGTGACGTCATGGGATATATACAATTTCATTCCATTGTAGGAGACGATACGCTAAATATGGAATGAAAGTTGGTGGTTCAGTGTCGGCGACTTCCTGCCATTTGGCTGTAAGATATAAACAGCCTTCGGTCCCCATTGATGTCACCGGGTGCCTCACCGCCACACAGTCAACATCGCGTACCAAACGACCTGTCCCAATAGCCTGGATACCCTACAACATGTGTAGATGTTTGCTCTGGTCCACAGGTGATCACCCCGCCATTCGCTGCCACATTCCACACGACCCTAACAAAGCCGCTCGCTAACCGACGTATGTATGCTTCCATGTACCCTGGGCGCGGTCGTCCCCTCGTCAATGTTTAATAAGGGCAACACACATCCCTCAGTGACGTACCGCCATGTAGGGACCGAGTTCACCACGGACACTGCCTTGCTGTACGCTGGCCGGCCGGTAGCTTCCTGGGAGCAACTAATCTGCCTACTGCAAATGCATCTAATCATTCGTACCCCAGGCGAACGCCTGTAACACTCCGCAGGTAATGAGAGAGCCGGAATGAACTGAATTGGATTATGTATAGGTTAAGCTGGCAAGATATAATAAGATCAATTATTATGAAACTGAACGTCCAATCCCGTGATAGTAGACCTCGTTACGAGGCCATGGTGGTCATGATGAGGCCTCGTTACGAGGCCATGGCGGTCATGATGAGGCCTCGTTACGAGACCATGGTCGTCATGATGAGGCCTCGTTACGAGGCCATGGTCGTCATGATGAGGCCTCGTTACGAGGCCATGGCGGTCATGATGAGGCCTCGTTACGAGACCATGGCGGTCATGGTGAGGCCTCGTTACGAGGCCATGGTGGTCATGATGAGGCCTCGTTACGAGGCCATGGCGGTCATGATGAGGCCTCGTTACGAGGCCATGGTGGTCATGATGAGGCCTCGTTACGAGGCCATGGTGGTCATGATGAGGCCTCGTTACGAGGCCATGGTGGTCATGATGAGGCCTCGTTACGAGGCCATGGTGGTCATGATGAGGCCTCGTTACGAGGCCATGGTGGTCATGATGAGACTTCGTTACGAGGCCATGGCGGTCATGATGAGGCCTCGTTACGAGGCCATGGCGGTCATGATGAGGCCTCGTTACGAGACCATGGCGGTCATGGTGAGGCCTCGTTACGAGGCCATGGTGGTCATGATGAGGCCTCGTTACGAGGCCATGGTGGTCATGATGAGGCCTCGTTACGAGGCCATGGTGGTCATGGTGAGGCCTCGTTACGAGGCCATGGTGGTCATGGTGAGGCCTCGTTACGAGGCCATGGTGGTCATGATGAGGCCTCGTTACGAGGCCATGGTGGTCATGGTGAGGCCTCGTTACGAGGCCATGGTGGTCATGATGAGGCCTCGTTACGAGGCCATGGCGGTCATGATGAGGCCTCGTTACGAGGCCATGGCGGTCATGATGAGGCCTCGTTACGAGGCCATGGCGGTCATGGTGAGGCCTCGTTACGAGGCCATGGTCGTCATGATGAGGCCTCGTTACGAGGCCATAGTGGTCATGATGAGGCCTCGTTACGAGGCCATGGTGGTCATGATGAGGCCTCGTTACGAGGCCATGGTGGTCATGATGAGGCCTCGTTACGAGGCCATGGTGGTCATGATGAGGCCTCGTTACGAGGCCATGGTGGTCATGATGAGGCCTCGTTACGAGGCCATGGTGGTCATGATGAGGCCTCGTTACGAGGCCATGGTGGTCATGATGAGGCCTCGTTACGAGGCCATGGTGGTCATGATGAGGCCTCGTTACGAGGCCATGGCGGTCATGATGAGGCCTCGTTACGAGGCCATGGTGGTCATGATGAGGCCTCGTTACGAGGCCATGGCGGTCATGGTGAGGCCTCGTTACGAGGCCATGGTGGTCATGATGAGGCCTCGTTACGAGGCCATGGTGGTCATGATGAGGCCTCGTTACGAGGCCATGGTGGTCATGATGAGGCCTCGTTACGAGGCCATGGTGGTCATGATGAGGCCTCGTTACGAGGCCATGGTGGTCATGATGAGGCCTCGTTACGAGGCCATGGCGGTCATGCTAAGGCCTCGTTACGAGGCCATGGCGGTCATGATGAGGCCTCGTTACGAGGCCATGGTGGTCATGATGAGGCCTCGTTACGAGGCCATGGTGGTCATGATGAGGCCTCGTTACGAGGCCATGGCGGTCATGATGAGGCCTCGTTACGAGGCCATGGTGGTCATGATGAGGCCTCGTTACGAGGCCATGGTGGTCATGATGAGGCCTCGTTACGAGGCCATGGTGGTCATGATGAGGCCTCGTTACGAGGCCATGGTGGTCATGATGAGGCCTCGTTACGAGGCCATGGCGGTCATGATGAGGCCTCGTTACGAGGCCATGGTGGTCATGATGAGGCCTCGTTACGAGGCCATGGTGGTCATGATGAGGCCTCGTTACGAGGCCATGGCGGTCATGATGAGGCCTCGTTACGAGGCCATGGTGGTCATGATGAGGCCTCGTTACGAGGCCATGGTGGTCATGATGAGGCCTCGTTACGAGGCCATGGTGGTCATGATGAGGCCTCGTTACGAGGCCATGGTGGTCATGATGAGGCCTCGTTACGAGGCCATGGTGGTCATGATGAGGCCTCGTTACGAGGCCATGGTGGTCATGATGAGGCCTCGTTACGAGGCCATGGCGGTCATGATAAGGCCTCGTTACGAGGCCATGGCGGTCATGATGAGGCCTCGTTACGAGGCCATGGCGGTCATGATGAGGCCTCGTTACGAGGCCATGGTGGTCATGATGAGGCCTCGTTACGAGGCCATGGCGGTCATGATGAGGCCTCGTTACGAGGCCATGGTGGTCATGATGAGGCCTCGTTACGAGGCCATGGCGGTCATGATGAGGCCTCGTTACGAGGCCATGGTGGTCATGATGAGGCCTCGTTACGAGGCCATGGCGGTCATGATGAGGCCTCGTTACGAGGCCATGGCGGTCATGGTGAGGCCTCGTTACGAGGCCATGGTGGTCATGATGAGGCCTCGTTACGAGGCCATGGTGGTCATGATGAGGCCGATGTAGAAGTGTGAGGAACAGTCAATCAGCCTGCCAACATCATTTGACTTAAATGAATGAGCTCTTCCTTTGTCGTTCAAGAAATACTAAATATAAAGTCAACACTCATTAATTTTTCTGAACGAATAATGTAACAATAACAAGCGAATAGGTAGTCATTTACAAGGTAAAAACGAAAGGAAAAACGTTGAAAAATATTAACCCTGGAAGTCCAAGCTATCTGCATAACATTCATACTAGTTATTGAGTATAGGGCGGCATGTCGAACAAAGGAATTCAACAACAGAGGAACTTCAACAACATATAAACATACATATAACATTCATATCACATACATATAAACATACATATAATATACATATAACATACATATGACATACATATAACATACATATAAACATACATATAAACATACGATGACAAATCAAAAAGAAAAGTCTGGATCTTCTGTTCTTCATTATTACTTTAAAAAACAAACACAATAACATAGGCATAGTGCATATAGTTCGGTAGTTCGACCATAAACTGTTTTTTTCAAATATGTGGCAAATTCAGCTAAGCCATGGGAGCCTACTTTGTCATAATGGGAAGTTCAGTAATATGCCATATAGATAGGGCGAGCGCAACTATTTTCGGATCGAAAAGGGTTCTATTATTCTAGACTAAAGTACTGACTGTCTGAATTGCCTGGCTATATTTATAAAGAATAAGTGATGCAGATTGCTAATCGAAAAGGTAAAAAAAAGAAAACATATACCAAAATTGTATAATGGGGAACTTCTTTTTTGCAACATTCTAAACAATCTACCGGTGCACAGTATATTTACCAGCTTCTTACTCAATGCGTAAAGTAGGAATGCAATGCACGCTTGTCATCGGTAGTGACGGAATATAATGACATGCAGCCATGGCTTATGCAAACAGTGGCTTTGGAGAGAGTAAACTGCTGACTGCTCTATGATCAACGACTTGATGTACTGAACGATCAGCCGTGGTTTATGTCAACAGTGGCTTTGGAGATGTCATGAGGGGATGCGGTCAGAGAGTTCGGGGCTGGAGGTGGTGGCATCCTTGGGGCGTTCGACGGCTCTACATTAGTGCAGGAGCTTGTATCCCAGGCACACCAGACAAGACCAACCAGGGTGGCCCGTGGGGGGAGGGGACCGAATGCCTACTAGGCCAACCAGGGTGGCCCGTGGGGGTGGGGGGACCCAATGCCTTACCAGGCCGACCAGGGTGGCCCGTGGGGAGAGGGGACCGAATGCCTTACCAGGCCGACCAGGGTGGCCCGTGGGGAGAGGGGACCGAATGCCTTACCAGGCCGACCAGGGTGGCCCGTGGGGAGAGGGGACCGAATGCCTTACCTGGCCGACCAGGGTGGCCCGTGGGGGGGGGGGGGGGTGGACCGAATGCCCGTCGCGCGCCCGCAGCGACTTGCCCGCAGGCGCACGCGCCCGCAGAGTTGCCCGCAACCCGCCCCGCGCACGCGCACGCCAGATAAAAGAGGACAAAGAAATGTCGACGTGTCATGTTTTCTATGTAGCCGTGAAGGGCATTACTGTCTCTCTTCCCAGTTACCCCGCTATGATTAGGCATTTGTCTCGCACATACACAAGTATGCCAGACAAAAGGACGATCCTGTCAGTAACCAAAGTATGCCAGACAAAAGGACGATCCTGTCAGTAACCAAAGTATGCCAGACAAAAGGACGATCCTGTCAGTAACCAAAGTCTGCCCATTATTATGTGCTCCGGAAACAGACGCTTGTGATTAATGCATTATGGGTCAGTTGGTGTTTGGTCAGGGCTCTTCTGCATATAGATTCGAAGTCGACCTCTTTTTACGTCTTAAGTTTGCACTGCTTAAGTTTTAAACACTGCGGGCGAAATGCGGGCGCGCCTGCAAAGGCCTGCCCGCGCCCGCAAAGGTCTGCCCGCGCCCTCCCCGCGCCCGCAAAGGTCTGCCCGCGCCCTCCCCGCGCCCGCAAAGGCCTGCCCGCGCCCTCCCCGCGCCCGCAAAGGCCTGCCCGCGCCCTCCCCGCGCCCGCAAAGGCCTGCCCGCGCCCTCCCCGCGCCCGCAAAGGCCTGCCCGCGCCCGCCCCGTTCTTTAACGAGTACTTCTGCCACGTGGTGTCGTTTGCCGGAGGATGTAGCACGGTTTCGGATGTCTTGCCAATTAGGGTATCCGTGTTAACTTTGTATCCGCACAGTGCATGTTGCGAAATGATTTACGTAATAGATAAGGAATGAGTTGCACGTCCTTATTGGGATCGAAGAACTTCGAGGCGTAGGCGAGAAGTTGTGAGATCCTACTTAGGACCCGCAACTCATTCCTCTGGCTTAATGCGTATTTCTATTGTTGCTTCTGAAGAGGCGGCGAGGCAGCTGATTATGCGGCGAGGGGGCATTATGAACACCTCCACTACGAACCATAACCATAGCGTTTGCTGCGTAAATTATGACAAAATTATCACGACTGGTCAAGATGTCAACATGTCAACCCCTGGTATTAAGAGTGTATGATTAGCGAGTGGCGTTTGGTGGACGGAGCGTTATTGCTGGACCTGTCTCTTGCAGTGAATGTGCCTGAATGATGTCCACCATGATCCCTGACAGCATGGCCGCTGAAAACGACGTCATATCCGTCCTTGATGACATCACCTGTCTGGGAAACGTTTCCATCTTACATCACTGCGCAGACGGACGCTGTGTCAACGCATCCGCCGTCTGCGACGGAAGATTCGACTGCGCAGACGCAAGCGACGAAGACATCGTGATTTGTCCCGGTATGCCAGCAAATGTGTATCGTCACTGATGTCATGTCTGGACATAATGTATCACTACTGATGTTCAGTGACATGTACCGCTATTGACGTCACGTCTTTGACGTCCCGTACAGTTACTGACGTCCCTCACAGTTACTGACGTCCCTCACAGTTACTGACGTCCCTCACAGTTACTGACGTCCCTCAGAGTTACTGACGTCCCATACAGTTACTGACGTCCCGTACAGTGACTGAAGTCCCACACAGTTACTGACGTCCCTTACAGTTACTGACGTCCCGTACAGTGACTGAAGTCCCGTACAGTGACTGACGTCCCGTCCAGTTACTGACGTCCCTCATAGTTACTGACGTCCCGTCCAGTTACTGACGTCCCGTCCAGTTACTGACGTCCCTCACAGTTACTGACGCCCCTCACAGTTACTGACATCCCTCGCAGTTACTGACGTCCCTCACAGTTACTGACGTCCCTCACAGTTACTGACGTCCCTCACAGTTACTGACGTCTCTTACAGTTACTGACGTCCCTCACAGTTATTGACGTCCCTCACAGTTACTAACGTCCCTCACAGTTACTGGCGTCCCTCACAGTTACTGACGTCCCTCACAGTTATTGACGTCTCTCACAGTTACTGACGTCCCTCACAGTTACTGCCGTCCCTCACAGTTACTGACGTCCCTCACAGTTACTGACGCCCTGGCCAGTTACTGACGACCCGTCCAGTTACTGACGTCCCCTACAGTTACTGACGTCCCGTACAGTTACTGACGTCCCTTCTAGTTACTGTCGTCCCTCACAGTTACTGACGTCCCTCACAGTTACTGGCGTCCCTCACAGTTACTGACGTCCCGTGCAGTTACTGACGTCCCGTGCAGTTACTGACGTCCCTCACAGTTACTGACGTCCCTCACAGTTACTGACGTCCCTCACAGTTACTGACGTCCCTCAGTTACTGACGTCCCTAACATTTACTGACGTCCCGTCCAGTTACTGACGTCCCTCACAGTTACTGACGTCCCTCACAGTTACTGACGTTCCTCACAGTTACTGACGTCACTCACAGTTACTAACGTCCATCACAGTTACTGACGTCCCTCGCAGTTACTGACGTCCCGTCCAGTTACTGACGTCCCTCACAATTACTGACGTCCGTCACAGTTACTGACATTCCTCGCAGTTACTGACGTCCCTCACAGTTACTGACGTCCCTTACAGTTACTGACGTCCCTCACAGTTACTGACGTCCCTTACAGTTACTGACGTCCCGTCCAGTTACTCACGTCCCTCAGTTACTGACGTTTGGTAAGGTATTGAGTCGCTTTAATATTTATCCCCCAGTTTCAATCATTCGGTTTGGGTCATTAACTGCTGGTTTAATCATGTGTTTAATCATTTATGTCAGTCGTTTTAAAAAATAAATTATCGGTGTGAATAATTTTCGGAAACTCATTTTCGTCCCGCTTGTCATACTGCAGACTGCACCCAATATCAACAAGCTTTCGTAGATTAATACCGCTAGGCCTTTATTATGACGAACACCTTATGTCGGTGTGTTCCGTTTGTGGGTCAGTGTGTGTGTCTGTCTGTCTCGTAACGCATTATCTTTCGAATGCCTTAAGATATCGACTTCCAAATTCACAAGAAGATGCGGAATGGCAATCGTCAGGCTAAGTTCGTAGATGGGCCATGTAGGTCAAAGGTCAAGGTCACAGGAATTTTTCGAAATTCGCTTAACCTTAATTGAAAGATAGGACCTAATATCGGGAAGATCGCGATAACCTTCACAGTTTTTACCTAATCACACTGGACATTTATTCACGGATTAGGCCCATAGGTACTTTGTATAGCGTCATTAAATTTTGCAAATCGCTCGAATAGTTTTTCGATAAAAAATTCCCAAATTTTAACATGGGACCCTACTGGAGCATTTTGGAGGGAAAATTGTCTCCTTAATTTCTCCATGAAGGAGCAAGTCAGAAAAACGACACTTTTGGTGAAACATGACATTAGTATTTGGGCGCGAAGTATTGTATTGATCAAGGTCACGCTTTCAATGTCAAAGTCACAGCAAGGCCAAGGTCACGAAACATGTTTCCGTTTATATTTGGTCTAGAGATCCGCTGTTTGTTTGAGAGTATTTTTCAGAGAAAGGCACAAACGAGTTTTTATCTCACATTTATAGTTTTCGAGTTATTGGATGATCAATTTTGACATTGCCGAAAGTGCCAAAGTGACTACTCAGTGACTACATGAATGCAGGTAGATGACTCATATGTGGTGGAATACGTACCCATATTACTGACATCATGTTTGCCAAATAGCATCGAAATCGAACCTGTAGTTTGGACGCTAGCAAATAATCATACTTTAACATGGCCAATCCCATTATAAAGTCATGATACGCCAAATCACTGATGGCGTGGTGACGTTTCGGCCTATAACCATGTCCATATTGCATATACATAGTCGCAGTCGGTACTAACATGTTCAAGTTGCATCAATCACCCCGATTTTCGTCTTTCTTCTCAAATTCTAGTATATATTGTAGTATGTTTATGTGAATATTCCCTTGTCACGGATTACATAATATTATACATTCAGAGCGTGTTCCTGCTTTTAGGGGAATCTCCGCGAAAACTGACGACCCTGGAGGTGGCGGCCATCGTGATAGCGTGTATCATCGGGACGGTGGTGTTGTGCTGTGTGCTGGGCACCCTCATCGACTGCTTCCTGCACGTGTACAAGTACTGGTGCTCGTGCCTGCACCGCGCCTACCAGTGTCCCTCCGAGATGGTGGCGCTGAGAGCCCACAACCACCCTGACGACCCCACTGTGCTGGTGGTGCGGGCCGTGCCTCCCTCATACAGCACCGTCCTCGTGTCGTGCGAACCCTCCTCGTACTTCTCGGCCAGGTCTCGCGGCGGCGAGCACGACAACGAGACAGACCCGCTGTTTGGTGGCGAGGGCGGGCGCGGGGGGGAGCCGGACTTTGGGCGGCAGCGAAGAGCAAGTGTGGATTGCAGCGAGATTGGGACCAACACAGGGGACTGTCTGGAGGAGCTGGAAGACGGTGGGTGTCGGGGAGAGGGTGGGGGCGAGGGTGGGGCGGGTGGCGACAGGAAGGATATGTCCACCCAGACCTCCAAGTCCACTGAGTCACTGAGATCACTGTTGAGCGTTGTGGGGGACAAGTCGGATGGGGGGCTAAGCGGGGGGGGTGGTGCGAGCGGTGGCAGTGGCGGGCTCTCCCCCAAGACCCCGTCCCCCTCCCCCTCGGGCTCCGGTCTTGTCACACGCCTGCCGCCGTCCTACTCCAGTATATTCCGCAACGACTACCTGACGTACTCGGCCGAGGTGGGGTCCAGCCCCGCGGGACTCTTCCTGGCGCTGCCCACCCCTGTGGGGGGCGGCCGCCGGGAGGCCGGGAGCCGCAGGGGGTCGGCCCACAGCGGCGGCGACCCGCAGGACCTGCCACGGTCGCGCCATGACTCGGCGCCCGGACTGGGGCCCTTCGCTCGTCATAGTGGCCCCCGCCACAACGACTGCGTCAGCAGCAGCGTCAGCAGCAGCAGCAGTGGGGGGTCGGGGCGGAGGGGGGGCGCCAAGCCCGGTCGTGAGACCAAGCCTTCCCATCACCATGGCCACCACAACAAGCAACAAGAGCCGGATTCTTGGTACCGGTCGTCATGGATACCCGTCGAGGACAGGCGTTTTTCTGCTCCGGCCACGAGCAGGGCGAGCGGCGGACTGGGCGGGGCGAGAGGGGTCTCGGGGCGGGGCGGCACTGTCCTTGTGCGACCCCTGCCCCAGTGGCCGACCCCGGGAAACTCCTCGAGTGGCCAGTACGGGAACATTCACCCCTTGGAGCCCATCGTGACCCTGCTCCCCTCGCCTTCCGTTGCCAGCGGCACCTCCTCCCAGTCAACCCCCTCCGAGTCCTCCTTGTCACCAACACAACGCCATGGCAACGCGCCTAGCAACGAGAGTAACATAGTTGCTATGCATAGTAACACATAGTAACACACCGCATCGCAGAGTTGATTTGGTGTTCATTCGAAATTCTGCACAACGCTTGAAAGTGAACAGTGAGTGTCACAGCCGTCTGACGGCAGATCCTGCACAGTGAGGTTACGCTATGAAGCACTTGAAGCACTTAATGCGGTTAGATGAGACAGGACTCGGAGCTGAATTCACTCGTAGTCCTGGTCCATGAGACTGGCGGGATGGTACAGGTCACTGGGCGGGATGGTACAGGCCACTGGGCGGTATAGTACAGGCCATTGGGCGGGATGGTACAGGTCACTGGGCGGGATGGTACGGGCCACTGGGCGGGATGGTACAGGTCACTGGGCGGGATGGTACGGGCCACTGGGCGGGATGGTACAGGTCACTGGGCGGGATGGTACAGGTCACTGGGCGGGATGGTACAGGTCACTGGGCGGGATGATACAGGTCACTGGGCGGGATGGTACAGGTCACTGGGCGGGATGGTACAGATCACTGGGCGGGATGGTACAGGCCACTGGGCGGGATAGTACAGGCCGCTGGGCGGTATAGTACAGGCCACTGGGCAGGATGGTACAGGTCACTGGGCGGCATGGTACGGGCCACTGGGCGGGATGGTACAGGTCACTGGGCGGGATGGTACAGGCCACTGGGCGGTATAGTACAGGCCACTGGGCGGGATGGTACAGGTCACTGGGCGGGATGGTACGGGCCACTGGGCGGGATGGTACAGGTCACTGGGCGGGATGGTACAGGTCACTGGGCGGGATGGTACAGGTCACTGGGCGGGATGGTACAGGCCACTGGGCGGGATGGTACAGGTCACTGGGCGGGATGGTACAGGTCACTGGGCGGGATGGTACAGGTCACTGGGCGGGATGGTACAGGCCACTGGGCGGGATGGTACAGGCCACTGGGCGGGATGGTACAGGTCACTGGGCGGGATGGTACAAGTCACTGGGCGGGATGGTACAGGTCACTGGGCGGGATGGTACAGGTCACTGGGCGGGATGGTACAGGTCACTGGGCGGGATGGTACAGGTCACTGGGCGGGATGGTACAGGTCACTCGGCGGGATGGTACAGGCCACTGGGCGGGATAGTACAGGCCGCTGGGCGGTATAGTACAGGCCACTGGGCGGGATGGTACAGGTCACTGGGCGGGATGGTACAGGTCACTGGGCGGGATGGTACAAGTCACTGGGCGGGATGGTACAGGTCAATGGCCAGGATGGTACAGGTCACTGGGCGGGATGGTACAGGTCAATGGAGGGGATGGTACAGGTCAGTGCGCGGGATGGTACAGGTCAATGGAGGGGATGGTACAGGTCACTGGGCGGGATAGTACAGGCCACTGGGCGGGATGGTACAGGTCACTGGGCGGGATGGTACAGACCACTGCGCGGGATGGTACAGGCCACTGGGCGGGATGGTACAGGGCACTGGCCAGGTCACTGGGCGGTATGGTACAGATTACTGGGCGGGATGGTACAGGCCACTGGGCGGGATGGTACAGGGCACTGGGCAGGTCACTGGGCGGTATGGTACAGATTACTGGGCGGGATGGTACAGGTCACTGGGCGGGATGGTACAGGTCACTGGGCGGGATGATACAAGCTACAATTTGAATACTTTAATGACTTACGTTAATATGTTAACATGTGAATATTGCTGTGTCGGTCCAAAGTAGTGTTCGAAGTTTTCTTAGGTTTATGTACATTTTAATAATCCTGGATTCTTCTCTAACATTGAGTGTGTGAAGTGGGATTTCCAGGTTCTACAACATATGTGTCAACGCGTCTGTGTAGATGAAGCCTAGTCACAAACTCACTTTTTACTAATTTGCACATTGTATAACGATATTCGTGAAAGCTGCACAAAGGAGTACCACTATCCCTACCCAACAATGGAAACACTTGTAGACCTGGTGTCCACAAACAACAATCACGTAGTGATGTAAATGTGTACGCTTGGCTCGCCAAATTAAAAATCACAGAGGTTACAGAAGATTTCTATATTCACTTTGGATATCGCCTGTATGTACTGTCGATGCTGTTTCTGTTTGTGTACCTTGGCTGGAAGCCTATAGTGCGACAATAAACCGGTGCTGTAACCTAGGAATGATGGAAGCCAAGCCTATAGTGCGACAATAAACCGGTGCTGTAACCTAGGAATGATGGAAGCCAAGCCTATAGTGCGACAATAAACCGG
Source organism: Arenicola marina (assembly GCA_964019135.1). Taxonomy (NCBI): domain Eukaryota; kingdom Metazoa; phylum Annelida; class Polychaeta; family Arenicolidae; genus Arenicola; species Arenicola marina. Next base: position 37,671,136 of record OZ025259.1, on the reverse strand, counting down.
TGCTGTAACCTAGGAATGATGGAAGCCAAGCCTATAGTGCGACAATAAACCGGTGCTGTAACCTAGGAATGATGGAAGCCAAGCCTATAGTGCGACAATAAACTGGTGCTGTAACCTAGGAATGATGGAAGCCAAGCCTATAGTGCGACAATAAACCGGTGCTGTAACCTAGGAATGATGGAAGCCAAGCCTATAGTGCGACAATAAACCGGTGCTGTAACCTAGGAATGATGTGCATCAAGCACTGTGGAATTAATTTCCGGCCTTGAAACTCTGCGTGGTTGCGGTCGGCGGTCGCAGGGATACAAGCCGGGTTTACACCGTACGATCATTCCTTCAACAGTCGTAACAACGGTCGAAGCATCGGTCAGTCAACAGTTCACACGGTCAAACCGCGTACCAACTGCCTCAACTACCGCCACCTAGCGAACATACAATTAGAGCATCACTCATGGCTAACATGTTCGACGCTGATTGGTTGTCAATTCCAGATACAATACAAATGAATGTGTCTCTCAGTTATGTACATCCCATGTACTTATGTACTTGACTCCAACCGTCCGTGTTTATAACAAACCATACCACCCAAGAGAAACCCAAACCCAAGAAATGCTAAAGATTTTATCTATAACATGCGCGGTGCTTTATGGTCAATCAGAAGCGGGGGGCAGGGGAAGCATTTTATCACAATTTGAGCGTATATTTTGGCTGTCATCCCCAGGTAAAGTCACTGTTCTAGCTTAGGCACATCAGCACTGCCCGTGATGCGGTGGTGTCTCGCCTAATCGCCAGGGGGAAGCCGGGACTAAATGGAGCGGGCACGTGTTTGTTTCCCAGGTAACCGAAGTAATTTGGCGCCAAAATGTTGAGTGCCGCCTGATCGAACCTGTGGCAGGCAGCCCAGCGTCTCTGCTCAGCGTTCTGCACGAGCCGCCTGCAGCCTGCTTTGCTGTGCGCAGGCGCAATGCAACGCGCATCCAAAGCACACAGCAACCACCAGTGGAGAATGTTCCAATAAACAGCCTTGGTGTAATGGACAAACAGAGCGTTCGCCTCGCCGAAACCTGTCGTCAGTTTCTGGCGCCGGACGTCCGCCGGTAAGAAGGTGTACATGGCGCCGCTCGTGGTGACGTAGTTTGGCAGCGGGAGGGGACTGAGCATGTAGAACCCGCCGTTGGCCTCCGTGCGAGTGTAGATGTCGGTCCAGTTGTCGTGCAGGATCCTGACGGACGCATCCATCCACAGCACGCCACCGTATTCAGCCAGCACCTCCTGCGGCGACACCAAGCGGGCCTTAACATTGGACAAATCCGACATCAGCTCTGAACGATTTAAGCTGTAGTTTTCACGTAAAGTGACGTAGATGCAGGTCCTGATTTAATTGTTGATCATGATAATGAAAAGCAGGTTTAATGTGTATCTAAATATTCAGATGAAAGCGAATTCTTCAGAAAAGAGGCCACGGGCGTTCCCAGAATATGTTCAGGGAGGGTTCGATACCGACTTTAACAGTGCATCTTCCCGAACAATCTTCACTTTAAAAACAGTGCATCGGAGGTGTCAAACGAGAATTCCAATGCCTCGACCCCTGGGAACGCCCTCAGACACTTGGAAGCGTTGATTTTATGTAGAACATCTTACCCCGCGATGTGTTTACAAACAGACATGTTATGACTGCTGGATTCGTACGCACAGCTTACCAGCTCATTCAAACCACGACCTACATTTAAGTCTAATTATCGCATTTCATAGTGTTTCACAAGGAAACTAACCGGATTTTTATTTTGATAGCAAAATATGTTGGGATTGGAACATGTCTTGAAAGTCCTTGTGGACCCTGTAGCTGGACTGAAGGCCACACACCCCAGTGCGATACTACTAGCGAGCCAGTGGCAGGCTCGTTACCTACTTGAATGATGATGGGCTTGAAGGCGAACGTCCTGACGTTGGCCACGTGTGCAGGGAACAAATGGAGCTGTGGCCTGCGCAGCACAACGTTACACCAGGACTGCACCTGTAAACGGTGGGGGGGTCGCCAGCCGTAAACATAACACTTTATAGGGAAAGCACTAGGTGTTCTTTTTAAGACGCAAATGTTCCAATTTAGAAATTTTTACTTAATAACGCTCAACATTAATTCACGTATTGGGCTCATAGGTACTTTGTATACGGTTTCAATTTTGAAAATCCTTCGAATTGTTCTTCGGCAAAACATTCCCAAAGTTTAACATGGGATCCTACGGCAACATTTTGGCGGGAAAATGGTCTCAATTTCTCCGTGAAGTGTACAAGTGAGACAAACGTCACCTGGCGTGATACATGACATCAGTAATTTGGCACGAATAACTATATCGGTCAAGGTCACGCTTCCAAGGTCAAGGTCACAGAAAGGTCAAGATCACGAAAGAGATGTTCCCGCGTAACTCCGTTAATATCGCGTCTAGAGATTCGCTGTTTGTTGGAGAGTATTCTGCAGAGAGAGGCGGACACGCATGACTGGCTGAGATTTTTCCGGATACTGAACGATTTTCGAGTAATCGGCCAATCAATATTCAGCGTACGTGTCAAGTGGCGTTTTAAATTTTGCAAGGCCATAACTCGGTCGATATTTGAGCTAGGGAGCCCCGATTTGGCATGAATGAAGAGAGAAATGTGAGCTAGATAATTACTCATAATTGCTCTAGGACGCTTAGTTTGGCCGCTAGAGCGCTCGCAAGAGGTGCACCCCCTCCATGCCGACGCTCCCATTGTGAGTCAACGGCGATATCGACCGGTACTCTTTCGGGGTTGCGATGGCCGCCGTTCGCTTAATGGCGACGCTAGAGAGTCGGGACCGGTTGCAAAAGACGGGCAAACGTCGACTTGGGTATGGAATCCGCCTTCGCTTTTAGCCTATCACGCTTAGTTCCGCCGCTAGGGGGCTCCGAAATTCAGCGATGACGCGTCCGAGAACAGCGATTAGGACGTGACCAAGGACACGTAGAAAGTCTGATTTGAACGTGTTCACTCTAAACGACGCCCTCGACCTGGAAAAACAGCCCGCGTTGAACAGCAGCCATTAGATGGTGCTCGTCCAGCCAGCAATTTGGCCTGGCTACAGCTTTCAGTGGGCGATGTGGTCTCGAACGCCAGGCCGAACAACCAATGAGCGAGCGGCGATGGGTCTTAAAATGGTCGAATTAGTCCCAAAACTCCCATTTTCGTCCCTTCTCAAGCTCTGCTTGACCGTCTAGTTTGTTTGTTTTTTTTGTGGGGGGGGGGGGATTTTAGAGGGACATCTACAGTTGAAAGCAGGAAAGTTATAATGCGGTTAAAGTTTAGAATGAAATGTCTGTGCATTCTACCTGACTTCTCTCGTCTCGCCCCAGCCCGATGTCGTAATACAGAATGGTGCGGTTCGGGAAGGCCTTTTGAGCTCCGGACACCGCCCCAAGGCTCTCCTGAAAGTGGTTGCTACTAGCAGCCGTTGCTATGACAAAGTCTCGGACAGAGCTGTGCGTCAAGCCTTTGAAGAAGGACGGAGGGATCCTGAGGCTTTGCAGGAGTGCGCTGTCGACCTGGAGCTCTCTACCGGACACATTGATAAGTCCAGATTTCGGAGGGGGCTTGTAAGACACTGGTATGGCTGGGCGCTGGAAAGACGCAACACACAACGCTAAATGTTAGATTTGGGTTAAGGATGTATTATACACGTTTTTTCTAGATCATTATCATACTATTTTAGAGGCTGTTGAGCCCTCAAATGTAACAATTTTCCACTAATGTAATAACCCGCAAATGTAACAACTTTTTTCCGTCTAATGTAACAAAACCCACAAATGTAGTAACTTTTTTCCCGCAAATGTAACATCGCCTTCAAATGTAACAACAAATTTCCCTGAAATGTAATAAAACCTCAACCGCAAATGTAACACTTTTTTTCTGTCTAATGTAGTAAACTTTGTTAACCACAATTGTAACAACCATTTTTCACTCTTATGTAACAATTTCCAAATCCGAATTAAAAGTGCTCCGGAAACAAATACTCAACAGATGTACAGTAAAGCTTCTCTATTCTAAGCCCAGACTTACACAAAATCGATGGGTTTGAGAAGTGGTCGGGCAGAGAGATGTCACTGTATTCATTTATGTCTACTCGCATGCGCTAAAAAAGTTTCTGAATGGCTGGACTGATCCAAATGATGATTTTGTTCATTGGTTGTGTTTTTCGATACTCGGTTATCGGCCGCTATCGGGGCATTATATCTGGGCTCAAAATGGAAAAAATTATATATGTCACCATGCTCGTTAAAGAGCTAAAGACATTTCAATGGGGGGTCCGCTTATCAGTTTCGCCCTAGTTTTAAGATGTTTTAGTAACTTTTTTTATTACACGTGATGTTGACAGCGCTTTGAAATCAAAATAAGCGTAAATAATCTTGTTTTACATTATTTTGTTTTATAAAGATATGTAAACATATGTACAAAGTTACGAACATGTAGCTTTCTTTTGTTTTGGCGGCTAACGCATCACGTGTAATCAAAAATGTATCATACATCCCTACAGGCAAACATTTCTTGTCAAAAGACAAACGTGTTTCACTAAGTAAACGTGTCCCCCCCCCCCCCACCACCACCCCGCCCGCCCATTTGTGCGGACCACCATGCGATTTTTTGTGAGCACCCAATCGAGATGAGAGCAGTCCAGTGAAGGTGAATAGTTAGGTCCCAACCGCCTCGAGTACATACAATATTGATCTTACAATATAAGGAAATGGCATATTGTGCCTGTGATGGCAGGTTAATTAATGAATCCACGAGCCTACGTCGCATGGCCGAATATACTTTTACCCTTTTAGGACTCCCTTAAAGTGTTGGTGCCACAATTCTGTGTTTCGGTAGCAGTTTACAGTTTCTATGCCACGAAATCACTATAAATGCGTTCATCAAAGTAGCAAAACTGAATCCGGTGGGTTGTCTTCTTGTTTTTTTATGCAATGCATGGATGCCCCGGCGTTATAACTAAGACATGAAACTTAAATTTAGTCAAATACTATCATTTAGTTCTGCTATTTTTTATCGTTTTGATTTATTTAATTTAATTGATTTTTTTTCTTTCATTCTATTTTTCTTCGTTTCTAAGTTTTTTTTCTTTCTTTCTTTCTTTCTTTCTTTCTTTCTTTCTTTCTTTCTTTCTTTCTTTATGTCATTATTATTAGATATTTTATGTTTTTTCCGTTACTTTTTTTTCTTACGCCGATATATGCGGCAATCCTAAGACCATAAATTCCACAGTCACTTTTAAGCCCAGTGGGGCTGGGTGAGGATTTATATTGTATCCTTACCCTGTTGTTCATGTTATAAGTTGTATTCCTCAAAAGTGACTATAATAAACAAATTACTTACTTACTTATTGTCTTCGCTCTCAGATTTAAAAACGGTATGTGCGAAAATGAGTGGAAAAAGTAATCCCATCTAATATTTGGGGCGTTATAACGAATGTAAGAGGGTAAACACAAAAGAATAATATGAGCTAGAATCGAGGAATCGAGGGGCGTATGGAGGAATCCTTGAAAAGGGTGGCACAATAAAAAAAATTACGATCGGGGGGTGGGGGGGGGCACACTCGAATCTTGCTACTTTCAACTTCAAGTGGCCCTGCCCCGTCCCCTCCAGAAGCGCAGGGTTGTCATAGTGTGGGTGATAACCGGGGTGGTTGAAGTCAAACTTTAAACTGTGTATTTCAATCTACCAAGGTTTTGACGTCTTCGTCTCCATGACGTTTTGGGTTTTAACACACGCACACGCCATACCCGGTTCGCGGAGTAAAACTGGACACTTACCGGTACAGTGATGTGTTGTCTGGCGGTCTGTGCGATGTGTTGTCTGGCGGTCTGTGCGATGTGTTGTCTGGCGGTCTGTGCGAAGTGAAGTAGTCCGGCGCCCAGGATCAGTGTTACCAGCAGTGCAATACAAACACGGGACCCGCGTGGCGGCAACATACCAACACGTCACCACAGCCAGCCACCGCAACGGTTATCGTGTGCGAGGTTCTGAGGCAAAATCCTGCTCCCTAATTAGATATAGAGAGACAGAACTGATGGAACTGCTGTACTATGAACCTGGCCATACACTGAAATAACACAGGTAGTTTAACGACTGTTTACCGACCCATAATTTATGCACATGCATCTTGTTATGGGCTAACGATTCGCATGCTGAATTAAGTATTCATGAATGCGTTAGCGAGACACAGACGTGATTGGTTCACTTCGGCCGTTGCGTATTGTTTGAGTAACGTCAGGAGATGTTGTCTCTACTGGAGACTCCGTAGGATATGCAGTGGTATTGTGAATCCGTATTGTAGTGGTGTCAGGACTAAAGTGAAGTAGATTATGAAATGCGGCTTATTCGGGTAGAAGCAAATGTCGAAACATTGCTGTTTTATCAGTTATACTTTACAGTACGTTTAGTAGGATAAAAAACATGTTTTCAAATCTTTAATATTTTTGACAACTCTTGATAAACAACGCACGGTTTGAAACAACCGTATGACTTTGCTATGTTAAGTCCAATGCGACATTTATTCGATGCTAATCTTCGTAGATACAAACCGTTCACTTCGTACAATAGACCTATTCATATGAGATACACGAGCCCGTTGCCCCTCCACGTGGTGGTCGCCTGCTGTTATCGACATCGTAGAAGGAGACGTTGAGGCTGGCCATATCTCATTCTAGCGGCTGAATTTGCAAACAAGACCTAGGGCGTGTTCGATTTACATGAAACCGACGGAAAACCGAAATAATTTTTGAAACCGGTTTCAACGGTTTACCCAGCTGAGTGCGAACAGGCCATTTGTTTAGTTTCACCATGTATTTTGGCAAGTTACGCCAGCATAAATATGCCGTCTGTTTCATTTTTTTTTGTATTTCACAAATGGTACATGAGTCACATTTTAATCATTTCATGATCTTACATACATTATATAATCACCTGCTTGATAGAGCAAACTCTCGGGGTTTCCATTTTCCCTCTACCTGTACTTTTAATCTTGGCGATAGATGTTTTTCAAGCTCGTATGTGAATTTAATACAGGCGATGGCCCCAGAGAAACTTGGCATGGTATCGCGATATTTACATTGGTATATATGTCTTTTGACAATTATCATTATATGATTGACCAAGACAGAGGGAGTCACACTTTGATCTCCCAGTAAAACTGATTTTTTAGACAAGTTTAATCGTACACATTCCGTACTGCGGCTTAACCATCTATCTATTGCGATCCACAGCGATCTCACACTCTCGCATTCACAAAATAAATGGTCTAGTGTTTCGCATGACATTTTACAAAAAGTACACAGATCTGTTTCGCCAAGTTTACACATAAATAAGAATTTATTGGTGGGTAATATTCTATGCAATATTTTAAATTGAAAACTTCTACTTCTCTTATTTGTAGTTGTTTCATAAGGTATGGTGTACATACTTGCCCATTCTTTTGCATCAATTGTAGTGCTGAGCTGCTCTGACCATTTCGTTTCATTATTTCTATGGTAGCTCAACGAAAAAGCCTATAAACCTTTTTACAAAGTAGTGGAGACTCATACAATATTTTCATACAAACACTTGTAACTTTTGGCATATGCGGGTCCCATTCTTTGATATTGCGGCTCCATTTGCGTGGAATACAATGAATTAAGCTGTAGAAGTCGACAAAATTAATATTCAGACTATACTTCGAAATAAAATCTGCATTCGTAAAGTCTATTACACGCGTAACACCTTTCTCTGTGAACTCCTTCTCCCTGCAAGTAAGTTGGAATTTGTTAAGAAATATGTATGCCATATAGGTCGATACAGAACACAATCATCTTTCAGACAGCCGGTCTGTTTTCTAAATTCTTGCCATGAGGCTATAACATCTATCCAAAAACGGTTATAGGTGGGCGCGAAGGCCTCACTTGATTTCGAATCAAGCTCCCAGCAGGACTTTAAAACAAATAGTATCTCTAAATAAACTCTGCCAAGCACCCTCCTGCGTAATCAATCTCTTTATCCATGTTATCTTTATAACCTTTAAAAAAGAAGTCAAGTGAGTCAGTTTGACACCACCGCAGTTAAAGTCCTGAGCCATCCGATTTAACGTTACCTTGGGCCCTTTTCCACCCCAGATAAAAGTGCGAACAGCTTTGTTTATACGTTCGATATACGGGCGGTCAGGGTTGATGCAACATGGATCAGCTTAGGCAAAGCCAAAGTCTTAACTACCGTGACCTACCCGTCAGAGACAATTGGCGTTTACTGTATATTCTTAAAGTATTTTCAAATTCAGCGATTTTCTGCGAATAATTTACCTTGCGATAAATGTCCAGCGTATCGAACGCTTTCTCGAAGTCGATCAGAACGATTGCCCCCGATTTTTTATTAGATGTTAAGTATTGCATGATGTCGAAAACCAGCCGAGTAGTCAAGAAACCTTTTTGTTCTGGGCTTATTATATCTACCAATATATGTATCATACGTTCTGCTAGTATACCAGAAAACAGTTTTAGGTCTGCGTTTAATAGCGAAATTGGGCGCCAATTGCTTAAAAACTCTCTAGGTTTGTCCCCCTTTGGCAAACACGTAATAATTCCTTGCTTCTGCACAGTCGACAAAGAGCCAGTATGAAGGGCATATTGTATACTTTTATACATATACATACCAATATCTTTCCAGAAGAATTTGTAGAACTCTGCTGGGAAACCGTCGCTGCCCGGAGATTTATTGTTTTTCATCGAATGTAGAACTTCTGCTGTCTCATTCATACTCATATCCTTGTCACATAACTGTCGTTGCTCTGCTGAGAGCCGTTTAATATTGCGATTGGTAAAAAAATGTGTCCATACATTCCCCCTGTTTAATATGGTTCGCGCTGGAGTAGAGCTTCTCATAAAACCTCTTGTGGTCTCGCGATATCCTTCCCCTCGACATTAACCCTAGTTATCAGTTTATTGACATAATTTCTTTTCTCCAGACTGCCAAACAATTTACTGGGTTTCTCACCATCTTCGTAGAACTGAGCTTTGGATCTTAAAAAAATACCCCTAGCTTTAGGAAGCCTAAGTGTCTCGAGCTGTACTTTCAAGTCGTCGATTTCATTATCTATGTTACATGAGACAGTGCTTTGAGCTCTGTCGCTACTCTCTTCTAATGTAGCGATGTCATTTTCTAACCTGCTTTCAAGCCCATCGCACATTTTCTTTTTATAACTGCAGTATGATATTGTTCGCCCCCGAATTTCTAATTTAATCATCTCAAACAACAGTTGATCGTTAATACTAAAAGCTATGTTATTGCTGTCCGACGGGTTAATTTTATATTGTTCTACGACCGTGCTTATAGACTGTCTCACCATCTGAGCATATTCCAGGTCTCTGAGCAAAGAGGTGTTAAATTTCCATACTCCCTTACCGCGCTCTGCCGCATATACATCAATTTCAACACACACCAGTGAGTGATCCGTCCTGTAGCCGGGTTTGATATCGGCTTTGCTTAACATAGCATTTACATCAGTCGAAGTTAAAAAAATAATCCAGTCATGCGCGTTGACCTTTGCGCTGCTTTTTAGGATGTCTAATTCTCCAACAATCTAATAGGTCCAGATTACCAGTAAACTCTGAGACTTGTCTGACAGCTCTGACATTGTTCTCGCGTTTGTAACCTATGCAATCCAGTTTGAAATCTAAAACCATGTTCCAGTCACCGCACATGATGATACTAGCATTATCTAATTTATTTACTCTATCATATATATCTACATAGAACTGTGGGGAGTCAATATTCGGTCCGTAGACATTTACAAGTGTAAATCGATAACCGTTTATGCTAATATCTAAAGTTAGCAAGTTGCCAATTTCATCTTTCTCAACTGCATGTACGCAGTGGTCAACAGTATTTTTTATAACAGTGGCCACTCCGCGTGCTTGTGAAGAGGGTGAATTGACATAGCACAAACTACCGCACTGGTCATTCAGTGCTTCCTGCGACAGACTACCGAAATGGACATCTTGGAGACACCAAATAGACATATTTTTCACTTTGAGCCACTCTACAACATCCGTGCGCTTACCCGAGGAACCAAGGCCTCTAACATTCATACAACACATAGATATACTCATGGTGGAAATGTAGTGCGCAATACACAGACCACTTTGACATGTGCGTCTTTTATGACATGTACCGATATGGGGGCTGCGAAGTGTTTGTGGGGTCCAGACAACATAGCAGTTCTATGGACGAATAGGGAATAATACAGAACTATATTAATAATAGGTAGGGAATCAAAACACAGTAGAGGAAGGAGGGCAGAAGGAAGCAACAAAAAAAAGGTGGCACACACAAAATAGCACAAGAGCCGCTACCAGCGGTTGAGAGATCCCTCGTTAAAATTTACATGTACAACCTTCCGTTTCTTTCACGAAGAAAACGGCCGCGAACATATGTATAATGCCTGGAGAAACTATGCATATAAACAAACACAGGCGACCATGGTTTGATTTCAACGATTGTATAGTTTCATTTACACCTCATTAAGATTCAATACCGTTTGTATTGACGGCACACACGGAGATGCGGAACAGTTTGAAACCGGTACAACATAAAACTGGATTACACGCAGCGCTTGAACTCATGGCTGAACTCAAATGTCGTTGGGGCCACCTCAAAAACCACGTATTCCCCTGTGGTCATTGCAGCGGAGATACGTCATTGGTACACTACGTCTCAATTGTTGGTGCTCTTGTTAGCTGCAACATTAAAAGACTCCAGCCAACTCTCTGGCAATTCGTGTGCTGTATGAACATAGTATGTCTTGCTGTTTACAATCAGTCGGTTACCTGATACTGTGGCTTTTGCACCGCTTGCCCTTGCCGCCTTCATCACGGGGATAAGTCTCCTCTTCTCATCTTGGATGTGCTTGGGGAAGTCTTCTTCAATAAATATTGAAGTCCCTCGCAGATGTTTCTTGTGGTTCCAGACCTTCTGCCTGTCATCGAACTATGCGAAACGCACGATGATGGGCCGCGGCTTTCGGTGAGGCGCCCCCGTCGTCGCCTACTGACCCAGACGATGACAGCGTTGCAGACGTATGTCGCCAGCGTTCTCGATTTCGAGCTTGGCTTTGATGGTTTCCTTGACGACCGCAGCACTATCTTCTTTATCCCACGCCGCCTCTGCAATCCCATGGATGAAAAGGTTCTCCCTCCTGCCGTATGCCTCAAGGGCTGTCATTTTTTTCTTTAAATCTTCGTTTTCAAATTTGAGGCTTTCCAGAGTCTGGACTCGATATTGCCGTTCGAATTTTATCAGTTTTTGTTATAAGGTCTCGTTTTCTTTTTCAAGCTTATCCAACCTGTCACTGGTTAAGTGGGCGAGGTCCTTTATTGACTGTAGTTCTTGTTTCATAATACGGATATCTTCCTGTATCTGGGGCAGGCAAAACACCTTCTGCAGAATTTCGGCCAGCATGGGTTGTTGGTTTTCAGCGGTCGCAATCCCTTCTGATGCGTTAATCTTAGTGCTAGTATCCAATGATGTCGTCTCAGTCCAGGTTAGCAGAGTTCTTTGTTTCATTTTCTATCCGCGATTGGCCTGTCCGTAAATAAATTAGTGTCCTACGTTTGTCCAGAAGTCTCCATTCATTACATTTGTGATTAACTATGGTGTATGTGTTGATTGAAGTGACGGTTCCACGTAACCGAAGCCGTCAAACCAGCTCTCTCGATAGTTTCACGGTTTCGAATAAACCGGTTTCGGTTCTTCTCCTGTCGAACAGTCAGTTCGGCAAACCGGTTTCGGTTTCATTTAAATCGAACACGTCCTTAGAGGTAGAGAGCTCGAGAGGGTAATTCGTCATATATGGAGTTCCGTATTGCCGAGGCTCACGGGGAACGTTCGCGGGGATTCGAGCCATTGAACGTGTTAAAACTTGTGCCTTTCACAAACGCAGTTTAAAATATGTACGTGAAATAGACCCTTGATGGTCTTGCGTTACTGGAGAACGAGAGCGGGACTGCTTAGCGGGAGGACACCCAATGCTCACTGCGGTGTCCATCAATCAACTCGAACGACAGTATGAGAATATTGATGGGTTTTATTAACAGTAATAGTAACACTGCATACAGGTACACTGCATACAGGTACACTGCATACAGGAACACTGCATACAGGCACACTGCATACATAAGATACATGTACACTGCATACAGGTGCACTGTATATAGGAACACTGCATACAGGCACACTGCATACAGGTATACTGCATACAGGTACACTGCATACATTAGATACATATACACTACATACAGGAACACTGCACACAGGTACACTGCATACATTGGATACAGGTACACTGCATACATTGCCTACAGTTACACTGCACACATTGGATACAGTAACACTGCATACACTGCATACAGGTACACTGCATACAGGTACACTGCACACATTGGATACAGTAACACTGCATACATTGGAAACAGTAACACTGCATACATTGGATACAGGTACAATGCACACATTGGATACAGTAACACTGCATACACTGCATACAGGTACACTGAATACATTAGATAGAGGTGCACTACATACATGTACACTGCATACAGGTGCACTGCATATAGGAACACTGCATACAGGTACACTGCATACATTGGATACAGGTACACTGCGTACATTGCCTACAGTTACACTGCATACATGTACACTGCATACAGGAACACTGCATACAGGTATACTACATACAGATACACTATACGGGTACACATCATACATTGGATACAGGCACACTGCATATATTGGATACATGTACACTGCACACATTGGATACAGTAACACTGCATACATTGGATACAGTAACACTGCATACATTGGATACAGGTACAATGCACACATTGGATACAGTAACACTGCATACACGTACACTGAATACGTTAGATAGAGGTGCACTTCATACATGTACACTGCATACAGGTGCACTGCATATAGGAACACTGCATACAGGTACACTGCATACATTGGATACAGGTACACTGCGTACATTGCCTACAGTTACACTGCATACATGTACACTGCATACAGGAACACTGCATACAGGTACACTGCATACAGGTATACTACATATAGGTACACTGCATACAGGTACACTGCATACAGGTACACTGCATACATTGGATACAGGCACACTGCATACATTGGATACAGGCACACTGCATACATTTGATACAGTAACACTGCATACATTGGATACAGTAACATTGCATACATTGGGTACAGGGACACTGCCTACAGGTACACTGCCTACAGGGACACTGCCTACAGGTACACTGCCTACAGGTGCACTGCATACAGGTACATTGTATACAGGTGCACTGCATAAAGGTACACTGCATAAAGGTACACTGCATACAGGTACACTGCATAAAGGCACACTGCATACATTGGATACAGGTACACTGCATACAGGTACACTGCATAACGGTACACTGCATACATTGGATACAGGTACACTGCATACAGGTACACTGCATACAGGTACACTGCATAAAGGTACACTGCATACATTGGATACAGGTACACTGCCTACAGGTACACTGCATAAAGGTATATTGCATACAGGAACACTGCATACTGGTACACTGCATACTGGTTGTGAAACTGTTACTGGATGAACCAAACAAACAATGTCATCATTTTCCCCGAGTTTTATTATTAAAATACAATAACGTTAATCTACTATGTCGTTCATTCATAAACTACAAATATCTCCCTGCTCTTCGGCGAAAACAATCTCAGTGAGACCAAATTCAGTAGTCTAAAACCCACATCAGTAAGATGCACTTGTTGTGGTGCTGGCCGGCGACATCTCAGAGAACAGACGCCGGCACAGAAACTACATGGTAAGCACAAGGGTGAGCCACTGTCTGTACCAGGCCATGAAACACAAGTTACTGGGGGCCACTGTCTGTACCAGGCCATGAAACACAAGTTACTGGGGAGCCACTGTCTGTACCAGGCCATGAAACACAAGTTACGGGGGGGGGGCACTGTCTGTACCAGGCCATGAAACACAAGTTACGGGGGGGGGGGCCACTGTCTGTACCAGGCCATGAAACACAAGTTACGGGGGGGGGGCACTGTCTGTACCAGGCCATGAAACACAAGTTACTGGGGAGCCACTGTCTGTACCAGGCCATGAAACACAAGTTACGGGGGGGGGCACTGTCTGTACCAGGCCATGAAACACAAGTTACGGGGGGGGGGCCACTGTCTGTACCAGGCCATGAAACACAAGTTACTGGGGAGCCACTGTCTGTACCAGGCCATGAAACACAAGTTACTGGGGAGCCACTGTCTGTACCAGGCCATGAAACACAAGTTACTGGTGAGCCACTGTCTGTACCAGGCCATGAAACACAAGTTACTGGGGAGCCACTGTCTGTACCAGGCCATGAAACACAAGTTACTGGGGAGCCACTGTCTGTACCAGGAAATGAAACACAAGTTACTGGGGAGCCACTGTCTGTACCAGGCCATGAAACACAAGTTACTGGGGAGCCACTGTCTGTACGAGGCCATGAAACACAAGTTACTGGGGGAGCCACTGTCTGTACCAGGCCAGGAAACACAAGTTACGGGGGGGGGGGGGCACTGTCTGTACCAGGCCATGAAACACAAGTTACTGGGGGGGGCCACTGTCTGTACCAGGCCATGAAACACAAGTTACTGGGGAGCCACTGTCTGTACCAGGCCATGAAACACAAGTTACGGGGGGGGGCCACTGTCTGTACCAGGCCATGAAACACAAGTTACTGGGGAGCCACTGTCTGTACCAGGCCATGAAACACAAGTTACTGGGGAGCCACTGTCTGTACCAGGCCATGAAACACAAGTTACAGGGGGGGGGGCCACTGTCTGTACCAGGCCATGAAACACAAGTTACTGGGGAGCCACTGTCTGTACCAGGCCATGAAACACAAGTTACGGGGGGGGGGCCACTGTCTGTACCAGGCCATGAAACACAAGTTACTGGGGAGCCACTGTCTGTACCAGGCCATGAAACACAAGTTACGGGGGGGGCACTGTCTGTACCAGGCCATGAAACACAAGTTACTGGGGGGCCACTGTCTGTACCAGGCCATGAAACACAAGTTACGGGGGGGGGCACTGTCTGTACCAGGCCATGAAACACAAGTTACTGGGGGGCCACTGTCTGTACCAGGCCAGGAAACACAAGTTACGGGGGGGGGGCACTGTCTGTACCAGGCCATGAAACACAAGTTACGGGGGGGGGGGGGGCCACTGTCTGTACCAGACCATGAAACACAAGTTACTGGGGAGCCACTGTCTGTACCAGGCCAGGAAACACAAGTTACTGGGGGCGAGGGGCACTGTCTGTACCAGGCCATGAAACACAAGGTACACTGCATACAGGAACACTGCATACAGGTATACTGCATACAGGTACACTGCACACAGATACATTGCATACAGGTACACTGCATACATGTACACTGCATCAATTGGATACAGGTACACTGCATAGAGGTACACTGCATACAGGTACACTGCACACAGATACACTGCATACATTGGATACAGGTACACTGCATACAGGTACACTGCATACAGGTACACTGCATACAGGTACATTGCATACAGGTACACTGCATACAGGTACACTGCATACAGGAACACTGCTTACAGGTACACTGCATAGAGGTACATTGCATACAGGTACACTGCATACAGGTACACTGCACACAGATACACTGCACACACTGCATACATGTACACTGCATCAATTGCATACAGGTACACTGCATACAGGTACACTGCATAGAGGTACATTGCATACAGGTACACTGCACACAGATACACTGCACACACTGCATACATGTACACTGCATCAATTGCATACAGGTACACTGCATAGAGGTACATTTCATACAGGTACACTGCTTACAGGTACACTGCATACATTGGATACAGGTACACTGCATACAGGTACACTGCATAAATTGGATACAGGTGCATACTGGATACATGTACACTGCATCAATTGGATACAGGTACACTGCATACAGGTGCACTGCATATAGGAACACTGCATACAGGTACACTGCATACATTGGATACAGGCGCACTGCATACAGGTACACTGCATACAGGTACACTGCATACAGGTACACTGCATACATTGGATACAGGTACACTGCATACATGTACACTGCATACAGGTACACTGCATACAGGTACACTGCATACAGGTACACTGCATACAGGTACACTGCATACAGGTACACTGCATACAGGTATACTACATACAGGTACACTGCATACAGGTACACTGCATAAATTGGATACAGGTGCATACTGGATACATGTACACTGCATCAATTGGATACAGGTACACTGCATACAGGTGCACAGCATATAGGAACACTGCATACAGGTACACTGCATACAGGCACACTGCATACAGGTACACTGCATACAGGTACACTGCATACAGGTACACTGCATACAGGCACACTGCATACAGGTACACTGCATACATTGGATACAGGTACACTGCATACATGTACACTGCATACATGTACACTGCATACAGGTACACTGCATACAGGAACACTGCATACATGTACACTGCATACAGGTACACTGCATAAATTGGATACAGGTACACTGCATACATGTATACTGCATACAGGTACACTGCTTACAGGTACACTGCATACAGGTACACTGCATACATGTACACTGCTTACAGATACACTGCATACAGGTACACTTTATATATTGGATACAGTAATACTGCATACATTGGATACAGGTACATTGCATACAGGTACACTGCATACATGTACACTGCATACATGTACACTGCATACAGGTACACTGCATACAGGAACACTGCATACATGTACACTGCACACAGATACACTGCACACACTGCATACATGTACACTGCATCAATTGCATACAGGTACACTGCATAGAGGTACATTTCATACAGGTACACTGCTTACAGGTACACTGCATACATTGGATACAGGTACACTGCATACAGGTACACTGCATAAATTGGATACAGGTGCATACTGGATACATGTACACTGCATCAATTGGATACAGGTACACTGCATACAGGTGCACTGCATATAGGAACACTGCATACAGGTACACTGCATACATTGGATACAGGCGCACTGCATACAGGTACACTGCATACAGGTACACTGCATACAGGTACACTGCATACATTGGATACAGGTACACTGCATACATGTACACTGCATACAGGTACACTGCATACAGGTACACTGCATACAGGTACACTGCATACAGGTACACTACATACAGGTACACTGCATACAGGTACACTGCATAAATTGGATACAGGTGCATACTGGATACATGTACACTGCATCAATTGGATACAGGTACACTGCATACAGGTGCACAGCATATAGGAACACTGCATACAGGTACACTGCATACAGGCACACTGCATACAGGTACACTGCATACAGGTACACTGCATACAGGTACACTGCATACAGGCACACTGCATACAGGTACACTGCATACATTGGATACAGGTACACTGCATACATGTACACTGCATACATGTACACTGCATACAGGTACACTGCATACAGGAACACTGCATACATGTACACTGCATACAGGTACACTGCATAAATTGGATACAGGTACACTGCATACATGTATACTGCATACAGGTACACTGCTTACAGGTACACTGCATACAGGTACACTGCATACATGTACACTGCTTACAGATACACTGCATACAGGTACACTTTATATATTGGATACAGTAATACTGCATACATTGGATACAGGTACATTGCATACAGGTACACTGCATACATGTACACTGCATACATGTACACTGCATACAGGTACACTGCATACAGGAACACTGCATACATGTACACTGCATACAGGTACACTGCATAAATTGGATACAGGTACACTGCATACATGTATACTGCTTACAGGTACACTGCTTACAGATACACTGCATACAGGTACACTTTATATATTGGATACAGTAATACTGCATACATTGGATACATATACATTGCATACAGGTACACTGCATACAGGTACACTTTATATATTGGATACAGTAATACTGCATACACTGGATACAGGTACACTGCATACATTGGATATAAGTACACTGCATACAGGAACACTGCATACAGAAACACTGCATACAGATACACTGCATACAGGAACACTGCATATAGATACACTGCATACAGATACACTGCATACAGGAACACTGCATACAGAAACACTGCATACAGATACACTGCATACAGAAACACTGCATACAGGTACACTGCATACATTGGATATAAGTACACTGCATACAGGAACACTGCATACAGATACACTGCATACATTGGATACAGGTGCACTGCATACATTGGATACAGGTACACTGCCTACAGGTACACTGCATAAAGGTATATTGCATACAGGAACACTGCATACTGGTACACTGCATACTGGTTGTGAAACTGTTACTGGATGAACCAAACAAACAATGTCATCATTTTCCCCGAGTTTTATTATTAAAATACAATAACGTTAATCTACTATGTCGTTCATTCCTAAACTACAAATATCTCCCTGCTCTTCGGCTAAAACAATCTCAGTGAGACCAAATTCAGTAGTCTAAAACCCACATTAGTAAGATGCACTTGTTGTGGCGCTGGCCGACGACATCTCAGAGAACAGACGCCGACACAGAAACTACATGGTAAGCACAAGGGTGAGCCACTGTCTGTACCAGGCCATGAAACACAAGTTACGGGGGGCCACTGTCTGTACCAGGCCATGAAACACAAGTTACTGGGGAGCCACTGTCTGTACCAGACCATGAAACACAAGTTACTGGGGAGCCACTGTCTGTACCAGACCATGAAACACAAGTTACGGGGAAGCCACTGTCTGTACCAGGCCAGAAAACACAAGTTACGGGGGGGGGGCACTGTCTGTAGCAGGCCAGAAAACACAAGTTACGGGGGGGGCACTGTCTGTAGCAGGCCAGGAGACACAAGTTACTGGGGGGGGGCACTGTCTGTAGCAGGCCACGCAACACAAGTTACGGGGGGGAGGGCACTGTCTGTAGCAGACCAGGAAACACAAGTTACGGGGGGGGGGGCACTGTCTGTAGCAGGTCAGGAAACACTAGTTATTGGGGAGCCACATGTGACATTTTATACAATACTTACAGGGAAACACACGCACGTAAGTCGTGACCACATTAGTCAATGCCGCACACCAAGCAAGTCGTGACCACATTGGTCAATTCTGGTGTGCAAGTCGTGGCCACATTGGTCAATGCCGCACACCAAGCAAGTCGTGACCACATTGGTCAATGCTGCACACCAAGCAAGTCGTGCCCACATTGATCAATGCCGCACACCAAGCAAGTCGTGACCACATTGGTCAATGCCGCACACCAAGCAAGTCGTGACCACATTGGTCAATGCCGCACACCAAGCAAGTCGTGACCACATTGGTCAATGCTGGTGTGCAAGTCGTGGCCACATTGGTCAATGCCGCAGTCCAAGCAAGTCGTGACCACATTGGTCAGTGCCGCACACCAAGCAAGTCGTGGCCACATTGGTCAATGCCGCACACCAAGCAAGTCGTGACCACATTGGTCAATGCTGGTGTGCTAGGCGTGGCCACATTGGTCAATGCCGCACTCCAAGCAAGTCGTGCCCACATTGATCAATGCCGCACACCAAGCAAGTCGTGACCACATTGGTCAATGCCGCACACCAAGCAAGTCGTGACCACATTGGTCAATGCTGGTGTGCAAGTCGTGGCCACATTGGTCAATGCCGCACTCCAAGCAAGTCGTGGCCACTTTGGTCAATGCCGCACACCAAGCAAGTCGTGACCACATTGGTCAATGCCGCACACCAAGCAAGTCGTGCCCACATTGGTCAATGCCGCACACAAAGCAAGTCGTGCCCACATTGGTCAATGCCGCACACCAAGCAAGTCGTGACCACATTGGTCAATGCCGCACACCAAGCAAGTCGTGACCACATTGGTCAGTGCCGCACACCAAGCAAGTCGTGGCCACATTGGTCAATGCCGCACACCAAGCAAGTCGTGGCCACATTGGTCAATGCTGCACACCAAGTAAGTCGTGACCACATTGGTCAATGCCGCACTCCAAGCAAGTCGTGCCCATATTGATCAATGCCGCACACCAAGCAAGTCGTGACTACATTGGTCAATGCCGCACACCAAGCAAGTCGTGACCACATTGGTCAATGCTGGTGTGCAAGTCGTGGCCACATTGGTCAATGCCGCACTCCAAGCAAGTCGTGACCACATTGGTCAGTGCCACACACCAAGCAAGTCGTGGCCACATTGGTCAATGCCGCACACCAAGCAAGTCGTGACCACATTGGTCAATGCTGGTGTGCAAGTCGTGGCCACATTGGTCAATGCCGCACTCCAAGCAA
Organism: Arenicola marina; assembly: GCA_964019135.1. NCBI lineage: Eukaryota > Metazoa > Annelida > Polychaeta > Arenicolidae > Arenicola > Arenicola marina. The sequence goes on along the minus strand of OZ025259.1, from coordinate 37,650,581 downwards.
GTCGTGACCACATTGGTCCATGCCGCACACCAAGCAAGTCGTGACCACATTGGTCAATGCCGCACTCCAAGCAAGTCGTGCCCACATTGATCAATGCCGCACACCAAGCAAGTCGTGACCACATTGGTCAATGCTGGTGTGCAAGTCGTGGCCACATTGGTCAATGCCGCACATCAAGCAAGTCGTGACCACATTGGTCAGTGCCACACACCAAGCAAGTCGTGGCCACATTGGTCAATGCCGCACACCAAGCAAGTCGTGACCACATTGGTCAATGCTGGTGTGCAAGTCGTGGCCACATTGGTCAATGCCGCACTCCAAGCAAGTCGTGACCACATTGGTCCATGCCGCACACCAAGCAAGTCGTGACCACATTGGTCAATGCCGCACTCCAAGCAAGTCGTGCCCACATTGATCAATGCCGCACACCAAGCAAGTCGTGACCACATTGGTCAATGCCGCACACCAAGCAAGTCGTGACCACATTGGTCAATGCCGCACTCCAAGCAAGTCGTGCCCACATTGATCATTGGCGCACACCAAGCAAGTCGTGACCACATTGGTCAATGCTGGTGTGCAAGTCGTGGTCACATTGGTCAATGCCGCACACCAAGCAAGTCGTGCCCCCATTGATCAATGCCGCACACCAAGCCAGTCGTGACCACATTGGTCAATGCCGCACACCAAGCAGGTCGTGACCACATTGGTCAATGCCGCACACCAAGCAAGTCGTGACCACATTGGTCAATGCTGGTGTGCAAGTCGTGGCCACATTGGTCAATGCCGCACTCCAAGCAAGTCGTGCCCACATTGATCAATGCCGCACACCAAGCAAGTCGTGGCCACATTGGTCAATGCTGGTGTGCTAGGCGTGGCCACATTGGTCAATGCCGCACTCCAAGCAAGTCGTGCCCACATTGATCAATGCCGCACACCAAGCAAGTCGTAACCACATTGGTCAATGCCGCACACCAAGCAAGTCGTGGCCACATTGGTCAGTGCCGCACACCAAGCAAGTCGTGGCCACATTGGTCAATGCCGCACACCAAGCAAGTCGTGGCCACATTGGTCAATGCCGCACACCAAGCAAGTCGTGCCCACATTGGTCAATGCCGCACACCAAGCAAGTCGTGACCACATTGGTCAATGCCGCACACCAAGTAAGTCGTGCCCACATTGGTCAATGCCGCACACAAAGCAAGTCGTGGCCACATTGGTCAATGTCGCACACCCAGCAAGTCGTGGCCACATTGGTCAATGTCGCACACCAAGAAAGTCGTGCCCACATTGGTCAATGCCGCACACCAAGAAAGTCGTGCCCACATTGGTCAATGCCGCACACCAAGCAAGTCGTGACCACATTGGTCAATGCCGCACACCAAGCAAGTCGTGACCACATTGGTCAATGCCGCACACCAAGCAAGTCGTGGCCAAATTGGTCAATGCCGCACACCCAGCAAGTCGTGGCCACATTGGTCAATGTCGCACACCCAGCAAGTCGTGGCCACATTGGTCAATGTCGCACACCAAGAAAGTCGTGCCCACATTGGTCAATGCCGCACACCAAGCAAGTCGTGCCCACATTGGTCAATGCCGCACACCAAGCAAGTCGTGCCCACATTGGTCAATGCCGCACACCCAGCAAGTCGTGCCCACATTGGTCAATGCCGCACACCCAGCAAGTCGTGCCCACATTGGTCAATGCCGCACACCCAGCAAGTCGTGCCCACATTGGTCAATGCCGCACACCCAGCAAGTCGTGCCCACATTGGTCAATGCCGCACACCCAGCAAGTCGTGCCCACATTGGTCAATGCCGCACACCCAGCAAGTCGTGGCCACATTGGTCAATGCCGCACACCCAGCAAGTCGTGGCCACATTGGTCAATGCCGCACACCCAGCAAGTCGTGGCCACATTGGTCAATGCCGCACACCTCGCTCACCGAGGTCGATCTCATTCAGACTCCAAACTTAACTCACACATAAATCTGGTACAAATTGTTTTGATAACTTTGACATAGATGAGCGGTACAACGTGTCGCTTGGGATTACACTTGGCCGTGAAGTGGCCGTGAAGCGCTCGTTAGTGTTTGCTGCTGTGTGTAAGCGAGTGTTTGTCCATCGCTAGCTGCTCGCGGCGACCGTCGTGCTAGGAGAGGCCGACAAGCTGGCCATCGCTCCTCCACGCCTCACTCAATGCCAAACCGCTGCGCCCGCTTAGACTTCTTGGCCTGCAACATTCAATGAGGCATACCTACTGTTACATGTTGTATATCTTTCCCCTCAGTTTAACCCAATAGCGCACGGGACAAAAAGCTATTGCTCAAACAAAGCAGAATAGGCGGACAATGATTTAGCGGTCAGAGTCTCCGTGGCGCCTTGAGGGGTGGTGAAGCTTAAACTGCTGCATATAGGGCCCAAGATTTAACACAAACTAAGTTACTGCAGACATTGTGTATGGTGAGAGAATAAGCGCCTTGACCCTCGTGTAACACACGGCCATTGGTCGTCCACTATGAGTGATAGAGAACGATATCCATGCAGAGTACTCCACAAGCCCCAACCTATACGCCGGCTACTTGTATAACTTACGCCGTCTACTTTTTTCATATTAAATATGTTAAAAGGTAAAAAAAAACAATGTGCTGGCTACTCCAAATGCTTTGTCTGTCTACTCTGTAAAGTGTGAAGCACCCTGTTATCCGTGATCTAGAACTAGGATAGCCGTGATCTAGAACCAGGATATCTGTGATCTATAACTAGGATATCCGTGATCTAGAACCAGGATATCTGTGATCTAGAACTATGATATCCGTGATCTAGAACCAGGATATCTGTGATCTATAACTAGGATATCTGTGATCTAGAACTATGATATCCGTGATCTAGAACCAGGATATCTGTGATCTATAAGTAGGATATCCGTGATCTAGAACTAGGATACCCGTGATCTATAACCAGGATAGCCGGGATCTAAAACTAGATCACGGATATCTTAGTCCTAGATCACGGCTATCCTAGTTCTAGAACCAGGATAGCCGTGATCTATAACTAGGATATCCGTGATCTAGAACCAGGTTAGCCGTGATTCATAACTAAGATAGCCGTGATTTACAACTAGGATAGCCGTCATCTATAACTAGGATAGCCGTGATCTGTAACTAGGATAGCCGTGATCTAAAACTAGGATAGCCGTGATCTATAACTTGGTAATCCGTGCATTATAACTTGGTTATCCGTGATCTACAACTTGGTAATCCGTGTTTTATAACATGGTAATCCGTGTTTTATAACATGGTAATCCGTGTTTTATAACATTGTAATCCGTGTTTATAACGTAGTTATCCGTACTAGGTTACTCTTCATGTTACATGAATACATAACCGCAATATACATCATGGCTGTCAGTGAAAAATGACCGTCCGTGACGCGATCCTACCTCCACGTCTGTAGATACTGAGGAGGACGTGACGGCACCGAAGCGCTGCTTTCTCTTCAGAATACGTTCATCTTCATCCACCTGTCAAAAACAAATCCCGCGACGTTACGCGACGCGTAGAGCATCAGGAGTGAAAAGGCGGGTCTTGCACAGTCAAGGGAGGGTCTGGTAGGGTCAAGGGTGGGTCTGGTAGGGTCAAGGGTGGGTCTGGTAGGGTCAAGGGTGGGTCTGGTAGGGTCAAGGGTGGGTCTGGTAGGGTCAAGGGTGGGTCTGGTAGGGTCAAGGGTGGGTCTGGTAGGGTCAAGGGTGGGTCTGGTAGGGTCAAGGGTGGGTCTGGTAGGGTCAAGGGTGGGTCTGGTAGGGTCAAGGGTGGGTCTGGTAGGGTCAAGGGTGGGTCTGGTAGGGTCAAGGGTGGTTATGTTAAGGTTAAGAGTGGATCAGGTAAGGTCAAGGGTGGATCAGTTAAGGTCAAGGGTGGATCAGGTAAGGTCAAGGGTGGATCAGGTAAGGTCAAGGGTGGCGCAGGTAAGGTCAAGGGCGGATCTAGTAAGGCCCAGGGTGGATCTGACAGGGTCAAGGGTGAATCTGGAACGGTCAAGGGTGAATCGGGTAAGGTCAAGGGTGATGCAGGTAAGGTCAAGGACGGATCTGTTACAGTCAAAGACGGATCTGGGGGCCAGGGAGGGGGTTTGGTGATCGAGAACGCGGGTGTGATTGGTTGGTTATTCAGGACGCTTTAAACACTTTTGGTCATATCGCGTTAATGGGAGAAGGAAGGGAGAGTGGAGCCATGTCCCCGGGGGTAACCCCCTACTCTTTACGAAGAAAGACATGGGATCTTTATCCTGCGACCGATCCACGTGCCATTAGGCTATCAGGCCGCCCGCGGGTGTGAGCCAGGGAGTGGGGGTGTGTGGTCGAGGACGCGGGTGTGGGCCAGGGGGGGAGGGGAGGGGGGGCGAGGAGGCGGGTGTGGGCCAGGGAGGGGGGAGGGGGGTGTGGGCCAGGGAGGGGGGTTGGTGGGCGAAGACTGGTGTGGGCCACGGAGGGGGGGGGGGCGAGGACGCGGGTGTGGGCCAGGAAGGGGGGGGGGACGAGGACGCGGGTGTGGGCCACGGAGGGGGGTTGGTGGGCGATGACTGGTCTGGGACACGGAAGGGGGGGGGGGCGAGGACGCGGGTGTGAGCCAGGGAGGGGGGTTGGTGGGCGAGGACTGGTGTGGGCCACGGGTGGGCGCGGGGCGAGGACGCGGGTGTGGGCCAGGGGTAGGGGAGGGGGGGGGCGAGGACGCGGGTGTGGGCCAGGGGTGTTACGGTAACATCACAAATTGGATTAGAATGGCAGGCACTGGGCCGCAAAAAGACAAACTGGCTGAAATGGGACAAAATTTCCCGAAATGCAGACAATTTGGATCCAGGTCTTTGCTCATTGGGGAAAGCGATTGGAGAAACTACAGCTCCCGGCATGCGTATCGCAGTGAGCACATTCCCGCTCCGCGCAAACGTATCGCAGTGAGCACATGCCCGCTCCGAGCACACGTGTCGCAGTGAGCACATGCCCGCTCCGAGCACACGTGTCGCAGTGAGCACATGCCCGCTCGGAGCACACGTATCGCAGTGAGCACATGCCCGCTCCGCGCACACGTGTCGCAGTGAGCACATGCCCGCTCGGAGCACACGTATCGCAGTGAGAACATGCCCGCTCCGCGCACACGTGTCGCAGTGAGCACATGCCCGCTCGGAGCACACGTATCGCAGTGAGAACATGCCCGCTCCGAGCACACGTGTCGCAGTGAGCACATGCCCGCTCGGAGCACACGTATCGCAGTGAGCACATGCCCGCTCCGCGCACACGTGTCGCAGTGAGCACATGCCCGCTCGGAGCACACGTATCGCAGTGAGAACATGCCCGCTCCGAGCACATGCCCACTCCGAGCACACGTATCGCAGTGAGCACATTCCAGCTCGGAGCACCCGTATCGCAGTGAGAACATGCCCGCTCCGAGCACACGTATCGCAGTGAGCACATGCCCGCTCGGAGCACACGTATCGCAGTGAGAACATGCCCGCTCCGAGCACATGCCCGCTCCGAGCACACGTATCGCAATGAGCACATTCCAGCTCGGAGCACACGTATCGCAGTGAGAACATGCCCGCTCCGAGCACACGTATCGCAGTGAGCACATGCCCGCTCGGAGCACACGTATCGCAGTGAGAACATGCCCGCTCCGAGCACACGTATCGCAGTGAGCACATTCCAGCTCGGAGCACCCGTATCGCAGTGAGAACATGCCCGCTCCGAGCACACGTGTCGCAGTGAGCACATTCCCGCTCGGAGCACACGTATCGCAGTGAGAACATGCCCGCTCCGAGCACATGCCCGCTCCGAGCACACGTATCGCAGTGAGCACATGACCGCTCCGAGCACACGTATCGCAGTGAGAACATGCCCGCTCCGAGCACACGTGTCGCAGTGAGCACATGACCGCTCCGAGCACACGTATCGCAGTGAGCACATGACCGCTCCGAGCACACGTATCGCAGTGAGCGCATGACCGCTCCGAGCACACGTATCGCAGTGAGCACATGACCGCTCCGAGCAGACGTATCGCAGTGAGCACATGACCGCTCCGAGCACACGTATCGCAGTGAGCACATGCCCGCTCCGAGCACACGTATCGCAGTGAGCACATGCCCGCTCCGAGCACACGTATCGCAGTGAGCACATGCCCGCTCCGAGCACACGTATCGCAGTGAGCACATGCCCGCTCCAAGCACACGTATCGCAGTGAGCACATGCCCGCTCCGAGCACACGTATCGCAGTGAGCACATGCCCGCTCCGAGCACACGTATCGCAGTGAGCACATGCCCGCTCCAAGCACACGTATCGCAGTGAGCACATGCCCGCTCCGAGCACACGTATCACAGTGAGCACATGCCCGCTCCGTGCACACGTATCGCAGTGAGCACATGCCCCTTCCGAGCACACGTATCGCAGTGAGCACATGCCCGCTCCGAGCACACGTATCGCAGTGAGCACATGCCCGCTCCGAGCACACGTATCGCAATGAGCACATGACCGCTCCGAGCACATGCCCGCTCCGAGCACACGTATCGCAGTGAGCACATTCCCGCTCGGAGCACACGTATCGCAGTGAGAACATGCCCGCTCCGAGCACACGTGTCGCAGTGAGCACATGGCCGCTCCGAGCACACGTATCGCAGTGAGCACATGACCGCTCCGAGCACACGTATCGCAGTGAGCACATGCCCGCTCCGAGCACACGTATCGCAGTGAGCACATGCCCCCTCCGAGCACACGTATCGCAGTGAGCACATGCCCGCTCCGAGCACACGTATCGCAGTGAGCACATGCCCGCTCCGAGCACACGTATCGCAGTGAGCACATGCCCCCTCCGAGCACACGTATCGCAGTGAGCACATGACCGCTCCGAGCACACGTATCGCAGTGAGAACATGCCCGCTCCGAGCACATGCCCGCTCCGAGCACACGTATCGCAGTGAGCACATGACCGCTCCGAGCACACGTATCGCAGTGAGCACATGACCGCTCCGAGCACACGTATCGCAGTGAGCACATGCCCGCTCCGAGCACACGTATCGCAGTGAGCACATGCCCGCTCCGAGCACACGTATCGCAGTGAGCACATGCCCGCTCCGAGCACACGTATCGCAGTGAGCACATGCCCGCTCCAAGCACACGTATCGCAGTGAGCACATGCCCGCTCCGAGCACACGTATCGCAGTGAGCACATGCCCGCTCCGAGCACACGTATCGCAGTGAGCACATGCCCGCTCCAAGCACACGTATCGCAGTGAGCACATGCCCGCTCCGAGCACACGTATCACAGTGAGCACATGCCCGCTCCGTGCACACGTATCGCAGTGAGCACATGCCCGCTCCGAGCACACGTATCGCAGTGAGCACATGCCCGCTCCGAGCACACGTATCGCAATGAGCACATGACCGCTCCGAGCACATGCCCGCTCCGAGCACACGTATCGCAGTGAGCACATGCCCCTTCCGAGCACACGTATCGCAGTGAGCACATGCCCGCTCCGAGCACACGTATCGCAGTGAGCACATGCCCGCTCCGAGCACACGTATCGCAGTGAGCACATGCCCCTTCCGAGCACACGTATCGCAGTGAGCACATGCCCGCTCCGAGCACACGTATCGCAGTGAGCACATGCCCGCTCCGAGCACACGTATCGCAATGAGCACATGACCGCTCCGAGCACATGCCCGCTCCGAGCACACGTATCGCAGTGAGCACATTCCCGCTCGGAGCACACGTATCGCAGTGAGAACATGCCCGCTCCGAGCACACGTATCGCAGTGAGCACATGGCCGCTCCGAGCACACGTATCGCAGTGAGCACATGCCCGCTCCGAGCACACGTATCGCAGTGAGCACATGCCCGCTCCGAGCACACGTATCGCAGTGAGCACATGCCCCCTCCGAGCACACGTATCGCAGTGAGCACATGACCGCTCCGAGCACACGTATCGCAGTGAGAACATGCCCGCTCCGAGCACATGCCCGCTCCGAGCACACGTATCGCAGTGAGCACATGCCCCTTCCGAGCACACGTATCGCAGTGAGCACATGCCCGCTCCGAGCACACGTATCGCAGTGAGCACATGCCCCTTCCGAGCACACGTATCGCAGTGAGCACATGCCCGCTCCGAGCACACGTATCGCAGTGAGCACATGCCCGCTCCGAGCACACGTATCGCAATGAGCACATGACCGCTCCGAGCACATGCCCGCTCCGAGCACACGTATCGCAGTGAGCACATTCCCGCTCGGAGCACACGTATCGCAGTGAGAACATGCCCGCTCCGAGCACACGTATCGCAGTGAGCACATGGCCGCTCCGAGCACACGTATCGCAGTGAGCACATGCCCGCTCCGAGCACACGTATCGCAGTGAGCACATGCCCGCTCCGAGCACACGTATCGCAGTGAGCACATGCCCCCTCCGAGCACACGTATCGCAGTGAGCACATGACCGCTCCGAGCACACGTATCGCAGTGAGAACATGCCCGCTCCGAGCACATGCCCGCTCCGAGCACACGTATCGCAGTGAGCACATGCCCGCTCCGAGCACACGTATCGCAGTGAGAACATGCCCGCTCCGAGCACATGCCCGCTCCGAGCACACGTATCGCAGTGAGAACATGCCCGCTCCGAGCACATGCCCGCTCCGAGCACACGTATCGCAGTGAGCACATGCCCGCTCCGAGCACACGTATCGCAGTGAGAACATGCCCGCTCCGAGCACATGCCCGCTCCGAGCACACGTATCGCAGTGAGCACATGACCGCTCCGAGCACACGTATCGCAGTGAGCACATGACCGCTCCGAGCACACGTATCGCAGTAAGCACATGACCGCTCCGAGCACACGTATCGCAGTGAGCACATGACCGCTCCGAGCACACGTATCGCAGTGAGCACATGCCCCTTCCGAGCACACGTATCGCAGTGAGCACATGACCGCTCCGAGCACACGTATCGCAGTGAGCACATGCCCGCTCCGAGCACACGTATCGCAGTGAGCACATGACCGCTCCGAGCACACGTATCGCAGTGAGCACATGACCGCAGTGAGCACATGACCGCTCCGAGCACACGTATCGCAGTGAGTACATGCCCGCTCCGAGCACACGCATCGCAGTGAGCACATGCCCCTTCCGAGCACACGTATCGCAGTGAGCACATGCCCGCTCCAAGCACACGTATCGCAGTGAGCACATGCCCGCTCCGAGCACACGTCGCAGTGAGCACATGACCGCTCCGAGGACACGTATCGCAGTGAGCACATGACCGCTCCAAGCACACGTATCGCAGTGAGCACATGCCCGCTCCGAGCACACGTATCGCAGTGAGCACATGCCCGATCCGAGCACACGTCGCAGTGAGCACATGCCCGATCCGAGCACACGTCGCAGTGAGCACATGACCGCTCCGAGCACACGTATCGCAGTGAGCACATGCCCGCTCCGAGCACACGTATCGCAGTGAGCACATGCCCCCTCCGAGCACACGTATCGCAGTGAGCACATGACCGCTCCGAGCACACGTATCGCAGTGAGAACATGCCCGCTCCGAGCACATGCCCGCTCCGAGCACACGTATCGCAGTGAGCACATGACCGCTCCGAGCACACGTATCGCAGTGAGCACATGACCGCTCCGAGCACACGTATCGCAGTGAGCACATGCCCGCTCCGAGCACACGTCGCAGTGAGCACATGACCGCTCCGAGCACACGTATCGCAGTGAGCACATGACCGCTCCAAGCACACGTATCGCAGTGAGCACATGCCCGCTCCGAGCACACGTATCGCAGTGAGCACATGCCCGATCCGAGCACACGTCGCAGTGAGCACATGCCCGATCCGAGCACACGTCGCAGTGAGCACATGACCGCTCCGAGCACACGTATCGCAGTGAGCACATGCCCGCTCCGAGCACACGTATCGCAGTGAGCACATGCCCCCTCCGAGCACACGTATCGCAGTGAGCACATGACCGCTCCGAGCACACGTATCGCAGTGAGAACATGCCCGCTCCGAGCACATGCCCGCTCCGAGCACACGTATCGCAGTGAGCACATGACCGCTCCGAGCACACGTATCGCAGTGAGCACATGACCGCTCCGAGCACACGTATCGCAGTGAGCACATGCCCGCTCCGAGCACACGTATCGCAGTGAGCACATGCCCGCTCCGAGCACACGTATCGCAGTGAGCACATGCCCGCTCCGAGCACACGTATCGCAGTGAGCACATGCCCGCTCCAAGCACACGTATCGCAGTGAGCACATGCCCGCTCCGAGCACACGTATCGCAGTGAGCACATGCCCGCTCCGAGCACACGTATCGCAGTGAGCACATGCCCGCTCCAAGCACACGTATCGCAGTGAGCACATGCCCGCTCCGAGCACACGTATCACAGTGAGCACATGCCCGCTCCGTGCACACGTATCGCAGTGAGCACATGCCCCTTCCGAGCACACGTATCGCAGTGAGCACATGCCCGCTCCGAGCACACGTATCGCAGTGAGCACATGCCCGCTCCGAGCACACGTATCGCAATGAGCACATGACCGCTCCGAGCACATGCCCGCTCCGAGCACACGTATCGCAGTGAGCACATTCCCGCTCGGAGCACACGTATCGCAGTGAGAACATGCCCGCTCCGAGCACACGTGTCGCAGTGAGCACATGGCCGCTCCGAGCACACGTATCGCAGTGAGCACATGCCCGCTCCGAGCACACGTATCGCAGTGAGCACATGCCCGCTCCGAGCACACGTATCGCAGTGAGCACATGCCCCCTCCGAGCACACGTATCGCAGTGAGCACATGACCGCTCCGAGCACACGTATCGCAGTGAGAACATGCCCGCTCCGAGCACATGCCCGCTCCGAGCACACGTATCGCAGTGAGCACATGCCCGCTCCGAGCACACGTATCGCAGTGAGCACATGCCCCTTCCGAGCACACGTATCGCAGTGAGCACATGACCGCTCCGAGCACACGTATCGCAGTGAGCACATGACCGCTCCGAGCACACGTATCGCAGTAAGCACATGACCGCTCCGAGCACACGTATCGCAGTGAGCACATGACCGCTCCGAGCACACGTATCGCAGTGAGCACATGCCCCTTCCGAGCACACGTATCGCAGTGAGCACATGACCGCTCCGAGCACACGTATCGCAGTGAGCACATGCCCGCTCCGAGCACACGTATCGCAGTGAGCACATGACCGCTCCGAGCACACGTATCGCAGTGAGCACATGACCGCAGTGAGCACATGACCGCTCCGAGCACACGTATCGCAGTGAGTACATGCCCGCTCCGAGCACACGCATCGCAGTGAGCACATGCCCCTTCCGAGCACACGTATCGCAGTGAGCACATGCCCGCTCCAAGCACACGTATCGCAGTGAGCACATGCCCGCTCCGAGCACACGTCGCAGTGAGCACATGACCGCTCCGAGCACACGTATCGCAGTGAGCACATGACCGCTCCAAGCACACGTATCGCAGTGAGCACATGCCCGCTCCGAGCACACGTATCGCAGTGAGCACATGCCCGATCCGAGCACACGTCGCAGTGAGCACATGCCCGATCCGAGCACACGTCGCAGTGAGCACATGACCGCTCCGAGCACACGTATCGCAGTGAGCACATGACCGCTCCAAGCACACGTATCGCAGTGAGCACATGCCCGCTCCGAGCACACGTATCGCAGTGAGCACATGACCGCTCCGAGCACTTTGTCCACAGCCTGGTGAGGTCTTTAATGAGCTTCCTCTTCAGGAGATAGTAACCGTTCCACCCCGCTGTTACACCGCGCCACCCCGTGATTTAAAGGTGAGCTCCACCGTGGTACTCTCCGACAAACCATCGATCACGTCAGCATTACGTCAGTTCTCGATCTCGACAAAGTGAAGGAACACCAAAAGTTTGATATGCCAGCCAGACACATTGAACTTACTGGGTCAGATATTGGTAACTAGCTATACTTATGTATAAGACGCGTGAAAGGATTGTAAAGGAAGTGATGGTGTATCAGATATCAGTATTATGCTGTATTTCTGTATGCAACACGTGGTATTGAAGAAGTGGTTACAGCTTTACAGGGCAGGACGAAGTAGAAGTTTGTATTGTTGCCTAGATGTGGCCTTTGTAGCCCACACCTACCTGCGCGTACAACGGCGACACAGTCGAACCAAACCGGTTGGCCCTGGCTTTCAACCGGTCTATATACTCCACCTGTAAAACCATCCGGTCATTGTTAGGACAAAGGTCTTCAAAATAAACTGGGAGGTCAAGGTCACATGCGGTCCCGTAAAGCTGGGGGAGGCTGCACATCGGGTGAGGCGAGTGGATAGGTCGATGTCGCGTAGCAAAACCATGGCCCTGGCAACCAGAATACTGTCCCCATGGGCAGGGATACAGTGCATAGGGTTAGGGCACTTTACAGTCCCTGGCAACCAGAATACTGTCCCCATGGGCAGGGATACAGTGCATAGGGTTAGGGCACTTTACAGTCCCTGGCAACCAGAATACTGTCCCCATGGGCAGGGATACAGTGCATAGGGTTAGGGCACTTTACAGTCCCTGGCAACCAGAATACTGTCCCCAGTGGGCAGGGATACAGTGCATAGGGTTAGGGCACTTTACAGTCCCTGGCAACCAGAATACTGTCCCCAGTGGGCAGGGATACAGTGCATAGGGTTAGGGCACTTTACAGTCCCTGGCAACCAGAATACTGTCCCCAGTGGGCAGGGATACAGTGCATAGGGTTAGGGCACTTTACAGTCCCTGGCAACCAGAATACTGTCCCCATGGGCAGGAATACAGTGCATAGGGTTAGGGCACTTTACAGTCCCTGGCAACCAGAATACTGTCCCCATGGGCAGGGATACAGTGCATAGGGTTAGGGCACTTTACAGTCCCTGGCAACAAGAATACTGTCCCCAGTGGGCAGGGATACAGTGCATAGGTTTAGGGCACTTTACAGTCCCTGGCAACCAGAATACTGTCCCCATGGGCAGGGATACAGTGCATAGGGTTAGGGCACTTTACAGTCCCTGGCAACCAGAATACTGTCCCCATGGGCAGGAATACAGTGCATAGGGTTAGGGCACTTTACAGTCCCTGGCAACCAGAATACTGTCCCCATGGGCAGGGATACAGTGCATAGGGTTAGGGCACTTGACAGTCCCTGGCAACCAGAATACTGTCCCCATGGGCAGGGATACAGTGCATAGGGTTAGGGCACTTTACAGTCCCTGGCAACCAGAATACTGTCCCCATGGGCAGGGATACAGTGCATAGGGTTAGGGCACTTTACAGTCCCTGGCAACCAGAATACTGTCCCCATGGGCAGGAATACAGTGCATAGGGTTAGGGCACTTTACAGTCCCTGGCAACCAGAATACTGTCCCCATGGGCAGGGATACAGTGCATAGGGTTAGGGCACTTTACAGTCCCTGGCAACAAGAATACTGTCCCCAGTGGGCAGGGATACAGTGCATAGGTTTAGGGCACTTTACAGTCCCTGGCAACAAGAATACTGTCCCCATGGGCAGGGATACAGTGCATAGGGTTAGGGCACTTTACAGTCCCTGGCAACCAGAATACTGTCCCCATGGGCAGGAATACAGTGCATAGGGTTAGGGCACTTTACAGTCCCTGGCAACCAGAATACTGTCCCCATGGGCAGGGATACAGTGCATAGGGTTAGGGCACTTGACAGTCCCTGGCAACCAGAATACTGTCCCCATGGGCAGGGATACAGTGCATAGGGTTAGGGCACTTTACAGTCCCTGGCAACCAGAATACTGTCCCCATGGGCAGGGATACAGTGCATAGGGTTAGGGCACTTTACAGTCCCTGGCAACCAGAATACTGTCCCCATGGGCAGGGATACAGTGCATAGGGTTAGGGCACTTTACAGTCCCTGGCAACCAGGATACTGTTCCAGTGGGCAACCAGACCTTTCTTGTTTCAACATTAACTGGCGTACAGCGGTTCTACGGCGACAGTATGACACTTACTTTCCAGTGACGTAAATTTTAATTTTCATTACAGATAGAATGAGGTACATTACAGGTAGAGGATGAAACCAGAAAGTGTACCTTAGCAAAAGTAGAAGACACTGATGTTCCAAATCTGTCTGCTCGAGCTTTCAATTTCTCCACATCAGCAGGCTGGCAATTAACAAAAAGACAAAAATCAATTAATTGTTTCAGTAGATACCAGCATGATTGAGCAGCTGGTTCATTGTCTGTGCGATACGTGCCCCGGTAGCTGAGGCTTGTTGCATGCATCATTTGGTTACTGTCTCAAAGGGTTAAGGTTAGTCCTCGTGGGCACCGCGCTGCCTAAACAAACAAATTACTTCACTGTCTACAGACCAAAGACCTACTATCTGGATACTTACAGAGCTTGAATCTGAACAGCCCGTCTGTCAGATATATAATCAATGACGTGTATGCCTACTTCCCCAATACACCACATACCGGGTGCGACGCGAGCAATGATCAAGGACAACATCGTTATTTCACTGTTTAACTGTCCAGCTGATACGACGACGTGTCCTTACCGTGACTGATGCCGCAACAATTTTCTTTCCATCCCCAGAGTCACCATTTTTGGCTGATTGCGGCAAACCGAACCTAAAACAAAACGTTATATTGTGGTGTTGGTGTGGAGGTTGGGCGAATGTCAACTTGTAGGTTGTCCATTATTTTTGTTACCAAAAAGGTCAAATTGATAAATAAAGCCGTACCTCTCCGCTCTGGCTGTCTTCTTGGCTTCCGGGGCAGTAACACCAAACCGCTTCGCTCGAGCCTCCAGACTCTATGAAAGAACAAGGTGAAACTTGAATAACATACATTTATATATTAATTCGAAGAGAAAGCATCGAAACTAAGATTCACTTCGGTCATACATTAACTTATAACAGGCCTAGAAGGGGAGACCCACGAACGAATTACATTTCTTTGGTCAACTTATACTAAGAATATAAGACCAAGCTGCGATTAACTACCAGCAAGTATCTGATAGTAATCCTGTGGTAGTCAGTCGAGTGCAGATTGACCTTGGTATGGCACCATAATGGACGAATCTGTACCGGTGTATGTGTCACAAGCAGTTTAAATAGCTCACGAGCAATGTATTCCATCAATAATCACTATAGACAGATCATTAAGATGACAGGCTACCTTGTCTCCACTGGAGGCTGTGGCGCTCTTCACCCCAATTGGCGCCTCTATTCGCGACGGCTTTACAGGGCTGCATAGACAAGACATCAGCATACATATCACTTGAACATGAAATGCATCGAGTTACATTTAAAGCGACTACGGATATGACAATAAAGGTTCTTAATATAAGCCTGGTGCTGAAAAGGGCATCTATTAAAGTACAGCTACAAGGTCCAAAGGGAGTTTCAAGATATTATTAATGTATTAATTACAATATATGGCTCCATCGAAATAGAATACCAGATAATTTTATTCGGGAGCACTATTTAATTATTTACCATTATCCCATTTGACGCGCTAACCCATCAAGATATAGTCCAAGGCGATCATGTGACGTTTCGTCATGTAGGTTCCCGTTTGAAAAGCTGGTGCGCTGTACGCATAAGACGGGCGGTAATGCTACTTCTTTTGTTAAAACTACGCAAGTTACAAGTTACACGTTACATCCTTTCTTAAAAATGTCAATTTATCTGAACATCTACATAAACCCTTCACCGGCCTATAGCGTGAGCAACAATTAAACCGGAACCTGCATCTAAGTCACTTTGCGCGAAAACTACGGCTTTGATCGTTCAGAGTTGATGCCCGAATTTGTTCACATTTCGTGACTACAACGTGCCACACGTTCCTAACTATGAGCCATATATTTTGTATAACCACCCAGACTGCATCAATATTTACTCTTCTATAGGTTTATTAAGCTGGCCTTTAACGTACAACAAGCATGCCAGTGTATTCTGCCAAGGGTAACTAAAGAACCCGGAACCACCTCATATTGATGGAAGTAAAGGCTCACAGCTACATGTACAAGGATTTAATTCATCTAAGCACGAAATATTTGAAACAATTGAAACAAAGATGTATCAAGATACTGACGAGACAGGCTGTGCAGCGGTGGCGACACTTTCTTCCCCATCGTCTGGAGAAACTTTTTCCTCGGCCTTTTCGGTGACGGAAGCGCTTTCCTTGGGCGACAAGAGGTCAGCGTGTGTGGAGTCGTCCAGGGTGACGTTGTCATTAGAAACCTCTTCCTCATCCTCGTCCACGTCCTCCTGGTCGGAAAAACCACTATTCGGTCAGTACCACAGCGTAACACAACTCAAGATACAACCAAGGCTGAGCGAGGGTCTGGAATGTTGGTCTGCACATTGAAGATATCTTGAACGGCTTTCACAAAATCTGAGGGACCTAAGAACTATGGATACAGAGCAGTTGGCTGATGACAGGTAAGACTTAACACAAGAATAAATGTTAAATGCAACTGTATGTTATACCGGTATTCAATATTGTGTTATGCAACAACTGTATTGGTTAATAATCTGATGATGTATGTATTATAACAGATTTTGTTAACACCTTTGAAATGTGTCCTGGTATAAGAGCCATACTTTATCTGTCCTTCCCTTGTTAGTGGATAGCTATCTACTGGCGCTTACATTTGTTACATTTGATACTCTAATTTCTATAGAAGACCCTCATATAAGTTCTGGAGGATAGTAAACTTGTCTGACTGTTAGAAATGAAATACGAGATCCGTCAAGCACAGCTTGAGAAGAGACGCAAATCGGGGTGTTGGGACTAAATGGACCATGTTGAGACCCATCGCCACTCTCTACGAGTTGTAGGCCCGACACGTCGCCCATTCGTTGTTCAGTATATCGTGGCTACATAGCGCTCTGTAGGCTGTTTTTTTAAACAAAAGTCCTGTAACTTTAACATTTGATCCTCATCGCCCATCCACGAACTTAGCCTGACCATGGCCATTCTGCAACCTTAGATCCATTTAGAAGTCGATTCAAGCCCAAATTGCCCACTGAAAGCTATATTGAGCCCAAATTGCTCGATGAAGGCCCTAATCCCTGTTCTCAGTGCTCGTCATCGGTAAATTACGGAGCCCTCTAGCGGCGAATCTAAGCGCGCTAGGCTAAAAGCGAATGCGGATTTCTTACCCAAGTCAACGTTGGCCCGTCTTTCGCAACCGTTTCCGACTCTCTAGCGTCGCTATTAAAGTGAACGGCGGCCATCGCAACCCGAAGGAGTGCCGGTCGATATCGCCGTTGACTCATAACGAGAGCGCCAGCAGGGGGAGTGGACCTCTTGCGAGCGCTCTTACCGACAAACTAAGCGTCCTGGGGCGATTCTATAGCGATTTAGCTTAAATATTATGAGTTATGGCCTTCCAAAGGAACGAGGTTGACGTACGCCAAATTTTTATCGGCCGATTAATTGAAAAACTTTCAGTATCCGGAAAAATCTGAGCCAGTAACGAGTTTCCGCCTCTCTCTGGAGAATACTCTCAACTAACAGCGGATCTCTAGACCCAAGAATAACGGAGTTACGCGGGAAAATATGTTTCATGACCTTGGAAGCCTTCGCGGAGAAATTGAGGAGGCCATTTCCCGCCAAAATGATCTCGTAATAAGTGAGAGATTTTTTTTGCACCATTCGGGCGATTTGCAAAATTGAAAGACTGTATACAGGGTATCTATGGGCCCTATTTTTGGTCCTATCTTTCAATGGTTAAGCGAATTTCAGAGAATTCCTGTGACCTTGACCTTGGACCTACATGGCCCATCTACCAAGTTAGCCTAACAGTGGCCACTCCGCAACCTATTTGTGAATTTGGAAGTCGATATCTTGAAGGCATTCGAAAGATAATGCGTTACGTTACAGACAGCCACACAGACAGATAGACAGACACACACCGACATCAGACGAAAATTAAAGATTTAGATGTTTAGGCTGCTTTTGCGCACATGAGGGTAAACTCTGCCACATAACCTCCCCCGTTGATCAAAAATTAATGTTGCAGCGACACCACACGGTTATTATATTAATTAATACTCACCTGCATGCAGCGACTACACACGGAAGATAACAGTACTAATGACCATGTGACCCAACTTCGAGACGACAACAACTACCGGCACTTCAACCTTCAACCACAGACCAGTCAACATCCTTCACTTCAATGTAAGTCCATTCAATTCGATTCAATTCAATAATCAAGAACTATTCATGGTGTCAGAAGTCATCGATCCTAACACCTGAAACAACCAATCAAAGATCAAGCGTCAAATGTTTCAACGTTTCAATTCAACATCTTCAAATCGGCCGCTTCAAATCGAATCTACGGAATCATAACCAAGGATACGACTGTCAACAAAGAAAAGCTGCAACAACTTTCAACAGGCGCAACTGTTCAACGATCAACCAAGCCTCATTGTGTCAGGTATAGATTTATACTATTATACCTGCCAGGGCACATAGAACATCCAAGAATT
Source organism: Arenicola marina (assembly GCA_964019135.1). Taxonomy (NCBI): domain Eukaryota; kingdom Metazoa; phylum Annelida; class Polychaeta; family Arenicolidae; genus Arenicola; species Arenicola marina. Next base: position 37,632,040 of record OZ025259.1, on the reverse strand, counting down.
ATTGATTAAATTTCAAATCTTGAAGTTGAACTTACCATGGCCACAAGATATAACTGATAATCCTGTCATGGATTGGACCCCTGACACTGGCCTTTACACAGGACTTCTAAAATTCAAACGGCATTGTAATTTACTTTTCGAAGGACCTTACAAGACTTTGAAGGAAGATGTCAAAGTTAATTACCTGCTACTCTACGGTGGTAATCACCTGCAAGATCTATACGATACAATCAGCTGGAGCACTGAAGGTGATAACATCAAATTGGAACCAATATGGGCGAAATTAGAAGAAAGTTGTAAACCGAGAAGCAATGAAATCCTAGCAAGACTAAAACTTTGAGAATGTAAGCAAAAGAATAGCTTCAATGAAAACTTCACTGAAGTAAAACTTTTGGCAAAAGACTGTAATTTCCACATTGAAGAACTTGACAAACAGATCAGAGACGCTCTGATTTTTGGATGTACTAGCGAACGTGTTAAAAGACAATGCATCGAAAAAGGTGAAGACCTGAAGAAAGAAGATGTAATAAGAATTTCACAAACAGAAGAATCAACAAATAGACAAATTCAAGATATGTCTCATTCCCAACATGTCGAAGAATATCAACAATCTTCAAGACCTTATCAATACAAACAAAAGGCCTACAACCCTCAATATCCACAACAATCACGACAAAGAATTGTCATCAAATCAAAGAACTGTTTACGATGTGGTAGAAACCATTATTCAAATGATCCACAATGTCCAGCGAAAGATACAAGATGCCATTCTTGTGGCAAAATCGGACATTACTCGAGACTACGTCTTCAAACTTGTATGAACAATCTCTCAATTTCTAGAAATCGCCCTACTGACCAACTCACAAACAAAGCCAGCCATGAAGACAAGAGTGGAACCCAATGGAAAAGACAAACGCATGAAACAGATCTACAATGTGTTGATCACTATCGATATGATCACAACACAAAGCATCCATATGAAACACAAGACCATAATGATTATGAGGACGAAGGCATATCAATTGATGCCGACGAAGCAGGATTATTTGATCTTGAGATATCTGCTTGCGCATTCATCCCAATCAAGAAAATTGACTCCTCAAACATGGAATCACCAATAAAATCAACTGAGGAGAAACTACTCCCAATCATGTCTACACCCGCAATGAAATATAACATAAGCGGACCAAAAGCATATGTGAATATGGCTACACAATCAGGATCACAATCCCCCATTAGTGTCCAATACAAATTGGACACTGGAGCAGAAGGCAACATAATCCATATGCAAGCATTAGAACTGATGAAGAAACATGATAACCACATCCACCTCATGCCACAGACATTCACAATCATCGGGGTTGGAAACGGAAAAGTGAAAAATCACGGAACCTGCATCTTGAATGTAAAGAACCCTTTAAATGGAAAAACCCATGCATTGGAATTTCAAGTCATCGACAAAAACGCTGGCTCTTGCCTTCTTGGACTACCAAGCTGCGAAGAAATGCAACTCATTACAATCAACAAGGATTTAAAGAATCTCGAATGTTATGAAACCAATAACTTACCTGAAGCCAGAACTCACTCTGATGACAAGGAACATCCTTCCCCTCTGACAAAGGCATATGTCAAATCGGAATACCACGATGTTTTCACCGGTATTGGAAAATTTCCAATGGAACCACACGAAATTAAACTTGAGGATAATTACATACCTGTGATCCATAGCCCACGAAGCATACCATGTCACATTCTTCCTTTGTATCAAAAGGAAATTGCAGATATGATTGCCCAAAACATCATTACAACTGTTGATAAACCAACAGAATGGGTCAATTCAATCGTTGTCAATGTGTCTAAGGAAATTGAGGTCATATCTTATTACAAATACTTGGGCATTATTTTCTCTAGTCGGCTATGTTGGACTAAAGCTCAGCAGAATATTGCTACTCAGGCAAACAAAGCAGTATCGGTTATATTACAAGTGTCAAAATGTACCAAATTTTTCGATATTGATATGCTCTGGATGTTTTTTGACAAAATGGTTGTGCCAATCCTAACTTATGGTAGCGAAGTATGGGGATACAGTACTCATTGGTGTATAGAAAATGTTCAGAATAATTTTTGTACGAGAGTTCTGCAGCTCCCGAGTTACACCTCTAGCGTGGCTGTAAGGGGCGAGTGTGGAAGACATCCAATTAGAGTAGTCTGTGTAGAAAGATTATTGAAATACTGGTGCAAACTTATATACATGGATGAATCTAGACTACCCAGAGCCTGTTATATCATGATTTACAACCTTGATAGAGTCGGCAGATCGACTTGGGCTACACATGTTAGAGATATATTGTTTAAGTTAGGATTTGGTATTTGTTGGATATCTCAAGATGTTGGAAATGTAAATGTCTTCATGAATGAAGTAAAACAGAGATTAAGAGACACTTCCCAACAAGAATGGCAATCTGATATGGATAGCTCCAGCAAACTTAGAACACTAGCTCAATTTAAGTCTTTACTAGAGCCTGAATTATATCTGAGGTGTGTTAACGTTATCAGTCACAGAAGGGCACTAGCCAGGTTGAGGTGCTCGGCTCATAGCTTAGAAATGGAAAGGGGTAGGCATTGTAATATAGAGCCACAAGATAGGTATTGCAAATTCTGTTTTAAACATGGGAAATATCTTGTGGAAGACGAATATCATTTTACTCTGGTGTGCCCATTATATGCCTCAAGTCGGGATAATAGACTGCCAAAAGTATATACACGGTACCCCTCTTCAGAACATTTTAACAGACTCTTTAGCAGTAAAAACGACAACGTTGTTATGACTTTAGCCAGTTTTGTTTACGAAGCATTCAACATAAAAGAGGCATTTTTATCATCGCTGTAGTTGATATAGACTTGTATATATTTGTATTTGCACGTTATCTATATGCATTTTGAACCGAAAACTGTACATATGTACCATTGGCGTTGTGCCTAAAGTACTTAATAAACATTATTATTATATTATTATATTGTCAATGTGTCTAAGAACCAAGATGGATGATCAAACAAAGTGAGATTATGCCTTGACCCCAGAGACCTGAACAAATATGTCAAAAGGGAACATCATTATTCAAGGACTCTAGATGAAATTCTTCCCTTCCTGGCAAACAAGCCATACATCTCATTGGCTGACATGAAGAAAGGTTTCTGGATGGTACCGTTAACAGAAAAATCATCCTACCTCACAACATTTAATACACCATTTGGAAGATTTCGATTTCTGCGCCTCCCATTTGGAATTAATGTATCTCAAGACGTCTTTCAGCGACAACTTGATGAAACTATGCGCCCACTGCAAAACAACATCAGAGATATTGCAGATGACCTCATATGCGCTGGAGAGGATGAGACACAACATGATATAGCCTTCATCAAGCTCCTTGACACTTGTCGTGAAAAAAACCTCAAATTGAATGGGAATAAACTACAATTCAAAAAGACAGAAATCCAATTCTATGGAAACATCATAACCAAGGATGGAATGAAACCTGATCCTGAGAAAGTCAAAACTTTATCTGAATTAACTAGACCTACAAACATACAAACATTACAAACTTTCCTTGGTATGGTCAATTATTTAAACCGATATAGCCCTATCCTTGCCAGTTTAACTGCACCATTGAGAGAACTCCCAAAAAAGGATATTGCTTCACATGGGGACCTAAATAAGAAAGATCATTTGAAGCAATAAAGGAGGAAATCGCCACAGAAAGAATTCTTCACTACTACCAAATTGACTCTCCCCTCAACGACATCATAGAGTCTGATGCATCACTGCAGGGAGGTGGTGCATGGTTATTACAATGCAGTGATAACACAGAAACCACATTGAAACCCATCGCCTTTGCATCTCGAGCTTTCACTAAAACTGAACAACGATACAGCAATATCGAACGAGAATGTCTCGCAGCAACCTGGGCTCTTGAAAGGTTTGACTATTATATTCATGGTAGACCAGTCACCTTGCGAACGGATCATAAGCCTTTGGAGATAATAGCAAAAAAGAATATTAATGACATACCTACAAGACTGCAGAAATTTGTTCTCAGACAACTTAAATATAACGTAACTGTTGTATATATACCCCAGGAAAAACAATTCCAGTCCCAGATGCATTGTCACGTTTAAACCCAATGAAACCCAACCAACAGGATGAAATCTGTATTGAATCCGTCACAACACTGATTCCAGCTCGACCAGACCAACTTGAGACCATTAGAAATTCCACCTCCAAGGACGAATCACTGCAAATTCTAAGGGATATAATTCACAGAGGATGGCCTGAGCGCCAAAGAGATGTTCCAACTGATCTCAAACCATACTGGACATATAGAGAAGATATAAACATCGAAAATGGACTTCTTCTCAAACGAGATCGAATCATAATACCTACCTCCATCAGACCCTTATTCCTGAAACAAATACATGCTGGACATATGGGAGAAACAAAATCCATACTTCGCGCCAAAAAAGACCTCTACTGGCCTGGTATGGACAACGACATCAGAACACATATACATCAATGCGATATATGTCTAAGACATAATCCCAAACAAACACAATTACCTTTACTCTTTAGAGATCCACCTACATACCCTTGGCAACGCATCAGCTCTGATCTTTTCTACTTCGAAAATCACAATTGGCTACTTATCTTGGATCAATATTCTCGTTCCCCAATTGTGCGCAAACTGACTGACCAAACAAGCACAACCATAACGCTTCATTTCAACATCATCATTACAGAATATGGAATTCCGCATGAAATATTGACAGACAATGGACCGTGCTATGTTGGTCAACCATTCCAAGCTTTATGCTCTAAATATAACATATACCATAATACAAGTTCGCCCACTCATGCACGTTCAAATGGATTTGCTGAATCCTTCGTCAGAATCATCAAAGCAATCTTCAGCAAAGCTAGAGACTCTGGACAGGACCTGCACCAAGCTCTACTCATCTACAGAACAACACCCATCGATACCAATACACCATCACCAATGGAACTTATGTTTGGAAGGACACCAAGATCGGATCTACCAAGCTGCACAAGAGTATTGAAAGCTACAAAACTTGACCCAGACCAACAACTGGAACGACAAATACATCAACAAGAAAGACAAAAACACGACCAAGGAACACCGCAAGCTGAACCTATCCCACTACAACAAGGACAAGACATATATGTCAGATCTCGGCTAGACAAATATTGGAAACCAGCAGAGATTATTGATAAAATTCCAGGACATCAAAGAAGCTATATTGTCAGAGATGAGGAAGGAAATACGCTAAGACGCACAAGAGAACACATTAAACCAACAATAATCCCCAAACCATTATTCAACCTGAATACCCGCAAGAAAGGATAAGCGATGATCATCTGAGGTATGAAAAGACAATTTCAGAGACTTGTCCAATTGACAATGAAACAGTCACTCATACCCGAAGCGGTAGACTGTCAAAGCGACCTGAAAAACTTGATCTGTGAACTACATCAGTTATTGTATTATAGTTATATATGTAAATATGTTAACTCCATATCGACTCTATCATATTTGAACAATCTGAAGATCACAGAGGAAGTGGATTATATAACCTCAAGCATTTTGGATATAATACGAACGCAAGATTATATTATATGAGAAGGAGGATGCAGCGACACCACACGGCTATCATATAATTAATACTCACCTGCATGCAGCGACTACACACGGAAGATAACAGTACTAATGACCATGTGACCCAACTTCGAGACGACAACAACTACCGGCACTTCAACCTTCAACCACAGACCAGTCAACATCCTTCACTTCAATGTAAGTCAATTCAATTCGATTCAATTCAATAATCAAGAACTATTCATAATGTATGACACATTACCCAGATCAGATGCCAGACCCGGATTCGAACCCAGGACTTATTGAGTTGCAGTCTAGTGCGTTAACCACTACATTAGGTGTGAATTTATAACTGATCCATTATTCAGTTGTCAATTGCAAACAAGCATCACAAACTGCTTAGCATTTTCGTACAAAATAATTAAGTGGAAAGATCATGGAATATGGACAACACAGATACTTACATCTAAGACGCTTTCATTTAGCTCCTCTGTGTCAACTGCCAAAAAAAGAGGAAATTCATTTTGATGCTGTCGTGAAACAGGTTTTCAAGTAAACAAAGACAATGCATATCTACACTTTCCTAAGATTTAGGAAATATTTCTATTGTTTGTTTATGTTTATCAGGCGGTCATTTACATGGGAATTCGTTATTGATAACGTGATAACAAATGTTTACTGAAAAAACTAGCTCTATTTTTCCTTAATAACAAAGTTCTTACCGAGTCCTGCGGAGGCCTTGGTTAACCTCTCGATTAGCTGTGGCTTAGTCCCTCCTGATGTCAGACCTTTGTCTTTCAGCATCTTCTTCAACTCAGCAACCTAGATAATAATAATAAATATAGAGATTGAGATATATTGCATGCAACCTTTTTACCCATTTAAGCCTTTATTGCAAAGCAAATGTATAACAAGACAGCCGCAGTCTGGAAGTACTGACAGAAGTGACGTCACCTTTGATGTACATGTCTGTGTACTCTCCTGCCTGTCTCTTCCAACCGGTTGCAACGTCTTAACGTCAGTTCTAAGCGAGTGGTGGCTATTCTAATCAAAAAATGGCTGGAGTCCATGTCCCTGGTCACTCATCATGGGCTACCAAGCGAGGAGGGAGCCGCTCTCTGTAGCGGCCAGGGGCCGTATTCATAATCACCACTTAGGCTACGCCACTAGACTTAGGCGCTAAGTGGAAGATTTGTCGAGCGATTATCGGGTTCAACATACATTCACATTCACATACACTTGACCATGGAAACTTACACAATAGCCATTAGCATGGACTGACATGATTATTGGCTGTTATTGAGTAAGGATATAAATTCCTATCCCATCCTTTCTTCCTAACATGACATTCAACATTTCAAGGCTAAGGTTACTGTATTAAATTATTTACCTTGTTCAAACTTTTACACAACGAAATCCAACTCAGTTTAACAAAGCCAATTCATTAGACAACACCAGTGGTATTTCAAGCAATGCAGTTGGAACAAGTCAGTATTCTCCACATCTATTGTTAGTCACTGTTGTTTAATGACGATGACAATACTCCCCAATTTTAGGATCCACCATAGTGACTAGCATAAGTTTCACTCGCTTGATATAAGAGATTAATTAACATTTGTGCCATTGTCTTGACTACAATGAGTCTACTTTGGTCAAGGTTTAACTGGTTGATAATTTTATGCATTGTTCAGGGGACTAGTCTGTATGTTTATCTATGATATGTGCTAAATGATATAAATGACTTACCAGTATTTACTTGATGAAAGGTACCAACTAAATTATTATTATATAACAAAAAAAGAATATTTCTCCATGCTGACACTCTATTGACAGCAGACACACTTTCGCAAATAGAATAAATCACAGACAATGAAAGGCTCTATAGTTGCCATGGCATCCTCATGGCTGGTATAAATATAGAGCATGTATTATTCAGAGCACGTTCGGCGCCATGACAACTATCATTTTATGACGTATTTTAGTATTTTGACGACAAAGCGTTTTCTGCCAATGGCGTGTCAGCATGGAGAAATATTCTTTGTGTCATAAAAAAGGATAACATCGCAGTACAAACGTAAGTTTGGTATCATAAAAATGGTCTAGTATTGCTTTCTCGCATCAGTGATTTTGAGAGTGATTGAGGAAAATTTGCGGAAAATATGGGCCGAAACGTATATCTACGGTATTTATGACTTTGACTTTAGGTGACAAACACATTCATGACCTAATTGAGCTTTTTGTGATTTTTTTAACAACTCTCACGATCGCTGGCTATCTGCAAGCTGTCCACTCTGGCCTTTACGCTTTACTTTAGGCCAGCTCTGGTAATAGAGCACTCGACTCCAATTCCTCACTACTATTTAAGACTTCGCTCGCCATATAGGTGACACCTATACATATTTCAAACATTTATTCTGCGTCTAAGGTGCAATACAAAATCCCATCCTCGAAATAGCAATATAGAAAGAGAGAGAATATTCAAATCATGACGGTGTCGTCATTGAGCGATAATAAGGCATTTACGAACAACCAGTAAACATAAATTGAATAAGAGCAAATGTATTCACAAAGTATTTCCACAAGTATTGTAGGATTTTGTAAGCGAATGAAGCAACCAATAATGTGAGTGCAAGGGTCCCGATTGACGGTTTGCAGGACAAACACCTTAAGCTTCGATAGTTCCGCGTCTGCCATGTTGTCTGTTCCCGGATGCTAACAGAGGTAACCGCGTACGTCTCGTCAAAAGCCGTTTGATCAGTTGATCGCTGACAAAATATAATCCTTGGCTCCATCCTAATGCAGCTAGTATATGGTACTTTAATTAACTTAATTAATCCATATTGCATCGTTCAGTATATCTAAAACTGAAGGGTCTCTTGTTGATAAAGGGCACGTTTTCGTCACTATGACGTTTTGGGTCCTAATGTGATATCTCTCGGCCCGGCCCTCGGTGGACCCCTCCAAGGACTTATACCCATGTATAAAGGGTCACGAACTGACCCGAAAAGTGTTTGGTACTCGCCACGGCTCGGACGTGAACCACCGACTTCTCGCTTTCCAGGACTAAATCGGCGCAATTTACGGGTCCATTCGGTGCAAGTTGCCCAGCAGTAGTTGCCTTACTTGATGGCCTGGTGGGGGGCGGGGGGGGGGGGGGGGGGCACTACCTTAATAATGAAGGGGGTGTTTTCTTTTGTATAAACTATTTATTTTGGGAGGTTTCCAACAGCGAATACACATGTTAGTGATCAACTATATCAAAAACAAAACAATTGTACTTTCAGGATGTAATTTTAGGCAAGCTACATACTATGCCATTATAAGCTGGAAAATATTCAGATTCATAGAAAATTCATATACCTAACACCAAAATATTCTTCGCACCAGATAGCATCTCGTTCCTACGACTTAGTATCTCGTTCGCACGACATAGTATCTCGTTCGCACGAGATAGCATCTCGTTCGCACGACATAATATCTCGTTTGCACGTCATATAATATTTCGTTCGCATGATATAGCATCTCGTTCGCACGACATAGCATCTCCTTCGCACGACATAGCATCTCCTTCGCACGACTTAGTATCTCGTTCGCACCACATAGTATCTCGTTCGCACGGCATAATATCTCGTTCGCACGACATAGCATCTCGTTCGCACGAGATAGTATCTCGTTCGCACGAGATAGCATCTCGTCCGCACGACTTAGTATCTCGTTCGCACGACATAGTATTTCGTTTGCACGTCATAATATCTCGTTTGCACGTCATAATATCTCGTTCGCACGACATAGCATCTCGTTCGCAGCGAGATAGTATCTCGTTCGCATGATATTGTATCTCGTTCGCACGAGAAAGCTTCTCGTTCGCACGACTTAGTATCTCGTTCGCAGCACATAGTATCTCGTTCGCACGGCATAATATCTCGCTCGCGCCACATAACATCTCTTTTGCACGAGATAGTATCTCGTTTGCACGACTCAGTATCTCGTTCGCACGACACAGTATCTCGTTCGCACGCTACTTTTTGGACCTTCGAAGTTATTGCATGATCGAATTGGCCTAAATTAAATATGGGTCTAGGCCGTAAAGGGAACAAACGTGGAAAATCGTATCTATATTTCGTTGACTTTCGTTTTTGGTTAATACATGATTTAACATTTTATCGATTGATCAATAAACGGTGTTTTGTATTACCTTTTTCTTTTATTATTTCAATGCAAAGAAAACGCAATGATGGAGTTAACTTTTAAATCGATGCATCCGACTTTGCGGACTTAAACGGTGTCTATACTCCACGGTTTTGAGAACTTAAACGTTGTCCATACTCCACACAGAACTTCCGAGTATTCCATTCATGTCCGACCTGATCCTTTCCGTACGTTGGTGGCAGGTGTAGCATGCTCGGGGATGTATTTGGCACTGGTCTTCTCTTGAAATCACTCATTCTCTTAAAGCAGACGCGTATGTGCTGGCCGAGGAGGCTGTCGGAACAGGTACAAAATCGTAAGAAAGCTTGAGACGTGTATGAACGTTGACATCCTTGATACATTTTCTCAAGTACCCTGCTATAGCTTCTTCATCGGCACTCATCATCACTAAAAGACCAGGAACTTGACTACGTGTTTTTGGTGTGCCTCGTTTCTCTTGCAGCAACTAATTCCTCTTATCTATTGGCAAGGTGTCAGCAAGACCTCGCAGTACAGGTCTCCATTGCGCGATCACAAAACTGGGCGCTTGAATAATTTTTTTGTGTGCAATTCGCATGACCAGCTGGTGTAGATTTTCCTTCGAAGTTATGTGCTTGCATTTGTAAGCAGCCTATATCTCTCATACGCATTAACATAGCTAAAGAAAGCATCACGCTTCCATCGCCATGTTGTCCGTAGAGAGCTTCGTCTAGAAGGGGACCTGCCAATGGCGGTGGAAAGTATTGTACGAACTCCCATCCCTTCCTTAAAATGCGCGCCACTGCCCTCCACTTTTCTGGACCATAGTCATGCCTTATACAAGGTACTTTCAGCTCGGCACCAAGTGTACAACGGTCCTAAAATTCACCCCAAAATTCGGTGAAAATGTCCCTCACTGCACCGACGCCATGGCCGTTTTCTACTTGACCATTTGGTGAAAGCAATTCGACATCAAATTCCATGTTGTCAAGTTCAGGTTGAACAACGAATGCCTCTAGTAGATCATCAAGTGCATATTTGCTTCTGATTCGGATTTTCTGTCGGTGTACTGGTCAAATCAGGCAACAGTACAGTACAATCGAGATTGTCAACATTCTGCTCAAGTGGTTGGAAGAACACCTCGCTCTCATCGGAGAGGTTGGGGAAGTCCCAATCTAACACCGCTTGCACCGCACTAGGTGTGGCTTCCTGGTAGTCTTTTTGCAGATCTAGTGCCGCGGTTTGATGTGCACTGTCAGTCACTTATACAACCTCACTGTGTTGAAGATATTCCGACTGAACTTTTGATTGGAAATCGCTTGAAGTGAACTCACCATTAAGGCCCGTTCTACCATCCAGTCGTTTAGTGTACAAGGAAACACGTAGCATTTTCACTTTCATATGATGATAGAGGTAGCCTATAGTAGATTCTTGCTTGTCTAATGAGGTTTCCCGGAAGTCCATCAAATCGAACGAGAACCCCTTTTGGACTTTCCTTCAGGGAAGGACAGGTCTTTGGCTGTCTGTAATATAACCTCCATTTTGGTGGTCTTTGTCACAATGAAGTGCCTTGTACCGCCACCGCTGTTCATGCTGTTCATCCTAACTTGTTTGAACGCCTTCTTGTCGGGCTTCGCAGAGCTCCTAATGGTGCGTCGGTCCTTTTGCACGCTTTTCTGGCAAAGGCAAACAGATGCCAGGCGATCTCCATAGGCAGGGATGTACTTCTCGAGTGTCTCCATATCCATCAGCGATATCTAGACAAAAATCTAGACACATCGTAAATCAGTCCCGCACACAGCGTTTCGGATTACCCTCGACCCTCTGGTTGACATACTCACTTCACTCATCTGTGCATCTATTATAGTGTACAGCTTACTAATTAAGCTTAGTTCAACGGTAACAGTAACTGTAACTAAGCATTACACATGTTACACTTTACCAAGCTGACCATCACGCCATGACCGTCAATTTTCAATTTGCATTGTAGTCCGCGCAACCAATTAAGGGATATACCCAAAACAAGTCGCAATAGTAATCAAACCTGTGTTTTCTCATTCTTTAGCTATCTAGGAGTGACATATCCCAAATCTACCGAAATCTGTTGATTGTGCGTGATAGAAGGTGATATAAATCTGATCTATCTAAAATATCTAAAAATTACAACAAACATAAATGAAATATCTTGCATATTAAAGTTTCTACGAAAGTGTACAGTCCCTGTTTTCCGGCTGTCTATCGACACAGTGTATTTGCATGGTGAGGCGGATGGACTTCAGGTTCGACAGACTTTTCCATACATGGTCCGATATTCATAATTCAATCGATTGTTGACGCGGTTTATCCTGATCATATGCATGAAATACATATGTGGGAGGGAAAGGGGGTGGGGGTAAGAAATCAAATACTAGGTTATTTCATCTTCTGATCATCAAACGCGAAATGTGATCAGTACATTCATTACCCAGCAGCGGATCCAAGAGGGGGCGGAGGGGTTAGGGAGTTTAGCGCCCCACCCCCCGCCGGTCGTGAAAAACATTGAAACATTGGTGGACACCGCCTGTCATTTTCACCCCCCCCCCCCCACCCCACTCCGATCGCAAGTTACCAATGACCTTCCCCCCCCCCTTTTTAATATCCTAGATCTGCCCCTACTACCGTAGAGCGATCTGGCAGGGGGGTGGGGCAACCCCAAGTTAGGGAAGGAAGACACCATTTTGGGGGGCGGAGGCACCCTTCATTGGCATAGGAACTTATTAGAAGTGACACGTTGCAGATGGAGATATATCAAACCGGTAATGGTGGAAATACAAAGGACGATTGTTGCCATGCATATCTGGACTGGCACGGCGGTAGATTTATTGAAAATTTATTGAAAATTACAGTCTGCTAAACTTGATACTCATAATAGAGCGGGCTGCCGTGAAAAATATCTTTATTTACCTCGGAACTCCTCCAAACCCAGCAATGGGCTACCTTTACCTTATCTTTGACAACAATACATTCACCTCTTGTGAGGAGGTTTTCATCATCCACATGCATACCAAAGCGTGTAAAACAATCGAGTGGGCCTCAAGTGAGACGGGGGGTGGGGGGGGGGGGGGTCGGACTGCTGCTCACGGCGTGATTTCACCCGTGATAAGGTGTCTCCGACTCGTGTCATATATATGTCAACAAAATAGAACATTTGATAATTTTATTCGTGATAAATATTTAAAATATTATAATCATTATCCCTAATGACTCGTTAAAACATTAAAGTTCAGCTCCTAGCATTTTGCTAAATCAAGCTAGAATGCCCGATAATTTTATTCGGGAGCACTATTACAACTATTTGCCATTACCCAATATTACGCGTTAAACATCAAGAAATAGTTAGAGGCGATCATTTGACTTTTCGTGACGTAAATGCAGGTTCCCATTTGAAGAGCTGGTGCGCTGTACGCATGAGACGGGCGGTCCTGCTATTTATTTTGTCTAAACCTCGCAGGTTAAATCGCTATTCCACATAATATGAATTGAACACATCGAACACTTATTGGGGCACGAAATCAACAGATTACGACACATATATGGTATTACGTCAAACCAAGAATGTTCTATTTATGCTGCAAACATAAACTGATGACCTCGGTGCTTAGCACCGTGAGCATCACCAACATCATTAATACAAAGCAACGTTCTGGGTATTGATAGCTACAAAAGAAAATGACTTAAATAGCAGTCTGTGAATTCCTCGATATTGAATCCCCCCCCCCCCCCCACTTAGTTATGTGTGCGTTAAATTGTCGGTTAATTGTCTCCTTCAGCTAAAGCATTGTAATATATATCGTTAATCTGTCAATATGAACAATTACATCTGCATATATACCGTCACATGCCCAGCCCAACCACTTTACCCACAGGCCTGTCTTGTGATACATATGATGATCCTTTAACGAAAATGTTTGTCAGTGCAGCCTGAATGTTACGGAAAGTTGGAACCAAAGTGAAACCAACTGGACACGAGATACTATGTCGTGCGAACGTGATACTAAGTTGTGCGAACGAAATACTTTGTCGCTCAAACGAGATACTAAGTCGTGCGAACGAGATACTAAGTCGTGCGAACGAGATACTAAGTCGTGCGAACGAGATACTATGTCGTGCGAACGAGATACTATGTCGTGCGAGCGAGATGTTATGTCGTGCGCACGAGATATCATGTCGTGCTAACGAGATGTTATGTCGTGCGAACGAGATAATATGTCGTGGAAACGAGATACTATGTCGTTCGATCAATCGGGTCAATCAGATGCATCTGAACAAACTCCCCCTCCCCCCCCCCCCCTCCCCCAACTTTAGCCTAATTGCACTTGATCTGTTGCCAGTGTGCAGCTTGGTTCCCTCCCGTATCGGGATCGCTAACTGTTCTCATGTCATACGTGGCCTTCGATCGCTCGCTTGCTCATGCGCAGGGTGAGCACAGGCTTGAAAAGTGCTTGAATTTTGACTGGTGCTTGGAAAAGGTCATAAAAACAGAAATGGGCCCTGAGGTCGATCCAATGTACTTGAATTTGCTTGAAAATAGGGCAGTTAAAATGAAAAGTGCCTGATTTCAAACTGGACCGGGCACTCGCGAACCACCCAAGAAAAAATGTACAAAAGCTGGCTTAATTGAAGAAGTAGCAATTAATAAAAGTAAAGTGATTAACTCCAATAAATGCTGTTGGTTGGTAATAAATGAACGTGGACACTGCCTTCTTGTTGTCATTTCTTATTTCCGCATATCAAAGATTGTATGCATAAAATTTAGTCCCAAGTTTTGCAATTTGTATGCTTAAAATAGACCAGAGAAGGTAAACATTGTATTGGAAAAGTCCTTGATTTTTTCTAGTGCTTGCCTTCAAAAGGGTTGAATTTGATGTAACCTTGCCTGGGTTGAGTTGCGGCGCACGATCGACCGCCGCGAACAGTTTGTTGCGGGCATATCCAATAAATAATTAACCCTAATTTGGAAATAACAGCCCACTCTAAATAGTGTAAAATAGTGATCAATAAAGGATAATTATTATGCATCGATATTTATGGGTTATCCCCACGTATGTCAGAAGAATCGTCGTCCACAGTTGAATATTATGATGCGGAACTACTCTCACTGAGGCGGTCGATCGCGGTCGATCGTGTTCCGCAACTCAACCAACTCCGCAAATCAACCCTGCATGCGGTACCAGCTTAGGATAGCGCCGCGTAGCGGCAGTCTACGGAAGAGATTGTCAACGTTATCGTTCAAAAGGTCAAGGCCATTAAGGTAAACAACCCGGACGGAGAAGGAATCGCACAGTCGAAAGGTCTCTTTCTCTCACTGAACAGTCAAAGTTGGACCGTATGTCTGCATCAGTTCAATGCAATCATTTTTAATATGTTGTAGGTAAAACCTAGAAGGCGAGCGTAGACTTTGACTTTGTTGTGAAGCAATTTTTTGGACCCCCACTGATGATAACTGGGCTAAACTGTTTCTCATAACCTTAGTTATGACTTGTTCTTTTTAAAGGTGAAGTTTTACATATTATGCTATTTTGTATATTTAATATCAAAGTTTTGGTACTGAAAAAGTAAATCTAGTAGTTTAGTAGTACATTTGATTTGTAGTCAAGTGACCTGCCCCTGACCGAATCTGTCATGATTTAGGTTCCTATTACCCTAGGTTGCTTTATTTGTGATCTGTAAAGTTTCGTTCGAGAGAAATTGCCATCTAAAAATAGGCTAAGGCAATGAAAAAATCAATTTCCATCCCCTGGTACATTGACTGACCGAAAATGTTTGTTCTCAAAGTTTAAAAGTGCCGTATTTTGTGGGGAGGGATCATTGCATGGTGTAGGTGGAGTGCCATGGTCAGATAGATGTAGCTGGCAATAGTTATGTTCCTGCCTTCCTGCTCCCTGATTTGGATTTGTAACTTCACGACTCAGCTCATGTAATGAGCTTGAGTAAAAATTATGCTCAAGATCTCTAGAATTTGAAACTGGACGACTGGTTGACTGGATTGTGTTACGGTTACCCAGTGTGAAGCAAAGTACTGTGAATATTTTTTTATGTAAGGGTGGTCCGCCATTATTCAACGCAGCAAACCCAGCAAGAAGTAGTCTACGATAGACTACGACTACGATAGTCTACAAGATCCCAAATGACAAGCAGCTGTGATAGATCTAGAAGCTTTTAGTTTTGAAGTAGATGTGCTAAAGAAGGGGAGCACAACTTGTTTTGATTTGATAATTGGACTACTGCAAGAACTTACTACTTTTTAAATATAATGAAGAATGCTAATGGATAGATGTTCGAAGATCTTGATAACTTAATTATCTCTAGATGTAGGCTAATCTTAACTGAAGGGTTTGTTATAAACCAAAAAAAATATTACCTTCTAGCTAATCTATATTAGAAATTAGTTATTTGACGGATCCTACACGGACGCCTAATGAACTTTCAAACAACCCGTTTGAATGAACACAGATGTTGCTTTGATTCGATAATTAGAGTAAGGTTACTTTTTAAAGTAAGCTTATATTAAAGAATGCCAATGGATAGATGTTCGAAGATCTTAATAGATCTAACTTATCTCTAGATGTAGACTAAGTTTAATTACATTTTTTGTTAAAAATCTGCCAAACAACAGCAATTTTTGCCTCAATTTTTTTTCAAGCTTTGATCCAACTTAAAGTTGCATGTGGAGTTGTTTCGCTGTTTTTGAATGCCAAATTTGCGTATAAGAACACAAGCCTAAGGCCTTAAGGTTCATAACAGACAATAAACACCTACCATATCGCTCACCAATTATCTGCCAATGGCAATGAGCAAAACATTTCAAATTCATGAATTGTCCGCCACAAAAATGAAAACTGGTGCTGATTTGAAACGTCATAAATGTGTGTGAGCAAGTCGTTTACCGGTGCCACCGACAGGGGGCCCAAGCGCTAAATTATATGAGACAATAGAAGCGTCCGGAGCGCCACTTTTTCTTTGGCGGTGGCTGTTGACACTGCTTGTGGTCAAAGGTAACATTTCCTGTTTATGTTTATTTTGGTACAGCCGTTGCAACGGCCAGCTCCACATGTAACTTTAAGCTTAGTAAGTCTTACATTAATTTCCAGTTATAGTCGAAACGGAATCTCTCCGAACATCGAAATTTCCCGTTTACAAGAAAATATTCACTGATTCGAAGAAAAAAATACTTTCTGTGTGAACTTCAAATCGTGGCCTAATAAGTGTATATCAACTCACGTTTCCTGAGACACTTGCAAATAAACTATAAACAAATATTGCTTTGCTGCACTTCGAAGCAGCCGATCGGCGTGATGGCGCCATTCACTGTTTACTGTGACGTCACTGGGCGATACCAATTACATCTTTGTAAGGGATCATAGGTTTGAATTCCTTTGTAGTGTTTTATCATTGACTCTGTTTTGAAGCATTGACGCATAGTTAAAGTGACCCAGAGGGAACTTGAAATCAGTTTAGTATCAATTGAGGCTAAACTTAGATCCATTGCACCTCCTGCAAAAGTGGGTACAGCAGAGCAATCATTACCCCCTGATCATTGCATTCAACCTCGGTACCCTCGTCAAATGACGCGATGGACTTTGCCAACCTGACCTAGATTTTGAACCAATCAGGCAGCAGTTGGATGACCTTTACGTTTGCGCGACTGACAGGAGAACAATAAAAACAACATCGTCTGCTCTATTAAATAGCATGGCAGGTCATGTGTTGCGAGGATAGGAAGCGAACTGCAGATCGCATAAACAATTGCTCAGACAGGCCCCAGTTCATAGGTAAGGAATATGCATAGATTTCGTCCTCAACTCGTAGAGTAAACTAATAATTCGCAAATTTCGATGTTCGGATAGTTTCCGTTTTGACTATAGATCTGCATTAGAAGTCTATTTTAATGAAAGGCTAAAAGACGGTTGTCCCAATCAAATGGTTCAAATAAGTAAATAAATAAGTGGTGAAAGTCATATGATTATAGCCTAAATGTGACGTTAGATCTAGCACCTTTTGGATCACCAACCTTGATCTATATTTTCAAAAGCTGAACTAGATTGTAGGCCTAACGCCGGTAACGGATCTAAATTTAGATCTGGATCTAGGCCTAAGCTTAGATCTAGAACATGTAATGCGTTAACGAAGCAATTTTTGCCTCAAATTGTTTAAAGCTTAGATCCAACTTAAACTAGATCTAGGGAACTTACATTAACTTAACTTCCAGCTAGATCTATATTAGTCAATTAGAAGTCTATGTTACTGAAAGGCTCAGTAAACATTAGCTAAAAGAGTCAAATGGTCCCCTGGTCAGGGTCAAAACTGTTCTATGCCCGACTATGGATCCTACACTGGCGCCTGATGAACTGTCAAATAGATCTAACTCCTAGGCTAGATCTAAATATTACACAAATAAGTTACCTTAGCACTTTAATGTATCACCAACCTTGATATAAATTGACAAAAGCTAGACTAGACGTGAAACTGTTGTAACATCAACGAAGCCTGGTAAACTGCTGACAAATCTGAAACTGTCGTCTGCGCGTTCGACTTGTGCTGCCACCAAGCGAATGCAGCCCGCGCGCGTGTTGAGCGCCCTCTGTCATGAGAGAGGAGGACACATGCATGTTGTCGCTATGATCAGCGTTTCATCAGTTGGAATTATGTTTTTGTATGTGAATTATCTACCAATTATGTATATTCTTTAGTGAATGTGCGGGTTTGGGCTGCATATAAGTTTTTGACAAAAAAATAAACATGAACTTTCCCGGAATGCATTTAAACGCATGCGCATGTCACACCACTGGGGGTCGACTACCGGTTGATTTTT
This sequence comes from Arenicola marina, assembly GCA_964019135.1. Lineage (NCBI taxonomy): Eukaryota > Metazoa > Annelida > Polychaeta > Arenicolidae > Arenicola > Arenicola marina. The sequence continues at coordinate 37,613,353 of OZ025259.1, read as the reverse complement.
TTTCGCGCTTTACAGTATGGGATTGAGATACAGATTTTGTCAGTTTTTTACGTGTGTGTTATCTAAAGAGCTCACTACGCTCGCTATTAAGGTCAGAATCATAATGTGCATGTTATGTTTTGATAGACAGTGCTTGCCAAATGGTCTGAATAAAGAGTAAGCTTAATTATGTTGTGTAGACGTTCGGCTCTCGTTATCTGGTTATCTGGTTATCCATGGCCTAGCCATGATGGCATGAATCCATGGCTATGGTTGAAGAATCATAGCCATGTAGCATTCTATAGTGAGAAATCAACTTCACATGACAAATTGAATTGTTAAGTACAGCTTTCATAATTAGTTTCAACAATGTAAAAGTACTTTTCTACATATAATTACTGATGTATGAACTCTTCCAAGGTTGTTACACTCTTCAAAAGGGGCCATAATTGCCTACTGGCATAAAAATTGACAACAACATGCCACCATTTTTTTTACAGGAAGTTGATCACTGCACATGTGCAAGGTCATCACATGATATTATAAGCCATGCTAATTGGTTCATTGTTCAGGGGCCCAGTCATTGGGTCAGTGAAAACACATGTTTTCATATGAATTTCTGGTGACAGACTGGATTATTTTTGCCTTTCAAGAAAGGTTACTTATGTGATTAGTCATTACTTGTCAGGAAGTATTAAGAAAAGGATTAAGGTTTGTTTCTGTTATCAAACTTTTCCCACAGTAAAGGAGAATCAGAGCTACACTTGCTCAAAGTCAAACAACCCTGAAATAGGGTTGTTCCAGACCAGAATTTTACTATGGAATGCGACTAGGCTGTGTTTCAGCCCACACAGCCTAGGGTTCTGGGCTATCCATGGCCTAGACCCTAGTCCTGCAAGCAAGCCGCTCATTAGCAGAGCGAAGCGACGACAACACCCGGGATGTTTTGCATCGCTTAAGTGAATGTACACATTGTACAGCGCTCTCTTACCAATATAACTTGCAGGAAAAGGTATTAGCGTCTAATGTTGCGCGGTAGAATTGTTGTCAGACATTCTGGAGCGCTAGAAACAACAACTTTGCACCAGTAACAACCGAAAACGAATCAAGCTCCGCCATGATTGCAGTTGCACTTCCTGCCGAGAAGCAGTGCGCACTAATATACAAATTGTATGCTCGCTGTAACTGAAAGACTCCTCGCTGGCTTCGTGCCGCGGGGTCCCCCTACGTGATGAATAGTATGGAGGGGGTTGATGGGGAACCCGCCCAAATAAAACCAAAATTTCCAGACATTCTCTTCTAATGTTGGTTCTCATATGAAATATGGGTTTTGTGGATTTACTTCTTTTTAGGAATATTTTATTTCTGAAGCTGTATTTTGATGAAAAATCCCCCCCCCCCTCCAGCGGGAATAAAGGTAGCTGACGGTCGGAGCGGGATCAATTGCTATATTTCCGGCATTTTCCAAAGGGAATACACCTGATGCCGCCAAAACCCACAAATTAGTGAGAGCAGGGGCTGACACACGCTTTTCTGAAACATCCTTAAGCAACAATGAATTTGGTGCCCTCCGCCTGTTTGTACTGGAGGTGGAGACCGGAGGTGAGGACGGGGTGGGGGCAAGACTGACAAGCATAACTTCGGTGTACGGCGGAAGCTGAAATTATGTACTCCTCGCGGTAAACCAAGAATTGCACAAATAACTTGCCGTTGGCCGTTACCGTTGGCCCGTGCATGCTCCACTGTCACCGTGACGGGCTGGGGCTGCCGCTGGGCTCTGGGATGGTATTTAATTCATTGCTCGGTTTAGGATAGGGGGGTCCGCGGTAAAGTCCCCCCCCCTCCATCCGCTCGGTCGAGGTTTTGCCATCGAAATTCGCTCGGTCAGGGCTTTTTAATCTTTTGCGGCAACCCATCTATGAACGCACATTTTCAGAGCTATCCCCCTTTCTACCCCGGTCAGAAGTTTTTAAACATCGGCTCTATAGCTATAGGGATATCTTTTTCATCACAAAAATCCACTCTTTCAGGCATCAAGGCACCCCACCGAACCCTACCACCAATTTTGTATACGAGGCCCCCCCCCACCCCAGCCCCCCGGCCGCCAGGTTACTGACGGTTTAAAATATTCCGAGATCCACACCCCTCCCGCTGTCATTTGCTCAGTGAGATGGTATTGAATGCAAATTAAACATGAATGGAACGCTGAAAGAACTACCACTTAAGTTATGCTTTCAAAGATTTTAATGCAACGATGTCACTGATCTGGTAAAGTCGGACCATTTGAAACAAATGACCGTTAAACTACCATGACATGCTGTTTGATGTGATGTAAAATCCTTACTTTACATTTCCCAACCAAAAATGTGCGCGCGCCCAGCGATTATTTCTTTCGGTACGCGTGAACCCCAATCAAACCATGGCACCAGCGGCAGGCAAAAAAGCTCCAAAACAGCTCGCCGAACGAATAAGTTTTCAAAGCACACAAATCGAGTAAGGACACAACTGGATTTTTTTACCAACTAACAGAGAATAGGTTACTTTATGTAAATATGTAGTTCATTGCTAAATATCAAGGTGAAAAAGTAGTTTTATGACCGTGTAAAGCCCGCCCAGATTTCGGGCGGGATTCTGCTAATGGAAAGAGATTGCTAGGAGATGTAACATAGTTGCGCGACTGGACCGATATCTGAGTGGACTACGTTACATCTATGGAACTATCCATGGCCATGCAAGCTTAACGATTGACACATACCATGCATACACTAATACAGGCCGGGACAAAAGCCCGAAGTAGCTGCCGAAGTGCTGAAAAGTTCTGAAGTGTTTCTAGATGGCCACAAAGCACTGATGTGTGTTACCAGAGCTGGCCTAAAGGCCAGAGCGGATGGCTTGCTGAAATTTAGCCAGCGATTGTGAATGTGATAGTTGGCATAAAATTTACAAAAAGCTTAATTACGTCATGTGTTTGTCCCCTATATGTACCTTTCTGGAATCCTTATGCAATTTACTCACCTGGAGGAAAGAAAAAAAATATTTCATTTATTGTCTTAACTGTCTGGGATTTTTCTGTCAAACTTAATTTGACAAACCCTAAACACAATAATATGCTTTGCAAGTCAACAAATGCTGCCTGGCTCTAACAGCACCTACCCTGTAGTGATCTTAGAGATATAGGCATGGTAAGGGCATTCATTGGTGCAAGTGCCCTCAGGCAAGCCTACCTCTCCGGAGGCACAATGATGTTGATGAGTTATTTAGACATTACTAGGGAAGCTACTGTACCTTTTATATATATATGTGTAAAATCATTATTTGGTGAATATTTATTTGGTGTCTTCCCGATTTTGGCATCAAGTGATATAGTTTATAACAAAGTTTCTACAGTTAATTTTTGAGCTTGAACCAAGTTCAATCAAGAATTTCTGCTTCTAATAAATGCTCAGTAATTATGCATAAAATAATAGCAAAAAACAGTTTTGTGGATCCTGAGAAAAGAATGATTAACAACTAATAGTTTCCTAAGTTTGTCTCCTATTATGGGAATGTTTTACGCTGTTTAGTTAGTAATGGGTGAACCAGAGAAAGGTCACATCTGGAGCACTAAAAGACCATTAAAAGATGGTGATGTCTATCTAAAAACCAAGCAAGGTGCAAAAGAGAATCCTACTAAATTTGATGCCTGAAAAGATTTCTGTAATACCTGAAGATATCATTTGCCATAGAGGTTAGTTATGGATCAAGATCATGGGTAAAAATGCAAAAAATTACACTTTTGTACATCTGTTTCTACGCCTCTGTGATTTATTACAAATGCGACATATACCGGTACTTCGTACCAGCACGCTGAAAAATATCTCCTCTTGCAATTTGATACCCCATTGATCACTGGAGGAGGCATATTGCTTTTATGCTAGGTGTGAAATGGGTACCTGGGTATATGCCTGATTCCTCAAATGTCAGGTTTCTTAGTATGCAAAACTTTGTCTGCCATTTAACCAGTAACATCCATAATTTAGGATATTGTATATTTAGTTAAGGTCAAGATTTTCCTGAAGGATGAGGGAAGAAAATGTTTGTTGTATCAACCAATGGATTACTTCTCGTTATATACCTACCTGCATGCTCCTAATTCCTATATTCCCCCCAACATGTCCTACACTTTATTTTCAAAAACAATTTTCTAGTTTTCTAGTTACTCATATATTTTGTTGGCAGGCTGATACAAATAACTATAATCCTTTATGATATCCTGACAAGTCCTGAATAATGATGTGATGGTGATGCACTTTTGGCTAGGATATTTATAGAACGGGGGACCATGCAAGGGAATAGGGGATACATTGGTTGGGTTGTGCAAGCAGTCTTTAAGGCGCTTCCATGTAGATGCATGTCTGATCACAAATTATCGTACAGCAGCGGCCTCTCCACGATCCACACTCACTGCAATAATGGTTCCCATACAGCACTGCAAAATAACAATACCGGGGAGGTGCATTGCTTATTTTAGGTGTGACTGATTGTCCAAACATTTACAGGATTCATAAACATTACCTGCAGTCTAATAAAGGGTGTCTGAATTGCTTCAGTATAAAAAAAATGATAATATTCCTGGCTTTGGGGGGGTGTCGACAAATATATGTGAAATACAGTATTTTAGGACAAAAGCCTACAGGTGCAGAAGTAAAAAAGTTGATCTATCGGATGGTGAATCCATGGTGTATTTCAGGTGATGCATGATGACACAAGTCAAATCAGAGCCGCTTGGCCATGGGATGATAATGCCAGTCGGCTATACCACAGATCACGGGAAGACATTTGATGTTGAGAACTCCTTACCATCTCTTCCTATACCGCCATTGGGGCAAACCCTGCGGAAGTACCTGGATTCTGGTAGGTGCATCGCTTCGTACAGTTCTTCAACAGATTGCTTCATATTTTATTTTATGGTATATATATTTCGCTCCCGTGCCAACTAATTACAGGTTCAAATGCGAAAACTTGAAATAAAAATATGTATGACATATATTGTGTGCATAGTTTAATTGCATAATTGCATAAGCGTTTTTGAGTGAAGATTGTGATATTACATCCGAGCATTTCTGAGATGCTTAGGGCTATTGATGACGCTTGTTGAACCCAAACGTCATAGTGACAAAAACATCAATACCTTTGTAGAATGTAATATACAGTTTTAAGTTTGATTTTAACCATCTCGATTATCGCTCATGCACCCCTGCGTGAAGTTCCTGAAGGAGACTGAGCTGGTCCACTCGGGGCTAAGGAAGTGATTAATTGATAAATGTGATCTCTTGGAGGACGTATTTCGCGAATTAAGGCGCAGAAGAATCTTGAAAATGTAAGGGTTCTTGGAGTAGAAGGTTCCGTGGCATGAACCCAGGGTGTGGGGGGCGATACCCCATATTCCGTCATTTATGAAAGCATTTAAATATACGTATCTGAAACTGAAGAATTTTTGCGTCATATATTCATAGCACCCGTCAATAGACACAGCGATCAAGGCACATTGTGAAACTGTACATTTGCTCCTAAGTCGCGCAGGCCGTGTGGTCTGACGTTTTCGTCACTAACGTGTTGGGTCCTAACACGTTAATTGCCTACTGCCTTACGTGCGGACCAAAGTTTCTTACACGAGCCCATTGTGTAGAGGTCATGCAGTCCCTCCAGTGTTGACTTAAATGGTGTTCTATCAATTCGACAGCACAACCCCATTTGACTGCAGACGAGTATAGTCACACCGAAAGTCTGGTGAAAGCCTTTGAAAATGGTGTAGGTGTAGATTTGCACAGAAGATTAAACGAGAAAGCCAAGTACAAAAGGAACTGGGTAGGTACTGCTCGCATTGAGATTTTTCTCTTATTTCTGTATGTATGGTAGTGCAGTTCTGAATCTCCTTAAAAAATCTAATGTTATTTAGAAACTGGCGCCTGAGACCGAACAAGTTTTGGAGTGGTGAATTTGGAAGTTAATTTGGATAAAAGACGCGCCGGCAGTTCTACTGAGCTGTGGCGAACTAACCATCCCTTACACACCATAAATCTATGTTAGAAATGCAATGGTGAACTTGAATATACAAATCTGGCTATGTATATCTTTTTGTTCAGAAACGCTCTGGTGATGTATGCACGTAATGTATGATGATATGTTAATGATATATGATAAGGTAATGTTTGTTAAACGTATCGCATAAATATCAGTATATGGATTAGTTATATATGAAACTTAAAATACACTTCAGTGTTTAATAGACTCAGGCTTCATTATGTTTAAAGTTTTTGTATAAATGTTTTCGAATGACCTTTATGTTCCGGTTTAAAGATGTTTAATGTTAATGATGAGTTTGATTTACCAGTTGCACTACGTTATGAACGACTGCCCTTACCTCCCCAGCTGGAGACCTGGTGGGAGGACTACGGCTATCTGTACAACCGGGAGCCCCACACCCCGTTCGTGTCGTTCGCCGGGCCCGGTCCGTACATAGAGGAGGTGTGGCGGCCCCAGCCAGGCACCCAGCTGCAGCGTGGCGCCCTCTGTACGTGGTTCGTCACCAAGTACTGGGAGCTATTGCGCCAGTAAGTGTACACCACGTGACCAGTGACGGTCAGTGTAGACCCACGTGACCTGTGACAGTGTAGACCCACGTGACCTGTGACAGTCAGTGTAGACCCACGTGACCTGTGACAGTGTAGACCCACGTGACCTGTGACAGTCAGTGTAGACCCAGGTGACCTGTGACAGTCAGTGTAGACATACATGACCTGTGGCAGTCAGTATAGAACCACGTGACCTGTGATAATGTAGACCCACGTGACCTGTGACAGTCAGTGTAGACCCACGTGACCTGTGACAGTCAGTGTAGACCCACGTGACCTGTGACAGTCAGTGTAGACCCAGGTGACCTGTGACAGTCAGTGTAGACCCACGTGACCTGACAGTCAGTGTAGACCCAGGTGACCTGTGATAGTCAGTGTAGACCCACGTGACCTGTGACAATCACTGTAGACCCGCATGACCTGTGACAGTCAGTGTAGACCCACGTGACCTGTGACAGTCAGTGTAGACCCACGTGACCTGTGACAGTCAGTGTACACCACTTGATTGTTGTTTATGTACCATTCGTACCCCGCGTTATGTGTTACAGACAGAAGTTACCCGTTGACCGAGGAGGGAAGAAGACACTGTGGTCCATGTACCAATACTACCGAATGTTTAATGGTTGTAAGCGGCCGGGGGTTGTGAAAGATACGCTGCAGAACTTCTTCAGGACCGGTGAGTGGACTATTGACTACTAACCAACAGGGTTGCTTGATCAGCTATCATATAACGTCACGAAGATGCTTTAAGCGTCTCCACATCATATTTCTGATCGAAACAACACGTATTTGAAGGATTGCGTTTTCTATCATGTTAGAGCCATCTACATATAGATGGCCTGTAGAGCGTACGTCGCTGTCTCCGGTCTAGCCCATGTGTCAACAACTGTTTATATCATGTTAGAGCCATCTACATATAGATGGCCTGTAGAGCGTACGTCGCTGTCTCCGGTCTAGCCCATGTGTCAACAACTGTTTATATCGTGTTAGAGCCATCTACATATAGATGGCCTGTAGAGCGTACGTCGCTGTCTCCGGTCTATCCCATGTGTCAACAACTGTTTATATCGTGTTAGAGCCATCTACATATAGATGGCCTGTAGAGCGTACGTCGCTGTCTCCGGTCTAGCCCATGTGTCAACAACTGTTTATATCATGTTAGAGCCATCTACATATAGATGGCCTGTAGAGCGTACGTCGCTGTCTCCGGTCTAGCCCATGTGTCAACAACTGTTTATATCATGTTAGAGCCATCTACATATAGATGGCCTGTAGAGCGTACGTCGCTGTCTCCGGTCTAGCCCATGTGTCAACAACTGTTTATATCATGTTAGAGCCATCTACATATAGATGGCCTGTAGAGCGTACGTCGCTGTCTCCGGTCTAGCCCATGTGTCAACAACTGTTTATATCATGTTAGAGCCATCTACATATAGATGGCCTGTAGAGCGTACGTCGCTGTCTCCGGTCTAGCCCATGTGTCAACAACTGTTTATATCATGTTAGAGCCATCTACATATAGATGGCCTGTAGAGCGTACGTCGCTGTCTCCGGTCTAGCCCATGTGTCAACAACTGTTTATATCATGTTAGAGCCATCTACATATAGATGGCCTGTAGAGCGTACGTCGCTGTCTCCGGTCTAGCCCATGTGTCAACAACTGTTTATATCGTGTTAGAGCCATCTACATATAGATGGCCTGTAGAGCGTACGTCGCTGTCTCCGGTCTAGCCCATGTGTCAACAACTGTTTATATCATGTTAGAGCCATCTACATATAGATGGCCTGTAGAGCGTACGTCCCTGTCTCCGGTCTAGCCCATGTGTCAACAACTGTTTATATCATGTTAGAGCCATCTACATATAGATGGCCTGTAGAGCGTACGTCGCTGTCTCCGGTCTAGCCCATGTGTCAACAACTGTTTATATCATGTTAGAGCCATCTACATATAGATGGCCTGTAGAGCGTACGTCCCTGTCTCCGGTCTAGCCCATGTGTCAACAACTGTTTATATCATGTTAGAGCCATCTACATATAGATGGCCTGTAGAGCGTACGTCGCTGTCTCCGGTCTAGCCCATGTGTCAACAACTGTTTATATCATGTTAGAGCCATCTACATATAGATGGCCTGTAGAGCGTACGTCGCTGTCTCCGGTCTAGCCCATGTGTCAACAACTGTTTATATCATGTTAGAGCCATCTACATATAGATGGCCTGTAGAGCGTACGTCCCTGTCTCCGGTCTAGCCCATGTGTCAACAACTGTTTATATCATGTTAGAGCCATCTACATATAGATGGCCTGTAGAGCGTACGTCGCTGTCTCCGGTCTAGCCCATGTGTCAACAACTGTTTATATCATGTTAGAGCCATCTACATATAGATGGCCTGTAGAGCGTACGTCGCTGTCTCCGGTCTAGCCCATGTGTCAACAACTGTTTATATCGTGTTAGAGCCATCTACATATAGATGGCCTGTAGAGCGTACGTCGCTGTCTCCGGTCTAGCCCATGTGTCAACAACTGTTTATATCATGTTAGAGCCATCTACATATAGATGGCCTGTAGAGCGTACGTCGCTGTCTCCGGTCTAGCCCATGTGTCAACAACTGTTTATATCGTGTTAGAGCCATCTACATATAGATGGCCTGTAGAGCGTACGTCGCTGTCTCCGGTCTAGCCCATGTGTCAACAACTGTTTATATCGTGTTAGAGCCATCTACATATAGATGGCCTGTAGAGCGTACGTCGCTGTCTCCGGTCTAGCCCATGTGTCAACAACTGTTTATATCATGTTAGAGCCATCTACATATAGATGGCCTGTAGAGCGTACGTCGCTGTCTCCGGTCTAGCCCATGTGTCAACAACTGTTTATATCGTGTTAGAGCCATCTACATATAGATGGCCTGTAGAGCGTACGTCGCTGTCTCCGGTCTAGCCCATGTGTCAACAACTGTTTATATCATGTTAGAGCCATCTACATATAGATGGCCTGTAGAGCGTACGTCCCTGTCTCCGGTCTAGCCCATGTGTCAACAACTGTTTATATCGTGTTAGAGCCATCTACATATAGATGGCCTGTAGAGCGTACGTCGCTGTCTCCGGTCTAGCCCATGTGTCAACAACTGTTTATATCGTGTTAGAGCCATCTACATATAGATGGCCTGTAGAGCGTACGTCGCTGTCTCCGGTCTAGCCCATGTGTCAACAACTGTTTATATCATGTTAGAGCCATCTACATATAGATGGCCTGTAGAGCGTACGTCGCTGTCTCCGGTCTAGCCCATGTGTCAACAACTGTTTATATCGTGTTAGAGCCATCTACATATAGATGGCCTGTAGAGCGTACGTCGCTGTCTCCGGTCTAGCCCATGTGTCAACAACTGTTTATATCATGTTAGAGCCATCTACATATAGATGGCCTGTAGAGCGTACGTCCCTGTCTCCGGTCTAGCCCATGTGTCAACAACTGTTTATATCGTGTTAGAGCCATCTACATATAGATGGCCTGTAGAGCGTACGTCGCTGTCTCCGGTCTAGCCCATGTGTCAACAACTGTTTATATCGTGTTAGAGCCATCTACATATAGATGGCCTGTAGAGCGTACGTCGCTGTCTCCGGTCTAGCCCATGTGTCAACAACTGTTTATATCATGTTAGAGCCATCTACATATAGATGGCCTGTAGAGCGTACGTCGCTGTCTCCGGTCTAGCCCATGTGTCAACAACTGTTTATATCGTGTTAGAGCCATCTACATATAGATGGCCTGTAGAGCGTACGTCGCTGTCTCCGGTCTAGCCCATGTGTCAACAACTGTTTATATCGTGTTAGAGCCATCTACATATAGATGGCCTGTAGAGCGTACGTCGCTGTCTCCGGTCTAGCCCATGTGTCAACAACTGTGGCATAGCGCACCTATCCATTCGTTTATTCAAAGTATGCATGAAGCATTCATATGACGACGTATACTTCCTGCATGGTCAATGTTTGAGGTGGAGTACATTGTTGCCCATCGGTGGCCATCTGCTCTCCTTGCCGCCAGACGACGAGGGCGCGTGTGCTACTCACTGGATCATCATCTGCAAGGGACGCTTCTTCAAGATGGACGTCTGCGACACCAAAGGCCAATTACTGACTGCACCCGAAATCGAGGCTCACTTCCGCTACATCCGGGAATTTTGCGACAGCCAGGACACGCCGGGCCTGGGTCTCGGGGCCCTGACCGCAGCTCACCGAGAGGAGTGGGCGAAGGTGCGTGTGTCTCACACACCAGTATAGCGGCAATGGATCGCAATCAGTTTATCAGTATTGCAAATAAGATGCAAAGGATATTTATATTAAATTAATCTAGTCTGTAATTTTATGTATTACCAACCTCTTCTCCATGTCAAATATGTATATTCTGTCTTGAATTTAAATCTTCAAAGCCTGTGGGCTATCTGAAGAGAAACAAATTTGTTGACCTGAACAGAAGTTGGTGGCCGGCTGTATATCCCTGCACGCCTGTTCGCTGTTCGGTATTCTGTGTGTTGCCGACCGCGGCTCGCTAGGACCTTTCACGCGCGATAAACTCAAAGAGATATAAAACATATGCATCATCATTTTGAGATACTTTTAGTCTTGATTCTAAAATGTAAAAAATCTTAGATGGCGCCTGTCAATAGGCTGCTTTAAATGAGTCGTATCATGTTTTTCCCATTCTGCTTCCTGGCAGTTGAGACAGCGTCTCGTCAGTATCCATGACGACAACGAGCGCTACCTGACGGACATCGAGACCAGTATTGGTATTCTCGTACTGGACGAGACTTCGCCGGAAAATATCAGAGATGTGAGTGGCATGCTTGCAACCGCTACATTCATCATAGGGTTCCCTAATAGGGACGAAATTCTTAAGGTGCACTTGATACACTTGTATGAGGGTAATCAAGCGTAGGAGTGAACTTGATTAATATTAAATGTTATTACTTTCAGCAAGAAATTCCAAGTGTAAATAAGGCCCATATGGTAATCTCCGCTGTTCCTACACATTCAGCTCACGTTGGAGGGTTTAGGTGGCGAACCGTTGAACCGTTGGTTTGACAAGCCTATTCAGTTTATTTTCTGCAAGAATGGAACTATCACTTCCAACGGAGACGTAAGTCAATTTGAATCACTCTTGTTCTAACATAACACGCTAATTCCCAGAGCATAGTCTGAGGTGTTGGTTCGCACATACATGTAGCCATATGCGGTGTATCAGATATCTCAATTTTAACTTCGTGGAAAGGCTGATCAGGTTGTCTATTCTCGAGTACATCATTCCTACCTTCGTTCTTTTCGGTCTATAGTATACGTTGCGGATACGCCATTTTGTTCATAGAGTCATTGGATTTAACACTGTTATTTCTTAACATGGCGAGTGAAACATACACCAATTACCCTTCTAGTAGCGTGTTTTATCGCCGTGAGTTACCATCAGGTAATATTTCTTTTCCCAACACGCTATTTGGAACAATAGCTTTTAGGAGCGTAGGCTTTGGGGCCGGTGATTAGTTATTCAACGCACCAACACATCCAAAGTATTATTTGCTCTCTACTGGATCATGCAAGTTATATTTATTTTTGCGATTCTTTTAGCACGCGCCGTATGACGCCATCATCCCAGTGTACATGATGTACTTTGTCTACCAGTGCATTCATCTCAACGGCCATCAGTGGAAGGTAAGTCATCCTTCAGTTTGTGTACCAGTGGAAGGTAATCACCGTCCAGTTTGTGTAATAGTGGAATGTAAGTGACCCTTCAGTTTGTCTACCAGTACATCCATCTTAACGGCCATCAGCGGAAGGTAAGTCACTCTCCAGTTAGTCTAATAGTGGAAGGTAAGTTGCCCTTCTGTTTGTCTACCAGTGGAAGGTAAGTTGCCCTGCTGTTTGTCTACCAGTGGAAGGTAAGTTGCCCTTCTGTTTGTCTACCAGTGGAAGGTAAGTCACCCTTCTGTTTGTCTACCAGTGGAAGGTAAGTCACCCTTCTGTTGGTCTACCAGTGGAAGGTAAGTCACCCTTCTGTTGGTCTACCAGTGGAACGTAAGTCACCCTTTGTTTGTCTACCAGTGGAAGGTAAGTTACCCTTCAGTTTGTCTACCAGTGGAAGGTAAGTTACCCTTCAGTTTGTCTACCGGTGCATTCATCTCAACGGCCATCAGTAAAAGGTAAGTGACCCTTCAGTTTGTCTAATAGTGGAAGGTAAGTCACCCTTCTGTTTGTCTACCAGTAGAAGGTAAGCGACCCTTCAGTTTGTCTACCAGTGCATTCATGTCAACGGCCACCAATAAAAGGTAAGTGACCCTTCAGTTTGTCCAATATTGGAAGGTAAGTCACCCTTCTGTTTGTCTACCAGTGGAAGGTAAGTCACCGTTCAGTTTGTCTACCAGTGCAGTGAAGCGACCCTTCAGTTTGCCTACCAGTGGAAGGTAAATCACCGTCCAGTTTGCCTAATAGTGGACGGTAAATGACCCTTCAGTTTTTCTACCAGTACATGCATCTTAACGGCCATCAGTGGAAGGTAAGTCACCCTCCAGTTTGTCTAATAGTGGAAGGTAAATCACCGTCCAGTTTGCCTAATAGTGGACGGTAAATAACCCTTCAGTTTGTCCACAAGTGCATCCATCTTAACGGCCATCAGTGAAAGGTAAGTCAGCCTCCAGTTTGTCTAATAGTGGTAGGTAAGTCACCTGTTGGTCTACCGGTGGAAGGTAAGTCGCCCTCCTGTTTGTCTACCAGTGGAAGGTAAGTCAGCCTCCAGTGTGTCTAATAGTGGTAGGTAAGTCACCTGTTGGTCTACCAGTGGAAGGTAAGTCGCCCTCCTGTTTGTCTACCAGTGGAAGGTAAGTTACCCTTCAGTTTGTCTACCAGTGGAAGGTAAGTTACCCTTCAGTTTGTCTACCGGTGCATTCATCTCAACGGCCATCAGTAAAAGGTAAGTGACCCTTCAGTTTGTCTAATAGTGGAAGGTAAGTCACCCTTCTGTTTGTCTACCAGTAGAAGGTAAGCGACCCTTCAGTTTGTCTACCAGTGCATTCATGTCAACGGCCACCAATAAAAGGTAAGTGACCCTTCAGTTTGTCCAATAGTGGAAGGTAAGTCACCCTTCTGTTTGTCTACCAGTGGAAGGTAAGTCACCGTTCAGTTTGTCTACCAGTGCAGTGAAGCGACCCTTCAGTTTGCCTACCAGTGGAAGGTAAATCACCGTCCAGTTTGCCTAATAGTGGACGGTAAATGACCCTTCAGTTTTTCTACCAGTACATGCATCTTAACGGCCATCAGTGGAAGGTAAGTCACCCTCCAGTTTGTCTAATAGTGGAAGGTAAATCACCGTCCAGTTTGCCTAATAGTGGACGGTAAATAACCCTTCAGTTTGTCCACAAGTGCATCCATCTTAACGGCCATCAGTGAAAGGTAAGTCAGCCTCCAGTTTGTCCAATAGTGGTAGGTAAGTCCCCTGTTGGTCTACCAGTGGAAGGTAAGTCGCCCTCCTGTTTGTCTACCAGTGGAAGGTAAGTCAGCCTCCAGTGTGTCTAATAGTGGTAGGTAAGTCACCTGTTGGTCTACCAGTGGAAGGTAAGTCGCCCTCCTGTTTGTCTACCAGTGGAAGGTAAGTCACCCTTCAGTTTGTCTACCAGTGCATCGACCTGAACGGCCTCCTGTGGACGGTTAGTCACCCTTCAATTTGTGCATTTGCTTCAGTGATCATCTTATATTTGTTAATAAACTATTATGACCTCGTTTAGGAATGAGTTCGACGGTGCTCTATGGCAGCAGCATCGCCAAGTTCATGTAGGTTCGCCCCCATCCACCTCCAATATGACCGTCTGAAACAAGGCATGGTTTGCTTTTACTTGATGCTATTATCCAGGGTGAGAAGGCGGTCCGAGCTCTACCACAACCAAAGGAACTCGTCTTCCACGTTGATGATGTCATCCAACTGGGTATACAGCGGGCGGCTGTTCTCTACAGACAAAATGTGAGTGGCGGGTGTAATAGTGGTGTTCCGTGCTTTAGTGCCCTGTAGCTTATCCCTTTTCCCGTCACGTTCGCATCGTAATAATGTTGTCACCGTTGTCAGGTGGTTACCCCATCCACCCTCCGACCACCCCAATAGTCTGGTGGTTACCCCCTCCACCCTCCGGGCACCCCAATAGTCTGGTGGTTACCCCATCCACCCTCCGACCACCCCATTAGTCTGGTGGTTACCCTCTCCACCCTCCGGCCACTCCAATAGTCTGGTGGTTACCCCCTCCACCCTCCGACCACCCATCCTCCGGCCACCCCAATAGTCTGGTGGTTACCCCCTCCACCCTCCGGCCACCCCAATAGTCTGGTGGTTACCCCCTCCACCCTCCGACCACTCCAATAGTCTGGTGGTCACCCCCTCCACCCTCCGACCACTCCAATAGTCTGGTGGTTACCCCCTCCACCCTCCGACCACTCCAATAGTCTGGTGGTTACCCCCTCCACCCTCCGACCACCCCAATAGTCAGGTGGTTACCCCCTCCACCCACCGACCACCCCAATAGTCTGGTGGTTAACCCATAATACAATTAATATAGTTACTCAACGTTATACTTTAGAGCGCACGGTTGGAGCTACATATCGGCAGATTTACTGACTTTGGCAAGCCTAAAATACGGAGTTACAAGCTTCACCCGGACTTCTTCATGCAGTTGGCCATGCAGCTGACATACTACCGGATGTACAACAAGTAAGTGGCCCGAGCGAAGGCTCTGGCGTTGGGCGATAATGTGTAGACATCGCTATTGTTATTGCACAGACACAGGACTGTCGGTTCACTTCTCTATGTGGCTTCCATTCTCTGTAATCCTGCCATGTGCGTTATTTTAAAAACGAAGGATTAAAATGAATAATGGTCCCTTCTTTCTCTTAGTACACTTGCACTGACAGAATTGGATTTAAATAGCTTCTCTCTTTTTATTCCATCTCCCCTGTCTGTATTTGAACCTGAGGCTGTATTGCCGAGTGTGTTTATAACCACCCCTGCCCCTCTATCCACACCCCACCCCTCCCAGACCTGCACCCACCTATGAGACCGCCTCCACGAGACAGTTCTACCACGCGCGCACGGGCACCGTGCGGTCATGTACCCCAGAGGCTCTGCAGTGGTCCAAGGCCATGCGCGACCTCTCCGTCCCCGTGAGTACTGTAGCAACCTGTGGCCGTGAGTACTGTAGCAACCTGTAGCCGTGTGTAATGTAGCAATCTGTAGCCGTGGGTACTGTAGCAACCTGTAGCAGTGAGTACTGTAACAACCTGTAGCCGTGAGTACTGTAGCAACCTGTGGCCGCAAGTACTGTAGCAACCTGTAGCCTCGAGTACTGTAGCAACCTGTAGCCGCGAGTACTGTAGCAACCTGTAGCCGCGAGTACTGTAGCAACATGTAGCCATGAGTACTGTAGCAACCTGTAGCGGCGAGTACTGTAGCAACCTGTAGCCGTGAGTACTGTAGCAACCTGTAGCCGTGAGTACTGTAGCAACGTGTAGCCGCGAGTACTGTAGCCGTGGGTACTGTGGCAACCTGTAGCCGCGAGTACTGTAGCAACCTGTGGCCGTGAGTACTGTAGCAACCCGTGGCCGCGAGTACTGTAGCAACCTGTGGCCGTGAGTGCTGTTGCGACCTGTAGACGTGAGTACTGTCACAACCTGTAGCCGTGAGTACTGTAGCAACCTGTGGCCGTGAGTACTGTAACAACGTGTAGCCGCGAGTACTGTAGCAACCTGTAGCCGCGAGTCTTGTAGCAACCTGTGGCCGTGAGTACTGTAGCAACCTGTGGCCGTGAGTACTGTAGCAACCTGTAGCCGCGAGTACTGTTGCAACCTGTAGCCGTGAGTACTGTAACGACCCGTTGCCGTGAGTACTGTAACAACCTGTAGCCGTGAGTACTGTAGCAACCAGTAGCCGTGAGTACTGTAGCGACCTGTAGACGTGAGTACCAATTACTGTAGCAACCTGTAGCCGCGAGTACTGTAGCAACCTGTAGCCGTGGGTACTGTAGCAACCTGTAGCCGCGAGTCTTGTAGCAACCTGTGGCCGTGAGTACTGTTGCGACCTGTAGACGTGAGTACTGTCACAACCTGTAGCCGTGAGTACTGTAGCAACCTGTAGCCGTGAGTACTGTAATGACCTGTGGTCGTGAGTACTGTAACAACCTGTAGCCGTGAGTACTTTAACAACCTGTGGCCGCGAGTACTGTAGCGACCTGTAGACGTGAGTACTGTCACAACCTTTAGACGTGAGTACTGTAGCAACCTGTGGCCGTGAGTACTGTAGCAACCTGTGGCCGCGAGTACTGTAGCGACCTGTAGACGTGAGTACTGTCACAACCTTTAGCCGTGAGTACTGTAGCAACCTGTAGCCGTGAGTATTGTAATGACCTGTGGCCGTGAGTACTGTAACAACCTGTAGCCGTGAGTACTTTAACAACCTTTAGCCGTGAGTACTGTAGCAACCTGTAGCCGTGAGTATTGTAATGACCTGTGACCGTGAGTACTGTAACAACCTGTAGCCGTGAGTACTGTAACAACCTGTAGCCGTGAGTACTTTAACAACCAGTAGCGGCGAGTACTGTAGCAACCTGTAGCCGTGAGTACTGTAGCGACCTGTAGACGTGAGTACTCTAACAACCTGTGGCCGTGAGTACTGTAGCAACCTGTGGCCGTGAGTACTGTAACAACCTGTAGCCGTGAGTACTTTAACAACCTGTGGCCGCGAGTACTGTAGCGACCTGTAGACCTGAGAACTGTCACAACCTTTAGCCGTGAGTACTGTAGCAACCTGTGGCCGTGAGTACTGTAGCAACCTGTGGCCGCGAGTACTGTAGCGACCTGTAGACGTGAGTACTGTCACAACCTTTAGCCGTGAGTACTGTAGCAACCT
The DNA here is from genome assembly GCA_964019135.1 of Arenicola marina. Lineage (NCBI taxonomy): Eukaryota > Metazoa > Annelida > Polychaeta > Arenicolidae > Arenicola > Arenicola marina. The sequence goes on along the minus strand of OZ025259.1, from coordinate 37,595,836 downwards.
GTAGCCGTGAGTATTGTAATGACCTGTGGCCGTGAGTACTGTAACAACCTGTAGCCGTGAGTACTTTAACAACCAGTAGCGGCGAGTACTGTAGCAACCTGTAGCCGTGAGTACTGTAGCGACCTGTAGACGTGAGTACTCTAACAACCTGTGGCCGTGAGTACTGTAGCAACCTGTAGCCATGAGTACTTTAACAACCTGTAGCCGCGAGTACTGTAGCAACCTGCAGCCGTGAGTACTGTAGCAACCTGTAGCCATGAGTACTTTAACAACCAGTAGCCGCGAGTACTGTAGCAACCTGTAGCAGTGAGTACTGTAACAACCTGTAGCCGTGAGTACTGTAGCAACCAGTAGCCGCGAGTACTGTAGCAACCTGTAGCAGTGAGTACTGTAACAACCTGTAGCAGTGAGTACTGCAACAACCTGTAGCCGTGAGTACTGTAGCAACCTGTAGCCTTGAGATACTGTAACAACTTCTGTCCAGGACTACTGGCTAACATCAACCTGACATCGTATGCATTGGTTAACAACATTTCATAACAACCAATTATCTACTTTAAATATCAAAGTAATACGCATGTATGTAGTGGCTTTGCTTCGAGGCATTATGCAAAGAAAGGGAATTTCATGAAGATAACGAACTAAAATTACTGTTGATCCCATGAATACTGTAATTTGGCGTCATACAAGAAACATTGAATCCTGATGACGATGACAAAGTTTGTTTTATTTCCTACAGGACCAAGAAAGGTATCGCCTGTTACGGAGAGCGGTTGACAAACATTCTCGTCTCATGGTGGAAGCCATGAATGGGCAGGGTGAGTAGTCAAAGTGTTGTGGCGGCGGTTGGTTGGTTGGTTGGTTATTCAGGACGTTTTAACTACATTTGGTCATATCCCATCCATGGGAGAAGGAAGGGAGAGTGGAGCCATGTCCCCGGGGGTAACCCCCTACTCTTTACGAAGAAAGACATGGGATCTTTATCCTGCGACCACACAGACATGTCCACAGCAGGGTTCGAACCACCGGCCCACGTGCCGTTAGACTCTCAGGTTTTCAGGTGACCAGAACACTCAATGCGAGCGCTCTAGCCCACTGAGCTGTCGCGCCGGCCCCTTTGGCGGCGGTCTGCGATTGGTCAAACTGCGGGGGCGTCTGTCTGTGATTGGTAAAACTGCGGGGGCGTCTGTGATTGGTCAAACTGCGGGGGCGTCGGCCTGTGATTGGTCAGAGTGAGGGGGGCGGCTTGTAATTGGTCAGAGTGAGGAGCGGCGGCTTGTGATTGGTCAAAGTGCCGGGGCGTCGGCCTGTGAGTGGCCAGAGTGATGGGGCGTCGGTCTGTAATTGGTCAAAGTGCGGGGGCGTCGGTCTGTAATTGGTCAAAGTGCGGGGGCGTCGGTCTGCGATTGGTCAGAGTGAGGGGGCGTCGGCCTTGCATTAATCAAGGTGAGAGGGCGGCGCCTGTGACTAATCAAGGTGAGAGGGCGGCGCCTGTGTATAATCAAGGTGAGAGAGCGGCGCCTGTGATTAATCAAGGTGAGAGAGCGGCGCCTGTGATTAATCAAGGTGAGAGGGCGGCGCCTGTGATTAATCAAGGTGAGAGGGCGGCGCCTGTGATTAATCAAGGTGAGAGGGCGGCGCCTGTGATTAATCAAGGTGAGAGGGCGGCGCCTGTGATTAATCAAGGTGAGAGAGCGGCGCCTGTGATTAATCAAGGTGAGAGGGCGGCGCCTGTGATTAATCAAGGTGAGAGGGCGGCGCCTGTGATTAATCAAGGTGAGAGGGCGGCGCCTGTGATTAATCAAGGTGAGAGGGCGGCGCCTGTGATTAATCAAGGTGAGAGGGCGGCGCCTGTGATTAATCAAGGTGAGAGGGCGGCGCCTGTGACTAATCAAGGTGAGAGGGCGGCGCCTGTGTATAATCAAGGTGAGAGAGCGGCGCCTGTGATTAATCAAGGTGAGAGAGCGGCGCCTGTGATTAATCAAGGTGAGAGGGCGGCGCCTGTGATTAATCAAGGTGAGAGGGCGGCGTCTGTGATTAATCAAGGTGAGAGGGCGGCGCCTGTAATTAATCAAGGTGAGAGGGCGGCGCCTGTGATTAATCAAGGTGAGAGGGCGGCGCCTGTGATTAATCAAGGTGAGAGGGCGGCGCCTGTGACTAATCAAGGTGAGAGGGCGGCGCCTGTGATTAATCAAGGTGAGAGGGCGGCGTCTGTGACTAATCAAGGTGAGAGGGCGGCGCCTGTGATTAATCAAGGTGAGAGGGCGGCGCCTGTGATTAATCAAGGTGAGAGGGCGGCGCCTGTGATTAATCAAGGTGAGAGAGCGGCGCCTGTGATTAATCAAGGTGAGAGGGCGGCGCCTGTGATTAATCAAGGTGAGAGGGCGGCGCCTGTGATTAATCAAGTTGAGAGGGCGTCGCCTGTGATTAATCAAGGTGAGAGGGCGGCGCCTGTGATTAATCAAGGTGAGAGGGCGGCGCCTGTGATTAATCAAGGTGAGAGGGCGGCGCCTGTGATTAATCAAGGTGAGAGGGCGGCGCCTGTGATTAATCAAGGTGAGAGGGCGGCGCCTGTGATTAATCAAGGTGAGAGGGCGGCGCCTGTGATTAATCAAGGTGAGAGAGCGGCGCCTGTGATTAATCAAGGTGAGAGGGCGGCGCCTGTGATTAATCAAGGTGAGAGGGCGGCGCCTGTGATTAATCAAGGTGAGAGGGCGGCGCCTGTGATTAATCAAGGTGAGAGGGCGGCGCCTGTGATTAATCAAGGTGAGAGGGCGGCGCCTGTGATTAATCAAGGTGAGAGGGCGGCGCCTGTGACTAATCAAGGTGAGAGGGCGGCGCCTGTGTATAATCAAGGTGAGAGAGCGGCGCCTGTGATTAATCAAGGTGAGAGAGCGGCGCCTGTGATTAATCAAGGTGAGAGGGCGGCGCCTGTGATTAATCAAGGTGAGAGGGCGGCGTCTGTGATTAATCAAGGTGAGAGGGCGGCGCCTGTAATTAATCAAGGTGAGAGGGCGGCGCCTGTGATTAATCAAGGTGAGAGGGCGGCGCCTGTGATTAATCAAGGTGAGAGGGCGGCGCCTGTGACTAATCAAGGTGAGAGGGCGGCGCCTGTGATTAATCAAGGTGAGAGGGCGGCGCCTGTGACTAATCAAGGTGAGAGGGCGGCGCCTGTGATTAATCAAGGTGAGAGGGCGGCGCCTGTGATTAATCAAGGTGAGAGGGCGGCGCCTGTGATTAATCAAGGTGAGAGGGCGGCGCCTGTGATTAATCAAGGTGAGAGGGCGGCGCCTGTGATTAATCAAGGTGAGAGGGCGGCGCCTGTGATTAATCAAGTTGAGAGGGCGGCGCCTGTGATTAATCAAGGTGAGAGGGCGGCGCCTGTGATTAATCAAGGTGAGAGAGCGGCGCCTGTGATTAATCAAGGTGAGAGGGCGGCGCCTGTGATTAATCAAGGTGAGAGGGCGGCGCCTGTGATTAATCAAGGTGAGAGGGCGGCGCCTGTGATTAATCAAGGTGAGAGGGCGGCGCCTGTGATTAATCAAGGTGAGAGGGCGGCGCCTGTGATTAATCAAGGTGAGAGGGCGGCGCCTGTGATTAATCAAGGTGAGAGGGCGGCGCCTGTGATTAATCAAGGTGAGAGAGCGGCGCCTGTGATTAATCAAGGTGAGAGGGCGGCGCCTGTGATTAATCAAGGTGAGAGGGCGGCGCCTGTGACTAATCAAGGTGAGAGGACGGCGCCTGTGATTAATCAAGGTGAGAGGGCGGCGCCTGTGATTAATCAAGGTGAGAGGGCGGCGCCTGTGATTAATCAAGGTGAGAGGGCGGCGCCTGTGACTAATCAAGGTGAGAGGGCGGCGCCTGTGATTAATCAAGGTGAGAGGGCGGCGCCTGTGATTAATCAAGGTGAGAGGGCGGCGCCTGTGATTAATCAAGGTGAGAGGGCGGCGCCTGTGATTAATCAAGGTGAGAGGGCGGCGCCTGTGATTAATCAAGGTGAGAGGGCGGCGCCTGTGATTAATCAAGGTGAGAGGGCGGCGCCTGTGATTAATCAAGGTGAGAGGGCGGTGCCTGTGATTAGGTCCCTGTTCGTTCGGCCTCTTCTCATCCCATTATTGACCGTTGTGATGCAGATTGCGACCGCCACCTGCTGGGTCTCCAGATCACGGCCCTTGAGGATGGCATTCCTCTGCCGGACATCTACAAGGACGTGGCCTACACCAAGAGGTCAGTCCTGTGTGCCATAACCCTGGTATGTGTCCGCCTTCTATCACAGCTAGCCGTCTTTGCAGTAACATGTAATTACCAATGCAATCACTCCGTATCCTACAGCAACCTTCTCGTAAGAAGTTTCATCCAGAACAGGCAACCTTGATAGGGAAGTTCCTTTTACCCGTCAGCGCAGTCTTAAAGTAATATATTCTGTAATCGTTTGTTCACCGGAGCAGAAGTTGGTGGCCGGCTTTATATCCCTGCGCGCCTGTTCGCCGTTCGGTATTCTGTGTGATGTCGACCGCGGCTCGCTAGGACGTCCGCGCGCGATATAAATTAACCGCGCATTTTTATGTTGAAATTGTTGTTTGACAGACTCAGAGAGATATAAAACATATGCATCCTAATTTTTAGATACTTTTAGTCTTGATTCTAAAATGTAAAAATCTAAGATGGCGCATGTAAGTAAGCTGCTTTAACTTGTTTTCAGCGGTGGAGGCGGCAATTTCATCATGTCAAGCAGTATGATCGGCTTCACGCCCTACTTCGGCGGCGTGGCCCCCATGTGTAAAGACGGCTATGGGATCTTCTACAGCATCATGGACTCACGGTAAGGGCTGCTTGATGGGAGGTCTGAACACTTCATTACCACGATGTATGTCTGATGGCGACTATGGGCTCAGCTTTGATGTCACTTTGATGGCGACTGTGGGCTCAGCCTTGACGTCACTTTGATGGAGACTGGGCTCAGCTTTGACGTCACTTTGATGGAGACTATGGGTTCAGCTTTGATGTCACTTTGATGGCGACTATGGGCTCAGCTTTGATGTCATTTTGATGGCGACTATGGGCTCAGCTTTGACGTCACTTTGATGGAGACTGGGCTCAGCTTTGACGTCACGTTGAGGGAGACTATGGGCTCAGCTTTGATGTCACTTTGATGGCGACTATGGGCTCAGCTTTGATGTCACTTTGATGGCGACTATGGGCTCAGCTTTGATGTCACTTTGATGGCGACTATGGGCTCAGCTTTGATGTCACTTTGATGGCGACTGTGGGCTCAGCCTTGACGTCACTTTGATGGAGACTGGGCTCAGCTTTGACGTCACTTTGATGGAGACTATGGGTTCAGCTTTGATGTCACTTTGATGGCGACTATGGGCTCAGCTTTGATGTCATTTTGATGGCGACTATGGGCTCAGCTTTGACGTCACTTTGATGGAGACTGGGCTCAGCTTTGACGTCACGTTGAGGGAGACTATGGGCTCAGCTTTGATGTCACTTTGATGGCGACTATGGGCTCAGCTTTGACGTCACTTTGATGGAGACTGTGGGCTCAGCTTTGACGTCACTTTGATGGAGACTATGGGTTCAGATTTGATGTCACTTTGATGGAGACTGTGAGCTCAGCCTTTACGTCACTTTGATGGAGACTATGGGCTCAGCCTTGACGTCACTTTGATGGAGACTGTGGGCTCAGCCTTGACGTCACTTTGATGGAGACTGTGGGCTCAGCCTTGACGTCACTTTGATGGAGAGAATGGGCTCAGCCTTAACGTCACTTTGATGGAGACTATGGGCACAGCCTTGACGTCACTTTGATGGAGACTGTGGGCTCAGCCTTGACGTCACTTTGATGGAGACTATGGGCTCAGCCTTGACGTCACTTTGATGGAGACTATGGGCTCAGCCTTGACGTCACTTTGATGGAGACTATGGGATCAGCCTTGACGTCACTTTGATGGAGACTATGGGCTCAGCTTTGACGTCACTTTGATGGAGACTGTGGGCTCAACCTTGACGTCACTTTGATGGAGACTGTGGGCTCAGCCTTGACGTCACTTTGATGGAGACTATGGGCTCAGCCTTGACGTCACTTTGATGGAGACTATGGAATCAGCCTTGACGTCACTTTGATGGAGACTGTGGGCTCAGCCTTGACGTCACTTTGATGGAGACTATGGGCTCAGCCTTGACGTCACTTTGATGGAGACTATGGGATCAGCCTTGACGTCACTTTGATGGAGACTATGGGCTCAGCCTTGACGTCACTTTGATGGAGACTATGGGATCAGCCTTGACGTCACTTTGATGGAGACTATGGGCTCAGCCTTGACGTCACTTTGATGGAGACTATAGGATCAGCCTTGAAGTCACTTTGATGGAGACTATGGGATCAGCCCTGACGTCACTTTGATGGAGACTATGGGCACAGCCTTGACGTCACTTTGATGGAGACTATGGGCTCAGCCTTGACGTCACTTTGATGGAGACTATGGGCACAGCCTTGACGTCACTTTGATGGAGACTATGGGCTCAGCCTTGACGTCACTTTGATGAAGACTATGGGGTCAGCCTTGACGTCACTTTGATGGAGACTATGGGCACAGCCTTGACGTCACTTTGATGGAGACTATGGGCTGAGCCTTGACGTCACTTTGATGGAGACTATGGGCTCAGCCTTGACGTCATTTGATGGAGACTATGGGCTCAGCCTTGACGTCACTTTGATGGAGACTATGGGCACAGCCTTGACGTCACTTTGATGGAGACTATGGGCACATCCTTGACGTCACTTTGATGGAGACTATGCGATCAGCCTTGACGTCACTTTGATGGAGACTATGGGCTCAGCCTTGACGTCACTTTGATGGACACTGTGGGCTCAGCCTTGACGTCACTTTGATGGAGACTATGGGCACAGCCTTGACGTCACTTTGATGGAGACTATGGGCTCAGCCTTGACGTCACTTTGATGGAGACTATGGGCTCAGCCTTCACGTCACTTTGATGGAGACTATGGGATCAGCCTAGACGTCACTTTGATGGAGACTATGGGCACAGCCTTGACGTCACTTTGATGGAGACTATGGGCTCAGCCTTGACGTCACTTTGATGGAGACTATGGGCTCAGCCTTGACGTCACTTTGATGGAGACTATGGGCTCAGCCTTGACGTCACTTTGATGGAGACTATGGGCTCAGCCTTGACGTCACTTTGATGGAGACTATGGGCTCAGCCTTGACGTCACTTTGATGGAGACTATGGGATCAGCCTTGACTTCACTTTGATGGAGACTATGGGCTCAGCCTTGACGTCACTTTGATGGAGACTATGGGCACAGCCTTGACGTCACTTTGATGGAGACTATGGGCTCAGCCTTGACGTCACTTTGATGGAGACTATGGGCTCAGCCTTGACGTCACTTTGATTGAGACTATGGGCACAGCCTTGACGTCACTTTGATGGAGACTATGGGTTCAGCCTTGACGTCACTTTGATGGAGACTATGGGCTCAGCCTTGACTTCACTTTGATGGAGACTATGGGCTCAGCCTTGACGTCACTTTGATGGAGACTATGGGCTCAGCTTTGACGTACCTTTGATGGAGACTATGGGCACATCCTTGACGTCATTTTGATGGAGACTATGGGATCAGCCTTGACGTCACTTTGATGGAGACTATGGGCACAGCCTTGACGTCACTTTGATGGAGACTATGGGCTCAGCCTTGACGTCACTTTGATGGAGACTATGGGCTCAGCCTTGACGTCACTTTGATGGAGACTATGGGCTCAGCCTTGACGTCACTTTGATGGACACTGTGGGCTCAGCCTTGACGTCACTTTGATGGAGACTATGGGCTCAGCCTTGACGTCACTTTGATGGAGACTATGGGCTCAGCCTTGACGTCACTTTGATGGACACTGTGGGCTCAGCCTTGACTTCACTTTGATGGAGACTGTGGGATCAGCCGTGACGTCACTTTGATGGAGACTATAGGCTCAGCCTTGACGTCACTTTGATGGACACTGTGGGCTCAGCCTTGACGTCACTTTGATGGAGACTATGGGATCAGCCTTGACTTCACTTTGATGGAGACTATGCGCTCAGCCTTGACGTCACTTTGATGGAGACTATGGGCACAGCCTTGACGTCACTTTGATGGAGACTATGGGCTCAGCCTTGACGTCACTTTGATGGAGACTATGGGCTCAGCCTTGACGTCACTTTGATGGAGACTATGGGCTCAGCCTTGACGTCACTTTGATGGAGACTATGGGCTCAGCCTTGACGTCACTTTGATGGAGACTATGGGCTCAGCCTTGACGTCACTTTGATGGAGACTATGGGCTCAGCCTTGACGTCACTTTGATGGAGACTATGGGCACAGCCTTGACGTCACTTTGATGGAGACTATGGGCTCAGCCTTGACGTCACTTTGATGGAGACTATGGGCTCAGCCTTGACGTCACTTTGATGGAGACTATGGGCACAGCCTTGACGTCACTTTGATGGAGACTATGGGCTCAGCCTTGACGTCACTTTGATGGAGACTATGGGCTCAGCCTTGACGTCACTTTGATGGAGACTATGGGCTCAGCCTTGACGTCACTTTGATGGAGACTATGGGATCAGCCTTGACGTCACTTTGATGGAGACTATGGGCTCAGCCTTGACGTCACTTTGATGGAGGCTATGGGATCAGCCTTCACGTCACTTTGATGGAGACTATGGGATCAGCCTTGACGTCACTTTGATGGAGACTATGGGCTCAGCCTTGACGTCACTTTGATGGAGACTATGGGCACAGCCTTGACGTCACTTTGATGGAGACTATGGGCTCAGCCTTGACGTCACTTTGATGGAGGCTATGGGATCAGCCTTGACGTCACTTTGATGGAGACTATGGGATCAGCCTTGACGTCACTTTGATGGAGACTATGGGCACAGCCTTGACGTCTCTTTGATGGACACTGTGGGCTCAGCCTTGACGTCACTTTGATGGACACTATGGGCTCAGCATTGACGTCACTTTGATAGAGACTATGGGCTCAGCCTTGACGTCACTTTGATGGACACTGTGGGCTCAGCCTTGACGTCACTTTGATGGAGACTATGGGCTCAGCCTTGACGTCACTTTGATGGAGACCATGGGCTCAGCCTTGACGTCACTTTGATGGACACTGTGGGCTCAGCCTTGACGTCACTTTGATGGAGACTATGGGCTCAGCCTTGACGTCACTTTGATGGAGACCATGGGCTCAGCCTTGACGTCACTTTGATGGACACTGTGGGCTCAGCCTTGACGTCACTTTGATGGAGACTATGGGCTCAGCCTTGACGTCACTTTGATGGACACTGTGGGCTCGCCTTGACGTCACTTTGATGGAGACTATGGGCTCAGCCTTGACGTCACTTTGATGGAGACTATGGGATCAGCCTTCACGTCACTTTGATGGAGACTATGGGCTCAGCCTTGGCGTCACTTTGATGGAGACAATGGGCTCAGCTTTGAGGTCACTTTGATGGAGACTATGGGCTCAGCCTTGACGTCACTTTGATGGAGACTATGGGATCAGCCTTGACGTCACTTTGATGGAGACTATGGGCTCATCCTTGACGTCACTTTGATGGAGACTATGGGCTCAGCCTTTACGTCACTTTGATGGAGACTATGGGCTCAGCCTTGACGTCACTTTGATGGAGACTATGGGATCAGCCTTCACGTCACTTTGATGGAGACTATGGGCTCAGCTTTGACGTCACTTTGATGGAGACTATGGGATCAGCCTTGACGTCACTTTGATGGTGACTATGGGCTCAGCCTTGACGTCACTTTGATGGAGACCATGGGCACAGCCTTGACGTCACTTTGATGGAGACTATGGGCTCAGCCTTGACGTCACTTTGATGGAGACTATGGGCTCAGCCTTGACGTCACTTTGATGGAGACCATGGGCTCAGCCTTGACGTCACTTTGATGGAGACTATGGGATCAGCCTTGACGTCACTTTGATAGAGACTATGGGCTCAGCCTTGACGTCACTTTGATGGACACTGTGGGCTCAGCCTTGACGTCACTTTGATGGAGACTATGGGCTCAGCCTTGACGTCGCTTTGATGGAGACTATGGGCTCAGCCTTGACGTCACTTTGATGGAGACCATGGGCTCAGCCTTGACGTCACTTTGATGGAGACTATGGGATCAGCCTTGACGTCACTTTGATAGAGACTATGGGCTCAGCCTTGACGTCACTTTGATGGACACTGTGGGCTCAGCCTTGACGTCACTTTGATGGAGAGAATGGGCTCAGCCTTGACGTCGCTTTGATGGAGACTATGGGCTCAGCCTTGACGTCATTTTGATGGAGACTATGGGCTCAGCCTTGACGTCACTTTGATGGAGGCTATGGGCTCAGCCTTGACGTCACTTTGATGGAGACTATGGGCTCAGCCTTGACGTCACTTTGATAGAGACTATGGGCTCAGCCTTGACGTCACTTTGATAGAGACTATGGGCTCAGCCTTGACGTCACTTTGATGGACACTGTGGGCTCAGCCTTGACGTCACTTTGATGGAGACTATGGGCTCAGCCTTGACGTCACTTTGATAGAGACTATGGGCTCAGCCTTGACGTCACTTTGATGGACACTGTGGGCTCAGCCTTCACGTCACTTTGATGGAGACTATGGGCTCAGCCTTGACGTCACTTTGATAGAGACTATGGGCTCAGCCTTGACGTCACTTTGATAGAGACTATGGGCTCAGCCTTGACGTCACTTTGATGGACACTGTGGGCTCAGCCTTGACGTCACTTTGATGGAGACTATGGGCTCAGCCTTGACGTCACTTTGATGGAGACCATGGGCTCAGCCTTGACGTCACTTTGATGGAGACTATGGGCACAGCCTTGACGTCACTTTGATGGTGACTATGGGCTCAGCCTAGACGTCACTTTGATGGAGACTATGGGCTCAGCCTTGACGGCACTTTGCATATCCCGAATTGAATGTTAAGAACAGACGCTACTTCCGTTGAGTATGAGGCGCTGTTGTTAACTGTGGTTCTCTGACAGCTCGCAGAAGTGAGTCCGTGATCACTGTCTGCAGTCCTTGTTGCTGTTTACTCCCTCTGAACGTTATGACAAGCTGTATGCTGGTCTGCGGCGTCGCCCAACGATAACAAGTCTGGCTTAAGTGGTTTACTTTCCGAAAAAACACCTTAAGCTCATAACACTATTATAATTTTTGGCAGTCATTTCTTTTAAATCCCAGTATGAGTATGAAGTATCTGACTATTGGACATCGCTCGACTCTCTCGTTACAAGGCTGAGGCGTCGCAGGAGTGACTATAAGTATACTGATATGACACAAAACAAGCAGGAAGTTATGGTTACTTGCTGTAAGTTTGAGGGTCTTGGTCCCGTGTTTTTGGAGACTGGGGCGGGCATAATGCTGATGGCGGACGTGGTCACGTGGTATCGCCAGACGCGCAAACCGACACCGTAAACCACACCTAGCGGCAGTCGCCAGGCGGCGCCACCGTACGGAGGCTCACCAACCTACCCTTCGCTAGATGGCGGCACTGTTTTTCCACTGGCCTGTGAGTTTGCGGAGGAGGTGGTTGGGTGAGTCGGGTTGTTGGTGGCCTTGGTGGCCCCTGGGAAGAAGGGGGCTCTGACTGGGAGCGGACAGCTTGTCGCCGTCACGCCACAACACGGCCTGCTTTATCGCCTCTAGTTTCATGCCGCGTCCACAGTGGGGGGAGGTGCGGGGGGTATATGAAGCGAGGACTTGGGGTGGAGTAGAGGAGAGTGCAGGCCGGCAGGGGGAGGCTGGTGGGAAGAAGGGGAGTCTGAGTAGACGGTCCCAGGACTGGCGGGAAGGTCGGGAAGGGGGGGTGTCTGCCCGTAAGATGGTCAACAGGAGATGGTCTGATTAATGGCATGTCGAAAATGTGTGTTGTAGTGGGCGCTAATGGCTTTGTTACCAGCCCCGCTCCCTCTCTCCCCGGGCCCCCTTCCCGGGCCCCGTCCCTCCCTGGGCCCCCTCCCCGGGCCCCCTCCCGACCGCTCCCTACCAGCCCAGCCCCCTCCCTCCCCGGGCCCCCTCCCTCCCCGGGCCCCCTCCCTCCCTGAACCCCCTCCCAGGGCCCCATCCCGGCCGCTCTCTACCAGCCCAGCCCCCTCCCCGGGCCCCCTCCCAGCCGCTCTCTACCAGCCCAGCCCCCTCCCCAGGCCCCCTCCCGGCCGCTCTCTACCAGCCCAGCCCCCTCCCCGGGCCCCCTCCCGGCCGCTCTCTACCAGCCCAGCCCCCTCCCCGGGCCGTCTCCTGGCCGCCCTCTACCAGCCCAGCCCCCTCCCCGGGCCCCCTCCCAGCCGCTCACTACCAGCCCAGCCCCCTCCCGGCCGCTCTCTACCAGCCCAGCCCCCTCCCCGGGCCCCCTCCCAGCCGCTCTCTCTACCAGCCCAGCCCCCTCCCCGGGCCCCCTCCCAGCCGCTCTCTCTACCAGCCCAGCCCCCTTCCAGCCGCTCTCTACCAGCCCCGCCCCCTCCCCGGGCCATCTCCCGGCCGCTCTCTACCAGCCCAGCCCCCTCCCTCCCCGGGCCCCCTCCCACCCCGGGCCCCCTCCCTCCCTGGGCCCCCTCCCCGGGCCCCATCCCGGCCGCTCTCTACCAGCCCAGCCCCCTCCCCGGGCCCCCTCCCGGCCGCTCTCTACCAGCCCAGCTCCCTCCCCGGGCCCCCTCCCAGCCGGTCTCTACCAGCCCAGCCCCCTCCCCGGGCCCCCTCCCGGCCGCACTCTCTACCAGCCCAGCCCCCTCCCCGGGCCCCCTCCCAGCCGCTCTCTACCAGCCCCGCCCCCTCCCGGCCGCTCTCTCTACCAGCCCAGCCCCCTCCCCGGGCCCCCTCCCGGCCGCTCTCTCTACCAGCCCAGCCCCCTCCCCGGGCCCCCGTCCAGGCTGCTCTCTACCAGCTCAGCCCAGCCCCCTCCCCGGGCCCCCTCCCGGCCGCTCTTTCAACCAGCCCCGCCCAGCCCCCTCCCCGGGCCCCCTCCAGGCCGCTCTCTACCAGCCCAGCCCCCTCCCCGGGCCCCCTCCCAGCCGCTCTCTACCAGCCCCGCCCCCTCCCGGCCGCTCTCTCTACCAGCCCAGCCCCCTCCCCGGGCCCCCTCCCTGCCGCTCTCTACCAGCCCAGCCCCCTCCCCGGGCCCCTTCCCGGCCGCACTCTCTACCAGCCCAGCCCCCTCCCCGGGCCCCCTCCCAGCCGCTCTCTACACCAGCCCCGCCCCCTCCCGGCCGCTCTCTCTACCAGCCCAGCCCCCTCCCCGGGCCCCCTCCCGGCCGCTCTCTCTACCAGCCCAGCCCCCTCCCCGGGCCCCCGTTCAGGCTGCTCTCTACCAGCTCAGCCCAGCCCCCTCCCCGGGCCCCCTCCCGGCCGCTCTCTCAACCAGCCCCGCCCAGCCCCCTCCCCGGGCCCCCTCCAGGCCGCTCTCTACCAGCCCAGCCCCCTCCCCGGGCCCCCTCCCAGCCGCTCTCTACCAGCCCCGCCCCCTCCCGGCCGCTCTCTCTACCAGCCCAGCCCCCTCCCCGGGCCCCCTCCCGGCCGCTCTCTCTACCAGCCCAGCCCCCTCCCCGGGCCCCCTTCCAGCCGCTCTCTACCAGCCCCGCCCCCTCCCCGGGCCATCTCCCGGCCGCTCTCTACCAACCCAGCCCCCTCCCCGGGCCCCCTCCCGGCCGCTCTCTACCAGCCCAGCCCCCTCCCCGGGCCCCCTCCTGGCGGCTCTCTACCAGCCCAGCCCCCTCCCCGGGCCCCCTCCCGGCCGCTCTCTACCAGCCCAGCCCCCTCCCCGGGCCCCCTCTTGGCCGCTCTCTCTACCAGCCCAGCCCCCTTCCAGCCCCCTCTACCAGCCCAGCCCCCTCCCCGGGCCATCTCCCGGCCGCTCTCTACCAGCCCAGCCCCCTCCCCGGGCCCCCTCCCGGCCGCTCTCTACCAGCCCAGCCCCCTCCCCGGGCCCCCTCTTGGCCGCTCTCTCTACCAGCCCAGCCCCCTTCCAGCCGCTCTTTACCAGCCCCGCCCCCTCCCCGGGCCATCTCCCGGCCGCTCTCTACCAGCCCAGCCCCCTCCCCGGGCCCCCTCCCGGCCGCTCTCTCTACGAGCCCAGCCCCCTCCCCGGGCCCCCTCCCGGCCGCTCTCTACCAGCCCAGCCCCCTCCCCGGGCCCCCTCCCAGCCGCTCTCTCTACCAGCCCAGCCCCCTTCCAGCCGCTCTCTACCAGCCCCGCCCCCTCCCCGGGCCCCCTCCCGGCCGCTCTCTCTACCAGCCCCCTCCCCGGGCCCCCTCCCGGCCGCTCTCTACCAGCCCCGCCCCCTTCCCGGGCCATCTCCCGGCCGCTCTCTACCAGCCCAGCCCCCTCCCCGGGCCCCCTCCCGGCCGCTCTCTACCAGCCCAGCCCCCTCCCCGGGCCCCCTCCTGGCCGCTCTCTACCAGCCCAGCCCCCTCCCCGGGCCCCCTCCCGGCCGCTCTCTACCAGCCCAGCCCCCTCCCCGGGCCCCCTCTTGGCCGCTCTCTCTACCAGCCCAGCCCCCTTCCAGCCGCTCTCTACCAGCCCAGCCCCCTCCCCGGGCCATCTCCCGGCCGCTCTCTACCAGCCCAGCCCCCTCCCCGGGCCCCCTCCCGGCCGCTCTCTACCAGCCCAGCCCCCTCCCCGGGCCCCCTCTTGGCCGCTCTCTCTACCAGCCCAGCCCCCTTCCAGCCGCTCTTTACCAGCCCCGCCCCCTCCCCGGGCCATCTCCCGGCCGCTCTCTACCAGCCCAGCCCCCTCCCCGGGCCCCCTCCCGGCCGCTCTCTACCAGCCCAGCCCCCTCCCCGGGCCCCCTCCCGGCCGCTCTCTCTACGAGCCCAGCCCCCTCCCCGGGCCCCCTCCCGGCCGCTCTCTACCAGCCCAGCCCCCTCCCCGGGCCCCCTCCCAGCCGCTCTCTCTACCAGCCCAGCCCCCTTCCAGCCGCTCTCTACCAGCCCCGCCCCCTCCCCGGGCCCCCTCCCGGCCGCACTCTCTACCAGCCCCCTCCCCGGGCCCCCTCCCGGCCGCTCTCTACCAGCCCTGCCCCCTCCCCGGGCCCCCTCCCGGCCGCTCTCTACCAGCCCAGCCCCCTCCCCGGGCCCCCTCCCAGCCGTTCTCTCTACCAGCCCCGCCCCCTCCCCGGGCCCCCTCCCGGCCGCTCTCTCTACCAGCCCCCTCCCCGGGCTCCCTCCCGGCCGCTCTCTCCACGAGCCCAGCCCCCTCCCCGGGCCCCCTCCCGGCCGCTCTCCCTTTCCCAGATAGATAATGTCTGTATTGTTGTGATCTAGTGGTTGTCACCCTCGCGCCTGTGCTATAACCTCCACTCAGGTTCGGCCTTCCCACCTTGTCCGTCTCCACCGATTGTCTCTACCTGTTTTATTCGTAACCGTCGATATTCTCTGGAGATTCTGGATTGCGTACATTCCAACAAGACATGAACCACCGGGACACTGACTCCCGTGATAACCTTTGGCCTAGCGCCCGTGAGGGGGCCGAGGCGGCAAAGGTCATATACAGGGAGGGAGGCGGTTAATACGGTGGGGAGCTAGGACCGCGGGCTGGCAGGAGCTAGGACCACGGGCTGGCAGGAGCTAGGAGCACGGGCTGGCAGGAGCTAGGACCGCGGGCTGGCAGGAGCTAGGACCGCGGGCTGGCAGGAGCTAGGACCGCGGGCTGGCAGGAGCTAGGACCGCGGGCTGGCAGGAGCTAGGACCACGGGCTGGCAGGAGCTAGGACCGCGGGCTGGCAGGAGCTAGGACCACGGGCTGGCAGGAGCTAGGACCACGGGCTGGCAGGAGCTAGGACCGCGGGCTGGCAGGAGCTAGGACCACGGGCTGGCAGGAGCTAGGACCGCGGGCTGGCAGGAGCTAGGACCGCGGGCTGGCAGGAGCTAGGACCACGGGCTGGCAGGAGCTAGGACCGCGGGCTGGCAGGAGCTAGGACCGCGGGCTGGCAGGAGCTAGGACCACGGGCTGGCAGGAGCTAGGACCACGGGCTGGCAGGAGCTAGGACCGCGGGCTGGCAGGAGCTAGGACCGCGGGCTGGCAGGAGCTAGGACCGCGGGCTGGCAGGAGCTAGGACCGCGGGCTGGCAGGAGCTAGGACCACGGGCTGGCAGGAGCTAGGACCGCGGGCTGGCAGGAGCTAGGACCACGGGCTGGCAGGAGCTAGGACCGCGGGCTGGCAGGAGCTAGGACCACGGGCTGGCAGGAGCTAGGACCGCGGGCTGGCAGGAGCTAGGACCACGGGCTGGCAGGAGCTAGGACCGCGGGCTGGCAGGAGCTAGGACCGCGGGCTGGCAGGAGCTAGGACCGCGGGCTGGCAGGAGCTAGGACCACGGGCTGGCAGGAGCTAGGACCACGGGCTGGCAGGAGCTAGGACCGCCGGCTGGCAGGAGCTAGGACCACGGGCTGGCAGGAGCTAGGACCACGGGCTGGCAGGAGCTAGGACCACGGGCTGGCAGGAGCCATGACCGCGGGCTGGCAGGAGCTAGGACCACGGGCTGGCAGGAGCTAGGACCACGGGCTGGCAGGAGCTAGGACCACGGGCTGGCAGGAGCTAGGACCACGGGCTGGCAGGAGCTAGCACCACGGGCTGGCAGGAGCTAGGACCACGGGCTGGCAGGAGCTAGGACCGCGGGCTGGCCGGAGCTAGGACCACGGGCTGGCAGGAGCTAGGACCACGGGCTGGCAGGAGCTAGGACCGCGGGCTGGCAGGAGCTAGGACCACGGGCTGGCAGGAGCTAGGACCGCGGGCTGGCAGGAGCTAGGACCGCGGGCTGGCAGGAGCTAGGACCACGGGCTGGCAGGAGCTAGGACCACGGGCTGGCAGGAGCTAGGACCGCGGGCTGGCAGGAGCTAGGACCACGGGCTGGCAGGAGCTAGGACCACGGGCTGGCAGGAGCTAGGACCACGGGCTGGCAGGAGCTAGGACCACGGGCTGGCAGGAGCCATGACCGCGGGCTGGCAGGAGCTAGGACCACGGGCCGGCAGGAGCTAGGACCACGGGCTGGCAGGAGCTAGGACCACGGGCTGGCAGGAGCTAGGACCACGGGCTGGCAGGAGCTAGGACCACGGGCTGGCAGGAGCTAGGACCATGGGCTGGCAGGAGCTAGGACCACGGGCTGGCAGGAGCTAGGACCGCGGGCTGGCAGGAGCTAGGACCACGGGCTGGCAGGAGCTAGGACCACGGGCTGGCAGGAGCTAGGACCACGGGCTGGCAGGAGCTAGGACCACGGGCTGGCAGGAGCTAGGACCACGGGCTGGCAGGAGCTAGGACCACGGGCTGGCAGGAGCTAGGACCACGGGCTGGCAGGAGCTAGGACCACGGGCTGGCAGGAGCTAGGACCACGGGCTGGCAGGAGCTAGGACCACGGGCTGGCAGGAGCCATGACCGCGGGCTGGCAGGAGCTAGGACCGCGGGCTGACAGGAGCTAGGACCACGGGCTGGCAGGAGCTAGGACCACGGGCTGGCAGGAGCTAGGACCGCGGGCTGGCAGGAGCTAGGACCACGGGCTGGCAGGAGCTAGGACCACGGGCTGGCAGGAGCTAGGACCACGGGCTGGCAGGAGCTAGGACCACGGGCTGGCAGGAGCTAGGACCACGGGCTGGCAGGAGCCATGACCGCGGGCTGGCAGGAGCTAGGACCGCGGGCTGGCAGGAGCTAGGACCGCGGGCTGGCAGGAGCTACGACCGCGGGCTGGCAGGAGCTAGGACCGCGGGCTGGCAGGAGCTAGGACCACGGGCTGGCAGGAGCTAGCACCACGGGCTGGCAGGAGCGGCCGTGGACAGTAATGCCTATATTCTATGTTACAGTTACCAATACGGTTGTCGGGTAAATAATTGTGATTTATATGTCGACATCATTTTTATTTAAGTAAAATCCAGTGATTTGTAAACAGAATATGGATTGGGGCGGTGGGGTATGGTTTCACCTTTCACTTTTTAGTCCGATATGTGGCAAATATGTCCCTTTTTAGTTAGTTGCGCCAAGCAATAGCTGTGTCCGATGCCTATACTATCAAGGTTACCCCACGGAACACATTCTCTGGTGGGGGACGCAATGGCACACAGCACACGGCAACACACTCAAACTGACTCTATTCCGAATGATAGGTGTCTACTTTCCACATATATGCAACATGAACAGAAGCACTTACTGCTGGGCGCCATCTTGTGGTTTTTGCTGTCATTAATGGCTGGCTAGAAATGCCGTCTGCTGCGTGACCCCGTGACCTCTGTTGGCAAGCACACGTCGCGTCGCTGCAAGGCGTTGGTGGCTTCACAATCTGCGCCGTACCCCTGGCGGCCACTTGGCAAACTAATCAAGCAGACGCACTACCGTTTTAACTCTCGTTTTTGCTTCGTTGTTTGTATTCATTTAAGCCAGTGTGGGAGGGCAGGGGAGAGGTACAGGCCTGCAGGGTACGTGGTATCAGTCAGGCAGAGACAGAAGGACATGTGCAAGCAGCCGTGAGCCATAATGGGTAGGAGCTGGTCTAATAACTGCATCTATAATGCGGTACGCTTGTCTTCCTGACTGTCGTACAAATGCGATGCAGTATGCTTCTCTGCCTCACCGTCGTACAAATGTAGTACCATTGTCTGACTGTCGTACAAATGCAGTACCCTTGTCTGCCTGACTGTCGTACAAATGCAGTACCCTTGTCTTCCTGACTGTCGTACAAATGCAGTACCATTGTCTGACTGTCGTACAAATGCAGTACCCTTGTCTGTCTGACTGTCGTACAAATGCAGTACCCTTGTCTGTCTGACTGTCGTACAAATACAGTACCCTTGTCTGCCTGACTGTTGTACAAATACAATACCCTTGTCTGTCTGACTGTCGTACAAATGCAGTACCCTTGTCTGCCTGACGGTCGTACAAATGCAGTACCCTTGTCTGCCTGACGGTCGTACAACTGCAGTACGCGCACCTCACAGCGTCACTGTTTTAAACAAAAACACATTTTCATGTTTTGCTATAATCGCCGATTTTTTTTTCTTTTTTCAGCATCAATATATATGTGATCAGCTGGGTTGAAGATAAGGAAACCAACTCTAAGCAATTTTGCGATTGTTTGGCACAAAGTCTGCGCGACATGATGAGCCTCCTGGACTCGTCTGTGGCCAAACTGTGAGGACGTCTCTGATTGGCCAGCCTCCTGGATTCGTCTGTGGCCAAACTGTGAGGACGTCTCTGATTGGCCAGCCTCATTGACTCGTCTGTGGCCAAACTGTGAGGACGTCTCTGATTGGCCAGCCTCATTGACTCGTCTGTGGCCAAACTGTGAGGACGTCTCTGATTGGCCAGCCTCATTGACTCGTCTGTGGCCACACTGTGAGGACGTCTCTGATTGGCCAGCCTCATTGACTCGTCTGTGGCCACACTGTGAGGACGTCTCTGATTGACCAGCCTCATTGACTCGTCTGTGGCCACACTGTGAGGACGTCTCTGATTGGCCAGCCTCATTGACTCGTCTGTGGCCACACTGTGAGGACGTCTCTGATTGGCCAGCCTCATGGACTCGTCTGTGGCCACACTGTTTAGAGGTCGTAGTGACATATAGATAAATCTCATAATCAGCCAGCTCAGAATACTGAATCTTAGACAACATATGATTTGAGATCGATTTTAGAGAAACTGTGAAATACAAATACACAGGGAAACGAAAACCATGTTGGTTTTGACTGACTAACTCTTTAGTGCCTTTATTTTAGTCTTGGTTTTATGATATGTTATAATTGTCAAGACCTGCAGTGACAAAAACTAATCAGCATCATTATATAATAGAACATATTAAGCTCTGAGAAAATGCAAATATTTTTGTAACTTTATCTGCGACGAATAGAGCTGTACAACTGGACGCCTCGTGTTACACATGATATTATGTTAAGTCTGTGTTTTGTAAGAAGGCGGTTTATATATCAAGACTTACGTTGAACCTGGGAGAAGGTCTGGGTGTTCACTGTCTTGGGTGGGGGGCTCTCCGACATTGTGCACTGTGCACAATGGAAGCCAACGAAATTAAGCACTCCACCCGGATCAGCTACTGTACAATAGCTGCAGCACAACTGTGTGTGTATCAGCGCTGTTATACCGTGAAAGTGAGCCTTTGTTATGCTTCATCACATCGTTTTAACATGATGTTAATATTCTATACAATTATGACGTTCCCTGTTAAGACCGGAGATGGAGAATTTGATTCCGGGAGAGCCTTCTAGTCTAAGTTATACTTTTGTCTCTGATCCATGTTTACATTATCACAAATGCTTGTGATTTATCGCATATACCATTGTTTTGGGCTACGTGCTGCAAGCCAATGCAGCTTTTTTTTACCGCAAATATGAAATGTTCGAGTTAGATCCACATAAATTACCTCCTAGCGAGCGTAGCGAGGCCCTTAGATAACACATACGTAAAAAAAAAATGAAATCTATATCTGAATCCCATACTGTTGTGAGCTAGTGAAATCCACCGGAAGTCGACCTCCACTGGGGAAAGCGGAAGCGATCGCATGTTATGTACGCATGCGTGTTCGTTTTTCGTCGAAGATGTAAGACATATATGTATATCTACACGAAACTTTCAAAAAAATTAATATCATTTTATATGTTTTATAATTCATTAACAAGAATTCAACGTTTTAAAACCGAATTCGAGACTTTGTTGCGGCTATAATACTGAGTAGTTGTCATGTCAAAAATGTCATAAAAATGACGTCACAATGGGAGTTCCTAAGCAACCGAATGGTATGCCACAATCACGTGCATGGTATACGTCACCCCGCCAAAGATATGCCATATGGCAAGCCGAAGTGGGAAGTGAATATTGATCTCGATGTATCGGAATAGCTGAATTAATATATAGACGCTCGCATTTATGGATAGGTGCATTTTTGGTAACACCTACCCATATTATTTGTTTAGTTGGTCATTTAATTGTTATACCTGGGACTTCCGTTATCCAATCAATAATCGTCAAGGTGATTTAAGATGGTTGACTAGGTATGTTTGTGATCAGCGTGGTAACCGCCTGCAGTGGGATCTACGTCGCTGTATCATATGGAGCTATACTGGAGGTGTGATTGTGTATTAGATAAAGCAATATTGATTGGCGGGATAAACCCATCCCGCACTCTGCCACTGGCTACATCTCAGCTTTTTGTAACCTCGCAGGATTTTGTGCTAAGGTTCTGGCATTGCTTCCCGGGCCAGAGTTATGTCTCCTGCCATGTTGCTGTTAGTCCTCGCCTCGGACAGGGCATGGAAGACCTGCGCCGTGGTAATCCCTCTCGGGGGCCAACCAGTGGCATACGCATATCACGCTATACGCCACACTATTGACACTGGTCTCGTACACAGGGTCACGTGAGGGTTTATGAGCCTTAACTACCTGTGGCCTTAACCTTCATCGCCACTAATGTTGGCATGTCGTCTGCCTGGCTTGGGATTGTTACCTGCGGTGTGAGGGCGCCACTGTCGTGTGATATTTCCAGTGTGTTCTTGTTGTTGAAGAAGAGTTCGTGGCCGGCTTTATATTCCTACGCGCCTGTTCGCTGTTCGGTAGGGTCATCAATAAAACGCGGAAAACTTCGGAAAACTCGGCGGAAATTGCGTAGTTTTTCGCAGTATTTCGCATGATTTCGCGGGTATTCCGCAAGTATTCCGCGTTTTATTGAAGCCCCTTGGGTGATCTGTGTGATGTCGACCGCGGCTCGCTAGCATGTCCGCGCGCGACATAAATAAACCGCATAGTTTTATGTTAAAATTGTTGTTTTACCGACTCAAAGAGATAAAGAATATATGCATCATAATTTTAAGATACTTTTAGTCTTGATTTATATGCATCATAATTTTAACATACTTTTAGTCTTGATTGTAAGTGTCAAAAATCTAAGATGGCGCATGTAAGTATATTGCTTTAAGTGATGGAGAAAATCTAGAATACAAGTATTTCTTGATGGCAGTGGTTGAAAGTACCGTCTTGCTCCTTGCGTGTTTTAGACACAGCCCAAGAAGTTAGCTTTCTGATGCTAGAGTTACATGGTATGCGTGCACGGTAGCGTGCACGGTAGCGAACGGGTGCACATGTACTTGTGACGGTACCTTACTTTATTCCAAGTTACTCTGAAATGGAGCTAAATGTTAACATGATGTTACACTTTATTTATCCGTTCTCTCAGTTGGTAGGTAATTCATTTTACTACACGTATTAGTAATTTACCTTTTTATATATTTATATTTGCCACATCAATGCAATGTTATCTGGGCACAAAGTAAAAGTAGGACCATTACAGTGGAGCCTCTGTAGACCGCCAGTCGGTATCGACCAGCGTGTCAGGTATTGGTGGGATTTACTCAGTGGTTCGGAGGTTCTACGTTAATTCCCAATGAGCTCGTTCGCACATCTATGACTTACGTTTCAGCTAAATTAGAACAAACGGATGTTTTTCGCCGATATCGGTCCACAACACCAGAAACCATTCCTCACCCTTTCAGAGGGCCATTTTAAAGCTACTTGCTGGTTTCTCGGTTTATTGGAGACCGAGCGATAATTGGTTGAATTGTTTGAACAGCTTGTGACATGTTTATCATTAATCTGGCCCCCCTAAATAGTGGCTTGTATTTTAGATACATATTGTGTTAACACTATAGAGCATTGTGGTCTGTGTATCGATTCGCTGTTTGCAATAAAGATGGCGCAATGTGATGAGCCAGGCGTGGGCTGTTCTTCCGTCAATAAAGATGGCGCAATGTGATGAGCCAGGCGTGGGCTGTTCTTCCGTCAATAAAGATTTTTTTTTTTTTATTTTTTTTTTTTTTATTAAATTTTCATTTATTGTGACAATATGGCATGGCATGCGTTACAATCGTGAGAAGTGACATCGATACGTTGATACATAAACATTTTATATACGAGGCAGACAAACACACGCTACCGGGAGAGGATCTATCCCCATAAGGAACAATGGTTAATGAAAGAGACATTTCCACTTATCATTAAATATCTGTTTGCTGTAAGACGGTTTCTGCTGAATGACGCATTTTTCTATATTATAATAGTATCTTATAATTCTTAAAGCATTTTGTACCCTAGGTTTTGTTTCCTTACACTTGCACGAGAATATATAGCTTTTGACAATGATTATAATATGGTTTAACAGACGGTGTTTTGTAGACTTGCTTACACCAAACATTACCGTGGTTAACGATAGTAACTGCCATATGCGGAAACCAGATTGCGCCTCAAACCAAATCGCAAGTGAGTGCCACAGTTGCTTCACATATGAACAATGAAAGAATAAATGTTCAAGTGTTTCGACGGCACTATTACAAAACGTACAACTCTCGTCTTCTGCTAGATTACATTTTTTTAGGTAAGTATTGGTGGACAAACATCGTTGGAGAAGCTTATATTGGAAGCTCCTGAGCCGTTCATCAACTGTACTTGTCTTCGCAACAGTATAAAAACCTCTCCATTCTTCAGGAGTAAATTTTTTTCCTGGCGAGGTTTCCCACTCTGTTTCATTATTTCTCACCGGACACAATTCAAGGATCAAGCGTTGATACACAATATTGCATACCCGCTTTGATGTTAACACAGCCTGTAGTTCAGTACACCCTACCTCTTGTAATTTAGACGCCTTTTCCAAACTCTCAACTCTCCAGCTTCTTGGTAGTGAATGGGTTAAACTGTAGAAATCGGCAAAATTTAGCTTGATTCCAAAAGCCTGTTTGAAGTCTTGCCATCCTAAAACACGACCCATATCATCAATAACATCGTTATAGAATATGACCCCTGCGTTAATAAATTCTGCTTTCCTAGTAACAAGGTTAGAGTGACTTAGAAACTGCGTGTTCCAAAGTGGATATGTTCGGACATCTGTACTGTCCCCGATCGATCTAAACCGGTACCACGCTTTAAATACATCACGCCAAAAAGGGTTCGACAGCGTCATAAAGCACTTCAAAGATATTGGATCCAGTTGCCAACACAGTGACTTCTCATTACATATGGTGATAGAGAACAGGTCTTGCCAAGCGCCTTCTGACGTGACAAGTCTTTTCACCCACGAAATCTTTAGCGCGTGCAACAAAAATGGAATGTGGGTTAAGTTAATTCCACCATTTTCTTCTGTCTGAACCATTTTATTATAGGCAATCTTAGGTGAGCCTGAATTCCATATAAATGATCGTATAATTTTGGTAACCTGTTCGATAAAACTTGGCTGCGGCGACGGTAGAACCGACATAACATCTATCAGTTTAGGAATAGCCATTGTTTTAACTACTGTCACTTTTCCTCGAAGTGAAAGTTTACGCTTACTGTACACATTTAATACACTCTGGAATGCTACCATTTTCCCATTATAGTTTCGGTTAACCATGTCTTTCATATCAACCGTGAATGTGATTCCAAGTAACTTAAATTCTTCAACCCAGGTCAGGGGCATGTCTGGGCAGATTCTATGGTGGGTCTGGATCTGTTTACCCAGTCTTATTACTTTGGTTTTCTCGACATTTATTGCCAGGCCTGAGCACACTTTAAACTCATGCAACACATAGAATGTTCTTCTTAACGAAACCTCTGACCCATCTAAAAACATAAAAGTATCGTCCGCGTATTGTCCGATTTTGTACTCGTTTTTATTTACCTTAATACCCTTTATTTGTGCGTCTTGCTTAATGCGCATGGCTAGAGGTTCGATAGCCAGAATGAATATATACGGCGACAGGGGGTCGCCTTGTCTACAGCCTCTACCAAGTGAGAAGAACTTCGAAAAGTGGCCGTTGTTTATCACACAGCTTGAACATTCGTTATACAGTATACTGAACCACTTTCTGAAAGTAGTGCCGAAATCATAGCTTTCAAGTACTTGCTTGATATATTGCCAGCTTAGGGTGTCAAATGCTTTTTCGAAGTCTATTAGGAGTAGGATGCCAGTACGGCTATGTTGGACTAAGTAGTGCATCATATCGTATACCAATCTAATGTTTTCTCCTATATATCTACCCTTTAAAAACCCTTTTTGATCCTGACTAATTATTCTACTCAATACCGTTTTCAGCCTAGCGGCGATAGCTCCGGATAAAACCTTGTAATCAGCGTTTAATAACGAGATAGGTCGCCAGTTTTTAAGCAGTTCCCTCTGTCTGTCGCCTTTTGGGAGACACGTGATGACACCTTGTTTCTGTGTTATGGAAAGAGAACCGGACTCGAAAGCACGCGTAAAACTCCGCATCAGGTAATGACCTAAATCCTTCCAAAAAAATTTGTAAAATTCTACCGGTAATCCATCATTACCTGGGGATTTATTATTTTTCGATCCCTTTATTGCCTCCTTTATTTCGTCACAATTTAATGGTGCGTCACATTTCTCCCTTTCAGATACGTGCAATGGTACGACATTATGGGGGTTTAAAAAGGTGGCAAAATCACATCCCTCTGCACGATCACAATTCGAATAGAGTCTGTTGTAAAAGTGCATTTGCTCGTTGAGGATATCTTCTTTGCGTATTATTTCCTTCCCGTCGACAATAATTCTGTTTATTTGTTTGTTTACGTAGTTTTTTTTTCCAAACTGCAAAAATACCGTGAAGGTTTTTCTCCGGCTTCATAGTAATTTGCCCGTGCCCTAACTAAAATACCCGCGTTTTCCCAATTCTGATTTTCTCAAGCTGATCTTTTAGTTCTTGCAGTTCATTCTGTTCATCTGACCCGGAGCTTACGTTGTCAACTACTCTATTTAATTCGTTTATTCGCTTCTCGAGACCCTCCTCTTCTCGTACCGTCTTTTTTTCTTATGTGCGCTATAGCTAATAGTTCGCCCTCTAATTTCCATCTTCAGCATTTCCCAAAACAGTTGATCATTAATTACAAATTCTACTTTCTCACGCGTTTGGTCACATACAATGGTGTTTGATACACAATACTGTTCCTCAAGATCTCTAATGCATTTTTTCACCACCACAGCATACTCGGGGTCATGCAGTAGGGACACATTAAGCTTCCAAAAGCCCTTTCCCCTGGGGGTACACTGGAAGTTAATCGTTACGGTCACCAGCGAGTGATCAGTGCGGTAACCCGACATGATATCTGTCTTTTCACAGAGAGCAAAGATGTCTGAGGACATCAAGAAAAAGTCTAGTCTGGCTCTCTGAGACTTTCGCTGTTGGTTTGTCCAAGTATACCGATGGCTATTTGGGTGTTGTACTCGCCAGCAATCAACAACATCTAAAGTTTCTATAAGCGATAAGACGGTTTCTTTGGCCTTTTTTTATTTTCTCTCTTGTATCCCCTCGTATCCCTCTTAAAGTCTAATACCATATTCCAATCCCCACATATTATGACACTTGCGTTACCAAAGTTTTCTATCTGTTGTTGTAGATTTGCATAGAACGATGGCGTATCACTGTTCGGTCCATATACACTAACCAGAGTAAATCGATATTCCTTTAACGTAAGATCGAGCACTAAAAGATTCCCATTCTCATCCTTGTATTGACCATGCAGAGTATAGTCTATACCTTTTGACATCAGAATGGCTACACCCCTCGCTTGTGACGATGGGGAGTTTACATAATAATCGCCAGGCCAGAAATCTCGGAGTGAACGCTCTATTTCAGGGCTTATATGAACATCTTGTATACAGTATACTGATAATGACTTGTCCTTAAGCCAAGCCAGTACATCACAGCGTTTTAATGCCGAACCTATGCCTCTCACATTTAAACAGGCAATTGTTATTTCTGACGCTGCACCGATTGTGTTAACACCTTGCCAGATGCGCGCTTTCGCATTTCACATTTTTCATTATGCCATGCCATATTCGGGGTTTTACGAAGTTTAAATAAAAGTAGTATAGTGCAAATGGGTTTCTGTTGAAAGTTAGGTAACATTCTATCATAAACACCAAGAGGATGGGGAAGAACGGGAGGGGGCGAAATTAGATCAATATGCGTCATATCGGGTGGAGCGTGATGGCGGGCTGAGAAACACAAGATGCAAACTCAATTTACGCAGGGCCAACACACGCGTAGCTTTTGGTGAAATCTACACATTTTGCAGTTAACAAGCTCATTAACACATTCAACATGTGAATGACTCAAGGTGGACGCAAGTATGCCTGTAGTGCTTGTCACAGGCGGAATACCTGTAGAGGCCAAAAGTGATACATTTCGATAGCTCGATAACCAACAAATATGCGACCTCGCTGGGAAGACTGGCCTGAGGATGGCGAACATACGCGAGTAACACATTAGTAGTGAAATAGACACGATTCGGGCCTTTGCGTGAACACGAAAAAACAGCTTCGATTTCTTAAGGGACCGTTTCAAAAGTGCAACCAAATATTTAACGGAGAGATCCGAGAGAGTCACCTGGCGATTGCCCATCTCTATACCGTGTATGGACGTTTCGCGTATCTTGCTGCTGTCTCCATGCTTCCGGTAGATCGTTCAGGCTGTCGATGGTGTAGCTCTTGCTGTTGATGAGAAGCTTGTTGCCGAAGACAGCCGCTCGTGCTCCGTCCGCCCTGGCCGCCCGCATCATTGGCAGCAGCTTACGGCGTTCATCTTGGATAGACTTGGGGAAGTCTTCGTCGATGTAAAGCCGCGAGCCGCGTAACATCTTCTTCTTTGACCATACCCGTTCACGATCTTCGAAGAAGGCGAATCGGGCAATTATCGGTCGCGACCTTTTGTGCTGCGCAGTAGGGGAGGGGTTTGGGCCTAGCCTATGGCAGCACTGTATTTTAACTTCGGATACGTCGTCTATCTTGAGCTCGTTCAGCATTATGTCCTTAATTACTCGCGCACAGTTTTCAATAAAGATGGCGCAATGTGATGAGCCAGGCGTGGGCTGTTCTTCCGTCAATAAAGATGGCGCAATGTGATGAGCCAGGCGTGGGCTGTTCTTCCGTCAATAAAGATGGCGCAATGTGATGAGCCAGGCGTGGGCTGTTCTTCCGTCAATAAAGATGGCGCAATGTGATGAGCCAGGCGTGGGCTGTTCTTCCGT
Source organism: Arenicola marina (assembly GCA_964019135.1). Taxonomy (NCBI): domain Eukaryota; kingdom Metazoa; phylum Annelida; class Polychaeta; family Arenicolidae; genus Arenicola; species Arenicola marina. Next base: position 37,567,760 of record OZ025259.1, on the reverse strand, counting down.
CAATAAAGATGGCGCAATGTGATAAGCCAGGCGTGGGCTGTTCTTCCGTCAATAAAGATGGCGCAATGTGATCAGCCAGGCGTGGGCTGTTCTTCCGTCAATAAAGATGGCGCAATGTGATGAGCCAGGCGTGGGCTGTTCTTCCGTCAATAAAGATGGCGCAATGTGATCAGCCAGGCGTGGGCTGTTCTTCCGTCAATAAAGATGGCGCAATGTGATCAGCCAGGCGTGGGCTGTTCTTCCGTCAATAAAGATGGCGCAATGTGATGAGCCAGGTGTGGGCTGTTCTTCCGTCAATAAAGATGGCGCAATGTGATGAGCCAGGCGTGGGCTGTTCTTCCGTCAATAAAGATGGCGCAATGTGATGAGCCAGGCGTGGGCTGTTCTTCCGTCAATAAAGATGGCGCAATGTGATGAGCCAGGCGTGGGCTGTTCTTCCGTCAATAAAGATGGCGCAATGTGATGAGCCAGGCGTGGGCTGTTCTTCCGTCAATAAAGATGGCGCAATGTGACAAGCCAGGCGTGGGTTGTTCTTCCGTCAATAAAGATGGCGCAATGTGATGAGCCAGGCGTGGGCTGTTCTTCCGTCAATAATGATGGCGCAATGTGATGAGCCAGGCGTGGGCTGTTCTTCCGTCAATAAAGATGGCGCAATGTGATCAGCCAGGCGTGGGCTGTTCTTCCGTCAATAAAGATGGCGCAATGTGACAAGCCAGGCGTGGGCTGTTCTTCCGTCAATAAAGATGGCGCAATGTGATGGGCCAGGCGTGGGCTGTTCTTCCGTCAATAATGATGGCGCAATGTGATGAGCCAGGCGTGGGCTGTTCTTCCGTCAATAAAGATGGCGCAATGTGATGAGCCAGGCGTGGGCTGTTCTTCCGTCAATAAAGATGGCGCAATGTGACAAGCCAGGCGTGGGCTGTTCTTCCGTCAATAAAGATTGCGCAATGTGATGAGCCAGGCGTGGGCTGTTCTTCCGTCAATAAAGATGGCGCAATGTGATGAGCCAGGCGTGGGCTGTTCTTCCGTCAATAAAGATGGCGCAATGTGATGAGCCAGGCGTGGGCTGTTCTGCCGCCGCTGTCCAAGCGGGTCTTCGTGTTAGTTATCCGGGCGCAGCAGGCTATTCTGCTAACAAAGGAAATACACTCACCATGGTAACCATGGCTACACAGACAATGGGTATGAAGTAATGGTTATACAACCGATGGGTATAACAATGGCCGTAGAGTAACTATGTTTATACATTCACAATGGTTAAACGTTCGCAATGGTTAAACATTCACAATGGTTAAACATTCACAATGGTTAAACATTCACAATGGTTATACATTCACAATGGGTATACATTCACAGTGGTTATACATTCGCAATGGTTAAACAGTCAATGGTTAAACGTTCGCAATGGTTAAACATTCGCAATGGTTAAACATTCGCAATAATTAAACGTTCACAATTGTTATACATTCACAATGGTTATACATTCGCAGTGGTTATACATTCGCAATGGTTAAACATTCACAATGGTTAAACAATCACAACGGTTAAATGCAATAGCCATAGAGTAACTAGTAATGCAATGACAATGGGGATGAAGTAACAATCGAGGCGAAGCAAGCTGGCAGTCTCCACTTGGTCGGTGCCCTGCCGAGGCGAGGCAAGCTGGCAGTCTCCACTTGGTCGGTGCCCTTCATGGTCCAGTATAACAGATGTGGCGTGACCCTCGTCTCCAGGGTCTAGTATAACAGAGATGGGGCGTGACCCTCGTCTCCAGGGTCCAGTATAACAGAGATGGGGCGTGACCCTAGTCTCCATGTTCCAGTATAACAGACATGGGGCGTGACCCTCGTCTTCATGGTCCAGTATAACAGAGATGGGGCGTGACCCTCGTCTCCATGGTCCAGTATAACAGAGATGGGGCGTGACCCTCGTCTCCATGGTCCAGTATAACAGAGATGGGGCGTGACCCTCGTCTCCATGGTCCAGTATAACAGAGATGGGGCGTGACTCTCGTCTCCATGGTCCAGTATAACAGAGATGGGGCATGACCCTCGTCTCCATGGTCCAGGATAACAGAGATGGGGCGTGACCCTCGTCTTCATGGTCCAGTATAACACAGATGGGGCGTGACCCTCGTCTCCATGGTCCAGGAGAACAGAGATGGGGCGTGACCCTCGTCTCCATGGTCCAGGATAACAGAGATGGGGCGTGACCCTTGTCTCCATGGTCCAGTATAACAGAGATAGGGCGTGACTCTTGTCTTCATGGTCCAGTATAACAGAGATGGGGCATGACCCTCGTCTCCATGGTCCAGTTTAACAGAGATGGGGCGTGACCCTCGTCTCCATGGTCCAGTATAACAGAGATGGGGCATGACCCTCGTCTCCAGGGTCCAGTATAACAGAGATGGGGCGTGACCCTCGTCTCCAGGGTCCAGTATAACAGAGATGGGGCGTGACCCTCGTCTCCATGGTCCAGGAAGAAAGAGATGGGGCGTGACCCTCGTCTCCATGGTCCAGTATAACAGAGATGGGGCGTGACCCTCGTCTCCAGGGTTCAGTATAACAGAGATGGAGCGTGACCCTCGTCTCCAGGGTCCAGTATAACAGAGATGGGGCGTGACCCTCGTCTCCATGGTCCAGGATAACAGAGATGGGGCGTGACCCTCGTCTTCATGGTCCAGTATAACAGAGATGGGGCATGACCTTCGTCTCCATGGTCCAGTATAACAGAGATGGGGCGTGACCCTCGTCTTCATGGTCCAGTATAACAGAGATGGGGCTTGCCCCTCGTCTCCATGGTCCAGTATAACAGAGATGGGGCGTGACCCTCGTCTCCATGATACAGTATGACAGAGATGGGGCGTGACCCTCGTCTCCATGGTCCAGTATAACAGAAATGGGGCGTGACCCTCGTCTCCATGGTCCAGTATAACAGAGATGGGGCGTGACCCTCGTCTCCAGGGTCCAGTATAACAGAGATGGGGCATGACCCTCGTTTCCATGGTCCAGTATAACAGAGATGGGGCGTGACCCTCGTCTCCGTGGTCCAGTATAACAGAGATGGGGCGTGACCCTCGTCTCCATGGTCCAGTATAACAGAGATGGGGCATGCCCCTCGTCTCCATGGTCCAGTATAACAGAGATGGGGCGTGACCCTCGTCTTCATGGTCCAGTATAACAGAGATGGGGCATGACCCTCGTCTCCATGGTCCAGTATAACAGAGATGGGGCGTGACCCTCGTCTCCAGGGTCTAGTATAACAGAGATGGGGCGTGACCCTCGTCTCCATGGTCCAGTATAACAGAGATGGGGCGTGAACCTCGTCTCCATGGTCCAGTATAACAGAGATGGGGCGTGACCCTCGTCTCCAGGGTTCAGTATAACAGAGATGGGGCGTGACCCTCGTCTCCAGGGTCCAGTATAACAGAGATGGGGCATGACCCTCGTCTCCATGGTCCAGTATAACAGAGATGGGGCGTGACCCTCGTCTCCGTGGTCCAGTATAACAGAGATGGGGCGTGACCCTCGTCTCCGTGGTCCAGTATAACAGAGATGGGGCGTGACCCTCGTCTCCATGGTCCAGTATAGCAGAGATGGGGCGTGACCCTCGTCTCCATGGTCCAGTATAACAGAGATGGGGCGTGACCCTCGTCTCCATGGTCCAGTATAACAGAGATGGGGCGTGGCCCTAGTCTCCATGGTCCAGTATAACAGAGATGGGGCGTGACCCTCGTCTCCATGGTCTATCGCAGAGCCTTCATACTTTCTCGTGTATTGTATTATTATACGGTAATCTCGGGCATCGTCACGTCTCGTGGGAATTGATTTCCGCGGACGGTTTCTGGTGCAAAGTGCTATTTTACGATGTTTGTATGAGCCACCAATATAATATTTTATAAAATAAATATTTGGTCATGCTTTGTTGTCATTGTAGCAGCCGGTCCTGTGATCCTTTTACTGGGGTCTGATTGGTCTGTCAGGATGGCGACCGGCCGCGGTGGTGAGGGAGGGTGCGAGGTCCGCGGCGGTGAGGGAGGGAGCGAGGTCCGCGGCGGTGAGGGAGGGAGCGAGGTCCGCGGCGGTGAGGGGGGAGCGAGGTCCGCGGCGGTGAGGGAGGAAGCGAGGTCCGCGGCGGTGAGGGGGGGGGCGAGGTCCGCGGTGATGAGGGAGGGAGCGAGGTCCGCGGTGGTGAGGGAGGGAGCGAGGTCCGCGGCGGTGAGGGGGGAGCGAGGTCCGCGGTGGTGAGGGAGGGAGCGAGGTCCGCGGCGGTGAGGGGGGAGCGAGGTCCGCGGCGGTGAGGGAGGGAGCGAGGTCCGCGGCGGTGAGGGGGGAGCGAGGTCCGCGGTGGTGAGGGGGGAGCGAGGTCCGCGGTGGTGAGGGAGGTAGCGAGGTCAGCGGCGGTGAGGGGGGAGCGAGGTCCGCGGCGGTGAGAGGGAAGCGAGGTCCGCGGCGGTGAGGGGGGAACGAGGTCCGCGGCGGTGAGGGGGGAGCGAGGTTCGCGGTGGTGAGGGAGGGAGCGAGGTCCGCGGCGGTGAGGGGGGGGGGCGAGGTCAGCGGCGGTGAGGGAGGGAGTGAGGTCCGCGGCGGTGAGGGGGGAGCGAGGTCCGCGATGGTGAGGGGGGAGCGAGGTCAGCGGCGGTGAGGGAGGGAGCGAGGTCCGCGGCGGTGAGGGGGGAGCGAGGTCCGCGGCGGTGAGGGGGGAGCGAGTTCCGAGGCGGTGAGGGGGGAGCGAGCTCTGCGGTGGTGAGGGAGGGAGCGAGGTCCGTGGCGGTGAGGGGGGAGCGAGGTCCGCGGCGGTGAGGGGGGAGCGAGGTCAGCGGCGGTGAGGGGGGAGCGAGGTCCGCGGCGGTGAGGGGGGAGCGAGGTCCGCGGCGGTGAGGGGGGAGCGAGGTCCGCGGCGGTGAGGGGGGAGCGAGGTCCGCGATGGTGAGGGGGGAGCGAGGTCCGCGGCGGTGAGGGGGGAGCGAGGTCCGCGGTGGTGAGGGAGGGAGCGAGGTCCGCGGCTATGAGGGGGGAGCGAGGTCCGCGATGGTGAGGGGGGAGCGTGGTCAGCGGCGGTGAGGGAGGGAGCGATGTCCGCGGCGGTGAGGGAGGGAGCGAGGTCCGCGGCGGTGAGGGGGGAGCGAGGTCCGCGGCGGTGAGGGGGGAGCGAGGTCCGCGGCGGTGAGGGAGGGAGCGAGGTCCGCGGCGGTGAGGGGGGAGCGAGGACCGCGGTGGTGAGGGAGGGAGCGAGGTCCGCGGCGGTGAGGGGGGAGCGAGGTCAGCGGTGGTGAGGGGGGAGCGAGGTCCGCGGCGGTGAGGGAGGGAGCGAGGTCCGCGGCGGTGAGGGGGGAGCGAGGACCGCGGTGGTGAGGGAGGGAGCGAGGTCAGCGGCGGTGAGGGAGGGAGCGATGTCCGCGGCGGTGAGGGAGGGAGCGAGGTCCGCGGCGGTGAGGGGGGAGCGAGGTCCGCGGTGGTGAGGCAGGGAGCGAGGTCCGCGGCGGTGAGGGAGGGAGCGAGGTCCGCGGCGGTGAGGGGGTAGCGAGGTCCGCGGTGGTGAGGGGGAACGAGGTCCGCGGCGGTGAGGGGGGAGCGAGGTCCGCGGTGGTGAGGGAGGAAGCGAGGTCCGCGGCGGTGAGGGAGGGAGCGAGGTTCGCGGCGGTGAGGAGGGTGCGAGGTCTGCGGCGGTGAGGGGGGAGCGGGGACTGCGGCGGTTAGGGAGGAGTGAGGTCAGCGGCGGTGAGGGGGGGAGCGAGGTCAGCGGCGGTGAGGGGGGAGCGAGGTCCGCGGCGGTGAGGGAGGGAGCGAGGTCCGCGGCGGTGAAGGAGGAGTGAGGTCAGCGGCGGTGAAGGGGAGCGAGGTCCGCGGCGGTGAGGGGGGAGCGAGGTCCGCGGCGGAGAGGGGGGAGCGAGGTCAGTGGCGGTGAGGGGGGTGCGAGGTCCGCGGCGGTGAGGGGGGGGGCGAGGTCCGCGGTGGTGAGGGAGGGACCGAGGTCCGCGACTGTGAGGGGGGAGCGAGGTCCGCGATGGTGAGGGGGGAGCGAGGTCTGCGGCGGTGAGGGAGGGAGCGAGGTCCGCGGCGGTGAGGGGGGAGCGAGGTCCGCGGTGGTGAGGGAGGGAGCGAGGTCCGCGGCTGTGAGGGGGGAGCGTGGTCAGCGGCGGTGAGGGAGGGAGCGATGTCCGCGGCGGTGAGGGAGGGAGCGAGGTCCGCGGCGGTGAGGGGGGAGCGAGGTCCGCGGCGGTGAGGGGGGGGCGAGGTCCGCGGTGGTGAGGGGGGAGCGAGGTACGCGGCTGTGAGGGGGGAGCGAGGTCCGCGATGGTGAGGGGGGAGCGAGGTCCGCGGTGGTGAGGGGGGAGCGAGGTCCGCGGCGGTGAAGGAGGAGTGAGGTCAGCGGCGGTGAAGGGGAGCGAGGTCCGCGGCGGTGAGGGGGGGAGCGAGGTCCGCGGCGGTGAGGGGGGAGCGAGGTCAGCGGCGGTGAGGGGGGAGCGAGGTCCGCGGCGGTGAGGGGGGGGGCGAGGTCCGCGGTGGTGAGGGAGGGAGCGAGGTCCGCGGCGGAGAGGGGGGAGCGAGGTCAGTGGCGGTGAGGGGGGTGCGAGGTCCGCGGCGGTGAGGGGGGGGGCGAGGTCCGCGGTGGTGAGGGAGGGAGCGAGGTCCGCGGCTGTGAGGGGGGAGCGAGGTCCGCGATGGTGAGGGGGGAGCGAGGTCCGCGGTGGTGAGGGGGGGGCGAGGTCCGCGGTGGTGAGGGAGGGAGCGAGGTCCGCGGCTGTGAGGGGGGAGCGTGGTCAGCGGCGGTGAGGGAGGGAGCGATGTCCGCGGCGGTGAGGGAGGGAGCGAGGTCCGCGGCGGTGAGGGGGGAGCGAGGTCCGCGGTGGTGAGGGGGGAGCGAGGTCCGCGGCGGTGAGGGGGGAGCGAGGTCCGCGGTGGTGAGGGAGGGAGCGAGGTCCGCGGCGGTGAGGGAGGGAGCGAGGTCCGCGGCGGTGAGGAGGGTGCGAGGTCCGCGGCGGTGAAGGAGGAGTGAGGTCAGCGGCGGTGAAGGGGAGCGAGGTCCGCGGTGGTGAGGGAGGGAGCGAAATCAGCGGCGGTGAGGGGGGAGCGAGGTCCGCGGCGGTGAGGGGGGGGCGAGGTCCGCGGTGGTGAGGGAGGGAGCGAGGTCCGCGGCTGTGAGGGGGGAGCGAGGTCCGCGATGGTGAGGGGGGAGCGAGGTCCGCGGTGGTGAGGGGGGAGCGAGGTCCGCGGCGGTGATGGGGGAGCGAGGTCAGCGGCGGTGAGGGAGGGAGTGAGGTCCGCGGCGGTGAGGGGGGAGCGAGGTCCGCGGTGGTGAGGGAGGGAGCGAGGTCCGCGGCGGTGAGGGAGGGAGCAAGGTCCGCGGCGGTGAGGGGGGAGCGAGGTCCGCGGTGGTGAGGGGGGAGCGAGGTCCGCGGTGGTGAGGCAGGGAGCGAGGTCCCTGGCGGTGAGGGAGGGAGCGAGGTCCGCGGCGGTGAGGGGGGAGCGAGGTCCGCGGTGGTGAAGGGGAACGAGGTCCGCGGCGGTGAGGGGGGAGCGAGGTCCGCGGTGGTGAGGGAGGAAGCGAGGTCCGCGGCGGTGAGGGAGGGAGCGAGGTTCGCGGCGGTGAGGAGGGTGCGAGGTCTGCGGCGGTGAGGGGGGAGCGGGGACTGCGGCGGTTAGGGAGGAGTGAGGTCAGCGGCGGTGAGGGGGGAGCGAGGTCAGCGGCGGTGAGGGGGGAGCGAGGTCCGCGGCGGTGAGGGAGGGAGCGAGGTCCGCGGCGGTGAAGGAGGAGTGAGGTCAGCGGCGGTGAAGGGGAGCGAGGTCCGCGGCGGTGAGGGGGGAGCGAGGTCCGCGGCGGAGAGGGGGAAGCGAGGTCAGTGGCGGTGAGGGGGGTGTGAGGTCCGCGGCGGTGAGGGAGGGAGCGAGGTCCGCGGCTGTGAGGGGGGAGCGAGGTCCGCGGCGGTGAGGGGGGAGCGAGGTCCGAGGCGGTGAGGGAGGGAGCGAGGTCCGCGGCGGTGAGGGGGGAGCGAGGTCCGCGGCGGTGAGGGGGGAGCGAGGTCCGCGGTGGTGAGGGAGGGAGCGAGGTCCGCGGCGGTGAGGGGGGAGCGAGGTCCGCGGTGGTGAGGGGGGAGCGAGGTCCGCGGTGGTGAGGGAGGTAGCGAGGTCAGCGGCGGTGAGGGGGGAGCGAGGTCCGCGGCGGTGAGAGGGAAGCGAGGTCCGCGGCGGTGAGGGGGGAACGAGGTCCGCGGCGGTGAGGGGGGAGCGAGGTTCGCGGTGGTGAGGGAGGGAGCGAGGTCCGCGGCGGTGAGGGGGGGGGGCGAGGTCAGCGGCGGTGAGGGAGGGAGTGAGGTCCGCGGCGGTGAGGGGGGAGCGAGGTCCGCGATGGTGAGGGGGGAGCGAGGTCAGCGGCGGTGAGGGAGGGAGCGAGGTCCGCGGCGGTGAGGGGGGAGCGAGGTCCGCGGCGGTGAGGGGGGAGCGAGTTCCGAGGCGGTGAGGGGGGAGCGAGCTCTGCGGTGGTGAGGGAGGGAGCGAGGTCCGTGGCGGTGAGGGGGGAGCGAGGTCCGCGGCGGTGAGGGGGGAGCGAGGTCAGCGGCGGTGAGGGGGGAGCGAGGTCCGCGGCGGTGAGGGGGGAGCGAGGTCCGCGGCGGTGAGGGGGGAGCGAGGTCCGCGGCGGTGAGGGGGGAGCGAGGTCCGCGATGGTGAGGGGGGAGCGAGGTCCGCGGCGGTGAGGGGGGAGCGAGGTCCGCGGTGGTGAGGGAGGGAGCGAGGTCCGCGGCTATGAGGGGGGAGCGAGGTCCGCGATGGTGAGGGGGGAGCGTGGTCAGCGGCGGTGAGGGAGGGAGCGATGTCCGCGGCGGTGAGGGAGGGAGCGAGGTCCGCGGCGGTGAGGGGGGAGCGAGGTCCGCGGTGGTGAGGGGGGAGCGAGGTCCGCGGCGGTGAGGGGGGAGCGAGGTCCGCGGCTGTGAGGGGGGAGCGAGGTCCGCGATGGTGAGGGGGGAGCGAGGTCCGCGGTGGTGAGCGGGGAGCGAGGTCCGCGGCGGTGAAGGAGGAGTGAGGTCAGCGGCGGTGAAGGGGAGCGAGGTCCGCGGCGGTGAGGGGGGAGCAAGGTCCGCGGTGGTGAGGGGGGAGCGAGGTCAGCGGCGGTGAGGGGGGAGCGAGGTCGGGTGAGGGGGGAGCGAGCTCCGCGTTGGTGAGGGAGGGAGCGAGGTCCGCGGTGGTGAGGGGGCAGCGAGGTCAGCGGCGGTGAGGGAGGGAGCGAGGTCAGCGGCGGTGAGGGGGGAGGGAGGTCCGCGGTGGTGAGGGAGGGAGCGAGGTCCGCGGCGGTGAGGGAGGGAGCGAGGTCCGCGGCGGTGAGGGGGGAGCGAGGTCCGCGGTGGTGAGGGGGGAGCGAGGTCCGCGGCGGTGAGGGGGGAGCGAGGTCCGCGGTGGTGAGGGGGGAGCGAGGTCCGCGGCGGTGAGGGGGGAGCGAGGTCCGCGGCGGTGAGGGGGGTGCGAGTTCTGCGGCGGTGAGGGGGGAGCGAGGACTGCGGCGGTGAGGGAGGAGTGAGGTCAGCGGCGGTGAGGGGCGAGCGAGGTCAGCGGCGGTGAGGGGGGAGCGAGGTCCGCGGCGGTGAGGGAGGGAGCGAGGTCCGCGGCGGTGAGGGGGGAGCGAGGTCAGCGGCGGTGAGGGGGGAGCGAGGTCCGCGGCGGTGAGGGAGGGAGCGAGGTCCGCGGCGGTGAGGGGGGAGCGAGGACCGCGGTGGTGAGGGAGGGAGCGAGGTCCGCGGCGGTGAGGGGGGAGCGAGGTCAGCGGTGGTGAGGGGGGAGCGAGGTCCGCGGCGGTGAGGGAGGGAGCGAGGTCCGCGGCGGTGAGGGGGGAGCGAGGACCGCGGTGGTGAGGGAGGGAGCGAGGTCAGCGGCGGTGAGGGAGGGAGCGATGTCCGCGGCGGTGAGGGAGGGAGCGAGGTCCGCGGCGGTGAGGGGGGAGCGAGGTCCGCGGTGGTGAGGCAGGGAGCGAGGTCCGCGGCGGTGAGGGAGGGAGCGAGGTCCGCGGCGGTGAGGGGGTAGCGAGGTCCGCGGTGGTGAGGGGGAACGAGGTCCGCGGCGGTGAGGGGGGAGCGAGGTCCGCGGTGGTGAGGGAGGAAGCGAGGTCCGCGGCGGTGAGGGAGGGAGCGAGGTTCGCGGCGGTGAGGAGGGTGCGAGGTCTGCGGCGGTGAGGGGGGAGCGGGGACTGCGGCGGTTAGGGAGGAGTGAGGTCAGCGGCGGTGAGGGGGGGAGCGAGGTCAGCGGCGGTGAGGGGGGAGCGAGGTCCGCGGCGGTGAGGGAGGGAGCGAGGTCCGCGGCGGTGAAGGAGGAGTGAGGTCAGCGGCGGTGAAGGGGAGCGAGGTCCGCGGCGGTGAGGGGGGAGCGAGGTCCGCGGCGGAGAGGGGGGAGCGAGGTCAGTGGCGGTGAGGGGGGTGCGAGGTCCGCGGCGGTGAGGGGGGGGGCGAGGTCCGCGGTGGTGAGGGAGGGACCGAGGTCCGCGACTGTGAGGGGGGAGCGAGGTCCGCGATGGTGAGGGGGGAGCGAGGTCTGCGGCGGTGAGGGAGGGAGCGAGGTCCGCGGCGGTGAGGGGGGAGCGAGGTCCGCGGTGGTGAGGGAGGGAGCGAGGTCCGCGGCTGTGAGGGGGGAGCGTGGTCAGCGGCGGTGAGGGAGGGAGCGATGTCCGCGGCGGTGAGGGAGGGAGCGAGGTCCGCGGCGGTGAGGGGGGAGCGAGGTCCGCGGCGGTGAGGGGGGGGCGAGGTCCGCGGTGGTGAGGGGGGAGCGAGGTACGCGGCTGTGAGGGGGGAGCGAGGTCCGCGATGGTGAGGGGGGAGCGAGGTCCGCGGTGGTGAGGGGGGAGCGAGGTCCGCGGCGGTGAAGGAGGAGTGAGGTCAGCGGCGGTGAAGGGGAGCGAGGTCCGCGGCGGTGAGGGGGGGAGCGAGGTCCGCGGCGGTGAGGGGGGAGCGAGGTCAGCGGCGGTGAGGGGGGAGCGAGGTCCGCGGCGGTGAGGGGGGGGGCGAGGTCCGCGGTGGTGAGGGAGGGAGCGAGGTCCGCGGCGGAGAGGGGGGAGCGAGGTCAGTGGCGGTGAGGGGGGTGCGAGGTCCGCGGCGGTGAGGGGGGGGGCGAGGTCCGCGGTGGTGAGGGAGGGAGCGAGGTCCGCGGCTGTGAGGGGGGAGCGAGGTCCGCGATGGTGAGGGGGGAGCGAGGTCCGCGGTGGTGAGGGGGGGGCGAGGTCCGCGGTGGTGAGGGAGGGAGCGAGGTCCGCGGCTGTGAGGGGGGAGCGTGGTCAGCGGCGGTGAGGGAGGGAGCGATGTCCGCGGCGGTGAGGGAGGGAGCGAGGTCCGCGGCGGTGAGGGGGGAGCGAGGTCCGCGGTGGTGAGGGGGGAGCGAGGTCCGCGGCGGTGAGGGGGGAGCGAGGTCCGCGGTGGTGAGGGAGGGAGCGAGGTCCGCGGCGGTGAGGGAGGGAGCGAGGTCCGCGGCGGTGAGGAGGGTGCGAGGTCCGCGGCGGTGAAGGAGGAGTGAGGTCAGCGGCGGTGAAGGGGAGCGAGGTCCGCGGTGGTGAGGGAGGGAGCGAAATCAGCGGCGGTGAGGGGGGAGCGAGGTCCGCGGCGGTGAGGGGGGGGCGAGGTCCGCGGTGGTGAGGGAGGGAGCGAGGTCCGCGGCTGTGAGGGGGGAGCGAGGTCCGCGATGGTGAGGGGGGAGCGAGGTCCGCGGTGGTGAGGGGGGAGCGAGGTCCGCGGCGGTGATGGGGGAGCGAGGTCAGCGGCGGTGAGGGAGGGAGTGAGGTCCGCGGCGGTGAGGGGGGAGCGAGGTCCGCGGTGGTGAGGGAGGGAGCGAGGTCCGCGGCGGTGAGGGAGGGAGCAAGGTCCGCGGCGGTGAGGGGGGAGCGAGGTCCGCGGTGGTGAGGGGGGAGCGAGGTCCGCGGTGGTGAGGCAGGGAGCGAGGTCCCTGGCGGTGAGGGAGGGAGCGAGGTCCGCGGCGGTGAGGGGGGAGCGAGGTCCGCGGTGGTGAAGGGGAACGAGGTCCGCGGCGGTGAGGGGGGAGCGAGGTCCGCGGTGGTGAGGGAGGAAGCGAGGTCCGCGGCGGTGAGGGAGGGAGCGAGGTTCGCGGCGGTGAGGAGGGTGCGAGGTCTGCGGCGGTGAGGGGGGAGCGGGGACTGCGGCGGTTAGGGAGGAGTGAGGTCAGCGGCGGTGAGGGGGGAGCGAGGTCAGCGGCGGTGAGGGGGGAGCGAGGTCCGCGGCGGTGAGGGAGGGAGCGAGGTCCGCGGCGGTGAAGGAGGAGTGAGGTCAGCGGCGGTGAAGGGGAGCGAGGTCCGCGGCGGTGAGGGGGGAGCGAGGTCCGCGGCGGAGAGGGGGAAGCGAGGTCAGTGGCGGTGAGGGGGGTGTGAGGTCCGCGGCGGTGAGGGAGGGAGCGAGGTCCGCGGCTGTGAGGGGGGAGCGAGGTCCGCGGCGGTGAGGGGGGAGCGAGGTCCGAGGCGGTGAGGGAGGGAGCGAGGTCCGCGGCGGTGAGGGGGGAGCGAGGTCAGCGGCAGTGAGAGGGGAGCGAGGTCCGCGGCGGTGAGGGGGGAGCGAGGTCTGCGGCGGTGAGGGAGGGAGCGAGGTCCGCGGCGGTGAGGGGTGAGCGAGGTGCGCGGCGGTGAGGGGGGAGCGAGGTCAGCGGCGGTGAGGGAGGGAGCGAGGTCAGCGGCGGTGAGGGGGGAGTGAGGTCAGCGGCGGTGAGGGGGGAGCGACTGCGAGGGGGGAGCCCCCTTTGAGGGGGGAGCCCCCTGTGAGGGGGGAGCGAGGTCCGCGATGGTGAGGGGGGAGCGAGGTCAGCGGCGGTGAGGGGGGAGCGAGGTCAGCGGCGGTGAGGGGGGAGCGAGGTCCGCGATGGTGAGGGGGGAGCGAGGTCCGCGGCGGTGAGGGGGGAGCGAGGTCCGCGATGGTGAGGGGGGAGCAAGGTCCGCGGCGGTGAGGGGGGAGCGAGGTCCGCGGCGGTGAGGAGGGGGGGAGCGAGGTCCGCGGCGGAGAGAGGGGGAGCGAGGTCAGTGGCGGTGAGGGGGGTGCGAGGTCCGCGGCGGTGAGGGGGGGGGCGAGTTCCGCGGTGGTGAGGGAGGGAGCGAGGTCCGCGGCTGTGAGGGGGGAGCGAGGTCCGCGATGGTGAGGGGGGAGCGAGGTCCGCGGCGGTGAGGGAGGGAGCGAGATCCGCGGTGGTGAGGGGGGAGCGAGGTCCGCGGTGGTGAGGGAGGGAGCGAGGTCCGCGGTGGTGAGGGGGGAGCGAGGTCCGCGGTGGTGAGGCAGGGAGCGAGGTCCGCGGCGGTGAGGGAGGGAGCGAGGTCCGCGGCTGTGAGGGGGGAGCGAGGTCCGCGGCGGTGAGGGGGGAGCGAGGTCCGAGGCGGTGAGGGAGGGAGCGAGGTCCGCGGCGGTGAGGGGGGAGCGAGGTCAGCGGCAGTGAGAGGGGAGCGAGGTCCGCGGCGGTGAGGGGGGAGCGAGGTCTGCGGCGGTGAGGGAGGGAGCGAGGTCCGCGGCGGTGAGGGGTGAGCGAGGTGCGCGGCGGTGAGGGGGGAGCGAGGTCAGCGGCGGTGAGGGAGGGAGCGAGGTCAGCGGCGGTGAGGGGGGAGTGAGGTCAGCGGCGGTGAGGGGGGAGCGACTGCGAGGGGGGAGCCCCCTTTGAGGGGGGAGCCCCCTGTGAGGGGGGAGCGAGGTCCGCGATGGCGAGGGGGGAGCGAGGTCAGCGGCGGTGAGGGGGGAGCGAGGTCAGCGGCGGTGAGGGGGGAGCGAGGTCCGCGATGGTGAGGGGGGAGCGAGGTCCGCGGCGGTGAGGGGGGAGCGAGGTCCGCGATGGTGAGGGGGGAGCAAGGTCCGCGGCGGTGAGGGGGGAGCGAGGTCCGCGGCGGTGAGGAGGGGGGGAGCGAGGTCCGCGGCGGAGAGAGGGGGAGCGAGGTCAGTGGCGGTGAGGGGGGTGCGAGGTCCGCGGCGGTGAGGGGGGGGGGCGAGTTCCGCGGTGGTGAGGGAGGGAGCGAGGTCCGCGGCTGTGAGGGGGGAGCGAGGTCCGCGATGGTGAGGGGGGAGCGAGGTCCGCGGCGGTGAGGGAGGGAGCGAGATCCGCGGCGGTGAGGGGGGAGCGAGGTCCGCGGTGGTGAGGGAGGGAGCGAGGTCCGCGGTGGTGAGGGGGGAGCGAGGTCCGCGGTGGTGAGGCAGGGAGCGAGGTCCGCGGCGGTGAGGGAGGGAGCGAGGTCCGCGGCGGTGAGGGGGGAGCGAGGTCCGCGGTGGTGAGGGGGAACGAGGTCCGCGGCGGTGAGGGGGGAGCGAGGTCCGCGGTGGTGAGGGAGGAAGCGAGGTCCGCGGCGGTGAGGGAGGGAGCGAGGTTCGCGGCGGTGAGGAGGGTGCGAGGTCTGCGGCGGTGAGGGGGGAGCGGGGACTGCGGCGGTTAGGGAGGAGTGAGGTCAGCGGCGGTGAGGGGGGAGCGCGGTCAGCGGCGGTGAGGGGGGAGCGAGGTCCGCGGCGGTGAGGGAGGGAGCGAGGTCCGCGGCGGTGAAGGAGGAGTGAGGTCAGCGGCGGTGAAGGGGAGCGAGGTCCGCGGCGGTGAGGGGGGAGCGAGGTCCGCGGCGGGGAGGGGGGAGCGAGGTCAGTGGCGGTGAGGGGGGTGTGAGGTCCGCGGCGGTGAGGGAGGGAGCGAGGTCCGCGGCTGTGAGGGGGGAGCGAGGTCCGCGGCGGTGAGGGGGGAGCGAGGTCCGAGGCGGTGAGGGAGGGAGCGAGGTCCGCGGCGGTGAGGGGGGAGCGAGGTCAGCGGCAGTGAGGGGGGAGCGAGGTCCGCGGCGGTGAGGGGGGAGCGAGGTCTGCGGCGGTGAGGGAGGGAGCGAGGTCCGCGGCGGTGAGGGGTGAGCGAGGTGCGCGGCGGTGAGGGGGGAGCGAGGTCAGCGGCGGTGAGGGAGGGAGCGAGGTCAGCGGCGGTGAGGGGGGAGTGAGGTCAGCGGCGGTGAGGGGGGAGCGACTGCGAGGGGGGAGCCCCCTTTGAGGGGGGAGCCCCCTGTGAGGGGGGAGCGAGGTCCGCGATGGTGAGGGGGGAGCGAGGTCAGCGGCGTTGAGGGGGGAGCGAGGTCAGCGGCGGTGAGGGGGGAGCGAGGTCCGCGATGGTGAGGGGGGAGCGAGGTCCGCGGCGGTGAGGGGGGAGCGAGGTCCGCGATGGTGAGGGGGGGGCGAGGTCCGCGGCGGTGAGGGGGGAGCGAGGTCCGCGGCGGTGAGGAGGGGGGGAGCGAGGTCCGCGGCGGAGAGAGGGGGAGCGAGGTCAGTGGCGGTGAGGGGGGTGCGAGGTCCGCGGCGGTGAGGGGGGGGGGCGAGTTCCGCGGTGGTGAGGGAGGGAGCGAGGTCCGCGGCTGTGAGGGGGGAGCGAGGTCCGCGATGGTGAGGGGGGAGCGAGGTCCGCGGCGGTGAGGGAGGGAGCGAGGTCCGCGGCGGTGAGGGGGGAGCGAGGTCCGCGGTGGTGAGGGAGGGAGCGAGGTCCGCGGCTATGAGGGGGGAGCGAGGTCCGCGATGGTGAGGGGGGAGCGTGGTCAGCGGCGGTGAAGGAGGAGTGAGGTCAGCGGCGGTGAAGGGGAGCGAGGTCCGCGGCGGTGAGGGGGGAGCGAGGTCCGCGGCGGTGAGGGGGGAGCGAGGTCCGCGGTGGTGAGGGGGGAGCGAGGTCCGCGGCTGTGAGGGGGGAGCGAGGTCCGCGATGGTGAGGGGGGAGCGATGTCCGCGCTGGTGAGGGGGGAGCGAGGTCCGCGGCGGTCAAGGAGGAGTGAGGTCAGCGGCGGTGAGGGGGGAGCGAGGTCCGCGGCGGTGAGTGGGGGGGCGAGGTCTGCGGTGGTGAGGGAGGGAGCGAGGTCCGCGGCTGTGAGGGGGGAGCGAGGTCCGCGATGGTGAGGGGGGAGCAAGGTCAGCGGCGGTGAGGGGGGAGCGAGGTCCGCGGCGGTGAGGGAGGGAGCGAGGTCCGCGGCGGTGAGGGGGGAGCGAGGACCGCGGTGGTGAGGGAGGGAGCGAGGTCAGCGGCGGTGAGGGAGGGAGCGATGTCCGCGGCGGTGAGGGAGGGAGCGAGGTCCGCGGCGGTGAGGGGGGAGCGAGGTCCGCGGTGGTGAGGCAGGGAGCGAGGTCCGCGGCGGTGAGGGAGGGAGCGAGGTCCGCGGCGGTGTTGGGGTAGCGAGGTCCGCGGTGGTGAGGGGGAACGAGGTCCGCGGCGGTGAGGGGGGAGCGAGGTCTGCGGTGGTGAGGGAGGAAGCGAGGTCCGCGGCGGTGAGGGAGGGAGCGAGGTTCGCGACGGTGAGGAGGGTGCGAGGTCTGCGGCGGTGAGTGGGGAGCGGGGACTGCGGCGGTTAGGGAGGAGTGAGGTCAGCGGCGGTGAGGGGGGAGCGAGGTCAGCTGCGGTGAGGGGGGAGCGAGGTCCGCGGCGGTGAGGGAGGGAGCGAGGTCAGCGGCGGTGAGGGGGGAGTGAGGTCAGCGGCGGTGAAGGGGAGCGAGGTCCGCGGCGGTGAGGGGGGAGCAAGGTCCGCGGCGGTGAGGGGGATGCGAGGTCCGCGGCGGTGAGGGGGGGGGCGAGGTCCGCGGTGGTGAGAGAGGGACCGAGGTCCGCGGCTGTGAGGGGGGAGCGAGGTCCGCGATGGTGAGGGGGGAGCGAGGTCTGCGGCGGTGAGGGAGGGAGCGAGGTCTGCGGCGGTGAGGGGGGAGCGAGGTCCGCGGTGGTGAGGGAGGGAGCGAGGTCCGCGGCTGTGAGGGGGGAGCGTGGTCAGCGGCGGTGAGGGAGGGAGCGATGTCCGCGGCGGTGAGGGAGGGAGCAAAGTCCGCGGCGGTGAGGGGGGAGCGAGGTACGCGGCGGTGACGGGGGAGCGAGGTACGCGGTGGTGAGGGGGGAGCGAGGTCCGCGGCTGTGAGGGGGGAGCGAGGTCCGCGATGGTGAGGGGGGAGCGAGGTCCGCGGTGGTGAGGGGGGAGCGAGGTCCGCGGCGGTGAAGGAGGAGTGAGGTCAGCGGCGGTGAAGGGGAGCGAGGTCCGCGGCGGTGAGGGGGGAGCGAGGTCCGCGGCGGTGAGGGGGGAGCGAGGTCAGCGGCGGTGAGGGGGGAGCGAGGTCCGCGGCGGTGAGGGGGGGGCGAGGTCCGCGGTGGTGAGGGAGGGAGCGAGGTCCGCGGCGGAGAGGGGGGAGCGAGGTCAGTGGCGGTGAGGGGGGTGCGAGGTCCGCGGCGGTGAGGGGGGGGCGAGGTCCGCAGTGGTGAGGGAGGGAGCGAGGTCCGCGGCTGTGAGGGGGGAGCGAGGTCCGCGATGGTGAGGGGGGAGCGAGGTCCGCGGTGGTGAGGGAGGGAGCGAGGTCCGCGGCGGTGAGGGAGGGAGCGAGGTCCGCGGCGGTGAGGAGGGTGCGAGGTCCGCGGCGGTGAAGGAGGAGTGAGGTCAGCGGCGGTGAAGGGGAGCGAGGTCCGCGGCGGTGAGGGGGGAGCGAGGTCAGCGGCGGTGAGGGGGGAGCGAGGTCAGCGGCGGTGAGGGGGGAGCGAGGTCCGCGGCGGTGAGGGGGGGGCGAGGTCCGCGGTGGTGAGGGAGGGAGCGAGGTCCGCGGCGGTGAGGGAGGGAGCGAGGTCCGCGGCGGTGAGGGGGGAGCGAGGTCCGCGGTGGTGAGGGAAGGAGCGAGGTCAGCGGCGGTGAGGGGGGAGCGAGGTCTGCGGCGGTGAGGGGGGGGCGAGGTCCGCGGTGGTGAGGGAGGGAGCGAGGTCCGCGGCGGTGAAGGAGGAGTGAGGTCAGCGGCGGTGAAGGGGAGCGAGGTCCGCGGCGGTGAGGGGGGAGCGAGGTCAGCGGCGGTGAGGGGGGAGCGAGGTCAGCGGCGGTGAGGGGGGAGCGAGGTCCGCGGCGGTGAGGGGGGGGCGAGGTCCGCGGTGGTGAGGGAGGGAGCGAGGTCCGCGGCGGTGAGGGAGGGAGCGAGGTCCGCGGCGGTGAGGGGGGAGCGAGGTCCGCGGTGGTGAGGGAAGGAGCGAGGTCAGCGGCGGTGAGGGGGGAGCGAGGTCCGCGGCGGTGAGGGGGGGGCGAGGTCCGCGGTGGTGAGGGAGGGAGCGAGGTCCGCGGCTGTGAGGGGGGAGCGAGGTCCGCGAAGGTGAGGGGGGAGCGAGGTCCGCGGTGGTGAGGGGGGAGCGAGGTCCGCGGCGGTGATGGGGGAGCGAGGTCAGCGGCGGTGAGGGAGGGAGTGAGGTCCGCGGCCTTGAGGGGGGAGCGAGGTCAGCGGCGGTGAGGGAGGGAGTGAGGTCCGCGGCGGTGAGGGAGGAGCGAGGTCCGCGGCGGTGAGGGCGGGAGCGAGGTCAGCGGCGGTGAGGGGGGAGCGAGGTCCGCGGCGGTGAGAGAGGGACCTCGTCCGCGGCCGTGAGGGGGGAGCGAGCTCCGCGGCGGTGAGGGAGGGAGCGAGGTCCGCGGTGGTGAGGGGGCAGCGAGGTCCGCGGCGGTGAGGGAGGGAGCGAGGTCAGCGGCAGTGAGGGAGGGAGCGATGTCCGCGGCGGTGAGGGAGGGAGCGAGGTCCGCGGTGGTGAGGCAGGGAGCGAGGTCCGCGGCGGTGAGGGAGGGAGCGAGGTCCGCGGCGGTGAGGGGGGAGCGAGGTCCGCGGTGGTGAGGGGGGAGCGAGGTCCGCGGCGGTGAGGGAGGGAGCGAGGTCCGCGGCGGTGAGGAGGGTGCGAGGTCTGCGGCGGTGAGAGGGGGAGCGAGGACTGCGGCGGTGAGGGAGGAGTGAGGTCAGCGGCGGTGAGGGGGGAGCGAGGTCAACGGCGGTGAGGGGGGAGCGAGGTCCGCGGCGGTGAGGGAGGGAGCGAGGTCCGCGGCGGTGAAGGAGGAGTGAGGTCAGCGGCGGTGAGGGGGGAGCGAGGTCCGCGGCGGTGAGGGGGGAGCGAGGTCAGCGGCGGTGAGGGGGGATGGGAGGTCCGCGGCGGTGAGGGGGGGGGGGGCGAGGTCAACGGCGGTGAGGGGGGAGCAAGGTCCGCGGCGGTGAGGGAGGGAGCGAGGTCCGCGGCTGTGAGGGGGGAGCGAGGTCCGCGATGGTGAGGGGGGAGCGAGGTCCGCGGCGGTGAGGGAGGGAGCGAGGTCCGCGGCGGTGAGGGGGGAGCGAGGTCCGCGGTGGTGAGGGAGGGAGCGAGGTCCGCGGCTGTGAGGGGGCAGCGAGGTCCGCGATGGTGAGGGGAGAGCGTGGTCAGCGGCGGTGAGGGAGGGAGCGATGTCCGCGGCGGTGAGGGAGGGAGCGAGGTCCGCGGCGGTGAGGGGGGAGCGAGGTCCGCGGTGGTGAGGGAGGGAGCGAGGTCCGCGGCTGTGAGGGGGGAGCGAGGTCCGCGATGGTGAGGGGGGAGCGAGGTCCGCGGTGGTGAGGGGGGAGCGAGGTCCGCGGCGGTGAGGGGGGAGTGAGGTCCGCGGCGGTGAGGGGGGAGCGAGGTCCGCGATGGTGAGGGGGGAGCGAGGTCCGCGGTGGTGAGGGGGGAGCGAGGTCCGCGGCGGTGAGGGAGGAGTGAGGTCAGCGGCGGTGAGGGGGAGCCAGGTCCGCGGCGGTGAGGGGGGAGCGAGGTCCGCGGCGGTGAGGGGGGAGCGAGGTCCGCGGTGGTGAGGGAGGGAGCGAGGTCCGCGGCGGTGAGGGAGGGAGCGAGGTCCGCGATGGTGAGGGGGGAGCGAGGTCCGCGGCTGTGAGGGGGGAGCGAGGTCCGCGATGGTTAGGGGGGAGCGAGGTCCGCGGTGGTGAGGGGGGAGCGAGGTCCGCGGCGGTGAGGGGGGAGCGAGGTCCGCGGCGGTGAGGGGGGGAGCGAGGTCCGCGTTGGTGAGGGGGGAGTGAGGTCCGCGGCGGTGAGGGGGGAGCGAGGTCCGCGGCGGTGAGGGAGGGAGCGAGGTCAGCGGCGGTGAGGGGGGAGCGAGGTCCGCGGCGGTGAGGGAGGGAGCGAGGTCAGCGGCGGTGAGGGGGGAGCGAGGTCCGCGGCGGTGATGGGGGAGCGAGGTCCGCGGCGGTGAGGGGGGAGCGAGGTCCGCGGTGGTGAGGGAGGGAGCGAGGTCCGCGGTGGTGAGGGAGGGAGCGAGGTCCGCGGCGGTGAGGGGGGAGTGAGGTCCGCGGCGGTGAGGGGGGAGCGAGGTCCGCGGCGGTGAGGGAGGGAGCGAGGTCAGCGGCGGTGAGGGGGGAGCGAGGTCCGCGGCGGTGAGGGAGGGAGCGAGGTCAGCGGCGGTGAGGGGGGAGCGAGGTCCGCGGCGGTGATGGGGGAGCGAGGTCCGCGGCGGTGAGGGGGGAGCGAGGTCCGCGGTGGTGAGGGAGGGAGCGAGGTCCGCGGTGGTGAGGGAGGGAGCGAGGTCCGCGGCGGTGAGGGAGGGAGCGAGGTCCGCGGCGGTGAGGGGGGAGCGAGGTCCGCGGCGGTGAGGGGGGAGCGAGGTCTGCGGCGGTGAGGGAGGAGTGAGGTGTAAAATGGTAGTCAGGTTAAACCCAGGTCAGGCTAAATGTGGGTCAGGTCAAACCTTGGATAGGACATATGGGTCAGATCAAATGCGAGTCGGGTCGACCGTTAGTCGTCTGTAATTTTTATATTAATAATATCTTCTCCATGTTAAATAAGTATATTCTGTCTCGAATTTAAATCCCAAAAGCCTGTAGGCTATCCGGAGAGAAGCAAATTTGTTGACCTGAACAGAAGTTGGTGGCCGGCTTTATATCCCTGCGCGCCTGTTCGCTGTTCTGTATTCTGTGTGATGTCGACCGCGGCTCGCTATCACGTCGGCGCGCGATAAACTAGTCTGCGCAGTGTTATGTTGAAATTGTTGTTTTACAGACTCAACGAGATATAAAACATAATTTTTAAATCCATTTAGTCTTGATTCTAAAACGTACCAATCTAAGATGGCGCATGTAAGTAGGTTACTTTAAGTTTCAGTCTCATTACGTGTTTGTCTGTTAGCGTGACACTGTCTGGAGGGAGCAAGCTGATAGTAGGCACCGCCCGCAACCAAACACTTTATCAATATACAGACCGCGCACAGGAGGGTTGGAATTCTTTCATCTGAAAGCTGAGCTTGTTTAGCTGCTTTAGATCTGGGATTGTGTTCCAATGTCGGTTGGCTGGTTACACTGAGATTAAGTGTCCAGCCACTGCTGGGCCACGTCCCGAGGGCCACGTCCGGACTCGGGTGTCGGGGAGACATCTCCATACTTTCTGGTCCCAGGGTCTGGCATTTCAACATTTGTCATCACCAGGTCTGGCTTGTGCTGCCACCCAACGGCGCCGCGGAGAGTTAATGGTTTGGACTCACCCCTTGATTTGTCTTCCCACCCTGACATA
The DNA here is from genome assembly GCA_964019135.1 of Arenicola marina. NCBI lineage: Eukaryota > Metazoa > Annelida > Polychaeta > Arenicolidae > Arenicola > Arenicola marina. Next base: position 37,546,521 of record OZ025259.1, on the reverse strand, counting down.
CAGTTTGCTCCAAGCACCCAAACAGACACCCTCTCGGCCACCACATGCGCCTCCACCCCACCCACCCCGCAGGAGGGAGAGAGAGTTCCCCGCCCGCCCTTTCCGGGCGGCAGTGGCTCAACTCCAACGTCAAGGCTACCTACATCCAGCTCATCCCTCTGGGTCTCTGCCTACCTCTACCTGGCCTGGGTGGCGGTGAGTCTGGCTGTCCGGTCTGGGTGGGGTCTCTGCCTATCTCTACCTGGCCTGGGTGGCGGTGAGACTGGCTGTCCGGTCTGGGTGGGGTTTCTGTCTACCTCTACCTGGCCTGGGTGGCGGTGAGGCTGGCTGTCCGGTCTGGGTGGGGTCTCTGTCTGTCTCTACCTGGCTTGGGTGGCGGTGAGGCTGGCTGTCCGGTCTGGGTGGGGTCTCTGCCTGTCTCTACCTGGCCTGGGTGGCGGTGAGGCTGGCTGTCCGGTCTGGGTGGGGTCTCTGCCTACCTCTACCTGGCCTGGGTGGCGGTGAGGCTGGCTGTCCGGTCTGGGTGGGGTCTCTGCCTGTCTCTGCCTGGCCTGGGTGGCGGTGAGGCTGCCTGTCCGGTCTGGGTGGGGTCTCTGTCTGTCTTTACCTGGCCTGGGTGGCGGTGAGGCTGGCTGTCCGGTCTGGGTGGGGTCTCTGCCTGTCTCTACCTGGCCTGGGTGGCGGTGAGGCTGGCTGTCCGGTCTGGGTGGGGTCTCTGCCTGTCTCTGCCTGGCCTGGGTGGCGGTGAGGCTGGCTGTCCGGTCTGGGTGGGGTCTCTGCCTGTCTCTACCTGGCCTGGGTGGCGGTGAGGCTGGCTGTCCGGTCTGGGTGGGGTCTCTGTCTACCTCTACCTGGCCCGGGTGGCGGTGAGGCTGGTTGTCTGGTCTGGGTGGAGTCTCTGTCTACCTCTACCTGGCCTGGGTGGCGGTGAGGCTGGCTGTCCGGTCTGGGTGGGGTCTCTGTCTGTCTCTACCTGGCCTGGGTGGCGGTGAGGCTGGCTGTCCTGTCTGGGTGGGGTCTCTGTCTGTCTCTACCTGGCCTGGGTGGCGGTGAGACTGGCTGTCCGGTCTGGGTGGGGTCTCTGTCTACCTCTACCTGGCCTGGGTGGCGGTGAGGCTGGCTGTCCGGTCTGGGTGGGGTCTCTGTCTACCTCTACCTGGCCTGGATGGCGGTGAGGCTGGCTGTCCGGTCTGGGTGGTGTCACTGTCTACCTCTACCTCGACTGGGTGGCGGTGAGGCTGGCTGTCTGGTCTGTGTGGGGTCTCTATCTACCTCTACCTGGCCTGGGTGGCGGTGAGGCTGGCTGTCTGGTCTGGGTGGAGTCTCTGTCTGTCTCTACCTGGCCTGGGTGGCGGTGAGGCTGGCTGTCCGGTCTGGGTGGGGTCTCTGTCTACCTCTACCTGGCCTGGGTGGCGGTGAGGCTGGCTGTCTGGTCTGGGTGGAGTCTCTGTCCACCTCTACCTGGCCTGGGTGGCGGCGAGGCTGGCTGTCTGGTCTGGGTGGGGTCTCTGCCTACCTCTACCTGGCCTGGGTGACGGTGAGGCTGGCTGTCTGGTCTGGGTGGAGTCTCTGTCTGTCTCTACCTGGCCTGGTTGGCGGTGAGGCTGGCTGTCCGGTCTGGGTGGGGTCTCTGTCTACCTCTACCTGGCCCGGGTGGCGGTGAGGCTGGCTGTCTGGTCTGGGTGGAGTCTCTGTCTACCTCTACCTGGCCTGGGTGGCGGTGAGGCTGGCTGTCCGGTCTGGGTGGGGTCTCTGTCTACCTCTACCTGGCCTGGGTGGCGGTGAGGCTGGCTGTCTAGTCTGGGTGGGGTCTCTGCCTACCTCTACCTGGCCTGGGTGGCGGTGAGGCTGGCTGTCCGGTCTGGGTGGGGTCTCTGTCTACCTCTACCTGGCCTGGGTGGCGGTGAGGCTGGTTGTCTGGTCTGTGTGGGGTCTCTGTCCACCTCTACCTGGCCTGGGTGGCGGTGGGGCTGGCTGTCCGGTCTGGATGGGGCCTCTGTCCACCTCTACCTGGCCTGGGTGGCGGTGAGGTTGGCTGTCTGGTCTGGGTGGGGTCTCTGTCTACCTCTACCTGGCCTGGGTGGCGGTGAGGCTGGTTGTCCGGTCTGGGTGGAGTCTCTGTCTACCTCTAGCTGGCCTGGGTGGCGGTGAGGCTGGCTGTCCGGTCTGGGTGGAGTCTCTGTCTACCTCTACCTGGCCTGGGTGGCGGTGAGGCTGGCTGTCCGGTCTGCGTGGGGTCTCTGCCTACCTCTACCTGGCCTGGGTGGCGGTGAGGCTGGCTGTCTGGTCTGGGTGGGGTCTCTGTCTACCTCTACCTGGCCTGGGTGGCAGTGAGGCTGGTTGTCCGGTCTGGGTGGAGTCTCTGTCTACCTCTACCTGGCCTGGGTGGCGGTGAGGCTGGCTGTAGGGTCTGAGTGGGATCTCTGCCTACCTCTACCTGGCCTGGGTGGCGGTGAGGCTGGCTGTCCGGTCTGGGTGGAGTCTCTGTCTGCCTCTACCTGGCCTGGGTGGCGGTGAGGCTGGCTGTCCGGTCTGGGTGTTGTCTGTCTGTCTCTACCTGGCCTGGGTGACGGTGAGGCTGGCTGTCCGGTCTGGGTGGGGTCTATGTCTGTCTCTACCTGGCCTGGGTGGCGGTGAGGCTGGCTGTCCGGTCTGGGTGGGGTCTCTGTCTGTCTCTACCTGGCCTGGGTGGCGGTGAGGCTGGCTGTCCGGTCTGGGTGGAGTCTCTGTCTGTCTCTACCTGGCCTGGGTGGCGGTGAGGCTGGCTGTCCGGTCTGGGTGGGGTCTCTGTCTGTCTCTACCTGGCCTGGGTAGAGGTGAGGCTGGCTGTCCGGTCTGGGTGGGGTCTCTGTCTACCTCTACCTGGCCTGGGTGGCGGTGAGGCTGGCTGTCCGGTCTGGGTGGGGTCTGTGCCTACCTCTACCTGGCCTGGGTGGCGGTGAGGCTGGCTGTCCGGTCTGGGTGGGGTCTCTGCCTACCTCTACCTGGCCTGGGTGGTGGTGAGGCTGGTTGTCCGGTCTGGGTGGGGTCTCTGTCTACCTCTATCTGGCCGGGGTGGCGGTGGGGCTGGCTGTCCGGTCTGGGTGGGGTCTCTGTCTGTCTCCACCTGGCCTGGGTGGCGGTGATGCTGGCTGTCCGGTCTGGGTGGGGTCTCTGTCTACCTCTACCTGGCCTGGGTGGCGGTGAGGCTGTCTGTCCGGTCTGGGTGGGGTCTTTGTCTGTCTCTACCTGGCCTGGGTGGCGGTGAGGCTGGCTGTCCGGTCTGGGTGGGGTCTCTGTCTGTCTCTTCCTGGCCTGGGTGGCGGTGAGGCTGGCTGTCCGGTCTGGGTGGGGTCTCTCTGTCTCCACCTGGCATGGGTGGCGGTGAGGCTGGCTGTCCGGTCTGGGTGAGGTCTCTGTCTGTCTCTACCTGGCCTGGGTGGCGGTGAGGCTGGCTGTCCGGTCTGGGTGGGGTCTCTGTCTCTCTCTTCTTGGCCTGGGTGGCGGTGAGGCTGACTGTCTGGTCTGTGTGGGGGGTCTGTCTGTCTCTACCTGGCCTGGGTGGCGGTGAGGCTGGCTGTCCGGTCTGGGTGTTGTCTGTCTGTCTCTACCTGGCCTGGGTGGCGATGAGGCTGGCTGTCCGGTCTGAGTGGGGTCTCTGTCTGTCTCTACCTGGCCTGGGTGGCGGTGAGGCTGGCTGTCCGGTCTGGGTGTTGTCTGTCTGTCTCTACCTGGCCTGGGTGGCGATGAGGCTGGCTGTCCGGTCTGAGTGGGGTCTCTGTCTGTCTCTACCTGGCCTGGGTGGCGGTGAGGCTGGCTGTCCGGTCTGGGTGGGGTCTCTGTCTGTCTCTTCCTGGCCTGGGTGGCGGTGAGGCTGGCTGTCTGGTCTGTGTGGAGTCTCTGTCTACCTCTACCTGGCCTGGGTGGCGGTGAGGCTGGCTGTCTGGTCTGGGTGGGGTCTCTGTCTACCTCTAGCTGGCCTGGGTGGCGGTGAGGCTGGTTGTCCGGTCTGGGTGGAGTCTCTGTCTACCTCTACCTGGCCTGGGTGGCGGTGAGGCTGGCTGTCCGGTCTGGGTGGGGTCTCTGCCTACCTCTACCTGGCCTGGGTGGCGGTGAGGCTGGCTGTCTGGTCTGGGTGGGGTCTCTGTCTACCTCTAGCTGGCCTGGGTGGCGGTGAGGCTGGTTGTCCGGTCTGGGTGTTGTCTCTGTCTACCTCTACCTGGCCTGGGTGGCGGTGAGGCTGGCTGTCCGGTCTGGGTGGGGTCTCTGCCTACCTCTACCTGGCCTGGGTGGCGGTGAGGCTGGCTGTCTGGTCTGGGTGGGGTCTCTGTCTACCTCTACCTGGCCTGGGTGGCGGTGAGGCTGGCTGTCCGGTCTGGGTGGGGTCTCTGTCTGTCTCTACCCGGCCTGGGTGGCGGTGAGGCTGGCTGTCCGGTCTGGGTGGGGTCTCTGTCTGTCTCTACCTGGCCTGGGTGGCGGTGAGGCTGGCTGTCCGGTCTGGGTGGGGTCTCTGTCTGTCTCTTCCTGGCCTGGGTGGCGGTGAGGCTGGCTGTCCGGTCTGGGTGGAGTCTCTGTCTACCTCTACCTGGCCTGGGTGGCGGTGAGGCTGGCTGTCTGGTCTGGGTGGGGTCTCTGTCTACCTCTAGCTGGCCTGGGTGGCGGTGAGGCTGGTTGTCCGGTCTGGGTGGAGTCTCTGTCTACCTCTACCTGGCCTGGGTGGCGGTGAGGCTGGCTATCCGGTCTGGGTGGGGTCTCTGCCTACCTCTACCTGGCCTGGGTGGCGGTGAGGCTGGCTGTCTGGTCTGGGTGGGGTCTCTGTCTACCTCTACCTGGCCTGGGTGGCGGTGAGGCTGGTTGTCCGGTCTGGGTGGAGTCTCTGTCTACCTCTACGTGGCCTGGGTGGCGGTGAGGCTGGCTGTCCGGTCTGAGTGGGGTCTCTGCCTACCTCTACCTGGCCTGGGTGGCGGTGAGGCTGGCTGTCCGGTCTGGGTGGAGTCTCTGTCTGTCTCTACCTGGCCTGGGTGGCGGTGAGGCTGGCTGTCCGGTCTACGTGTTGTCTGTCTGTCTCTACCTGGCCTGGGTGACGGTGAGGCTGGCTGTCCGGTCTGGGTGGGGTCTCTGTCTGTCTCTACCTGGCCTGGGTGGCGGTGAGGCTGGCTGTCCGGTCTGGGTGGGGTCTCTGTCTGTCTCTACCTGGCCTGGGTGGCGGTGAGGCTGGCTGTCCGGTCTGGGTGGAGTCTCTGTCTGTCTCTACCTGGCCTGGGTGGCGTTGAGGTTGGCTGTCCGGTCTGGGTGGGGTCTCTGTCTACCTCTACCTGGCCTGGGTGGCGGTGAGGCTGGTTGTCCGGTCTGGGTGGGGTCTCTGTCTGTCTCTACCTGGCCTGGGTGGCGGTGAGGCTGGCTGTCCGGTCTGGGTGGGGTCTCTGTCTACCTCTACCTGGCCTGGGTGGCGGTGAGGCTGGCTGTCCGGTCTGGGTGGGGTCTGTGCCTGCCTCTACCTGGCCTGGGTGGCGGTGAGGCTGGCTGTCCGGTCTGAGTGGGGTCTCTGCCTACCTCTACCTGGCCTGGGTGGCGGTGAGGCTGTCTGTCCCGTCTGGGTGGGGTCTCTGTCTACCTCTACCTGGCCTGGGTGGCGGTGAGGCTGGCTGTCCGGTCTGGGTGGGGTCTGTGCCTACCTCTACCTGGCCTGGGTGGCGGTGAGGCTGGCTGTCCGGTCTGGGTGGGGTCTGTGCCTGCCTCTACCTGGCCTGGGTGGCGGTGAGGCTGGCTGTCCGGTCTGGGTGGGGTCTCTGTCTACCTCTACCTGGCCTGGGTGGCGGTGAGGCTGGCTGTCCGGTCTGGGTGGGGTCTCTGTCTACCTCTACCTGGCGTGGGTGGCGGTGAGGCTGGCTGTCCGGTCTGGGTGGGGTCTCTGCCTACCTCTACCTGACCTGGGTGGCGGTGAGGCTGGCTGTCCGGTCTGGGTGGAGTCTCTGTCTGTCTCTACCTGGGCTGGGTGGCGGTGAGGCTGGTTCTCCGGTCTGGGTGGGGTCTCTGTCTGTGTCTACCTGGCCTGGTGTGGCGGTGAGGCTGGCTGTCCGGTCTGGGTGGGGTCTCTGTCTACCTCTACCTGGCCTGGGTGGCGGTGAGGCTGGCTGTCCGGTCTGGGTGGGGTCTCTGTCTGTCTCTACCTGGCCTGGGTGGCGGTGAGGCTGGCTGTCCGGTCTGGGTGGAGTCTCTGTCTACCTCTACCTGGCCTGGGTTGCGGTGGGGCTGGCTGTCCGGTCTGGGTGGAGTCTCTGTCTCTACCTGGCCTGGGTGGCGGTAAGGCTGCCTGTCCGGTCTGGGTGGAGTCTCTGTCTGTCTCTACCTGGCCTGGGTGGCGGTGAGGCTGGCTGTCTGGTCTGTGTGGGGTCTCTGTCTGTCTCTACCTGGCCTGGGTGGCGGTGAGGCTGGCTGTCCGGTCTGGGTGGGGTCTCTGTCTGTCTCTACCTGGCCTGGGTGGCGGTGAGGCTGGCTGTCCGGTCTGTGTGGAGTCTCTGTCTACCTCTACCTGGCCTGGGTGGCGGTGAGGCTGGCTGTCCGGTCTGGGTGTTGTCTGTCTGTCTCTACCTGGCCTGGGTGACGGTGAGGCTGGCTGTCCGGTCTGGGTGGGGTCTCTGTCTGTCTCTACCTGGCCTGGGTGGCGGTGAGGCTGGCTGTCCGGTCTGGGTGGGGTCTCTGTCTGTCTCTACCTGGCCTGGGTGGCGGTGAGGCTGGCTGTGCGGTCTGGGTGGGGTCTTTGTCTGTCTCTACCTGGCCTGGGTGGCGGTGAGGCTGGCTGTCCGGTCTGGGTGTTGTCTGTCTGTCTCTACCTGGCCTGGGTGGCGGTGAGGCTGGCTGTCCGGTCTGGGTGGGGTCTCTGTTTGTCTCTACCTGGCCTGGGTAGCGGTGAGGCTGGCTGTCCGGTCTGGGTGGGGTCTCTGTCTGTCTCTTCCTGGCCTGGGTGGCGGTGACGCTGGCTGTCCGGTCTGGGTGTTGTCTCTCTGTCTCTACCTGGCTTAGGTGGCGGTGAGGGTGGCTGTCTGGTCTGGGTGGGGTCTCTGCCTAACTCTACCTGGCCTGGGTGGCGGTGAGGCTGGCTGTCTGGTCTGGGTGGGGTCTCTGTCTACCTCTACCTGGCCTGGGTGGCGGTGAGGCTGGTTGTCCGGTCTGCGTGGAGTCTCTGTCTACCTCTACCTGGCCTGGGTGGCGGTGAGGCTGGCTGTCCGGTCTGAGTGGGGTCTTTGCCTACCTCTACCTGGCCTGGGTGGCGGTGAGGCTAGCTGTCCGGTCTGGGTGGAGTCTCTGTCTACCTCTACCTGGCCTGGATGGCGGTGAGGCTGGCTGTCCGGTCTGGGTGGGGTCTCTGCCTACCTCTACCTGGCCTGGGTGGCGGTGAGGCTGGCTGTCTGGTCTGGGTGGGGTCTCTGTCTACCTCTACCTGGCCTGGGTGGCGGTGAGGCTGGTTGTCCGGTCTGGGTGGAGTCTCGGTCTACCTCTACCTGGCCTGGGTGGCGGTGAGGCTGGCTGTCCGGTCTGTGTGGGGTCTCTGTCTGTCTCTAACTGGCCTGGGTGGCGGTGAGGCTGGCTGTCCGGTCTGGGTGGGGTCTCTGTCTGTCTCTACCTGGCCTGGGTGGCGGTGAGGCTGGCTGTCCGGTCTGGGTGTTGTCTGTCTGTCTCTACCTGGCCTGGGTGGCGGTGAGGCTGGCTGTCCGGTCTGGGTGGGGTCTGTGCCTGCCTCTACCTGGCCTGGGTGGCGGTGAGGCTGGCTGTCCGGTCTGAGTGGGGTCTCTGCCTACCTCTACCTGGCCTGGGTGGCGGTGAGGCTGTCTGTCCGGTCTGGGTGGGGTCTCTGTCTACCTCTACCTGGCCTGGGTGGCGGTGAGGCTGGCTGTCCGGTCTGGGTGGGGTCTGTGCCTACCTCTACCTGGCCTGGGTGGCGGTGAGGCTGGCTGTCCGGTCTGGGTGGGGTCTGTGCCTGCCTCTACCTGGCCTGGGTGGCGGTGAGGCTGGCTGTCCGGTCTGGGTGGGGTCTCTGTCTACCTCTACCTGGCCTGGGTGGCGGTGAGGCTGGCTGTCCGGTCTGGGTGGGGTCTCTGTCTGTCTCTACCTGGCCTGGGTGGCGGTGAGGCTGGCTGTCTGGTCTGTGTGGGGTCTCTGTCTGTCTCTAACTGGCCTGGGTGGCGGTGAGGCTGGCTGTCCGGTCTGGGTGGGGTCTCTGTCTGTCTCTACCTGGCCTGGGTGGCGGTGAGGCTGGCTGTCCGGTCGGGTGGAGTCTCTGTCTACCTCTACCTGACCTGGGTGGCGGTGAGGCTGGCTGTCCGGTATGGGTGGGGTCTCTGTCTGTCTCTACCTGGCCTGGGTGGCGGTGAGGCTGGCTGTCCGGTCTGGGTGTTGTCTGTCTGTCTCTACCTGGCCTGGGTGACGGTGAGGCTGGCTGTCCGGTCTGGGTGGGGTCTCTGTCTGTCTCTTCCTGGCCTGGGTGGCGGTGAGACTGGCTGTCCGGTCTGGGTGGGGTCTCTGTCTGTCTCTACCCGGCCTGGGTGGCGGTGAGGCTGGCTGTCCGGTCTGGGTGTTGTCTGTCTGTCTCTACCTGGCCTGGGTGGCGGTGAGGCTGGCTGTCCGGTCTGGGTGGGGTCTCTGCCTACCTCTACCTGACCTGGGTGGCGGTGAGGCTGGCTGTCCGGTCTGGGTGGAGTCTCTGTCTGTCTCTACCTGGCCTGGGTGGTGGTGAGGCTGGTTCTCCGGTCTGGGTGGGGTCTCTGTCTGTGTCTACCTGGCCTGGTGTGGCGGTGAGGCTGGCTGTCCGGTCTGGGTGGGGTCTCTGTCTACCTCTACCTGGCCTGGGTGGCGGTGAGGCTGGCTGTCCGGTCTGGGTGGGGTCTCTGTCTGTCTCTACCTGGCGTGGGTGGCGGTGAGGCTGGCTGTCCGGTCTGGGTGGGGTCTCTGTCTACCTCTACCTGGCCTGGGTGGCGGTGAGGCTGGCTGTCCGGTCTGGGTGGAGTCTCTGTCTACCTCTACCTGGCCTGGGTGGCGGTGAGGCTGGCTGTCCGGTCGGGTGGAGTCTCTGTCTACCTCTACCTGACCTGGGTGGCGGTGAGGCTGGCTGTCCGCTCGGGTGGAGTCTCTGCCTACCTCTACCTGGCCTGGGTGGCGGTGAGGCTGTCTGTCCGGTCTGGGTGGAGTCTCTGTCTACCTCTACCTGGCCTGGGTGGCGGTGAGGCTGGCTGTCCGGTCTGGGTGGGGTCTCTGCCTGTCTCTACCTGGCCTGGGTGGCGGTGAGGCTGGCTGTCCGGTCTGGGTGGGGTCTCTGCCTGTCTCTACCTGGCCTGGGTGGCGGTGAGGCTGGCTGTCCGGTCTGGGTGGGGTCTCTGTCTGTCTCTACCTGGCCTGGGTGGCGGTGAGGCTGGCTGTCCGGTCTGGGTGGGGTCTCTGTCTACCTCTACCTGGCCTGGGTGGCGGTGAGGCTGGCTGTCCGGTCTGGGTGGGGTCTCTGTCTGTCTCTACCTGGACTGGGTGGCGGTGAGGCTGGCTGTCCGGTCTGGGTGGGGTCTCTGTCTACCTCTACCTGGCCTGGGTGGCGGTGAGGCTGGCTGTCCGGTCTGGGTGGGGTCTCTGTCTGTCTCTATATGGCCTGGGTGGCGGTGAGACTGGCTGTCCGGTCTGGGTGGGGTCTCTGTCTACCTCTACCTGGCCTGGGTGGCGGTGAGGCTGGCTGTCCGGTCTGGGTGGGGTCTCTGTCTACCTCTACCTGGCCTGGATGGCGGTGAGGCTGGCTGTCCGGTCTGGGTGGGGTCTCTGTCTACCTCTACCTCGACTGGGTGGCGGTGAGGCTGGCTGTCTGGTCTGTGTGGGGTCTCTATCTACCTCTACCTGGCCTGGGTGGCGGTGAGGCTGGCTGTCTTGTCTGGGTGGAGTCTCTGTCTGTCTCTACCTGGCCTGGGTGGCGGTGAGGCTGGCTGTCCGGTCTGGGTGGGGTCTCTGTCTACCTCTACCTGGCCTGGGTGGCGGTGAGGCTGGCTGTCTGGTCTGGGTGGAGTCTCTGTCCACCTCTACCTGGCCTGGGTGGCGGCGAGGCTGGCTGTCTGGTCTGGGTGGGGTCTCTGCCTACCTCTACCTGGCCTGGGTGACGGTGAGGCTGGCTGTCTGGTCTGGGTGGAGTCTATGTCTGTCTCTACCTGGCCTGGTTGGCGGTGAGGCTGGCTGTCCGGTCTGGGTGGGGTCTCTGTCTACCTCTACCTGGCCTGGGTGGCGGTGAGGCTGGCTGTCTGGTCTGGGTGGAGTCTCTGTCTACCTCTACCTGGCCTGGGTGGCGGTGAGGCTGGCTGTCCGGTCTGGGTGGGGTCTCTGTCTACCTCTACCTGGCCTGGGTGGCGGTGAGGCTGGCTGTCTAGTCTGGGTGGGGTCTCTGCCTACCTCTACCTGGCCTGGGTGGCGGTGAGGCTGGCTGTCCGGTCTGGGTGGGGTCTCTGTCTACCTCTACCTGGCCTGGGTGGCGGTGAGGCTGGTTGTCTGGTCTGTGTGCGGTCTCTGTCCACCTCTACCTGGCCTGGGTGGCGGTGGGGCTGGCTGTCCGGTCTGGATGGGGCCTCTGTCCACCTCTACCTGGCCTGGGTGGCGGTGAGGTTGGCTGTCTGGTCTGGGTGGGGTCTCTGTCTACCTCTACCTGGCCTGGGTGGCGGCGAGGCTGGTTGTCCGGTCTGGGTGGAGTCTCTGTCCACCTCTACCTGGCCTGGGTGGCGGTGAGGCTGGCTGTCCGGTCTGGGTGGAGTCTCTGTCTACCTCTACCTGGCCTGGGTGGCGGTGAGGCTGGCTGTCCGGTCTGCGTGGGGTCTCCGCCTACCTCTACCTGGCCTGGGTGGCGGTGAGGCTGGCTGTCAGGTCTGGGTGGGGTCTCTGTCTACCTCTACCTGGCCTGGGTGGCAGTGAGGCTGGTTGTCCGGTCTGGGTGGAGTCTCTGTCTACCTCTACCTGGCCTGGGTGGCGGTGAGGCTGGCTGTAGGGTCTGAGTGGGATCTCTGCCTACCTCTACCTGGCCTGGGTGGCGGTGAGGCTGGCTGTCCGGTCTGGGTGGAGTCTCTGTCTGTCTCTACCTGGCCTGGGTGGCGGTGAGGCTGGCTGTCCGGTCTGGGTGTTGTCTGTCTGTCTCTACCTGGCCTGGGTGGCGGTGAGGCTGGCTGTCCGGTCTGGGTGGGGTCTCTGTCTGTCTCTACCTGGCCTGGGTGGCGGTGAGGCTGGCTGTCCGGTCTGGGTGGAGTCTCTGTCTGTCTCTACCTGGCCTGGGTGGCGGTGAGGCTGGCTGTCCGGTCTGGGTGGGGTCTCTGTCTGTCTCTACCTGGCCTGGGTAGCGGTGAGGCTGGCTGTGCGGTCTGGGTGGGGTCTCTGTCTACCTCTACCTGGCCTGGGTGGCGGTGAGGCTGGCTGTCCGGTCTGGGTGGGGTCTGTGCCTACCTCTACCTGGCCTGGGTGGCGGTGAGGCTGGCTGTCCGGTCTGGGTGGGGTCTCTGCCTACCTCTACCTGGCCTGGGTGGCGGTGAGGCTGTCTGTCCGGTCTGGGTGGGGTCTCTGTCTACCTCTACCTGGCCTGGGTGGCGGTGAGGCTGGCTGTCCGGTCTGGGTGGGGTCTCTGTCTGTCTCTACCTGGCCTGGGTGGCGGTGAGGCTGGCTGTCCGGTCTGGGTGGGGTCTCTGTCTACCTCTACCTGGCCTGGGTGGCGGTGAGGCTGGCTGTCCGGTCTGGGTGGGGTCTCTGTCTGTCTCTACCTGGACTGGGTGGCGGTGAGGCTGGCTGTCCGGTCTGGGTGGGGTCTCTGTCTACCTCTACCTGGCCTGGGTGGCGGTGAGGCTGGCTGTCCGGTCTGGGTGGGGTCTCTGTCTGTCTCTATATGGCCTGGGTGGCGGTGAGACTGGCTGTCCGGTCTGGGTGGGGTCTCTGTCTACCTCTACCTGGCCTGGGTGGCGGTGAGGCTGGCTGTCCGGTCTGGGTGGGGTCTCTGTCTACCTCTACCTGGCCTGGATGGCGGTGAGGCTGGCTGTCCGGTCTGGGTGGGGTCTCTGTCTACCTCTACCTCGACTGGGTGGCGGTGAGGCTGGCTGTCTGGTCTGTGTGGGGTCTCTATCTACCTCTACCTGGCCTGGGTGGCGGTGAGGCTGGCTGTCTTGTCTGGGTGGAGTCTCTGTCTGTCTCTACCTGGCCTGGGTGGCGGTGAGGCTGGCTGTCCGGTCTGGGTGGGGTCTCTGTCTACCTCTACCTGGCCTGGGTGGCGGTGAGGCTGGCTGTCTGGTCTGGGTGGAGTCTCTGTCCACCTCTACCTGGCCTGGGTGGCGGCGAGGCTGGCTGTCTGGTCTGGGTGGGGTCTCTGCCTACCTCTACCTGGCCTGGGTGACGGTGAGGCTGGCTGTCTGGTCTGGGTGGAGTCTATGTCTGTCTCTACCTGGCCTGGTTGGCGGTGAGGCTGGCTGTCCGGTCTGGGTGGGGTCTCTGTCTACCTCTACCTGGCCTGGGTGGCGGTGAGGCTGGCTGTCTGGTCTGGGTGGAGTCTCTGTCTACCTCTACCTGGCCTGGGTGGCGGTGAGGCTGGCTGTCCGGTCTGGGTGGGGTCTCTGTCTACCTCTACCTGGCCTGGGTGGCGGTGAGGCTGGCTGTCTAGTCTGGGTGGGGTCTCTGCCTACCTCTACCTGGCCTGGGTGGCGGTGAGGCTGGCTGTCCGGTCTGGGTGGGGTCTCTGTCTACCTCTACCTGGCCTGGGTGGCGGTGAGGCTGGTTGTCTGGTCTGTGTGCGGTCTCTGTCCACCTCTACCTGGCCTGGGTGGCGGTGGGGCTGGCTGTCCGGTCTGGATGGGGCCTCTGTCCACCCCTACCTGGCCTGGGTGGCGGTGAGGTTGGCTGTCTGGTCTGGGTGGGGTCTCTGTCTACCTCTACCTGGCCTGGGTGGCGGCGAGGCTGGTTGTCCGGTCTGGGTGGAGTCTCTGTCCACCTCTACCTGGCCTGGGTGGCGGTGAGGCTGGCTGTCCGGTCTGGGTGGAGTCTCTGTCTACCTCTACCTGGCCTGGGTGGCGGTGAGGCTGGCTGTCCGGTCTGCGTGGGGTCTCCGCCTACCTCTACCTGGCCTGGGTGGCGGTGAGGCTGGCTGTCAGGTCTGGGTGGGGTCTCTGTCTACCTCTACCTGGCCTGGGTGGCAGTGAGGCTGGTTGTCCGGTCTGGGTGGAGTCTCTGTCTACCTCTACCTGGCCTGGGTGGCGGTGAGGCTGGCTGTCCGGTCTGGGTGGGGTCTCTGTCTGTCTCTACCTGGCCTGGGTAGCGGTGAGGCTGGCTGTGCGGTCTGGGTGGGGTCTCTGTCTACCTCTACCTGGCCTGGGTGGCGGTGAGGCTGGCTGTCCGGTCTGGGTGGGGTCTGTGCCTACCTCTACCTGGCCTGGGTGGCGGTGAGGCTGGCTGTCCGGTCTGGGTGGGGTCTCTGCCTACCTCTACCTGGCCTGGGTGGCGGTGAGGCTGTCTGTCCGGTCTGGGTGGGGTCTCTGTCTACCTCTACCTGGCCTGGGTGGCGGTGAGGCTGGCTGTCCGGTCTGTGTGGGGTCTCTGCCTACCTCTACCTGGCCTGGGTGGCGGTGAGGCTGGTTGTCCGGTCTGGGTGGGGTCTGTCTACCTCTACCTGGCCGGGGTGGCGGTGGGGCTGGCTGTCCGGTCTGGGTGGGGTCTCTGTCTGTCTCCACCTGGCCTGGGTGGCGGTGAGGCTGGCTGTCCGGTCTGGGTGGGGTCTCTGTCTACCTCTACCTGGCCTGGGTGGCGGTGAGGCTGTCTGTCCGGTCTGGGTGGGGTCTCTGTCTGTCTCTACCTGGCCTGGGTGGCGGTGAGGCTGGCTGTCCGGTCTGGGTGGGGTCTCTGTCTGTCTCTTCCTGGCCTGGGTGGCGGTGAGGCTGGCTGTCCGGTCTGGGTGTTGTCTCTCTGTCTCCACCTGGCCTGGGTGGCGGTGAGGCTGGTTGTCTGGTCTGTGTGGGGTCTCTGTCCACCTCTACCTGGCCTGGGTGGCGGTGGGGCTGGCTGTCCGGTCTGGATGGGGCCTCTGTCCACCTCTACCTGGCCTGGGTGGCGGTGAGGTTGGCTGTCTGGTCTGGGTGGGGTCTCTGTCTACCTCTACCTGGCCTGGGTGGCGGCGAGGCTGGTTGTCCGGTCTGGGTGGAGTCTCTGTCTACCTCTACCTGGCCTGGGTGGCGGTGAGGCTGGCTGTCCGGTCTGGGTGGAGTCTCTGTCTACCTCTACCTGGCCTGGGTGGCGGTGAGGCTGGCTGTCCGGTCTGCGTGGGGTCTCCGCCTACCTCTACCTGGCCTGGGTGGCGGTGAGGCTGGCTGTCAGGTCTGGGTGGGGTCTCTGTCTACCTCTACCTGGCCTGGGTGGCAGTGAGGCTGGTTGTCCGGTCTGGGTGGAGTCTCTGTCTACCTCTACCTGGCCTGGGTGGCGGTGAGGCTGGCTGTAGGGTCTGAGTGGGATCTCTGCCTACCTCTACCTGGCCTGGGTGGCGGTGAGGCTGGCTGTCCGGTCTGGGTGGAGTCTCTGTCTGTCTCTACCTGGCCTGGGTGGCGGTGAGGCTGGCTGTCCGGTCTGGGTGTTGTCTGTCTGCCTCTACCTGGCCTGGGTGACGGTGAGGCTGGCTGTCCGGTCTGGGTGGGGTCTATGTCTGTCTCTACCTGGCCTGGGTGGCGGTGAGGCTGGCTGTCCGGTCTGGGTGGGGTCTCTGTCTGTCTCTACCTGGCCTGGGTGGCGGTGAGGCTGGCTGTCCGGTCTGGGTGGGGTCTCTGTCTGTCTCCACCTGGCCTGGGTGGCGGTGAGGCTGGCTGTCCGGTCTGGGTGGGGTCTCTGTCTACCTCTACCTGGCCTGGGTGGCGGTGAGGCTGTCTGTCCGGTCTGGGTGGGGTCTCTGTCTACCTCTACCTGGCCTGGGTGGCGGTGAGGCTGGCTGTCCGGTCTGGGTGGGGTCTCTGTCTGTCTCTTCCTGGCCTGGGTGGCGGTGAGGCTGGCTGTCCGGTCTGGGTGTTGTCTCTCTGTCTCCACCTGGCATGGGTGGCGGTGAGGCTGGCTGTCCGGTCTGGGTGAGGTCTCTGTCTGTCTCTACCTGGCCTGGGTGGCGGTGAGGCTGGCTGTCCGGTCTGGGTGGGGTCTCTGCCTACCTCTACCTGGCCTGGGTGGCGGTGAGGCTGTCTGTCCGGTCTGGGTGGGGTCTCTGTCTACCTCTACCTGGCCTGGGTGGCGGTGAGGCTGGCTGTCCGGTCTGTGTGGGGTCTCTGCCTACCTCTACCTGGCCTGGGTGGCGGTGAGGCTGGTTGTCCGGTCTGGGTGGGGTCTGTCTACCTCTACCTGGCCGGGGTGGCGGTGGGGCTGGCTGTCCGGTCTGGGTGGGGTCTCTGTCTGTCTCCACCTGGCCTGGGTGGCGGTGAGGCTGGCTGTCCGGTCTGGGTGGGGTCTCTGTCTACCTCTACCTGGCCTGGGTGGCGGTGAGGCTGTCTGTCCGGTCTGGGTGGGGTCTCTCTCTGTCTCCACCTGGCCTGGGTGGCGGTGAGGCTGGTTGTCTGGTCTGTGTGGGGTCTCTGTCCACCTCTACCTGGCCTGGGTGGCGGTGGGGCTGGCTGTCCGGTCTGGATGGGGCCTCTGTCCACCTCTACCTGGCCTGGGTGGCGGTGAGGTTCGCTGTCTGGTCTGGGTGGGGTCTCTGTCTACCTCTACCTGGCCTGGGTGGCGGCGAGGCTGGTTGTCCGGTCTGGGTGGAGTCTCTGTCTACCTCTACCTGGCCTGGGTGGCGGTGAGGCTGGCTGTCCGGTCTGGGTGGAGTCTCTGTCTACCTCTACCTGGCCTGGGTGGCGGTGAGGCTGGCTGTCCGGTCTGCGTGGGGTCTCCGCCTACCTCTACCTGGCCTGGGTGGCGGTGAGGCTGGCTGTCAGGTCTGGGTGGGGTCTCTGTCTACCTCTACCTGGCCTGGGTGGCAGTGAGGCTGGCTGTCCGGTCTGGGTGGAGTCTCTGTCTGTCTCTACCTGGCCTGGGTGGCGGTGAGGCTGGCTGTCCGGTCTGGGTGTTGTCTGTCTGTCTCTACCTGGCCTGGGTGACGGTGAGGCTGGCTGTCCGGTCTGGGTGGGGTCTATGTCTGTCTCTACCTGGCCTGGGTGGCGGTGAGGCTGGCTGTCCGGTCTGGGTGGGGTCTATGTCTGTCTCTACCTGGCCTGGGTGGCGGTGAGGCTGGCTGTCCGGTCTGGGTGGGGTCTCTGTCTGTCTCTACCTGGCCTGGGTGGCGGTGAGGCTGGCTGTCCGGTCTGGGTGGGGTCTCTGTCTGTCTCCACCTGGCCTGGGTGGCGGTGAGGCTGGCTGTCCGGTCTGGGTGGGGTCTCTGTCTACCTCTACCTGGCCTGGGTGGCGGTGAGGCTGTCTGTCCGGTCTGGGTGGGGTCTCTGTCTGTCTCTACCTGGCCTGGGTGGCGGTGAGGCTGGCTGTCCGGTCTGGGTGGGGTCTCTGTCTGTCTCTTCCTGGCCTGGGTGGCGGTGAGGCTGGCTGTCCGGTCTGGGTGTTGTCTCTCTGTCTCCACCTGGCATGGGTGGCGGTGAGGCTGGCTGTCCGGTCTGGGTGAGGTCTCTGTCTGTCTCTACCTGGCCTGGGTGGCGGTGAGGCTGGCTGTCCGGTCTGGGTGGGGTCTCTGTCTGTCTCTACCTGGCCTGGGTGGCGGTGAGGCTGGCTGTCCGGTCTGGGTGGGGTCTCTGTCTGTCTCTTCCTGGCCTGGGTGGCGGTGAGGCTGGCTGTCCGGTCTGGGTGGAGTCTCTGTCTACCTCTACCTGGCCTGGGTGGCGGTGAGGCTGGCTGTCTGGTCTGGGTGGGGTCTCTGTCTACCTCTAGCTGGCCTGGGTGGCGGTGAGGCTGGTTGTCCGGTCTGGGTGGAGTCTCTGTCTACCTCTACCTGGCCTGGGTGGCGGTGAGGCTGGCTGTCCGGTCTGGGTGGGGTCTCTGCCTACCTCTACCTGGCCTGGGTGGCGGTGAGGCTGGCTGTCTGGTCTGGGTGGGGTCTCTGTCTACCTCTAGCTGGCCTGGTTGGCGGTGAGGCTGGTTGTCCGGTCTGGGTGTTGTCTCTGCCTACCTCTACCTGGCCTGGGTGGCGGTGAGGCTGGCTGTCCGGTCTGGGTGGGGTCTCTGCCTACCTCTACCTGGCCTGGGTGGCGGTGAGGCTGGCTGTCTGGTCTGGGTGGGGTCTCTGTCTACCTCTACCTGGCCTGGGTGGCGGTGAGGCTGGTTGTCCGGTCTGGGTGGAGTCTCTGTTTACCTCTACGTGGCCTGGGTGGCGGTGAGGCTGGCTGTCCGGTCTGAGTGGGGTCTCTGCCTACCTCTACCTGGCCTGGGTGGCGGTGAGGCTGGCTGTCCGGTCTGGGTGGAGTCTCTGTCTGTCTCTACCTGGCCTGGGTGGCGGTGAGGCTGGCTGTCCGGTCTAGGTGTTGTCTGTCTGTCTCTAGCTGGCCTGGGTGACGGTGAGGCTGGCTGTCCGGTCTGGGTGGGGTCTCTGTCTGTCTCTACCTGGCCTGGGTGGCGGTGAGGCTGGCTGTCCGGTCTGGGTGGGGTCTCTGTCTGTCTCTACCTGGCCTGGGTGGCGGTGAGTCTGGCTGTCCGGTCTGGGTGGAGTCTCTGTCTGTCTCTACCTGGCCTGGGTGGCGGTGAGGCTGGCTGTCCGGTCTGGGTGGGGTCTCTGTCTGTCTCTACCTGGCCTGGGTGGCGGTGAGGCTGGCTGTCCGGTCTGGGTGGGGTCTCTGTCTGTCTCTACCTGGCCTGGGTGGCGGTGAGGCTGGCTGTCCGGTCTGGGTGGGGTCTCTGTCTGTCTCTTCCTGGCCTGGGTGGCGGTGAGGCTGGCTGTCCGGTCTGGGTGTTGTCTCTCTGTCTCCACCTGGCATGGGTGGCGGTGAGGGTGGCTGTCCGGTCTGGGTGAGGTCTCTGTCTGTCTCTACCTGGCCTGGGTGGCGGTGAGGCTGGCTGTCCGGTCTGGGTGGAGTCTCTGTCTACCTCTACCTGGCCTGGGTGGCGGTGAGGCTGGCTGTCTGGTCTGGGTGGGGTCTCTGTCTACCTCTAGCTGGCCTGGGAGGCGGTGAGGCTGGTTGTCCGGTCTGGGTAGAGTCTCTGTCTACCTCTACCTGGCCTGGGTGGCGGTGAGGCTGGCTGTTCGGTCTGGGTGGGGTCTCTGCCTACCTCTACCTGGCCTGGGTGGCGGTGAGGCTGGCTGTCTGGTCTGGGTGGGGTCTCTGTCTACCTCTACCTGGCCTGGGTGGCGGTGAGGCTGGTTGTCCGGTCTGGGTGGAGTCTCTGTCTACCTCTACGTGGCCTGGGTGGCGGTGAGGCTGGCTGTCCGGTCTGAGTGGGGTCTCTGCCTACCTCTACCTGGCCTGGGTGGCGGTGAGGCTGGCTGTCCGGTCTGGGTGGAGTCTCTGTCTGTCTCTACCTGGCCTGGGTGGCGGTGAGGCTGGCTGTCCGGTCTAGGTGTTGTCTGTCTGTCTCTACCTGGCCTGGGTGACGGTGAGGCTGGCTGTCCGGTCTGGGTGGGGTCTCTGTCTGTCTCTACCTGGCCTGGGTGGCGGTGAGGCTGGCTGTCCGGTCTGGGTGGGGTCTCTGTCTGTCTCTACCTGGCCTGGGTGGCGGTGAGGCTGGCTGTCCGGTCTGGGTGGAGTCTCTGTCTGTCTCTACCTGGCCTGGGTGGCGTTGAGGCTGGCTGTCCGGTCTGGGTGGGGTCTCTGTCTACCTCTACCCGGCCTGGGTGGCGGTGAGGCTGGTTGTCCGGTCTGGGTGGGGTCTCTGTCTGTCTCTACCTGGCCTGGGTGGCGGTGAGGCTGGCTGTCCGGTCTGGGTGGGGTCTCTGTCTACCTCTACCTGACCTGGGTGGCGGTGAGGCTGGCTGTCCGGTCTGGGTGGGGTCTGTGCCTGCCTCTACCTGGCCTGGGTGGCGGTGAGGCTGGCTGTCCGGTCTGAGTGGGGTCTCTGCCTACCTCTACCTGGCCTGGGTGGCGGTGAGGCTGTCTGTCCGGTCTGGGTGGGGTCTCTGTCTACCTCTACCTGGCCTGGGTGGCGGTGAGGCTGGCTGTCCGGTCTGGGTGGGGTCTGTGCCTACCTCTACCTGACCTGGGTGGCGGTGAGGCTGGCTGTCCGGTCTGGGTGGAGTCTCTGTCTGTCTCTACATGGGCTGGGTGGCGGCGAGGCTGGTTCTCCGGTCTGGGTGGGGTCTCTGTCTGTGTCTACCTGGCCTGGTGTGGCGGTGAGGCTGGCTGTCCGGTCTGGGTGGGGTGTCTGTCTACCTCTACCTGGCCGGGGTGGCGGTGGGGCTGGCTGTCCGGTCTGGGTGGGGTCTCTGTCTGTCTCCACCTGGCCTGGGTGGCGGTGAGGCTGGCTGTCCGGTCTGGGTGGGGTCTCTGTCTACCTCTACCTGGCCTGGGTGGCGGTGAGGCTGTCTGTCCGGTCTGGGTGGGGTCTCTGTCTGTCTCTACCTGGCCTGGGTGGCGGTGAGGCTGGCTGTCCGGTCTGGGTGGGGTCTCTGTCTGTCTCTTCCTGGCCTGGGTGGCGGTGAGGCTGGCTGTCCGGTCTGGGTGTTGTCTCTCTGTCTCCACCTGGCCTGGGTGGCGGTGAGGCTGGTTGTCTGGTCTGTGTGGGGTCTCTGTCCACCTCTACCTGGCCTGGGTGGCGGTGGGGCTGGCTGTCCGGTCTGGATGGGGCCTCTGTCCACCTCTACCTGGCCTGGGTGGCGGTGAGGTTGGCTGTCTGGTCTGGGTGGGGTCTCTGTCTACCTCTACCTGGCCTGGGTGGCGGCGAGGCTGGTTGTCCGGTCTGGGTGGAGTCTCTGTCTACCTCTATCTGGCCTGGGTGGCGGTGAGGCTGGCTGTCCGGTCTGGGTGGAGTCTCTGTCTACCTCTACCTGGCCTGGGTGGCGGTGAGGCTGGCTGTCCGGTCTGCGTGGGGTCTCCGCCTACCTCTACCTGGCCTGGATGGCGGTGAGGCTGGCTGTCAGGTCTGGGTGGGGTCTCTGTCTACCTCTACCTGGCCTGGGTGGCAGTGAGGCTGGTTGTCCGGTCTGGGTGGAGTCTCTGTCTACCTCTACCTGGCCTGGGTGGCGGTGAGGCTGGCTGTAGGGTCTGAGTGGGATCTCTGCCTACCTCTACCTGGCCTGGGTGGCGGTGAGGCTGGCTGTCCGGTCTGGGTGGAGTCTCTGTCTGTCTCTACCTGGCCTGGGTGGCGGTGAGGCTGGCTGTCCGGTCTGGGTGTTGTCTGTCTGTCTCTACCTGGCCTGGGTGACGGTGAGGCTGGCTGTCCGGTCTGGGTGGGGTCTATGTCTGTCTCTACCTGGCCTGGGTGGCGGTGAGGCTGGCTGTCCGGTCTGGGTGGGGTCTCTGTCTGTCTCTACCTGGCCTGGGTGGCGGTGAGGCTGGCTGTCCGGTCTGGGTGGGGTCTCTGTCTGTCTCCACCTGGCCTGGGTGGCGGTGAGGCTGGCTGTCCGGTCTGGGTGGGGTCTCTGTCTACCTCTACCTGGCCTGGGTGGCGGTGAGGCTGTCTGTCCGGTCTGGGTGGGGTCTCTGTCTACCTCTACCTGGCCTGGGTGGCGGTGAGGCTGGCTGTCCGGTCTGGGTGGGGTCTCTGTCTGTCTCTTCCTGGCCTGGGTGGCGGTGAGGCTGGCTGTCCGGTCTGGGTGTTGTCTCTCTGTCTCCACCTGGCATGGGTGGCGGTGAGGCTGGCTGTCCGGTCTGGGTGAGGTCTCTGTCTGTCTCTACCTGGCCTGGGTGGCGGTGAGGCTGGCTGTCCGGTCTGGGTGGGGTCTCTGCCTACCTCTACCTGGCCTGGGTGGCGGTGAGGCTGTCTGTCCGGTCTGGGTGGGGTCTCTGTCTACCTCTACCTGGCCTGGGTGGCGGTGAGGCTGGCTGTCCGGTCTGTGTGGGGTCTCTGCCTACCTCTACCTGGCCTGGGTGGCGGTGAGGCTGGTTGTCCGGTCTGGGTGGGGTCTGTCTACCTCTACCTGGCCGGGGTGGCGGTGGGGCTGGCTGTCCGGTCTGGGTGGGGTCTCTGTCTGTCTCCACCTGGCCTGGGTGGCGGTGAGGCTGGCTGTCCGGTCTGGGTGGGGTCTCTGTCTACCTCTACCTGGCCTGGGTGGCGGTGAGGCTGTCTGTCCGGTCTGGGTGGGGTCTCTGTCTGTCTCTACCTGGCCTGGGTGGCGGTGAGGCTGGCTGTCCGGTCTGGGTGGGGTCTCTGTCTGTCTCTTCCTGGCCTGGGTGGCGGTGAGGCTGGCTGTCCGGTCTGGGTGTTGTCTCTCTGTCTCCACCTGGCCTGGGTGGCGGTGAGGCTGGTTGTCTGGTCTGTGTGGGGTCTCTGTCCTCCTCTACCTGGCCTGGGTGGCGGTGGGGCTGGCTGTCCGGTCTGGATGGGGCCTCTGTCCACCTCTACCTGGCCTGGGTGGCGGTGAGGTTCGCTGTCTGGTCTGGGTGGGGTCTCTGTCTACCTCTACCTGGCCTGGGTGGCGGCGAGGCTGGTTGTCCGGTCTGGGTGGAGTCTCTGTCTACCTCTACCTGGCCTGGGTGGCGGTGAGGCTGGCTGTCCGGTCTGGGTGGAGTCTCTGTCTACCTCTACCTGGCCTGGGTGGCGGTGAGGCTGGCTGTCCGGTCTGCGTGGGGTCTCCGCCTACCTCTACCTGGCCTGGGTGGCGGTGAGGCTGGCTGTCAGGACTGGGTGGGGTCTCTGTCTACCTCTACCTGGCCTGGGTGGCAGTGAGGCTGGCTGTCCGGTCTGGGTGGAGTCTCTGTCTGTCTCTACCTGGCCTGGGTGGCGGTGAGGCTGGCTGTCCGGTCTGGGTGTTGTCTGTCTGTCTCTACCTGGCCTGGGTGACGGTGAGGCTGGCTGTCCGGTCTGGGTGGGGTCTATGTCTGTCTCTACCTGGCCTGGGTGGCGGTGAGGCTGGCTGTCCGGTCTGGGTGGAGTCTCTGTCTACCTCTACCTGGCCTGGGTGGCGGTGAGGCTGGCTGTCCGGTCTGCGTGGGGTCTCCGCCTACCTCTACCTGGCCTGGGTGGCGGTGAGGCTGGCTGTCAGGTCTGGGTGGGGTCTCTGTCTACCTCTACCTGGCCTGGGTGGCGGTGAGGCTGGCTGTCCGGTCTGGGTGGAGTCTCTGTCTGTCTCTACCTGGCCTGGGTGACGGTGAGGCTGGCTGTCCGGTCTGGGTGGGGTCTATGTCTGTCTCTACCTGGCCTGGGTGGCGGTGAGGCTGGCTGTCCGGTCTGGGTGGGGTCTCTGTCTGTCTCTACCTGGCCTGGGTGGCGGTGAGGCTGGCTGTCCGGTCTGGGTGGGGTCTCTGTCTGTCTCCACCTGGCCTGGGTGGCGGTGAGGCTGGCTGTCCGGTCTGGGTGGGGTCTCTGTCTACCTCTACCTGGCCTGGGTGGCGGTGAGGCTGTCTGTCCGGTCTGGGTGGGGTCTCTGTCTGTCTCTACCTGGCCTGGGTGGCGGTGAGGCTGGCTGTCCGGTCTGGGTGGGGTCTCTGTCTGTCTCTTCCTGGCCTGGGTGGCGGTGAGGCTGGCTGTCCGGTCTGGGTGTTGTCTCTCTGTCTCCACCTGGCATGGGTGGCGGTGAGGCTGGCTGTTCGGTCTGGGTGAGGTCTCTGTCTGTCTCTACCTGGCCTGGGTGGCGGTGAGACTGGCTGTCCGGTCTGGGTGGGGTCTCTGTCTGTCTCTTCCTGGCCTGGGTGGCGGTGAGGCTGGCTGTCCGGTCTGGGTGGAGTCTCTGTCTACCTCTACCTGGCCTGGGTGGCGGTGAGGCTGGCTGTCTGGTCTGGGTGGGGTCTCTGTCTACCTCTAGCTGGCCTGGGTGGCGGTGAGGCTGGTTGTCCGGTCTGGGTGGAGTCTCTGTCTACCTCTACCTGGCCTGGGTGGCGGTGAGGCTGGCTGTCCGGTCTGGGTGGGGTCTCTGCCTACCTCTACCTGGCCTGGGTGGCGGTGAGGCTGGCTGTCTGGTCTGGGTGGGGTCTCTGTCTACCTCTAGCTGGCCTGGGTGGCGGTGAGGCTGGTTGTCCGGTCTGGGTGTTGTCTCTGCCTACCTCTACCTGGCCTGGGTGGCGGTGAGGCTGGCTGTCCGGTCTGGGTGGGGTCTCTGCCTACCTCTACCTGGCCTGGGTGGCGGTGAGGCTGGCTGTCTGGTCTGGGTGGGGTCTCTGTCTATCTCTACCTGGCCTGGGTGGCGGTGAGGCTGGTTGTCCGGTCTGGGTGGAGTCTCTGTTTACCTCTACGTGGCCTGGGTGGCGGTGAGGCTGGCTGTCCGGTCTGAGTGGGGTCTCTGCCTACCTCTACCTGGCCTGGGTGGCGGTGAGGCTGGCTGTCCGGTCTGGGTGGAGTCTCTGTCTGTCTCTACCTGGCCTGGGTGGCGGTGAGGCTGGCTGTCCGGTCTAGGTGTTGTCTGTCTGTCTCTAGCTGGCCTGGGTGACGGTGAGGCTGGCTGTCCGGTCTGGGTGGGGTCTCTGTCTGTCTCTACCTGGCCTGGGTGGCGGTGAGGCTGGCTGTCCGGTCTGGGTGGGGTCTCTGTCTGTCTCTACCTGGCCTGGGTGGCGGTGAGGCTGGCTGTCCGGTCTGGTTGGAGTCTCTGTCTGTCTCTACCTGGCCTGGGTGGCGGTGAGGCTGGCTGTCCGGTCTGGGTGGGGTCTCTGTCTGTCTCTACCTGGCCTGGGTGGCGGTGAGGCTGGCTGTCCGGTCTGGGTGGGGTCTCTGTCTGTCTCTACCTGGCCTGGGTGGCGGTGAGGCTGGCTGTCCGGTCTGGGTGGGGTCTCTGTCTGTCTCTTCCTGGCCTGGGTGGCGGTGAGGCTGGCTGTCCGGTCTGGGTGTTGTCTCTCTGTCTCCACCTGGCATGGGTGGCGGTGAGGCTGGCTGTCCGGTCTGGGTGAGGTCTCTGTCTGTCTCTACCTGGCCTGGGTGGCGGTGAGGCTGGCTGTCCGGTCTGGGTGGAGTCTCTGTCTACCTCTACCTGGCCTGGGTGGCGGTGAGGCTGGCTGTCTGGTCTGGGTGGGGTCTCTGTCTACCTCTAGCTGGCATGGGAGGCGGTGAGGCTGGTTGTCCGGTCTGGGTAGAGTCTCTGTCTACCTCTACCTGGCCTGGGTGGCGGTGAGGCTGGCTGTCCGGTCTGGGTGGGGTCTCTGCCTGTCTCTACCTGGCCTGGGTGGCGGTGAGGCTGGCTGTCTGGTCTGGGTGGGGTCTCTGTCTACCTCTACCTGGCCTGGGTGGCGGTGAGGCTGGTTGTCCGGTCTGGGTGGAGTCTCTGTCTACCTCTACGTGGCCTGGGTGGCGGTGAGGCTGGCTGTCCGGTCTGAGTGGGGTCTCTGCCTACCTCTACCTGGCCTGGGTGGCGGTGAGGCTGGCTGTCCGGTCTGGGTGGAGTCTCTGTCTGTCTCTACCTGGCCTGGGTGGCGGTGAGGCTGGCTGTCCGGTCTAGGTGTTGTCTGTCTGTCTCTACCTGGCCTGGGTGACGGTGAGGCTGGCTGTCCGGTCTGGGTGGGGTCTCTGTCTGTCTCTACCTGGCCTGGGTGGCGGTGAGGCTGGCTGTCCGGTCTGGGTGGGGTCTCTGTCTGTCTCTACCTGGCCTGGGTGGCGGTGAGGCTGGCTGTCCGGTCTGGGTGGAGTCTCTGTCTGTCTCTACCTGGCCTGGGTGGCGTTGAGGCTGGCTGTCCGGTCTGGGTGGGGTCTCTGTCTACCTCTACCTGGCCTGGGTGGCGGTGAGGCTGGTTGTTCGGTCTGGGTGGGGTCTCTGTCTGTCTCTACCTGGCCTGGGTGGCGGTGAGGCTGGCTGTCCGGTCTGGGTGGGGTCTCTGTCTACCTCTACCTGGCCTGGGTGGCGGTGAGGCTGGTTGTCTGGTCTGTGTGGGGTCTCTGTCCACCTCTACCTGGCCTGGGTGGCGGTGGGGCTGGCTGTCCGGTCTGGATGGGGCCTCTGTCCACCTCTACCTGGCCTGGGTGGCGGTGAGGTTGGCTGTCTGGTCTGGGTGGGGTCTCTGTCTACCTCTACCTGGCCTGGGTGGCGGCGAGGCTGGTTGTCCGGTCTGGGTGGAGTCTCTGTCTACCTCTATCTGGCCTGGGTGGCGGTGAGGCTGGCTGTCCGGTCTGGGTGGAGTCTCTGTCTACCTCTACCTGGCCTGGGTGGCGGTGAGGCTGGCTGTCCGGTCTGGGTGTTGTCTGTCTGTCTCTACCTGGCCTGGGTGACGGTGAGGCTGGCTGTCCGGTCTGGGTGGGGTCTATGTCTGTCTCTACCTGGCCTGGGTGGCGGTGAGGCTGGCTGTCCGGTCTGGGTGGGGTCTCTGTCTGTCTCTACCTGGCCTGGGTGGCGGTGAGGCTGGCTGTCCGGTCTGGGTGGGGTCTCTGTCTGTCTCCACCTGGCCTGGGTGGCGGTGAGGCTGGCTGTCCGGTCTGGGTGGGGTCTCTGTCTACCTCTACCTGGCCTGGGTGGCGGTGAGGCTGTCTGTCCGGTCTGGGTGGGGTCTCTGTCTACCTCTACCTGGCCTGGGTGGCGGTGAGGCTGGCTGTCCGGTCTGGGTGGGGTCTCTGTCTGTCTCTTCCTGGCCTGGGTGGCGGTGAGGCTGGCTGTCCGGTCTGGGTGTTGTCTCTCTGTCTCCACCTGGCATGGGTGGCGGTGAGGCTGGCTGTCCGGTCTGGGTGAGGTCTCTGTCTGTCTCTACCTGGCCTGGGTGGCGGTGAGGCTGGCTGTCCGGTCTGGGTGGGGTCTCTGCCTACCTCTACCTGGCCTGGGTGGCGGTGAGGCTGTCTGTCCGGTCTGGGTGGGGTCTCTGTCTACCTCTACCTGGCCTGGGTGGCGGTGAGGCTGGCTGTCCGGTCTGTGTGGGGTCTCTGCCTACCTCTACCTGGCCTGGGTGGCGGTGAGGCTGGTTGTCCGGTCTGGGTGGGGTCTGTCTACCTCTACCTGGCCGGGGTGGCGGTGGGGCTGGCTGTCCGGTCTGGGTGGGGTCTCTGTCTGTCTCCACCTGGCCTGGGTGGCGGTGAGGCTGGCTGTCCGGTCTGGGTGGGGTCTCTGTCTACCTCTACCTGGCCTGGG
Source organism: Arenicola marina (assembly GCA_964019135.1). Classification (NCBI taxonomy): domain Eukaryota; kingdom Metazoa; phylum Annelida; class Polychaeta; family Arenicolidae; genus Arenicola; species Arenicola marina. The sequence goes on along the minus strand of OZ025259.1, from coordinate 37,520,480 downwards.
TGGCGGTGAGGCTGTCTGTCCGGTCTGGGTGGGGTCTCTGTCTGTCTCTACCTGGCCTGGGTGGCGGTGAGGCTGGCTGTCCGGTCTGGGTGGGGTCTCTGTCTGTCTCTTCCTGGCCTGGGTGGCGGTGAGGCTGGCTGTCCGGTCTGGGTGTTGTCTCTCTGTCTCCACCTGGCCTGGGTGGCGGTGAGGCTGGTTGTCTGGTCTGTGTGGGGTCTCTGTCCTCCTCTACCTGGCCTGGGTGGCGGTGGGGCTGGCTGTCCGGTCTGGATGGGGCCTCTGTCCACCTCTACCTGGCCTGGGTGGCGGTGAGGTTCGCTGTCTGGTCTGGGTGGGGTCTCTGTCTACCTCTACCTGGCCTGGGTGGCGGCGAGGCTGGTTGTCCGGTCTGGGTGGAGTCTCTGTCTACCTCTACCTGGCCTGGGTGGCGGTGAGGCTGGCTGTCCGGTCTGGGTGGAGTCTCTGTCTACCTCTACCTGGCCTGGGTGGCGGTGAGGCTGGCTGTCCGGTCTGCGTGGGGTCTCCGCCTACCTCTACCTGGCCTGGGTGGCGGTGAGGCTGGCTGTCAGGACTGGGTGGGGTCTCTGTCTACCTCTACCTGGCCTGGGTGGCAGTGAGGCTGGCTGTCCGGTCTGGGTGGAGTCTCTGTCTGTCTCTACCTGGCCTGGGTGGCGGTGAGGCTGGCTGTCCGGTCTGGGTGTTGTCTGTCTGTCTCTACCTGGCCTGGGTGACGGTGAGGCTGGCTGTCCGGTCTGGGTGGGGTCTATGTCTGTCTCTACCTGGCCTGGGTGGCGGTGAGTCTGGCTGTCCGGTCTGGGTGGAGTCTCTGTCTACCTCTACCTGGCCTGGGTGGCGGTGAGGCTGGCTGTCCGGTCTGCGTGGGGTCTCCGCCTACCTCTACCTGGCCTGGGTGGCGGTGAGGCTGGCTGTCAGGTCTGGGTGGGGTCTCTGTCTACCTCTACCTGGCCTGGGTGGCGGTGAGGCTGGCTGTCCGGTCTGGGTGGAGTCTCTGTCTGTCTCTACCTGGCCTGGGTGACGGTGAGGCTGGCTGTCCGGTCTGGGTGGGGTCTATGTCTGTCTCTACCTGGCCTGGGTGGCGGTGAGGCTGGCTGTCCGGTCTGGGTGGGGTCTCTGTCTGTCTCTACCTGGCCTGGGTGGCGGTGAGGCTGGCTGTCCGGTCTGGGTGGGGTCTCTGTCTGTCTCCACCTGGCCTGGGTGGCGGTGAGGCTGGCTGTCCGGTCTGGGTGGGGTCTCTGTCTACCTCTACCTGGCCTGGGTGGCGGTGAGGCTGTCTGTCCGGTCTGGGTGGGGTCTCTGTCTGTCTCTACCTGGCCTGGGTGGCGGTGAGGCTGGCTGTCCGGTCTGGGTGGGGTCTCTGTCTGTCTCTTCCTGGCCTGGGTGGCGGTGAGGCTGGCTGTCCGGTCTGGGTGTTGTCTCTCTGTCTCCACCTGGCATGGGTGGCGGTGAGGCTGGCTGTCCGGTCTGGGTGAGGTCTCTGTCTGTCTCTACCTGGCCTGGGTGGCGGTGAGACTGGCTGTCCGGTCTGGGTGGGGTCTCTGTCTGTCTCTACCTGGCCTGGGTGGCGGTGAGGCTGGCTGTCCGGTCTGGGTGGGGTCTCTGTCTGTCTCTTCCTGGCCTGGGTGGCGGTGAGGCTGGCTGTCCGGTCTGGGTGGAGTCTCTGTCTACCTCTACCTGGCCTGGGTGGCGGTGAGGCTGGCTGTCTGGTCTGGGTGGGGTCTCTGTCTACCTCTAGCTGGCCTGGGTGGCGGTGAGGCTGGTTGTCCGGTCTGGGTGGAGTCTCTGTCTACCTCTACCTGGCCTGGGTGGCGGTGAGGCTGGCTGTCCGGTCTGGGTGGGGTCTCTGCCTACCTCTACCTGGCCTGGGTGGCGGTGAGGCTGGCTGTCTGGTCTGGGTGGGGTCTCTGTCTACCTCTAGCTGGCCTGGGTGGCGGTGAGGCTGGTTGTCCGGTCTGGGTGTTGTCTCTGCCTACCTCTACCTGGCCTGGGTGGCGGTGAGGCTGGCTGTCCGGTCTGGGTGGGGTCTCTGCCTACCTCTACCTGGCCTGGGTGGCGGTGAGGCTGGCTGTCTGGTCTGGGTGGGGTCTCTGTCTACCTCTACCTGGCCTGGGTGGCGGTGAGGCTGGTTGTCCGGTCTGGGTGGAGTCTCTGTTTACCTCTACGTGGCCTGGGTGGCGGTGAGGCTGGCTGTCCGGTCTGAGTGGGGTCTCTGCCTACCTCTACCTGGCCTGGGTGGCGGTGAGGCTGGCTGTCCGGTCTGGGTGGAGTCTCTGTCTGTCTCTACCTGGCCTGGGTGGCGGTGAGGCTGGCTGTCCGGTCTAGGTGTTGTCTGTCTGTCTCTAGCTGGCCTGGGTGACGGTGAGGCTGGCTGTCCGGTCTGGGTGGGGTCTCTGTCTGTCTCTACCTGGCCTGGGTGGCGGTGAGGCTGGCTGTCCGGTCTGGGTGGGGTCTCTGTCTGTCTCTACCTGGCCTGGGTGGCGGTGAGGCTGGCTGTCCGGTCTGGTTGGAGTCTCTGTCTGTCTCTACCTGGCCTGGGTGGCGGTGAGGCTGGCTGTCCGGTCTGGGTGGGGTCTCTGTCTGTCTCTACCTGGCCTGGGTGGCGGTGAGGCTGGCTGTCCGGTCTGGGTGGGGTCTCTGTCTGTCTCTACCTGGCCTGGGTGGCGGTGAGGCTGGCTGTCCGGTCTGGGTGGGGTCTCTGTCTGTCTCTTCCTGGCCTGGGTGGCGGTGAGGCTGGCTGTCCGGTCTGGGTGTTGTCTCTCTGTCTCCACCTGGCATGGGTGGCGGTGAGGCTGGCTGTCCGGTCTGGGTGAGGTCTCTGTCTGTCTCTACCTGGCCTGGGTGGCGGTGAGGCTGGCTGTCCGGTCTGGGTGGAGTCTCTGTCTACCTCTACCTGGCCTGGGTGGCGGTGAGGCTGGCTGTCTGGTCTGGGTGGGGTCTCTGTCTACCTCTAGCTGGCATGGGAGGCGGTGAGGCTGGTTGTCCGGTCTGGGTAGAGTCTCTGTCTACCTCTACCTGGCCTGGGTGGCGGTGAGGCTGGCTGTCCGGTCTGGGTGGGGTCTCTGCCTGTCTCTACCTGGCCTGGGTGGCGGTGAGGCTGGCTGTCTGGTCTGGGTGGGGTCTCTGTCTACCTCTACCTGGCCTGGGTGGCGGTGAGGCTGGTTGTCCGGTCTGGGTGGAGTCTCTGTCTACCTCTACGTGGCCTGGGTGGCGGTGAGGCTGGCTGTCCGGTCTGAGTGGGGTCTCTGCCTACCTCTACCTGGCCTGGGTGGCGGTGAGGCTGGCTGTCCGGTCTGGGTGGAGTCTCTGTCTGTCTCTACCTGGCCTGGGTGGCGGTGAGGCTGGCTGTCCGGTCTAGGTGTTGTCTGTCTGTCTCTACCTGGCCTGGGTGACGGTGAGGCTGGCTGTCCGGTCTGGGTGGGGTCTCTGTCTGTCTCTACCTGGCCTGGGTGGCGGTGAGGCTGGCTGTCCGGTCTGGGTGGGGTCTCTGTCTGTCTCTACCTGGCCTGGGTGGCGGTGAGGCTGGCTGTCCGGTCTGGGTGGAGTCTCTGTCTGTCTCTACCTGGCCTGGGTGGCGTTGAGGCTGGCTGTCCGGTCTGGGTGGGGTCTCTGTCTACCTCTACCTGGCCTGGGTGGCGGTGAGGCTGGTTGTCCGGTCTGGGTGGGGTCTCTGTCTGTCTCTACCTGGCCTGGGTGGCGGTGAGGCTGGCTGTCCGGTCTGGGTGGGGTCTCTGTCTACCTCTACCTGGCCTGGGTGGCGGTGAGGCTGGCTGTCCGGTCTGGGTGGGGTCTGTGCCTGCCTCTACCTGGCCTGGGTGGCGGTGAGGCTGGCTGTCCGGTCTGAGTGGGGTCTCTGCCTACCTCTACCTGGCCTGGGTGGCGGTGAGGCTGTCTGTCCGGTCTGGGTGGGGTCTCTGTCTACCTCTACCTGGCCTGGGTGGCGGTGAGGCTGGCTGTCCGGTCTGGGTGGGGTCTGTGCCTACCTCTACCTGACCTGGGTGGCGGTGAGGCTGGCTGTCCGGTCTGGGTGGAGTCTCTGTCTGTCTCTACATGGGCTGGGTGGCGGTGAGGCTGGTTCTCCGGTCTGGGTGGGGTCTCTGTCTGTGTCTACCTGGCCTGGTGTGGCGGTGAGGCTGGCTGTCCGGTCTGGGTGGGGTGTCTGTCTACCTCTACCTGGCCTGGGTGGCGGTGAGGCTGGCTGTCCGGTCTGGGTGGGGTCTCTGTCTGTCTCTACCTGGCCTGGGTGGCGGTGAGGCTGGCTGTCCGGTCTGGGTGGAGTCTCTGTCTGTCTCTACCTGGCCTGGGTGGCGGTGAGGCTGGCTGTCCGGTCTGGGTGGGGTCTCTGTCTGTCTCTACCTGGCCTACGTGGCGGTGAGGCTGGCTGTCCGGTCTGGGTGGGGTCTCTGTCTGTCTCTACCTGGCCTGGGTGGCGGTGAGGCTGGCTGTCCGGTCTGGGTGGGGTCTCTGTCTGTCTCTTCCTGGCCTGGGTGGCGGTGAGGCTGGCTGTCCGGTCTGGGTGTTGTCTCTCTGTCTCCACCTGGCCTGGGTGGCGGTGAGGCTGGCTGTCCGGTCTGGGTGAGGTCTCTGTCTGTCTCTACCTGGCCTGGGTGGCGGTGAGGCTGGCTGTCCGGTCTGGGTGGAGTCTCTGTCTACCTCTACCTGGCCTGGGTGGCGGTGAGGCTGGCTGTCTGGTCTGGGTGGGGTCTCTGTCTACCTCTAGCTGGCCTGGGAGGCGGTGAGGCTGGTTGTCCGGTCTGGGTAGAGTCTCTGTCTACCTCTACCTGGCCTGGGTGGCGGTGAGGCTGGCTGTCCGGTCTGGGTGGGGTCTCTGCCTACCTCTACCTGGCCTGGGTGGCGGTGAGGTTGGCTGTCTGGTCTGGGTGGGGTCTCTGTCTACCTCTATCTGGCCTGGGTGGCGGTGAGGCTGGTTGTCCGGTCTGGGTGGAGTCTCTGTCTACCTCTACGTGGCCTGGGTGGCGGTGAGGCTGGCTGTCCGGTCTGAGTGGGGTCTCTGCCTACCTCTACCTGGCCTGGGTGGCGGTGAGGCTGGCTGTCCGGTCTGGGTGGAGTCTCTGTCTGTCTCTACCTGGCCTGGGTGGCGGTGAGGCTGGCTGTCCGGTCTAGGTGTTGTCTGTCTGTCTCTACCTGGCCTGGGTGACGGTGAGGCTGGCTGTCCGGTCTGGGTGGGGTCTCTGTCTGTCTCTACCTGGCCTGGGTGGCGGTGAGGCTGGCTGTCCGGTCTGGGTGGGGTCTCTGTCTGTCTCTACCTGGCCTGGGTGGCGGTGAGGCTGGCTGTCCGGTCTGGGTGGAGTCTCTGTCTGTCTCTACCTGGCCTGGGTGGCGTTGAGGCTGGCTGTCCGGTCTGGGTGGGGTCTCTGTCTACCTCTACCTGGCCTGGGTGGCGGTGAGGCTGGTTGTCCGGTCTGGGTGGGGTCTCTGTCTGTCTCTACCTGGCCTGGGTGGCGGTGAGGCTGGCTGTCCGGTCTGGGTGGGGTCTGTGCCTGCCTCTACCTGGCCTGGGTGGCGGTGAGGCTGGCTGTCCGGTCTGAGTGGGGTCTCTGCCTACCTCTACCTGGCCTGGGTGGCGGTGAGGCTGGCTGTCCGGTCTGGGTGGGGTCTCTGTCTACCTCTACCTGGCCTGGGTGGCGGTGAGGCTGGCTGTCCGGTCTGGGTGGGGTCTGTGCCTGCCTCTACCTGGCCTGGGTGGCGGTGAGGCTGGCTGTCCGGTCTGAGTGGGGTCTCTGCCTACCTCTACCTGGCCTGGGTGGCGGTGAGGCTGTCTGTCCGGTCTGGGTGGGGTCTCTGTCTACCTCTACCTGGCCTGGGTGGCGGTGAGGCTGGCTGTCCGGTCTGGGTGGGGTCTGTGCCTACCTCTACCTGACCTGGGTGGCGGTGAGGCTGGCTGTCCGGTCTGGGTGGAGTCTCTGTCTGTCTCTACATGGGCTGGGTGGCGGTGAGGCTGGTTCTCCGGTCTGGGTGGGGTCTCTGTCTGTGTCTACCTGGCCTGGTGTGGCGGTGAGGCTGGCTGTCCGGTCTGGGTGGGGTGTCTGTCTACCTCTACCTGGCCTGGGTGGCGGTGAGGCTGGCTGTCCGGTCTGGGTGGGGTCTCTGTCTGTCTCTACCTGGCCTGGGTGGCGGTGAGGCTGGCTGTCCGGTCTGGGTGGGGTCTCTGTCTACCTCTACCTGGCCTGGGTGGCGGTGAGGCTGGCTGTCCGGTCTGGGTGGAGTCTCTGTCTACCTCTACCTGGCCTGGGTGGCGGTGAGGCTGGCTGTCCGGTCGGGTGGAGTCTCTGTCTACCTCTACCTGACCTGGGTGGCGGTGAGGCTGTCTGTCCGGTCTGGGTGGAGTCTCTGTCTACCTCTACCTGGCCTGGGTGGCGGTGAGGCTGGCTGTCCAGTCGGGTGGAGTCTCTGCCTACCTCTACCTGGCCTAGGTGGCGGTGAGGCTGGTTGTCCGGTCTGGGTGGGGTCTCTGTCTGTCTCTGTCTGGCCTGGGTGGCGGTGAGGCTGTCTGTCCGGTCTGGGTGGGGTCTCTGTCTGTCTCTACCTGGCCTGGGTGGCGGTGAGGCTGTCTGTCCGGTCTGGGTGGGGTCTCTGTCTGTCTCTACCTGGCCTGGGTGGCGGTGAGGCTGGCTGTCCGGTCTGGGTGGAGTCTCTGTCTACCTCTACCTGGCCTGGGTGGCGGTGAGGCTGGCTGTCCGGTCTGGGTGGAGTCTCTGTCTCTACCTGGCCTGGGTGGCGGTGAGGCTGGCTGTCCGGTCTGGGTGGAGTCTCTGTCTACCTCTACCTGGCCTGGGTGGCGGTGAGGCTGGCTGTCTGGTCTGGGTGGGGTCTCTGTCTACCTCTAGCTGGCATGGGAGGCGGTGAGGCTGGTTGTCCGGTCTGGGTAGAGTCTCTGTCTACCTCTACCTGGCCTGGGTGGCGGTGAGGCTGGCTGTCCGGTCTGGGTGGGGTCTCTGCCTACCTCTACCTGGCCTGGGTGGCGGTGAGGCTGGCTGTCTGGTCTGGGTGGGGTCTCTGTCTACCTCTACCTGGCCTGGGTGGCGGTGAGGCTGGTTGTCCGGTCTGGGTGGAGTCTCTGTCTACCTCTACGTGGCCTGGGTGGCGGTGAGGCTGGCTGTCCGGTCTGAGTGGGGTCTCTGCCTACCTCTACCTGGCCTGGGTGGCGGTGAGGCTGGCTGTCCGGTCTGGGTGGAGTCTCTGTCTGTCTCTACCTGGCCTGGGTGGCGGTGAGGCTGGCTGTCCGGTCTAGGTGTTGTCTGTCTGTCTCTACCTGGCCTGGGTGACGGTGAGGCTGGCTGTCCGGTCTGGGTGGGGTCTCTGTCTGTCTCTACCTGGCCTGGGTGGCGGTGAGGCTGGCTGTCCGGTCTGGGTGGGGTCTCTGTCTGTCTCTACCTGGCCTGGGTGGCGGTGAGGCTGGCTGTCCGGTCTGGGTGGAGTCTCTGTCTGTCTCTACCTGGCCTGGGTGGCGTTGAGGCTGGCTGTCCGGTCTGGGTGGGGTCTCTGTCTACCTCTACCTGGCCTGGGTGGCGGTGAGGCTGGTTGTCCGGTCTGGGTGGGGTCTCTGTCTGTCTCTACCTGGCCTGGGTGGCGGTGAGGCTGGCTGTCCGGTCTGGGTGGGGTCTCTGTCTACCTCTACCTGGCCTGGGTGGCGGTGAGGCTGGCTGTCCGGTCTGGGTAGGGTCTGTGCCTGCCTCTACCTGGCCTGGGTGGCGGTGAGGCTGGCTGTCCGGTCTGAGTGGGGTCTCTGCCTACCTCTACCTGGCCTGGGTGGCGGTGAGGCTGTCTGTCCGGTCTGGGTGGGGTCTCTGTCTACCTCTACCTGGCCTGGGTGGCGGTGAGGCTGGCTGTCTGGTCTGGGTGGGGTCTGTGCCTACCTCTACCTGACCTGGGTGGCGGTGAGGCTGGCTGTCCGGTCTGGGTGGAGTCTCTGTCTGTCTCTACATGGGCTGGGTGGCGGTGAGGCTGGTTCTCCGGTCTGGGTGGGGTCTCTGTCTGTGTCTACCTGGCCTGGTGTGGCGGTGAGGCTGGCTGTCCGGTCTGGGTGGGGTGTCTGTCTACCTCTACCTGGCCTGGGTGGCGGTGAGGCTGGCTGTCCGGTCTGGGTGGGGTCTCTGTCTGTCTCTACCTGGCCTGGGTGGCGGTGAGGCTGGCTGTCCGGTCTGGGTGGAGTCTCTGTCTGTCTCTACCTGGCCTGGGTGGCGGTGAGGCTGGCTGTCCGGTCTGGGTGGGGTCTCTGTCTGTCTCTACCTGGCCTAGGTGGCGGTGAGGCTGGCTGTCCGGTCTGGGTGGGGTCTCTGTCTGTCTCTACCTGGCCTGGGTGGCGGTGAGGCTGGCTGTCCGGTCTGGGTGGGGTCTCTGTCTGTCTCTTCCTGGCCTGGGTGGCGGTGGGGCTGGCTGTCCGGTCTGGGTGTTGTCTCTCTGTCTCCACCTGGCCTGGGTGGCGGTGAGGCTGGCTGTCCGGTCTGGGTGAGGTCTCTGTCTGTCTCTACCTGGCCTGGGTGGCGGTGAGGCTGGCTGTCCGGTCTGGGTGGAGTCTCTGTCTACCTCTACCTGGCCTGGGTGGCGGTGAGGCTGGCTGTCTGGTCTGGGTGGGGTCTCTGTCTACCTCTAGCTGGCCTGGGAGGCGGTGAGGCTGGTTGTCCGGTCTGGGTAGAGTCTCTGTCTACCTCTACCTGGCCTGGGTGGCGGTGAGGCTGGCTGTCCGGTCTGGGTGGGGTCTCTGCCTACCTCTACCTGGCCTGGGTGGCGGTGAGGTTTCCTGTCTGGTCTGGGTGGGGTCTCTGTCTACCTCTATCTGGTCTGGGTGGCGGTGAGGCTGGTTGTCCGGTCTGGGTGGAGTCTCTGTCTACCTCTACGTGGCCTGGGTGGCGGTGAGGCTGGCTGTCCGGTCTGAGTGGGGTCTCTGCCTACCTCTACCTGGCCTGGGTGGCGGTGAGGCTGGCTGTCCGGTCTGGGTGGAGTCTCTGTCTGTCTCTACCTGGCCTGGGTGGCGGTGAGGCTGGCTGTCCGGTCTAGGTGTTGTCTGTCTGTCTCTACCTGGCCTGGGTGACGGTGAGGCTGGCTGTCCGGTCTGGGTGGGGTCTCTGTCTGTCTCTACCTGGCCTGGGTGGCGGTGAGGCTGGCTGTCCGGTCTGGGTGGGGTCTCTGTCTGTCTCTACCTGGCCTGGGTGGCGGTGAGGCTGGCTGTCCGGTCTGGGTGGAGTCTCTGTCTGTCTCTACCTGGCCTGGGTGGCGTTGAGGCTGGCTGTCCGGTCTGGGTGGGGTCTCTGTCTACCTCTACCTGGCCTGGGTGGCGGTGAGGCTGGTTGTCCGGTCTGGGTGGGGTCTCTGTCTGTCTCTACCTGGCCTGGGTGGCGGTGAGGCTGGCTGTCCGGTCTGGGTGGGGTCTGTGCCTGCCTCTACCTGGCCTGGGTGGCGGTGAGGCTGGCTGTCCGGTCTGAGTGGGGTCTCTGCCTACCTCTACCTGGCCTGGGTGGCGGTGAGGCTGGCTGTCCGGTCTGGGTGGGGTCTCTGTCTACCTCTACCTGGCCTGGGTGGCGGTGAGGCTGGCTGTCCGGTCTGGGTGGGGTCTGTGCCTGCCTCTACCTGGCCTGGGTGGCGGTGAGGCTGGCTGTCCGGTCTGAGTGGGGTCTCTGCCTACCTCTACCTGGCCTGGGTGGCGGTGAGGCTGTCTGTTCGGTCTGGGTGGGGTCTCTGTCTACCTCTACCTGGCCTGGGTGGCGGTGAGGCTGGCTGTCCGGTCTGGGTGGGGTCTGTGCCTACCTCTACCTGACCTGGGTGGCGGTGAGGCTGGCTGTCCGGTCTGGGTGGAGTCTCTGTCTGTCTCTACATGGGCTGGGTGGCGGTGAGGCTGGTTCTCCGGTCTGGGTGGGGTCTCTGTCTGTGTCTACCTGGCCTGGTGTGGCGGTGAGGCTGGCTGTCCGGTCTGGGTGGGGTGTCTGTCTACCTCTACCTGGCCTGGGTGGCGGTGAGGCTGGCTGTCCGGTCTGGGTGGGGTCTCTGTCTGTCTCTACCTGGCCTGGGTGGCGGTGAGGCTGGCTGTCCGGTCTGGGTGGGGTCTCTGTCTACCTCTACCTGGCCTGGGTGGCGGTGAGGCTGGCTGTCCGGTCTGGGTGGAGTCTCTGTCTACCTCTACCTGGCCTGGGTGGCGGTGAGGCTGGCTGTCCGGTCGGGTGGAGTCTCTGTCTACCTCTACCTGACCTGGGTGGCGGTGAGGCTGTCTGTCCGGTCTGGGTGGAGTCTCTGTCTACCTCTACCTGGCCTGGGTGGCGGTGAGGCTGGCTGTCCAGTCGGGTGGAGTCTCTGCCTACCTCTACCTGGCCTAGGTGGCGGTGAGGCTGGTTGTCCGGTCTGGGTGGGGTCTCTGTCTGTCTCTGTCTGGCCTGGGTGGCGGTGAGGCTGTCTGTCCGGTCTGGGTGGGGTCTCTGTCTGTCTCTACCTGGCCTGGGTGGCGGTGAGGCTGTCTGTCCGGTCTGGGTGGGGTCTCTGTCTGTCTCTACCTGGCCTGGGTGGCGGTGAGGCTGGCTGTCCGGTCTGGGTGGAGTCTCTGTCTACCTCTACATGGCCTGGGTTGCGGTGGGGCTGGCTGTCCGGTCTGGGTGGAGTCTCTGTCTCTACCTGGCCTGGGTGGCGGTAAGGCTGGCTGTCCGGTCTGGGTGGAGTCTCTGTCTGTCTCTACCTGGCCTGGGTGGCGGTGAGGCTGGCTGTCTGGTCTGTGTGGGGTCTCTGTCTGTCTCCACCTGGCCTGGGTGGCGGTGAGGCTGGCTGTCCGGTCTGGGTGGGGTCTCTGTCTGTCTCTACCTGGCCTGGGTGGCGGTGAGGCTGGCTGTCCGGTCTGTGTGGAGTCTCTGTCTACCTCTACCTGGCCTGGGTGGCGGTGAGGCTCGCTGTCCGGTATGGGTGGGGTCTCTGTCTGTCTCTACCTGGCCTGGGTGGCGGTGAGGCTGGCTGTCCGGTCTGGGTGTTGTCTGTCTGTCTCTACCTGGCCTGGGTGACGGTGAGGCTGGCTGTCCGGTCTGGGTGGGGTCTCTGTCTGTCTCTTCCTCGCCTGGGTGGCGGTGAGGCTGGCTGTCCGGTCTGGGTGGGGTCTCTGTCTGTCTCTACCTGGCCTGGGTGGCGGTGAGGCTGGCTGTCCGGTCTGGGTGGGGTCTTTGTCTGTCTCTACCTGGCCTGGGTGGCGGTGAGGCTGGCTGTCCGGTCTGGGTGTTGTCTGTCTGTCTCTACCTGGCCTGGGTGGCGGTGAGGCTGGCTGTCCGGTCTGGGTGGGGTCTCTGTCTGTCTCTACCTGGCCTGGGTGGCGGTGAGGCTGGCTGTCCGGTCTGGGTGGGGTCTTTGTCTGTCTCTTCCTGGCCTGGGTGGCGGTGACGCTGGCTGTCCGGTCTGGGTGTTGTCTCTCTGTCTCTACCTGGCTTAGGTGGCGGTGAGGCTGGCTGTCTGGTCTGGGTGGGGTCTCTGTCTACCTCTACCTGGCCTGGGTGGCGGTGAGGCTGGTTGTCCGGTCTGGGTGGAGTCTCGGTCTACCTCTACCTGGCCTGGGTGGCGGTGAGGCTCGCTGTCCGGTCTGAGTGGGGTCTCTGCCTACCTCTACCTGGCCTGGATGGCGGTGAGGCTGGCTGTCCGGTCTGGGTGGAGTCTCTGTCTGTCTCTACCTGGCCTGGGTGGCGGTCAGGCTGGCTGTCCGGTCTGGGTGTTGTCTGTCTGTCTCTACCTGGCCTGGGTGACGGTGAGGCTGGCTGTCCGGTCTGGGTGGGGTCTCTGTGTGGCTCTACCTGGCCTGGGTGGCGGTGAGGCTGGCTGTCCGGTCTGGGTGGGGTCTGTGCCTGCCTCTACCTGGCCTGGGTGGCGGTGAGGCTGGCTGTCCGGTCTGAGTGGGGTCTCTGCCTACCGCTACCTGGCCTGGGTGGCGGTGAGGCTGTCTGTCCGGTCTGGGTGGGGTCTCTGTCTACCTCTACCTGGCCTGGGTGGCGGTGAGGCTGGCTGTCCGGTCTGGGTGGGGTCTGTGCCTACCTCTACCTGGCCTGGGTGGCGGTGAGGCTGGCTGTCCGGTCTGGGTGGGGTCTGTGCCTACCTCTACCTGGCCTGGGTGGCGGTGAGGCTGGCTGTCCGGTCTGGGTGGGGTCTGTGCCTGCCTCTACCTGGCCTGGGTGGCGGTGAGGCTGGCTGTCCGGTCTGGGTGGGGTCTCTGTCTACCTCTACCTGGCCTGGGTGGCGGTGAGGCTGGCTGTCCGGTCTGGGTGGAGTCTCTGTCTACCTCTACCTGGCCTGGGTGGCGGTGAGGCTGGCTGTCCGGTCGGGTGGAGTCTCTGTCTACCTCTAACTGACCTGGGTGGCGGTGAGGCTGGCTGTCCGGTCGGGTGGAGTCTCTGCCTACCTCTACCTGGCCTGGGTGGCGGTGAGGCTGTCTGTCCGGTCTGGGTGGAGTCTCTGTCTACCTCTACCTGGCCTGGGTGGCGGTGAGGCTGGCTGTCCGTTCGGGTGGAGTCTCTGCCTACCTCTACCTGGCCTGGGTGGCGGTGAGGCTGGTTGTCCGGTCTGGGTGGGCTCTCTGTCTGTCTCTGCCGGGCCTGGGTGGCGGTGAGGCTGTCTGTCCGGTCTGGGTGGGGTCTCTGTCTGTCTCTACCTGGCCTGGGTGGCGGTGAGGCTGTCTGTCCGGTCTGGGTGGGGTCTCTGTCTGTCTCTACCTGGCCTGGGTGGCGGTGAGGCTGGCTGTCCGGTCTGGGTGGAGTCTCTGTCTACCTCTACCTGGCCTGGGTTGCGGTGGGGCTGGCTGTCCGGTCTGGGTAGAGTCTCTGTCTCTACCTGGCCTGGGTGGCGGTAAGGCTGGCTGTCCGGTCTGGGTGGAGTCTTTGTCTGTCTCTACCTGGCCTGGGTGGCGGTGAGGCTGGCTGTCTGGTCTGTGTGGGGTCTCTGTCTGTCTCTAACTGGCCTGGGTGGCGGTGAGGCTGGCTGTCCGGTCTGTGTGGAGTCTCTGTCTACCTCTACCTGGCCTGGGTGGCGGTGAGGCTGGCTGTCCGGTCTGGGTGGGGTCTCTGTCTGTCTCTACCTGGCCTGGGTGGCGGTGAGGCTGGCTGTCCGGTCTGTGTGGAGTCTCTGTCTACCTCTACCTGGCCTGGGTGGCGGTGAGGCTCGCTGTCCGGTATGGGTGGGGTCTCTGTCTGTCTCTACCTGGCCTGGGTGGCGGTGAGGCTGGCTGTCCGGTCTGTGTGGAGTCTCTGTCTACCTCTACCTGGCCTGGGTGGCGGTGAGGCTCGCTGTCCGGTATGGGTGGGGTCTCTGTCTGTCTCTACCTGGCCTGGGTGGCGGTGAGGCTGGCTGTCCGGTCTGGGTGTTGTCTGTCTGTCTCTACCTGGCCTGGGTGACGGTGAGGCTGGCTGTCCGGTCTGGGTGGGGTCTCTGTCTGTCTCTTCCTCGCCTGGGTGGCGGTGAGGCTGGCTGTCCGGTCTGGGTGGGGTCTCTGTCTGTCTCTACCTGGCCTGGGTGGCGGTGAGGCTGGCTGTCCGGTCTGGGTGGGGTCTTTGTCTGTCTCTACCTGGCCTGGGTGGCGGTGAGGCTGGCTGTCCGGTCTGGGTGTTGTCTGTCTGTCTCTACCTGGCCTGGGTGGCGGTGAGGCTGGCTGTCCGGTCTGGGTGGGGTCTCTGTCTGTCTCTACCTGGCCTGGGTGGCGGTGAGGCTGGCTGTCCGGTCTGGGTGGGGTCTCTGTCTGTCTCTTCCTGGCCTGGGTGGCGGTGACGCTGGCTGTCCGGTCTGGGTGTTTTCTCTCTGTCTCTACCTGGCTTAGGTGGCGGTGAGGCTGGCTGTCTGGTCTGGGTGGGGTCTCTGCCTACCTCTACCTGGCCTGGGTGGCGGTGAGGCTGGCTGTCTGGTCTGGGTGGGGTCTCTGTCTACCTCTACCTGGCCTGGGTGGCGGTGAGGCTGGTTGTCCGGTCTGCGTGCAGTCTCTGTCTACCTCTACCTGGCCTGGGTGGCGGTGAGGCTGGCTGTCCGGTCTGAGTGGGGTCTCTGCCTACCTCTACCTGGCCTGGGTGGCGGTGAGGCTAGCTGTCCGGTCTGGGTGGAGTCTCTGTCTACCTCTACCTGGCCTGGATGGCGGTGAGGCTGGCTGTCCGGTCTGGGTGGGGTCTCTGCCTACCTCTACCTGGCCTGGGTGGCGGTGAGGCTGGCTGTCTGGTCTGGGTGGGGTCTCTGTCTACCTCTACCTGGCCTGGGTGGCGGTGAGGCTGGTTGTCCGGTCTGGGTGGAGTCTCGGTCTACCTCTACCTGGCCTGGGTGGCGGTGAGGCTCGCTGTCCGGTCTGAGTGGGGTCTCTGCCTACCTCTACCTGGCCTGGATGGCGGTGAGGCTGGCTGTCCGGTCTGGGTGGAGTCTCTGTCTGTCTCTACCTGGCCTGGGTGGCGGTCAGGCTGGCTGTCCGGTCTGGGTGTTGTCTGTCTGTCTCTACCTGGCCTGGGTGACGGTGAGGCTGGCTGTCCGGTCTGGGTGGGGTCTGTGCCTGCCTCTACCTGGCCTGGGTGGCGGTGAGGCTGGCTGTCCGGTCTGAGTGGGGTCTCTGCCTACCGCTACCTGGCCTGGGTGGCGGTGAGGCTGTCTGTCCGGTCTGGGTGGGGTCTCTGTCTACCTCTACCTGGCCTGGGTGGCGGTGAGGCTGGCTGTCCGGTCTGGGTGGGGTCTGTGCCTACCTCTACCTGGCCTGGGTGGCGGTGAGGCTGGCTGTCCGGTCTGGGTGGGGTCTGTGCCTGCCTCTACCTGGCCTGGGTGGCGGTGAGACTGGCTGTCCGGTCTGGGTGGGGTCTCTGTCTACCTCTACCTGGCCTGGGTGGCGGTGAGGCTGGCTGTCCGGTCTGGGTGGGGTCTCTGTCTACCTCTACCTGGCCTGGGTGGCGGTGAGGCTGGCTGTCCGGTCTGGGTGGGGTCTGTGCCTACCTCTACCTGGCCTGGGTGGCGGTGAGGCTGGCTGTCCGGTCTGGGTGGGGTCTGTGCCTGCCTCTACCTGGCCTGGGTGGCGGTGAGGCTGGCTGTCCGGTCTGGGTGGGGTCTCTGTCTACCTCTACCTGGCCTGGGTGGCGGTGAGGCTGGCTGTCCGGTCTGGGTGGAGTCTCTGTCTACCTCTACCTGGCCTGGGTGGCGGTGAGGCTGGCTGTCCGGTCGGGTGGAGTCTCTGTCTACCTCTAACTGACCTGGGTGGCGGTGAGGCTGGCTGTCCGGTCGGGTGGAGTCTCTGCCTACCTCTACCTGGCCTGGGTGGCGGTGAGGCTGTCTGTCCGGTCTGGGTGGAGTCTCTGTCTACCTCTACCTGGCCTGGGTGGCGGTGAGGCTGGCTGTCCGTTCGGGTGGAGTCTCTGCCTACCTCTACCTGGCCTGGGTGGCGGTGAGGCTGGTTGTCCGGTCTGGGTGGGCTCTCTGTCTGTCTCTGCCGGGCCTGGGTGGCGGTGAGGCTGTCTGTCCGGTCTGGGTGGGGTCTCTGTCTGTCTCTACCTGGCCTGGGTGGCGGTGAGGCTGTCTGTCCGGTCTGGGTGGGGTCTCTGTCTGTCTCTACCTGGCCTGGGTGGCGGTGAGGCTGGCTGTCCGGTCTGGGTGGAGTCTCTGTCTACCTCTACCTGGCCTGGGTTGCGGTGGGGCTGGCTGTCCGGTCTGGGTAGAGTCTCTGTCTCTACCTGGCCTGGGTGGCGGTAAGGCTGGCTGTCCGGTCTGGGTGGAGTCTTTGTCTGTCTCTACCTGGCCTGGGTGGCGGTGAGGCTGGCTGTCTGGTCTGTGTGGGGTCTCTGTCTGTCTCTAACTGGCCTGGGTGGCGGTGAGGCTGGCTGTCCGGTCTGTGTGGAGTCTCTGTCTACCTCTACCTGGCCTGGGTGGCGGTGAGGCTGGCTGTCCGGTCTGGGTGGGGTCTCTGTCTGTCTCTACCTGGCCTGGGTGGCGGTGAGGCTGGCTGTCCGGTCTGTGTGGAGTCTCTGTCTACCTCTACCTGGCCTGGGTGGCGGTGAGGCTCGCTGTCCGGTATGGGTGGGGTCTCTGTCTGTCTCTACCTGGCCTGGGTGGCGGTGAGGCTGGCTGTCCGGTCTGGGTGTTGTCTGTCTGTCTCTACCTGGCCTGGGTGACGGTGAGGCTGGCTGTCCGGTCTGGGTGGGGTCTCTGTCTGTCTCTTCCTGGCCTGGGTGGCGGTGAGGCTGGCTGTCCGGTCTGGGTGGGGTCTCTGTCTGTCTCTACCTGGCCTGGGTGGCGGTGAGGCTGGCTGTCCGGTCTGGGTGGGGTCTTTGTCTGTCTCTACCTGGCCTGGGTGGCGGTGAGGCTGGCTGTCCGGTCTGGGTGTTGTCTGTCTGTCTCTACCTGGCCTGGGTGGCGGTGAGGCTGGCTGTCCGGTCTGGGTGGGGTCTCTGTCTGTCTCTACCTGGCCTGGGTGGCGGTGAGGCTGGCTGTCCGGTCTGGGTGGGGTCTCTGTCTGTCTCTTCCTGGCCTGGGTGGCGGTGACGCTGGCTGTCCGGTCTGGGTGTTGTCTCTCTGTCTCTACCTGGCTTAGGTGGCGGTGAGGCTGGCTGTCTGGTCTGGGTGGGGTCTCTGCCTACCTCTACCTGGCCTGGGTGGCGGTGAGGCTGGCTGTCTGGTCTGGGTGGGGTCTCTGTCTACCTCTACCTGGCCTGGGTGGCGGTGAGGCTGGTTGTCCGGTCTGCGTGGAGTCTCTGTCTACCTCTACCTGGCCTGGGTGGCGGTGAGGCTGGCTGTCCGGTCTGAGTGGGGTCTCTGCCTACCTCTACCTGGCCTGGGTGGCGGTGAGGCTAGCTGTCCGGTCTGGGTGGAGTCTCTGTCTACCTCTACCTGGCCTGGATGGCGGTGAGGCTGGCTGTCCGGTCTGGGTGGGGTCTCTGCCTACCTCTACCTGGCCTGGGTGGCGGTGAGGCTGGCTGTCTGGTCTGGGTGGGGTCTCTGTCTACCTCTACCTGGCCTGGGTGGCGGTGAGGCTGGCTGTCCGGTCTGGGTGGGGTCTCTGTCTACCTCTACCTGGCCTGGGTGGCGGTGAGGCTGGCTGTCCGGTCTGGGTGGGGTCTCTGTCTACCTCTACCTGGCCTGGGTGGCTGTGAGGCTGGCTGTCCGGTCTGGGTGGGGTCTGTGCCTACCTCTACCTGGCCTGGGTGGCGGTGAGGCTGGCTGTCCGGTCTGGGTGGGGTCTGTGCCTGCCTCTACCTGGCCTGGGTGGCGGTGAGGCTGGCTGTCCGGTCTGGGTGGGGTCTCTGTCTACCTCTACCTGGCCTGGGTGGCGGTGAGGCTGGCTGTCCGGTCTGGGTGGAGTCTCTGTCTACCTCTACCTGGCCTGGGTGGCGGTGAGGCTGGCTGTCCGGTCGGGTGGAGTCTCTGTCTACCTCTAACTGACCTGGGTGGCGGTGAGGCTGGCTGTCCGGTCGGGTGGAGTCTCTGCCTACCTCTACCTGGCCTGGGTGGCGGTGAGGCTGTCTGTCCGGTCTGGGTGGAGTCTCTGTCTACCTCTACCTGGCCTGGGTGGCGGTGAGGCTGGCTGTCCGTTCGGGTGGAGTCTCTGCCTACCTCTACCTGGCCTGGGTGGCGGTGAGGCTGTCTGTCCGGTCTGGGTGGGGTCTCTGTCTGTCTCTACCTGGCCTGGGTGGCGGTGAGGCTGGCTGTCCGGTCTGGGTGGAGTCTCTGTCTACCTCTACCTGGCCTGGGTTGCGGTGGGGATGGCTGTCCGGTCTGGGTAGAGTCTCTGTCTCTACCTGGCCTGGGTGGCGGTAAGGCTGGCTGTCCGGTCTGGGTGGAGTCTTTGTCTGTCTCTACCTGGCCTGGGTGGCGGTGAGGCTGGCTGTCTGGTCTGTGTGGGGTCTCTGTCTGTCTCTAACTGGCCTGGGTGGCGGTGAGGCTGGCTGTCCGGTCTGTGTGGAGTCTCTGTCTACCTCTACCTGGCCTGGGTGGCGGTGAGGCTGGCTGTCCGGTCTGGGTGGGGTCTCTGTCTGTCTCTACCTGGCCTGGGTGGCGGTGAGGCTGGCTGTCCGGTCTGTGTGGAGTCTCTGTCTACCTCTACCTGGCCTGGGTGGCGGTGAGGCTCGCTGTCCGGTATGGGTGGGGTCTCTGTCTGTCTCTACCTGGCCTGGGTGCCGGTGAGGCTGGCTGTCCGGTCTGGGTGTTGTCTGTCTGTCTCTACCTGGCCTGGGTGACGGTGAGGCTGGCTGTCCGGTCTGGGTGGGGTCTCTGTCTGTCTCTTCCTGGCCTGGGTGGCGGTGAGGCTGGCTGTCCGGTCTGGGTGGGGTCTCTGTCTGTCTCTACCTGGCCTGGGTGGCGGTGAGGCTGGCTGTCCGGTCTGGGTGGGGTCTTTGTCTGTCTCTACCTGGCCTGGGTGGCGGTGAGGCTGGCTGTCCGGTCTGGGTGTTGTCTGTCTGTCTCTACCTGGCCTGGGTGGCGGTGAGGCTGGCTGTCCGGTCGGGTGGGGTCTCTGTCTGTCTCTACCTGGCCTGGGTGGCGGTGAGGCTGGCTGTCCGGTCTGGGTGGGGTCTCTGTCTGTCTCTTCCTGGCCTGGGTGGCGGTGACGCTGGCTGTCCGGTCTGGGTGTTGTCTCTCTGTCTCTACCTGGCTTAGGTGGCGGTGAGGCTGGCTGTCTGGTCTGGGTGGGGTCTCTGCCTACCTCTACCTGGCCTGGGTGGCGGTGAGGCTGGCTGTCTGGTCTGGGTGGGGTCTCTGTCTACCTCTACCTGGCCTGGGTGGCGGTGAGGCTGGTTGTCCGGTCTGCGTGGAGTCTCTGTCTACCTCTACCTGGCCTGGGTGGCGGTGAGGCTGGCTGTCCGGTCTGAGTGGGGTCTCTGCCTACCTCTACCTGGCCTGGGTGGCGGTGAGGCTAGCTATCCGGTCTGGGTGGAGTCTCTGTCTACCTCTACCTGGCCTGGATGGCGGTGAGGCTGGCTGTCCGGTCTGGGTGGGGTCTCTGCCTACCTCTACCTGGCCTGGGTGGCGGTGAGGCTGGCTGTCTGGTCTGGGTGGGGTCTCTGTCTACCTCTCCCTGGCCTGGGTGGCGGTGAGGCTGGTTGTCCGGTCTGGGTGGAGTCTCGGTCTACCTCTACCTGGCCTGGGTGGCGGTGAGGCTGGCTGTCCGGTCTGAGTGGGGTCTCTGCCTACCTCTACCTGGCCTGGATGGCGGTGAGGCTGGCTGTCCGGTCTGGGTGGAGTCTCTGTCTGTCTCTACCTGGCCTGGGTGGCGGTCAGGCTGGCTGTCCGGTCTGGGTGTTGTCTGTCTGTCTCTACCTGGCCTGGGTGACGGTGAGGCTGGCTGTCCGGTCTGGGTGGGGTCTCTGTGTGGCTCTACCTGGCCTGGGTGGCGGTGAGGCTGGCTGTCCGGTCTGGGTGGGGTCTGTGCCTGCCTCTACCTGGCCTGGGTGGCGGTGAGGCTGGCTGTCCGGTCTGAGTGGGGTCTCTGCCTACCGCTACCTGGCCTGGGTGGCGGTGAGGCTGTCTGTCCGGTCTGGGTGGGGTCTCTGTCTACCTCTACCTGGCCTGGGTGGCGGTGAGGCTGGCTGTCCGGTCTGGGTGGGGTCTGTGCCTACCTCTACCTGGCCTGGGTGGCGGTGAGGCTGGCTGTCCGGTCTGGGTGGGGTCTGTGCCTGCCTCTACCTGGCCTGGGTGGCGGTGAGGCTGGCTGTCCGGTCTGGGTGGGGTCTCTGTCTACCTCTACCTGGCCTGGGTGGCGGTGAGGCTGGCTGTCCGGTCTGGGTGGGGTCTCTGTCTACCTCTACCTGGCCTGGGTGGCGGTGAGGCTGGCTGTCCGGTCTGGGTGGGGTCTGTGCCTACCTCTACCTGGCCTGGGTGGCGGTGAGGCTGGCTGTCCGGTCTGGGTGGGGTCTGTGCCTGCCTCTACCTGGCCTGGGTGGCGGTGAGGCTGGCTGTCCGGTCTGGGTGGGGTCTCTGTCTACCTCTACCTGGCCTGGGTGGCGGTGAGGCTGGCTGTCCGGTCTGGGTGGAGTCTCTGTCTACCTCTACCTGGCCTGGGTGGCGGTGAGGCTGGCTGTCCGGTCGGGTGGAGTCTCTGTCTACCTCTAACTGACCTGGGTGGCGGTGAGGCTGGCTGTCCGGTCGGGTGGAGTCTCTGCCTACCTCTACCTGGCCTGGGTGGCGGTGAGGCTGTCTGTCCGGTCTGGGTGGAGTCTCTGTCTACCTCTACCTGGCCTGGGTGGCGGTGAGGCTGGCTGTCCGTTCGGGTGGAGTCTCTGCCTACCTCTACCTGGCCTGGGTGGCGGTGAGGCTGGTTGTCCGGTCTGGGTGGGCTCTCTGTCTGTCTCTGCCGGGCCTGGGTGGCGGTGAGGCTGTCTGTCCGGTCTGGGTGGGGTCTCTGTCTGTCTCTACCTGGCCTGGGTGGCGGTGAGGCTGTCTGTCCGGTCTGGGTGGGGTCTCTGTCTGTCTCTACCTGGCCTGGGTGGCGGTGAGGCTGGCTGTCCGGTCTGGGTGGAGTCTCTGTCTACCTCTACCTGGCCTGGGTTGCGGTGGGGCTGGCTGTCCGGTCTGGGTAGAGTCTCTGTCTCTACCTGGCCTGGGTGGCGGTAAGGCTGGCTGTCCGGTCTGGGTGGAGTCTTTGTCTGTCTCTACCTGGCCTGGGTGGCGGTGAGGCTGGCTGTCTGGTCTGTGTGGGGTCTCTGTCTGTCTCTACCTGGCCTGGGTGGCGGTGAGGCTGGCTGTCCGGTCTGGGTGGGGTCTCTGTCTGTCTCTACCTGGCCTGGGTGGCGGTGAGGCTGGCTGTCCGGTCTGTGTGAAGTCTCTGTCTACCTCTACCTGGCCTGGGTGGCGGTGAGGCTCGCTGTCCGGTATGGGTGGGGTCTCTGTCTGTCTCTACCTGGCCTGGGTGGCGGTGAGGCTGGCTGTCCGGTCTGGGTGTTGTCTGTCTGTCTCTACCTGGCCTGGGTGACGGTGAGGCTGGCTGTCCGGTCTGGGTGGGGTCTCTGTCTGTCTCTTCCTGGCCTGGGTGGCGGTGAGGCTGGCTGTCCGGTCTGGGTGGGGTCTCTGTCTGTCTCTACCTGGCCTGGGTGGCGGTGAGGCTGGCTGTCCGGTCTGGGTGGGGTCTCTGTCTGTCTCTACCTGGCCTGGGTGGCGGTGAGGCTGGCTGTCCGGTCTGGGTGTTGTCTGTCTGTCTCTACCTGGCCTGGGTGGCGGTGAGGCTGGCTGTCCGGTCTGGGTGGGGTCTCTGTCTGTCTCTACCTGGCCTGGGTGGCGGTGAGGCTGGCTGTCCGGTCTGGGTGGGGTCTCTGTCTGTCTCTTCCTGGCCTGGGTGGCGGTGAGGCTGGCTGTCCGGTCTGGGTGTTGTCTCTCTGTCTCTACCTGGCTTAGGTGGCGGTGAGGCTGGCTGTCTGGTCTGGGTGGGGTCTCTGCCTACCTCTACCTGGTCTGGGTGGCGGTGAGGCTGGCTGTCCGGTCTGGGTGGGGTCTCTGTCTGTCTCTACCTGGCCTGGGTGGCGGTGAGGCTGGCTGTCCGGTCTGGGTGGAGTCTCTGTCTGTCTCTACCTGGCCTGGGTGGCGGTGAGGCTGGCTGTCCGGTCTGGGTGGGGTCTGTGCCTGCCTCTACCTGGCCTGGGTGGCGGTGAGGCTGGCTGTCCGGTCTGAGTGGGGTCTCTGCCTACCTCTACCTGGCCTGGGTGGCGGTGAGGCTGTCTGTCCGGTCTGGATGGGGTCTCTGTCTACCTCTACCTGGCCTGGGTGGCGGTGAGGCTGGCTGTCCGGTCTGGGTGGGGTCTGTGCCTACCTCTACCTGGCCTGGGTGGCGGTGAGGCTGGCTGTCCGGTCTGGGTGGAGTCTCTGTCTGTCTCTACCTGGCCTGGGTGGTGGTGAGGCTGGTTCTCCGGTCTGGGTGGAGTCTCTGTCTACCTCTACCTGGCCTGGGTGGCGGTGAGGCTGGCTGTCCGGTCGGGTGGAGTCTCTGTCTACCTCTACCTGACCTGGGTGGCGGTGCGGCTGGCTGTCCGCTCGGGTGGAGTCTCTGCCTACCTCTACCTGGCCTGGGTGGCGGTGAGGCTGTCTGTCCGGTCTGGGTGGAGTCTCTGTCTACCTCTACCTGGCCTGGGTGGCGGTGAGGCTGGCTGTCCGTTCGGGTGGAGTCTCTGCCTACCTCTACCTGGCCTGGGTGGCGGTGAGGCTGGTTGTCCGGTCTGGGTGGCGTCTCTGTCTGTCTCTGCCTGGCCTGGGTGGCGGTGAGGCTGTCTGTCCGGTCTGGGTGGGGTCTCTGTCTGTCTCTACCTGGCCTGGGTGGCGGTGAGGCTGTCTGTCCGGTCTGGGTGGGGTCTCTGTCTGTCTCTACCTGGCCTGGGTGGCGGTGAGGCTGGCTGTCCGGTCTGGGTGGAGTCTCCGTCTACTTCTACCTGGCCTGGGTTGCGGTGGGGCTGGCTGTCCGGTCTGGGTGGGGTCTGGGTGGGGTCTCTGTCTGTCTCTACCTGGCGTGGGTGGCGGTGAGGCTGGCTGTCCGGTCTGGGTGGGGTCTCTGTCTACCTCTACCTGGCCTGAGTGGCGGTGAGGCTGGCTGTCCGGTCTGTGTGGAGTCTCTGTCTACCTCTACCTGGCCTGGGTGGCGGTGAGGCTGGCTGTCCGGTCGGGTGGAGTCTCTGTCTACCTCTAACTGACCTGGGTGGCGGTGAGGCTGGCTGTCCGGTCGGGTGGAGTCTCTGCCTACCTCTACCTGGCCTGGGTGGCGGTGAGGCTGTCTGTCCGGTCTGGGTGGAGTCTCTGTCTACCTCTACCTGGCCTGGGTGGCGGTGAGGCTGGCTGTCCGTTCGGGTGGAGTCTCTGCCTACCTCTACCTGGCCTGGGTGGCGGTGAGGCTGGTTGTCCGGTCTGGGTGGGGTCTCTGTCTGTCTCTGCCGGGCCTGGGTGGCGGTGAGGCTGTCTGTCCGGTCTGGGTGGGGTCTCTGTCTGTCTCTACCTGGCCTGGGTGGCGGTGAGGCTGTCTGTCCGGTCTGGGTGGGGTCTCTGTCTGTCTCTACCTGGCCTGGGTGGCGGTGAGGCTGGCTGTCCGGTCTGGGTGGAGTCTCTGTCTACCTCTACCTGGCCTGGGTTGCGGTGGGGCTGGCTGTCCGGTCTGGGTAGAGTCTCTGTCTCTACCTGGCCTGGGTGGCGGTAAGGCTGGCTGTCCGGTCTGGGTGGAGTCTTTGTCTGTCTCTACCTGGCCTGGGTGGCGGTGAGGCTGGCTGTCTGGTCTGTGTGGGGTCTCTGTCTGTCTCTAACTAGCCTGGGTGGCGGTGAGGCTGGCTGTCCGGTCTGGGTGGGGTCTCTGTCTGTCTCTACCTGGCCTGGGTGGCGGTGAGGCTGGCTGTCCGGTCTGTGTGAAGTCTCTGTCTACCTCTACCTGGCCTGGGTGGCGGTGAGGCTCGCTGTCCGGTATGGGTGGGGTCTCTGTCTGTCTCTACCTGGCCTGGGTGGCGGTGAGGCTGGCTGTCCGGTCTGGGTGTTGTCTGTCTGTCTCTACCTGGCCTGGGTGACGGTGAGGCTGGCTGTCCGGTCTGGGTGGGGTCTCTGTCTGTCTCTTCCTGGCCTGGGTGGCGGTGAGGCTGGCTGTCCGGTCTGGGTGGGGTCTCTGTCTGTCTCTACCTGGCCTGGGTGGCGGTGAGGCTGGCTGTCCGGTCTGGGTGGGGTCTCTGTCTGTCTCTACCTGGCCTGGGTGGCGGTGAGGCTGGCTGTCCGGTCTGGGTGTTGTCTGTCTGTCTCTACCTGGCCTGGGTGGCGGTGAGGCTGGCTGTCCGGTCTGGGTGGGGTCTCTGTCTGTCTCTACCTGGCCTGGGTGGCGGTGAGGCTGGCTGTCCGGTCTGGGTGGGGTCTCTGTCTGTCTCTTCCTGGCCTGGTTGGCGGTGAGGCTGGCTGTCCGGTCTGGGTGTTGTCTCTCTGTCTCTACCTGGCTTAGGTGGCGGTGAGGCTGGCTGTCTGATCTGGGTGGGGTCTCTGCCTACCTCTACCTGGCCTGGGTGGCGGTGAGGCTGGCTGTCCGGTCTGGCTGGGGTCTCTGTCTGTCTCTACCTGGCCTGGGTGGCGGTGAGGCTGGCTGTCCGGTCTGGGTGGAGTCTCTGTCTGTCTCTACTTGGCCTGGGTTGCGGTGAGGCTGGCTGTCCGGTCTGGGTGGGGTCTGTGCCTGCCTCTACCTGGCCTGGGTGGCGGTGAGGCTGGCTGTCCGGTCTGAGTGGGGTCTCTGCCTACCTCTACCTGGCCTGGGTGGCGGTGAGGCTGTCTGTCCGGTCTGGATGGGGTCTCTGTCTACCTCTACCTGGCCTGGGTGGCGGTGAGGCTGGCTGTCCGGTCTGGGTGGGGTCTCTGTCTGTCTCTACCTGGCGTGGGTGGCGGTGAGGCTGGCTGTCCGGTCTGGCTGGGGTCTCTGTCTACCTCTACCTGGCCTGGGTGGCGGTGAGGCTGGTTCTCCGGTCTGGGTGGGGTCTCTGTCTGTGTCTACCTGGCCTGGTGTGGCGGTGAGGCTGGCTGTCCGGTCTGGGTGGGGTCTCTGTCTACCTCTACCTGGCCTGGGTGGCGGTGAGGCTGGCTGTCCGGTCTGGGTGGGGTCTCTGTCTGTCTCTACCTGGCGTGGGTGGCGGTGAGGCTGGCTGTCCGGTCTGGGTGGGGTCTCTGTCTACCTCTACCTGGCCTGGGTGGCGGTGAGGCTGGCTGTCCGGTCTGGGTGGAGTCTCTGTCTACCTCTACCTGGCCTGGGTGGCGGTGAGGCTGGCTGTCCGGTCGGGTGGAGTCTCTGTCTACCTCTACCTGACCTGGGTGGCGGTGAGGCTGGCTGTCCGCTCGGGTGGAGTCTCTGCCTACCTCTACCTGGCCTGGGTGGCGGTGAGGCTGTCTGTCCGGTCTGGGTGGAGTCTCTGTCTACCTCTACCTGGCCTGGGTGGCGGTGAGGCTGGCTGTCCGTTCGGGTGGAGTCTCTGCCTACCTCTACCTGGCCTGGGTGGCGGTGAGGCTGGTTGTCCGGTCTGGGTGGGGTCTCTGTCTGTCTCTGCCTGGCCTGGGTGGCGGTGAGGCTGTCTGTCCGGTCTGGGTGGGGTCTCTGTCTGTCTCTACCTGGCCTGGGTGGCGGTGAGGCTGGCTGTCCGGTCTGGGTGGGGTCTCTGTCTGTCTCTACCTGGCGTGGGTGGCGGTGAGGCTGGCTGTCCGGTCTGGGTGGGGTCTCTGTCTACCTCTACCTGGCCTGGGTGGCGGTGAGGCTGGCTGTCCGGTCTGGGTGGAGTCTCTGTCTACCTCTACCTGGCCTGGGTGGCGGTGAGGCTGGCTGTCCGGTCGGGTGGAGTCTCTGTCTACCTCTACCTGACCTGGGTGGCGGTGAGGCTGGCTGTCCGCTCGGGTGGAGTCTCTGCCTACCTCTACCTGGCCTGGGTGGCGGTGAGGCTGTCTGTCCGGTCTGGGTGGAGTCTCTGTCTACCTCTACCTGGCCTGGGTGGCGGTGAGGCTGGCTGTCCGTTCGGGTGGAGTCTCTGCCTACCTCTACCTGGCCTGGGTGGCGGTGAGGCTGGTTGTCCGGTCTGGGTGGGGTCTCTGTCTGTCTCTGCCTGGCCTGGGTGGCGGTGAGGCTGTCTGTCCGGTCTGGGTGGGGTCTCTGTCTGTCTCTACCTGGCCTGGGTGGCGGTGAGGCTGTCTGTCCGGTCTGGGTGGGGTCTCTGTCTGTCTCTACCTGGCCTGGGTGGCGGTGAGGCTGGCTGTCCGGTCTGGGTGGAGTCTCTGTCTACCTCTACCTGGCCTGGGTTGCGGTGGGGCTGGCTGTCCGGTCTGGGTAGAGTCTCTGTCTCTACCTGGCCTGGGTGGCGGTAAGGCTGGCTGTCCGGTCTGGGTGGAGTCTTTGTCTGTCTCTACCTGGCCTGGGTGGCGGTGAGGCTGGCTGTCTGGTCTGTGTGGGGTCTCTGTCTGTCTCTAACTGGCCTGGGTGGCGGTGAGGCTGGCTGTCCGGTCTGGGTGGGGTCTCTGTCTGTCTCTACCTGGCCTGGGTGGCGGTGAGGCTGGCTGTCCGGTCTGTGTGAAGTCTCTGTCTACCTCTACCTGGCCTGGGTGGCGGTGAGGCTCGCTGTCCGGTATGGGTGGGGTCTCTGTCTGTCTCTACCTGGCCTGGTGTGGCGGTGAGGCTGGCTGTCCGGTCTGGGTGTTGTCTGTCTGTCTCTACCTGGCCTGGGTGACGGTGAGGCTGGCTGTCCGGTCTGGGTGGGGTCTCTGTCTGTCTCTTCCTGGCCTGGGTGGCGGTGAGGCTGGCTGTCCGGTCTGGGTGGGGTCTCTGTCTGTCTCTACCTGGCCTGGGTGGCGGTGAGGCTGGCTGTCCGGTCTGGGTGGGGTCTCTGTCTGTCTCTACCTGGCCTGGGTGGCGGTGAGGCTGGCTGTCCGGTCTGGGTGTTGTCTGTCTGTCTCTACCTGGCCTGGGTGGCGGTGAGGCTGGCTGTCCGGTCTGGGTGGGGTCTCTGTCTGTCTCTACCTGGCCTGGGTGGCGGTGAGGCTGGCTGTCCGGTCTGGGTGGAGTCTCTGTCTGTCTCTTCCTGGCCTGGGTGGCGGTGAGGCTGGCTGTCCGGTCTGGGTGTTGTCTCTCTGTCTCTACCTGGCTCAGGTGGCGGTGAGGCTGGCTGTCTGGTCAGGGTGGGGTCTCTGCCTACCTCTACCTGGCCTGGGTGGCGGTGAGGCTGGCTGTCCGGTCTGGGTGGAGTCTCTGTCTACCTCTACCTGGCCTGGGTGGCGGTGAGGCTGGTTGTCCGGTCTGGGTGGAGTCTCTGTCTACCTCTACCTGGCCTGGGTGGCGGTGAGGCTGGCTGTCCGGTCTGAGTGGGGTCTCTGCCTACCTCTACCTGGCCTGGGTCGCGGTGAGGCTAGCTGTCCGGTCTGGGTGGAGTCTCTGTCTACCTCTACCTGGCCTGGGTGGCGGTGAGGCTGGCTGTCCGGTCTGGGTGGAGTCTCTGTCTACCTCTACCTGGCCTGGGTGGCGGTGAGGCTGGCTGTCCGGTCTGGGTGGGGTCTCTGTCTACCTCTACCTGGCCTGGGTGACGGTGAGGCTGGCTGTCCGGTCTGGGTGGGGTCTCTGTCTGTCTCTACCTGGCCTGGGTGGCGGTGAGGCTGGCTGTCCGGTCTGGGTGGGGTCTCTGTCTGTCTCTACCTGGCCTGGGTGGCTGTGAGGCTGGCTGTCCGGTCTGGGTGGAGTCTCTGTCTGTCTCTACCTGGCCTGGGTGGCGGTGAGGCTGGCTGTCCGGTCTGGGTGGGGTCTCTGTCTACCTCTACCTGGCCTGGGTGGCGGTGAGGCTGGTTGTCCGGTCTGGGTGGGGTCTCTGTCTGTCTCTATCTGGCCTGGGTGGCGGTGAGGCTGGCTGTCCGGTCTGGGTGGGGTATCTGTCTACCTCTACCTGGCCTGGGTGGCGGTGAGGCTGGCTGTCCGGTCTGGGTGGGGTCTGTGCCTGCCTCTACCTGGCCTGGGTGGCGGTGAGGCTGGCTGTCCGGTCTGGGTGGGGTCTCTGTCTACCTCTACCTGGCCTGGGTGGCGGTGAGGCTGGCTGTCCGGTCTGGATGGGGTCTCTGCCTACCTCTACCTGACCTGGGTGGCGGTGAGGCTGGCTGTCCGGTCTGGGTGGAGTCTCTGTCTGTCTCTACCTGGCCTGGGTGGCGGTGAGGCTGGTTGTCCGGTCTGGGTGGGGTCTCTGTCTGTGTCTACCTGGCCTGCTGTGGCGGTTAGGCTGGCTGTCCGGGCTGGGTGGGGTCTCTGTCTACCTCTACCTGGCCTGGGTGGCAGTGAGGCTGGCTGTCCGGTCTCGGTGGGGTCTCTGTCTGTCTCTACCTGGCCTGGGTGGCGGTGAGGCTGGCTGTCCGGTCTGGGTGGGGTCTCTGTCTACCTCTACCTGGCCTGGGTGGCGGTGAGGCTGGCTGTCCGGTCTGGATGGGGTCTCTGCCTACCTCTACCTGACCTGGGTGGCGGTGAGGCTGGCTGTCCGGTCTGGGTGGAGTCTCTGTCTGTCTCTACCTGGCCTGGGTGGCGGTGAGGCTGGTTGTCCGGTCTGGGTGGGGTCTCTGTCTGTGTCTACCTGGCCTGCTGTGGCGGTTAGGCTGGCTGTCCGGGCTGGGTGGGGTCTCTGTCTACCTCTACCTGGCCTGGGTGGCAGTGAGGCTGGCTGTCCGGTCTCGGTGGGGTCTCTGTCTGTCTCTACCTGGCCTGGGTGGCGGTGAGGCTGGCTGTCCGGTCTGTGTGGGGTCTCTGTCTACCTCTACCTGGCCTGGGTGGCGGTGAGGCTGGCTGTCCGGTCTGGGTGGAGTCTCTGTCTACCTCTACCTGGCCTGGGTGGCGGTGAGGCTGGCTGTCCGGTCGGGTGGAGTCTCTGTCTACCTCTACCTGACCTGGGTGGCGGTGAGGCTGGGTGTCCGATCGGATGGAGTCTCTGCCTACCTCTACCTGGCCTGGGTGGCGGTGAGGCTGTCTGTCCGGTCTGGGTGGAGTCTCTGTCTACCTCTACCTGGCCTGGGTGGCGGTGAGGCTGGCTGTCCGGTCGGGTGGAGTCTCTGCCTACCTCTACCTGGCCTGGATGGCGCTGAGGCTGGTTGTCCGGTCTGGGTGGGGTCTCTGTCTGTTTCTGCCTGGCCTGGATGGCGGTGAGGCTGTCTGTCCGGTCTGGGTGGGGTCTCTGTCTGTCTCTACCTAGCCTGGGTGGCGGTGAGGCTGGCTGTCCGGTCTGGGTGGGGTCTCTGTCTACCTCTACCTGGCCTGGGTGGCGGTGGGGCTGGCTGTCCGGTCTGGGTGGAGTCTCTGTCTCTACCTGGCCTGGGTGGCGGTAAGGCTGGCTGTGCGGTCTGGGTGGAGTCTCTGTCTGTCTCTACCTGGCCTGGGTGGCGGTGAGGCTGGCTGTCTGGTCTGTGTGGGGTCTCTGTCTGTCTCTACCTGGCCTGGGTGGCGGTGAGGCTGGCTGTCCGGTCTGGGTGGGGTCTCTGTTTGTCTCTACCTGGCCTGGGTGGCGGTGAGGCTGGCTGTCCGGTCGGTGTGGAGTCTCTGTCTACCTCTACCTGGCCTGGGTGGCGGTGAGGCTCGCTGTCCGGTATGGGTGGGGTCTCTGTCTGTCTCTACCTTGCCTGGGTGGCGTTGAGGCTGGCTGTCCGGTCTGGGTGTTGTCTGCCTGTCTCTACCTGGCCTGGGTGACGGTGAGGCTGGCTGTCCGGTCTGGGTTGGGTCTCTGTCTGTCTCTTCCTGGCCTGGGTGGCGGTGAGGCTGGCTGTCCGGTCTGGGTGGGGTCTCTGTCTGTCTCTACCTGGCCTGGGTGGCGGTGAGGCTGGCTGTCCGGTCTGGGTGGGGTCTCTGTCTGTCTCTACCTGGCCTGGGTGGCGGTGAGGCTGGCTGTCCGGTCTGGGTGGGGTCTCTGTCTGTCTCTTCCTGGCCTGGGTGGCGGTGAGGCTGGCTGTCCGGTCTGGGTGTTGTCTCTCTGTCTCTACCTGGCCTGGGTGGCGGTGAGGCTGGCTGTCCGGTCTGGGTGGAGTCTCTGTCTACCTCTACCTGGCCTGGGTGGCGGTGAGGCTGGCTGTCCGGTCGGGTGGAGTCTCTGTCTACCTCTAACTGACCTGGGTGGCGGTGAGGCTGGCTGTCCGGTCTGGGTGGAGTCTCGGCCTACCTCTACCTGGCCTGGGTGGCGGTGAGGCTGTCTGTCCGGTCTGGGTGGAGTCTCTGTCTACCTCTACCTGGCCTGGGTGGCGGTGAGGCTGGCTGTCCGTTCGGGTGGAGTCTCTGCCTACCTCTACCTGGCCTGGGTGGCGGTGAGGCTGGTTGTCCGGTCTGGGTGGGGTCTCTGTCTGTCTCTGCCGGGCCTGGGTGGCGGTGAGGCTGTCTGTCCGGTCTGGGTGGGGTCTCTGTCTGTCTCTACCTGGCCTGGGTGGCGGTGAGGCTGTCTGTCCGGTCTGGATGGGGTCTCTGTCTGTCTCTACCTGGCCTGGGTGGCGGTGAGGCTGGCTGTCCGGTCTGGGTGGAGTCTCTGTCTACCTCTACCTGGCCTGGGTTGCGGTGGGGCTGGCTGTCCGGTCTGGGTAGAGTCTCTGTCTCTACCTGGCCTGGGTGGCGGTGAGGCTGGCTGTCCGGTCTGGGTGGGGTCTCTGTCTGTCTCTACCTGGCCTGGGTGGCGGTGAGGCTGGCTGTCTGGTCTGGGTGGGGTCTCTGCCTACCTCTACCTGGCCTGGGTGGCGGTGAGGCTGGCTGTCCGGTCTGGGTGGGGTCTCTGTCTGTCTCTACCTGGCCTGGGTGGCGGTGAGGCTGGCTTTCCGGTCTGGGTGGAGTCTCTGTCTGTCTCTACCTGGCCTGGGTGGCGGTGAGGCTGGCTGTCCGGTCTGGGTGGGGTCTGTGCCTGCCTCTACCTGGCCTGGGTGGCGGTGAGGCTGGCTGTCCGGTCTGAGTGGGGTCTCTGCCTACCTCTACCTGGCCTGGGTGGCGGTGAGGCTGTCTGTCCGGTCTGGATGGGGTCTCTGTCTACCTCTACCTGGCCTGGGTGGCGGTGAGGCTGGCTGTCCGGTCTGGGTGGGGTCTGTGCCTACCTCTACCTGGCCTGGGTGGCGGTGAGGCTGGCTGTCCGGTCTGGGTGGAGTCTCTGTCTGTCTCTACCTGGCCTGGGTGGTGGTGAGGCTGGTTCTCCGGTCTGGGTGGGGTCTCTGTCTGTGTCTACCTGGCCTGGTGTGGCGGTGAGGCTGGCTGTCCGGTCTGGGTGGGGTCTCTGTCTACCTCTACCTGGCCTGGGTGGCGGTGAGGCTGGCTGTCCGGTCTGGGTGGGGTCTCTGTCTGTCTCTACCTGGCGTGGGTGGCGGTGAGGCTGGCTGTCCGGTCTGGGTGGGGTCTCTGTCTACCTCTACCTGGCCTGGGTGGCGGTGAGGCTGGCTGTCCGGTCTGGGTGGAGTCTCTGTCTACCTCTACCTGGCCTGGGTGGCGGTGAGGCTGGCTGTCCGGTCTGGGTGGAGTCTCTGTCTGTCTCTTCCTGGCCTGGGTGGCGGTGAGTCTGGCTGTCCGGTCTGGGTGTTGTCTCTCTGTCTCTACCTAGCTTAGGTGGCGGTGAGGCTGGCTGTCTGGTCAGGGTGGGGTCTCTGCCTACCTCTACCTGGCCTGGGTGGCGGTGAGGCTGGCTGTCCGGTCTGGGTGGGGTCTCTGTCTACCTCTACCTGGCCTGGGTGGCGGTGAGGCTGGTTGTCCGGTCTGGGTGGGGTCTGTGCCTACCTCTACCTGGCCTGGGTGGCGGTGAGGCTGGCTGTCCGGTCTGGGTGGAGTCTCTGTCTGTCTCTACCTGGCCTGGGTGGTGGTGAGGCTGGTTCTCCGGTCTGGGTGGGGTCTCTGTCTGTGTCTACCTGGCCTGGTGTGGCGGTGAGGCTGGCTGTCCGGTCTGGATGGGGTCTCTGTCTACCTCTACCTGGCCTGGGTGGCGGTGAGGCTGGCTGTCCGGTCTGGGTGGGGTCTCTGTCTGTCTCTACCTGGCCTGGGTGGCGGTGAGGCTGGCTGTCCGGTCTGGGTGGGGTCTCTGTCTACCTCTACCTGGCCTGGGTGGCGGTGAGGCTGGCTGTCCGGTCTGGGTGGAGTCTCTGTCTACCTCTACCTGGCCTGGGTGGCGGTGAGGCTGGCTGTCCGGTCTGGGTGGAGTCTCTGTCTGTCTCTTCCTGGCCTGGGTGGCGGTGAGGCTGGCTGTCCGGTCTGGGTGTTGTCTCTCTGTCTCTACCTAGCTTAGGTGGCGGTGAGGCTGGCTGTCTGGTCAGGGTGGGGTCTCTGCCTACCTCTACCTGGCCTGGGTGGCGGTGAGGCTGGCTGTCCGGTCTGGGTGGGGTCTCTGTCTACCTCTACCTGGCCTGGGTGGCGGTGAGGCTGGTTGTCCGGTCTGGGTGGAGTCTCTGTCTACCTCTACCTGGCCTGGGTGGCGGTGAGGCTGGCTGTCCGGTCTGAGTGGGGTCTCTGCCTACCTCTACCTGGCCTGGGTGGCGGTGAGGCTAGCTGTCCGGTCTGGGTGGAGTCTCTGTCTACCTCTACCTGGCCTGGGTGGCGGTGAGGCTGGCTGTCCGGTCTGGGTGGGGTCTCTGCCTACCTCTACCTGGCCTCGGTGGCGGTGAGGCTGGCTGTCCGGTCTGGGTGGAGTCTCTGTCTACCTCTACCTGGCCTGGGTGGCGGTGAGGCTGGCTGTCCGGTCGGGTGGAGTCTCTGTCTACCTCTAACTGACCTGGGTGGCGGTGAGGCTGGCTGTCCGGTCTGGGTGGAGTCTCTGCCTACCTCTACCTGGCCTGGGTGGCGGTGAGGCTGTCTGTCCGGTCTGAGTGGAGTCTCTGTCTACCTCTACCTGGCCTGGGTGGCGGTGAGGCTGGCTGTCCGTTCGGGTGGAGTCTCTGCCTACCTCTACCTGGCCTGGGTGGCGGTGAGGCTGGTTGTCCGGTCTGGGTGGGGTCTCTGTCTGTCTCTGCCGGGCCTGGGTGGCGGTGAGGCTGTCTGTCCGGTCTGGGTGGGGTCTCTGTCTGTCTCTACCTGGCCTGGGTGGCGGTGAGGCTGTCTGTCCGGTCTGGATGGGGTCTCTGTCTGTCTCTACCTGGCCTGGGTGGCGGTGAGGCTGGCTGTCCGGTCTGGGTGGAGTCTCTGTCTACCTCTACCTGGCCTGGGTTGCGGTGGGGCTGGCTGTCCGGTCTGGGTAGAGTCTCTGTCTCTACCTGGCCTGGGTGGCGGTGAGGCTGGCTGTCCGGTCTGGGTGGGGTCTCTGTCTGTCTCTACCTGGCCTGGGTGGCGGTGAGGCTGGCTGTCCGGTCTGGGTGGGGTCTCTGTCTGTCTCTTCCTGGCCTGGGTGGCGGTGAGGCTGGCTGTCCGGTCTGGGTGTTGTCTCTCTGTCTCTACCTGGCTTAGGTGGCGGTGAGGCTGGCTGTCTGGTCTGGGTGGGGTCTCTGCCTACCTCTACCTGGCCTGGGTGGCGGTGAGGCTGGCTGTCCGGTCTGGGTGGGGTCTCTGTCTGTCTCTACCTGGCCTGGGTGGCGGTGAGGCTGGCTTTCCGGTCTGGGTGGAGTCTCTGTCTGTCTCTACCTGGCCTGGGTGGCGGTGAGGCTGGCTGTCCGGTCTGGGTGGGGTCTGTGCCTGCCTCTACCTGGCCTGGGTGGCGGTGAGGCTGGCTGTCCGGTCTGAGTGGGGTCTCTGCCTACCTCTACCTGGCCTGGGTGGCGGTGAGGCTGTCTGTCCGGTCTGGATGGGGTCTCTGTCTACCTCTACCTGGCCTGGGTGGCGGTGAGGCTGGCTGTCCGGTCTGGGTGGGGTCTGTGCCTACCTCTACCTGGCCTGGGTGGCGGTGAGGCTGGCTGTCCGGTCTGGGTGGAGTCTCTGTCTGTCTCTACCTGGCCTGGGTGGTGGTGAGGCTGGTTCTCCGGTCTGGGTGGGGTCTCTGTCTGTGTCTACCTGGCCTGGTGTGGCGGTGAGGCTGGCTGTCCGGTCTGGGTGGGGTCTCTGTCTACCTCTACCTGGCCTGGGTGGCGGTGAGGCTGGCTGTCCGGTCTGGGTGGGGTCTCTGTCTGTCTCTACCTGGCGTGGGTGGCGGTGAGGCTGGCTGTCCGGTCTGGGTGGGGTCTCTGTCTACCTCTACCTGGCCTGGGTGGCGGTGAGGCTGGCTGTCCGGTCTGGGTGGAGTCTCTGTCTACCTCTACCTGGCCTGGGTGGCGGTGAGGCTGGCTGTCCGGTCTGGGTGGAGTCTCTGTCTGTCTCTTCCTGGCCTGGGTGGCGGTGAGGCTGGCTGTCCGGTCTGGGTGTTGTCTCTCTGTCTCTACCTAGCTTAGGTGGCGGTGAGGCTGGCTGTCTGGTCAGGGTGGGGTCTCTGCCTACCTCTACCTGGCCTGGGTGGCGGTGAGGCTGGCTGTCCGGTCTGGGTGGGGTCTCTGTCTACCTCTACCTGGCCTGGGTGGCGGTGAGGCTGGTTGTCCGGTCTGGGTGGAGTCTCTGTCTACCTCTACCTGGCCTGGGTGGCGGTGAGGCTGGCTGTCCGGTCTGAGTGGGGTCTCTGCCTACCTCTACCTGGCCTGGGTGGCGGTGAGGCTAGCTGTCCGGTCTGGGTGGAGTCTCTGTCTACCTCTACCTGGCCTGGGTGGCGGTGAGGCTGGCTGTCCGGTCTGGGTGGGGTCTCTGCCTACCTCTACCTGGCCTGGGTGGCGGTGAGGCTGGCTGTCTGGTCTGGGTGGGGTCTCTGTCTACCTCTACCTGGCCTGGGTGGCGGTGAGGCTGGCTGTCCGGTCTGGGTGTTGTCTGTCTGTCTCTACCTGGCCTGGGTGACGGTGAGGCTGGCTGTCCGGTCTGGGTGGGGTCTCTGTCTGTCTCTACCTGGCCTGGGTGGCGGTGAGGCTGGCTGTCCGGTCTGGGTGGGGTCTCTGTCTGTCTCTACCTGGCCTGGGTGGCTGTGAGGCTGGCTGTCCGGTCTGGGTGGAGTCTCTGTCTGTCTCTACCTGGCCTGGGTGGCGGTGAGGCTGGCTGTCCGGTCTGGGTGGGGTCTCTGTCTACCTCTACCTGGCCTGGGTGGCGGTGAGGCTGGTTGTCCGGTCTGGGTGGGGTCTCTGTCTGTCTCTATCTGGCCTGGGTGGCGGTGAGGCTGGCTGTCCGGTCTGGGTGGGGTATCTGTCTACCTCTACCTGGCCTGGGTGGCGGTGAGGCTGGCTGTCCGGTCTGGGTGGGGTCTGTGCCTGCCTCTACCTGGCCTGGGTGGCGGTGAGGCTGGCTGTCCGGTCTGGGTGGGGTCTCTGTCTACCTCTACCTGGCCTGGGTGGCGGTGAGGCTGGCTGTCCGGTCTGGGTGGGGTCTCTGCCTACCTCTACCTGACCTGGGTGGCGGTGAGGCTGGCTGTCCGGTCTGGGTGGAGTCTCTGTCTGTCTCTACCTGGCCTGGGTGGCGGTGAGGCTGGTTGTCCGGTCTGGGTGGGGTCTCTGTCTGTGTCTACCTGGCCTGCTGTGGCGGTTAGGCTGGCTGTCCGGGCTGGGTGGGGTCTCTGTCTACCTCTACCTGGCCTGGGTGGCGGTGAGGCTGGCTGTCCGGTCTGGGTGGGGTCTCTGTCTGTCTCTACCTGGCCTGGGTGGCGGTGAGGCTGGCTGTCCGGTCTGTGTGGGGTCTCTGTCTACCTCTACCTGGCCTGGGTGGCGGTGAGGCTGGCTGTCCGGTCTGGGTGGAGTCTCTGTCTACCTCTACCTGGCCTGGGTGGCGGTGAGGCTGGCTGTCCGGTCGGGTGGAGTCTCTGTCTACCTCTACCTGACCTGGGTGGCGGTGAGGCTGGGTGTCCGGTCGGATGGAGTCTCTGCCTACCTCTACCTGGCCTGGGTGGCGGTGAGGCTGTCTGTCCGGTCTGGGTGGAGTCTCTGTCTACCTCTACCTGGCCTGGGTGGCGGTGAGGCTGGCTGTCCGGTCGGGTGGAGTCTCTGCCTACCTCTACCTGGCCTGGGTGGCGGTGAGGCTGTCTGTCCGGTCTGGGTGGGGTCTCTGTCTGTCTCTACCTGGCATGGGTGGCGGTGAGGCTGGCTGTCTGGTCTGTGTGGGGTCTCTGTCTGTCTCTACCTGGCCTGGGTGGCGGTGAGGCTGGCTGTCCGGTCTGGGTGGGGTCTCTGTTTGTCTCTACCTGGCCTGGGTGGCGGTGAGGCTGGCTGTCCGGTCGGTGTGGAGTCTCTGTCTACCTCTACCTGGCCTGGGTGGCG
Source organism: Arenicola marina (assembly GCA_964019135.1). Lineage (NCBI taxonomy): Eukaryota > Metazoa > Annelida > Polychaeta > Arenicolidae > Arenicola > Arenicola marina. The sequence continues at coordinate 37,484,873 of OZ025259.1, read as the reverse complement.
GTGAGGCTCGCTGTCCGGTATGGGTGGGGTCTCTGTCTGTCTCTACCTGGCCTGGGTGGCGGTGAGGCTGGCTGTCCGGTCTGGGTGTTGTCTGCCTGTCTCTACCTGGCCTGGGTGACGGTGAGGCTGGCTGTCCGGTCTGGGTTGGGTCTCTGTCGGTCTCTTCCTGGCCTGGGTGGCGGTGAGGCTGGCTGTCCGGTCTGGGTGGGGTCTCTGACTGTCTCTACCTGGCCTGGGTGGCGGTGAGGCTGGCTGTCCGGTCTGGGTGTTGTCTCTCTGTCTCTACCTGGCATGGATGGCGGTGAGGCTGGCTGTCTGGTCTGGGTGGGGTCTCTGTCTGTCTCTACCTGGCCTGGGTGGCGGTGAGGCTGGCTGTCCGGTCTGGGTGGGGTCTCTGTCTGTCTCTACCTGGCCTGGGTGGCGGTGAGGCTGGATGTCCGGTCTGGGTGGGGTCTCTGTCTGTCTCTTCCTGGCCTGGGTGGCAGTGAGGCTGGCTGTCCGGTCTGGGTAGGGTCTCTGTCTGTCTCTACCGGGCCTGGGTGGCGGTGAGGCTGGCTGTCCGGTCTGGGTGTGGTCTCTGTCTGTCACTTCCTGGCCTGGGTGGCGGTGAGGCTGGCTGTCCGGTCTGGGTGTTGTCTCTCTGTCTCTACCTGGCATAGTTGGGGGTGAGGCTGGCTGTCTGGTCTGGGTGGGGTCTCTGTCTACCTCTACCTGGCCTGGGTGGCGGTGAGGCTGGCTGTCCGGTCTGGGTGGGGTCTCTGTCTGTCTCTACCTGGCCTGGGTGGCGGTGAGGCTCGCTGTCCGGTCTGGGTGGGGTCTCTGTCTGTCTCTTCCTGGCCTGGGTGGCGGTGAGGCTGGCTGTCCGGTCTGGGTGTTGTCTCTCTGTCTCTACCTGGCATGGGTGGCGGTGAGACTGGCTGTCCGGTCTGGGTGAGGTCTCTGTCTGTCTCTACCTGGCCTGGGTGGCGGTGAGGCTGGCTGTCCGGTCTGGGTGGGGTCTCTGTCTCTCTCTTCCTGGCCTGGGTCGCGGTGAGGCTGGCTGTCTGGTCTGTGTGAGGTCTCTGTCTGTCACTACCTGGCCTGGGTGGCTGTGAGGCTGGCTGTCCGGTCTGGGTGTTGTCTGTCTGTCTCTACCTGGCCTGGGTGGCGGTGAGGCTGGCTGTCCGGTCTGGGTGGGGTCTCTGTCTGTCTCTACCTGGCCTGGGTGGCGGTGAGGCTGGCTGTCCGGTCTGGGTGTGGTCTCTGTCTGTCACTTCCTGGCCTGGGTGGCGGTGAGGCTGGCTGTCCGGTCTGGGTGTTGTCTCTCTGTCTCTACCTGGCATAGGTGGCGGAGAGGCTGGCTGTCTGGTCTGGGTGGGGTCTCTGTCTACCTCTACCTGGCCTGGGTGGCGGTGAGGCTGGTTGACCGGTCTGGGTGGAGTCTCTGTCTACCTCTACCTGGCCTGTGTGTCGTTGAGGCTGGCTGTCCGGTCTGAGTGGGGTATCTGCCTACCTCTACCTGGCCTGGGTGGCGGTGAGGCTAGCTGTCCGGTCTGGGTGGAGTCTCTGTCTGTCTCTACCTGGCCTGGGTGGCGGTGAGGCTGGCTGTCCGGTCTGGGTGTTGTCTGTCTGTCTCTACCTGGCCTGGGTGACGGTGAGGCTGGCTGTCCGGTCTGGGTTGGGTCTCTGTCTGTCTCTACCTGGCCTGGGTGGCGGTGAGGCTGGCTGTCCGTTCTGGGTGGGGTCTCTGTCTGTCTCTACCTGGCCTGGGTGGCGGTGAGGCTGGCTGTCCGGTCTGGGTGGAGTCTCTGTCTGTCTCCACCTGGCCTGGGTGGCGGTGAGGCTGGTTGTCCGGTCTGGGTGGGGTCTCTGTCTACCTCTACCTGGCCTGGGTGACGGTGAGGCTGGTTGTCCGGTCTGGGTGGGGTATCTGTCTGTCTCTACCTGGCCTGGGTGGCGGTGAGGCTGGCTGTCCGGTCTGGGTGGGGTCTCTGTCTACCTCTACCTGGCCTGGGTGGCGGTGAGGCTGGCTGTCCGGTCTGGGTGGGGTCTGTGCCTACCTCTACCTGGCCTGGGTGGCGGTGAGGCTGGCTGTCCGGTCTGGGTGGGGTCTCTGTCTGTCTCTAGCTGGCCTGGGTGGCGGTGAGGCTGGCTGTCCGGTCTGGGTGGGGTCTGTGCCTGCCTCTACCTGGCCTGGGTGGCGGTGAGGCTGGCTGTCCGGTCTGGGTGGAGTCTCTGTCTACCTCTACCTGGCCTGGGTGGCGGTGAGGCTGGCTGTCCGGTCTGGGTGGAGTCTCTGTCTACCTCTACCTGGCCTGGGTGGCGGTGAGGCTGGCTGTCCGGTCGGGTGGAGTCTCTGTCTACCTCTACCTGACCTGGGTGGCGGTGAGGCTGGCTGTCCGCTCGGGTGGAGTCTCTGCCTACCTCTACCTGGCCTGGGTGGCGGTGAGGCTGTCTGTCCGGTCTGGGTGGAGTCTCTGTCTACCTCTACCTGGCCTGGGTGGCGGTGAGGCTGGCTGTCCGTTCGGGTGGAGTCTCTGCCTACCTCTACCTGGCCTGGGTGGCGGTGAGGCTGGCTGTCCGGTCTGGGTGGGGTCTCTGTCTGTCTCTTCCTGGCCTGGGTGGCAGTGAGGCTGGCTGTCCGGTCTGGGTGTTGTCTCTCTGTCTCTACCTTGCATGGGTGGCGGTGAGACTGGCTGTCCGGTCTGGGTGAGGTCTCTGTCTGTCTCTACCTGGCCTGGGTGGCGGTGAGGCTGGCTGTCCGGTCTGGGTGGGGTCTCTGTCTCTCTCTTCCTGGCCTGGGTGGCGGTGAGGCTGGCTGTCTGGTCTGTGTGGGGTCTCTGTCTGTCTCTACCTGGCCTGGGTGGCGGTGAGGCTGGCTGTCCGGTCTGGGTGGGGTCTCTGTCTGTCTCTACCTGGCCTGGGTGGCGGTGAGGCTGGCTGTCCGGTCTGGGTGGGGTCTCTGTCTGTCTCTTCCTGGCCTGGGTGGCGGTGAGGCTGGCTGTCCGGTCTCGGTGTTGTCTCTCTGTCTCTACCTGGCATGGGTGGCGGTGAGACTGGCTGTCCGGTCTGGGTGGGGTCTCTGTCTGTCTCTACCTGGCCTGGGTGGCGGTGAGGCTGGCTGTCCGGTCTGGGTGGAGTCTCTGTCTGTCTCTACCTGGCCTGGGTGGCGGTGAGGCTGGCTGTCCGGTCTGGGTGGGGTCTCTGTCTACCTCTACCTGGCCTGGGTGGTGGTGAGGCTGGTTCTCCGGTCTGGGTGGGGTCTCTGTCTGTGTTTACCTGGCCTGGTGTGGCGGTGAGGCTGGCTGTCCGGTCTGGGTGGGGTCTCTGTCTACCTCTACCTGGCCTGGGTGGCGGTGAGGCTGGCTGTCCGGTCTGGGTGGGGTCTCTGTCTGTCTCTACCTGGCGTGGGTGGCGGTGAGGCTGGCTGTCCGGTCTGGGTGGGGTCTCTGTCTACCTCTACCTGGCCTGGGTGGCGGTGAGGCTGGCTGTCCGGTCTGGGTGGAGTCTCTGTCTACCTCTACCTGGCCTGGGTGGCGGTGAGGCTGGCTGTCCGGTCGGGTGGAGTCTCTGTCTACCTCTACCTGACCTGGGTGGCGGTGAGGCTGGCTGTCCGCTCGGGTGGAGTCTCTGCCTACCTCTACCTGGCCTGGGTGGCGGTGAGGCTGTCTGTCCGGTCTGGGTGGAGTCTCTGTCTACCTCTACCTGGCCTGGGTGGCGGTGAGGCTGGCTGTCCGTTCGGGTGGAGTCTCTGCCTACCTCAAGCCTGGCCTGGGTGGCGGTGAGGCTGGCTGTCCGGTCTGGGTGGGGTCTCTGTCTGTCTCTTCCTGGCCTGGGTGGCAGTGAGGCTGGCTGTCCGGTCTGGGTGTTGTCTCTCTGTCTCTACCTTGCATGGGTGGCGGTGAGACTGGCTGTCCGGTCTGGGTGAGGTCTCTGTCTGTCTCTACCTGGCCTGGGTGGCGGTGAGGCTGGCTGTCCGGTCTGGGTGGGGTCTCTGTCTCTCTCTTCCTGGCCTGGGTGGCGGTGAGGCTGGCTGTCTGGTCTGTGTGGGGTCTCTGTCTGTCTCTACCTGGCCTGGGTGGCGGTGAGGCTGGCTGTCCGGTCTGGGTGGGGTCTCTGTCTGTCTCTACCTGGCCTGGGTGGCGGTGAGGCTGGCTGTCCGGCCTGGGTGTGGTCTCTGTCTGTCACTTCCTGGCCTGGGTGGCGGTGAGGCTGGCTGTCCGGTCTGGGTGTTGTCTCTCTGTCTCTACCTGGCATAGGTGGCGGTGAGGCTGGCTGTCTGGTCTGGGTGTGGTCTCTGTCTACCTCTACCTGGGCTGGGTGGCGGTGAGGCTGGCTGTCCGGTCTGGGTGGGGTCTCTGTCTGTCTCTACCTGGCCTGGGTGGCGGTGAGGCTGGCTGTCCGGTCTGGGTGGGGTCTCTGTCTGTCTCTTCCTGGCCTGGGTGGCGGTGAGGCTGGCTGTCCGGTCTGGGCGTTGTCTCTCTGTCTCTACCTGGCATGGGTGGCGGTGAGACTGGCTGTCCGGTCTGGGTGAGGTCTCTGTCTGTCTCTACCTGGCCTGGGTGGCGGTGAGGCTGGCTGTCCGGTCTGGGTGGGGTCTTTGTCTGTCTCTACCTGGCCTGGGTGGCGGTGAGGCTGGCTGTCCGGTCTGGGTGGAGTCTCTGTCTGTCTCTACCTGGCCTGGGTGGCGGTGAGGCTGGCTGTCCGGTTTGGGTGGGGTCTCTGTCTACCTCTACCTGGCCTGGGTGACGGTGAGGCTGGTTGTCCGGTCTGGGTGGGTTATCTGTCTGTCACTACCTGGCCTGGGTGGCGGTGAGGCTGGCTGTCCGGTCTGGGTGGGGTCTCTGTCTACCTCTACCTGGCCTGGGTGGCGGTGAGGCTGGCTGTCCGGTCTGGGTGGGGTCTGTGCCTACCTCGACCTGGCCTGGGCGGCGGTGAGGCTGGCTGTCCGGTCTGGGTGGGGTCTCTGTCTGTCTCTACCTGGCCTGGGTGGCGGTGAGGCTGGCTGTCCGGTCTGGGTGGGGTCTGTGCCTGCCTCTACCTGGCCTGGGTGGCGGTGAGGCTGGCTGTCCGGTCTGGGTGGGGTCTCTGCCTACCTCTACCTGGCCTGGGTGGCGGTGAGGCTGTCTGTCCGGTCTGGATGGGGTCTCTGTCTACCTCTACCTGGCCTGGGTGGCGGTGAGGCTGGCTGTCCGGTCTGGGTGGGGTCTGTGCCTACCTCTACCTGGCCTGGGTGGCGGTGAGGCTGGCTGTCCGGTCTGGGTGGGGTCTGTGCCTGCCTCTACCTGGCCTGGGTGGCGGTGAGGCTGGCTGTCCGGTCTGGGTGGGGTCTCTGTCTACCTCTACCTGGCCTGGGTGGCGGTGAGGCTGGCTGTCCGGTCTGGGTGGGGTCTCTGTCTGTCTCTTCCTGGCCTGGGTGGCAGTGAGGCTGGCTGTCCGGTCTGGGTGTTGTCTCTCTGTCTCTACCTTGCATGGGTGGCGGTGAGACTGGCTGTCCGGTCTGGGTGAGGTCTCTGTCTGTCTCTACCTGGCCTGGGTGGCGGTGAGGCTGGCTGTCCGGTCTGGGTGGGGTCTCTGTCTCTCTCTTCCTGGCCTGGGTGGCGGTGAGGCTGGCTGTCTGGTCTGTGTGGGGTCTCTGTCTGTCTCTACCTGGCCTGGGTGGCGGTGAGGCTGGCTGTCCGGTCTGGGTGGGGTCTCTGTCTGTCTCTACCTGGCCTGGGTGGCGGTGAGGCTGGCTGTCCGGCCTGGGTGTGGTCTCTGTCTGTCACTTCCTGGCCTGGGTGGCGGTGAGGCTGGCTGTCCGGTCTGGGTGTTGTCTCTCTGTCTCTACCTGGCATAGGTGGCGGTGAGGCTGGCTGTCTGGTCTGGGTGTGGTCTCTGTCTACCTCTACCTGGGCTGGGTGGCGGTGAGGCTGGCTGTCCGGTCTGGGTGGGGTCTCTGTCTGTCTCTACCTGGCCTGGGTGGCGGTGAGGCTGGCTGTCCGGTCTGGGTGGGGTCTCTGTCTGTCTCTTCCTGGCCTGGGTGGCGGTGAGGCTGGCTGTCCGGTCTGGGCGTTGTCTCTCTGTCTCTACCTGGCATGGGTGGCGGTGAGACTGGCTGTCCGGTCTGGGTGAGGTCTCTGTCTGTCTCTACCTGGCCTGGGTGGCGGTGAGGCTGGCTGTCCGGTCTGGGTGGGGTCTTTGTCTGTCTCTACCTGGCCTGGGTGGCGGTGAGGCTGGCTGTCCGGTCTGGGTGGAGTCTCTGTCTGTCTCTACCTGGCCTGGGTGGCGGTGAGGCTGGCTGTCCGGTTTGGGTGGGGTCTCTGTCTACCTCTACCTGGCCTGGGTGACGGTGAGGCTGGTTGTCCGGTCTGGGTGGGTTATCTGTCTGTCACTACCTGGCCTGGGTGGCGGTGAGGCTGGCTGTCCGGTCTGGGTGGGGTCTCTGTCTACCTCTACCTGGCCTGGGTGGCGGTGAGGCTGGCTGTCCGGTCTGGGTGGGGTCTGTGCCTACCTCGACCTGGCCTGGGCGGCGGTGAGGCTGGCTGTCCGGTCTGGGTGGGGTCTCTGTCTGTCTCTACCTGGCCTGGGTGGCGGTGAGGCTGGCTGTCCGGTCTGGGTGGGGTCTGTGCCTGCCTCTAACTGGCCTGGGTGGCGGTGAGGCTGGCTGTCCGGTCTGGGTGGGGTCTCTGCCTACCTCTACCTGGCCTGGGTGGCGGTGAGGCTGTCTGTCCGGTCTGGATGGGGTCTCTGTCTACCTCTACCTGGCCTGGGTGGCGGTGAGGCTGGCTGTCCGGTCTGGGTGGGGTCTGTGCCTACCTCTACCTGGCCTGGGTGGCGGTGAGGCTGGCTGTCCGGTCTGGGTGGGGTCTGTGCCTGCCTCTACCTGGCCTGGGTGGCGGTGAGGCTGGCTGTCCGGTCTGGGTGGGGTCTCTGTCTACCTCTACCTGGCCTGGGTGGCGGTGAGGCTGGCTGTCCGGTCTGGGCGGGGTCTCTGTCTACCTCTACCTGGCCTGGGTGGCGGTGAGGCTGGCTGTCCGGTCTGGGTGGGGTCTCTGCCTACCTCTACCTGACCTGGGTGGCGGTGAGGCTGGCTGTCCGGTCTGGGTGGAGTCTCTGTCTGTCTCTACCTGGCCTGGGTGGTGGTGAGGCCGGTTCTCCGGTCTGGGTGGGGTCTCTGTCTGTGTCTACCTGGCCTGGTGTGGCGGTGAGGCTGGCTGTCCGGTCTGGGTGGGGTCTCTGTCTACCTCTACCTGGCCTGGGTGGCGGTGAGGCTGGCTGTCCGGTCTGGGTGGAGTCTCTGTCTACCTCTACCTGGCCTGGGTGGCGGTGAGGCTGGCTGTCCGGTCGGGTGGAGTCTCTGTCTACCTCTACCTGACCTGGGTGGCGGTGAGGCTGGCTGTCCGCTCGGGTGGAGTCTCTGCCTACCTCTACCTGGCCTGGGTGGCGGTGAGGCTGTCTGTCCGGTCTGGGTGGAGTCTCTGTCTACCTCTACCTGGCCTGGGTGGCGGTGAGGCTGTCTGTCCGGTCTGGGTGGGGTCTCTGTCTGTCTCTACCTGGCCTGGGTGGCGGTGAGGCTGTCTGTCCGGTCTGGGTGGGGTCTCTGTCTGTCTCTACCTGGCCTGGGTGGCGGTGAGGCTGGCTGTCCGGTCTGGGTGGAGTCTCTGTCTACCTCTACCTGCCTGGGTTGCGGTGGGGCTGGCTGTCCGGTCTGGGTAGAGTCTCTGTCTCTACCTGGCCTGGGTGGCGGTAAGGCTGGCTGTCCGGTCTGGGTGGAGTCTTTGTCTGTCTCTACCTGGCCTGGGTGGCGGTGAGGCTGGCTGTCTGGTCTGTGTGGGGTCTCTGTCTGTCTCTAACTGGCCTGGGTGGCGGTGAGGCTGGCTGTCCGGTCTGGGTGGGGTCTCTGCCTACCTCTACCTGGCCTGGGTGGCGGTGAGGCTGTCTGTCCGGTCTGGATGGGGTCTCTGTCTACCTCTACCTGGCCTGGGTGGCGGTGAGGCTGGCTGTCCGGTCTGGGTGGGGTCTGTGCCTACCTCTACCTGGCCTGGGTGGCGGTGAGGCTGGCTGTCCGGTCTGGGTGGGGTCTGTGCCTGCCTCTACCTGGCCTGGGTGGCGGTGAGGCTGGCTGTCCGGTCTGGGTGGGGTCTCTGTCTACCTCTACCTGGCCTGGGTGGCGGTGAGGCTGGCTGTCCGGTCTGGGCGGGGTCTCTGTCTACCTCTACCTGGCCTGGGTGGCGGTGAGGCTGGCTGTCCGGTCTGGGTGGGGTCTCTGCCTACCTCTACCTGACCTGGGTGGCGGTGAGGCTGGCTGTCCGGTCTGGGTGGAGTCTCTGTCTGTCTCTACCTGGCCTGGGTGGTGGTGAGGCTGGTTCTCCGGTCTGGGTGGGGTCTCTGTCTGTGTCTACTTGGCCTGGTGTGGCGGTGAGGCTGGCTGTCCGGTCTAGGTGGGGTCTCTGTCTGTCTCTACCTGGCCTGGGTGGCGGTGAGGCTGGCTGTCCGGTCTGGGTGGGGTCTCTGTCTGTCTCTACCTGGCGTGGGTGGCGGTGAGGCTGGCTGTCCGGTCTGGGTGGGGTCTCTGTCTACCTCTACCTGGCCTGGGTGGCGGTGAGGCTGGCTGTCCGGTCTGGGTGGAGTCTCTGTCTACCTCTACCTGGCCTGGGTGGCGGTGAGGCTGGCTGTCCGGTCGGGTGGAGTCTCTGTCTACCTCTACCTGACCTGGGTGGCGGTGAGGCTGGCTGTCCGCTCGGGTGGAGGCTCTGCCTCCCTCTACCTGGCCTGGGTGGCGGTGAGGCTGTCTGTCCGGTCTGGGTGGAGTCTCTGTCTACCTCTACCTGGCCTGGGTGGCGGTGAGGCTGTCTGTCCGATCTGGGTGGGGTCTCTGTCTACCTCTACCTGGCCTGGGTGGCGGTGAGGCTGTCTGTCCGGTCTGGGTGGGGTCTCTGTCTGTCTCTACCTGGCCTGGGTGGCGGTGAGGCTGGCTGTCCGGTCTGGGCGGGGTCTCTGTCTACCTCTACCTGGCCTGGGTGGCGGTGAGGCTGGCTGTCCGGTCTGGGTGGGGTCTCTGCCTACCTCTACCTGACCTGGGTGGCGGTGAGGCTGGCTGTCCGGTCTGGGTGGAGTCTCTGTCTGTCTCTACCTGGCCTGGGTGGTGGTGAGGCCGGTTCTCCGGTCTGGGTGGGGTCTCTGTCTGTGTCTACCTGGCCTGGTGTGGCGGTGAGGCTGGCTGTCCGGTCTGGGTGGGGTCTCTGTCTACCTCTACCTGGCCTGGGTGGCGGTGAGGCTGGCTGTCCGGTCTGGGTGGAGTCTCTGTCTACCTCTACCTGGCCTGGGTGGCGGTGAGGCTGGCTGTCCGGTCGGGTGGAGTCTCTGTCTACCTCTACCTGACCTGGGTGGCGGTGAGGCTGGCTGTCCGCTCGGGTGGAGTCTCTGCCTACCTCTACCTGGCCTGGGTGGCGGTGAGGCTGTCTGTCCGGTCTGGGTGGAGTCTCTGTCTACCTCTACCTGGCCTGGGTGGCGGTGAGGCTGTCTGTCCGGTCTGGGTGGGGTCTCTGTCTGTCTCTACCTGGCCTGGGTGGCGGTGAGGCTGTCTGTCCGGTCTGGGTGGGGTCTCTGTCTGTCTCTACCTGGCCTGGGTGGCGGTGAGGCTGGCTGTCCGGTCTGGGTGGAGTCTCTGTCTACCTCTACCTGCCTGGGTTGCGGTGGGGCTGGCTGTCCGGTCTGGGTAGAGTCTCTGTCTCTACCTGGCCTGGGTGGCGGTAAGGCTGGCTGTCCGGTCTGGGTGGAGTCTTTGTCTGTCTCTACCTGGCCTGGGTGGCGGTGAGGCTGGCTGTCTGGTCTGTGTGGGGTCTCTGTCTGTCTCTAACTGGCCTGGGTGGCGGTGAGGCTGGCTGTCCGGTCTGGGTGGGGTCTCTGCCTACCTCTACCTGGCCTGGGTGGCGGTGAGGCTGTCTGTCCGGTCTGGATGGGGTCTCTGTCTACCTCTACCTGGCCTGGGTGGCGGTGAGGCTGGCTGTCCGGTCTGGGTGGGGTCTGTGCCTACCTCTACCTGGCCTGGGTGGCGGTGAGGCTGGCTGTCCGGTCTGGGTGGGGTCTGTGCCTGCCTCTACCTGGCCTGGGTGGCGGTGAGGCTGGCTGTCCGGTCTGGGTGGGGTCTCTGTCTACCTCTACCTGGCCTGGGTGGCGGTGAGGCTGGCTGTCCGGTCTGGGCGGGGTCTCTGTCTACCTCTACCTGGCCTGGGTGGCGGTGAGGCTGGCTGTCCGGTCTGGGTGGGGTCTCTGCCTACCTCTACCTGACCTGGGTGGCGGTGAGGCTGGCTGTCCGGTCTGGGTGGAGTCTCTGTCTGTCTCTACCTGGCCTGGGTGGTGGTGAGGCTGGTTCTCCGGTCTGGGTGGGGTCTCTGTCTGTGTCTACTTGGCCTGGTGTGGCGGTGAGGCTGGCTGTCCGGTCTAGGTGCGGTCTCTGTCTGTCTCTACCTGGCCTGGGTGGCGGTGAGGCTGGCTGTCCGGTCTGGGTGGGGTCTCTGTCTGTCTCTACCTGGCGTGGGTGGCGGTGAGGCTGGCTGTCCGGTCTGGGTGGGGTCTCTGTCTACCTCTACCTGGCCTGGGTGGCGGTGAGGCTGGCTGTCCGGTCTGGGTGGAGTCTCTGTCTACCTCTACCTGGCCTGGGTGGCGGTGAGGCTGGCTGTCCGGTCGGGTGGAGTCTCTGTCTACCTCTACCTGACCTGGGTGGCGGTGAGGCTGGCTGTCCGCTCGGGTGGAGTCTCTGCCTCCCTCTACCTGGCCTGGGTGGCGGTGAGGCTGTCTGTCCGGTCTGGGTGGAGTCTCTGTCTACCTCTACCTGGCCTGGGTGGCGGTGAGGCTGTCTGTCCGATCTGGGTGGGGTCTCTGTCTACCTCTACCTGGCCTGGGTGGCGGTGAGGCTGTCTGTCCGGTCTGGGTGGGGTCTCTGTCTGTCTCTACCTGGCCTGGGTGGCGGTGAGGCTGGCTGTCCGGTCTGGGTGGAGTCTCTGTCTACCTCTACCTGCCTGGGTTGCGGTGGGGCTGGCTGTCCGGTCTGGGTAGAGTCTCTGTCTCTACCTGGCCTGGGTGGCGGTAAGGCTGGCTGTCCGGTCTGGGTGGAGTCTTTGTCTGTCTCTACCTGGCCTGGGTGGCGGTGAGGCTGGCTGTCTGGTCTGTGTGGGGTCTCTGTCTGTCTCTAACTGGCCTGGGTGGCGGTGAGGCTGGCTGTCCGGTCTGGGTGGGGTCTCTGTCTGTCTCTACCTGGCCTGGGTGGCGGTGAGGCTGGCTGTCCGGTCTGTGTGAAGTCTCTGTCTACCTCTACCTGGCCTGGGTGGCGGTGAGGCTCGCTGTCCGGTATGGGTGGGGTCTCTGTCTGTCTCTACCTGGCCTGGGTGGCGGTGAGGCTGGTTGTCCGGTCTGGGTGTTGTCTGTCTGTCTCTACCTGGCCTGGGTGACGGTGAGGCTGGCTGTCCGGTCTGGGTGGGGTCTCTGTCTGTCTCTACCTGGCCTGGGTGGCGGTGAGGCTGGCTGTCCGGTCTGGGTGGGGTCTCTGTCTGTCTCTACCTGGCCTGGGTGGCGGTGAGGCTGCCTGTCCGGTCTGGGTGTTGTCTGTCTGTCTCTACCTGGCCTGGGTGGCGGTGAGGCTGGCTGTCCGGTCTGGGTGGGGTCTCTGTCTGTCTCTACCTGGCCTGGGTGGCGGTGAGGCTGGCTGTCCGGTCTGGGTGGGGTCTCTGTCTGTCTCTTCCTGGCCTGGGTGGCGGTGAGGCTGGCTGTCCGGTCTGGGTGTTGTCTCTCTGTCTCTACCTGGCTTAGGTGGCGGTGAGGCTGGCTGTCTGGTCTGGGTGGGGTCTCTGCCTACCTCTACCTGGCCTGGGTGGCGGTGAGGCTGGCTGTCCGGTCTGGTTGGGGTCTCTGTCTACCTCTACCTGGCCTGGGTGGCGGTGAGGCTGGTTGTCCGGTCTGGGTGGAGTCTCTGTCTACCTCTACCTGGCCTGGGTGGCGGTGAGGCTGGCTGTCCGGTCTGAGTGGGGTCTCTGCCTAACTCTACCTGGCCTGGGTGGCGGTGAGGCTAGCTGTCCGGTCTGGGTGGAGTCTCTGTCTACCTCTACCTGGCCTGGGTGGCGGTGAGGCTGGCTGTCCGGTCTGGGTGGGGTCTCTGTCTACCTCTACCTGGCCTGGGTGACGGTGAGGCTGGTTGACCGGTCTGGGTGGGGTATCTATCTGTCTCTACCTGGCCTGGGTGGCGGTGAGGCTGGCTGTCCGGTCTGGGTGGGGTCTCTGTCTGTCTTTACCTGGCCTGGGTGGCGGTGAGGCTGGCTGTCCGGTCTGGGTGGGGTCTGTGCCTGCCTCTACCTGGCCTGGGTGGCGGTGAGGCTGGCTGTCCGGTCTGAGTGGGGTCTCTGCCTACCTCTACCTGGCCTGGGTGGCGGTGAGGCTGTCTGTCCGGTCTGGATGGGGTCTCTGTCTACCTCTACCTGGCCTGGGTGGCGGTGAGGCTGGCTGTCCGGTCTGGGTGGGGTCTGTGCCTACCTCTACCTGGCCTGGGTGGCGGTGAGGCTGGCTGTCCGGTCTGGGTGGGGTCTGTGCCTGCCTCTACCTGGCCTGAGTGGCGGTGAGGCTGGCTGTCCGGTCTGGGTGGGGTCTGTGCCTGCCTCTACCTGGCGTGGGTGGCGGTGAGGCTGGCTGTCCGGTCTGGGTGGGGTCTCTGTCTACCTCTACCTGGCCTGGGTGGCGGTGAGGCTGGCTGTCCGGTCTGGGTGGAGTCTCTGTCTACCTCTACCTGGCCTGGGTGGCGGTGAGGCTGGCTGTCCGGTCGGGTGGAGTCTCTGTCTACCTCTACCTGACCTGGGTGGCGGTGAGGCTGGCTGTCCGCTCGGGTGGAGTCTCTGCCTACCTCTACCTGGCCTGGGTGGCGGTGAGGCTGTCTGTCCGGTCTGGGTGGAGTCTCTGTCTACCTCTACCTGGCCTGGGTGGCGGTGAGGCTGTCTGTCCGGTCTGGGTGGGGTCTCTGTCTGTCTCTACCTGGCCTGGGTGGCGGTGAGGCTGTCTGTCCGGTCTGGGTGGGGTCTCTGTCTGTCTCTACCTGGCCTGGGTGGCGGTGAGGCTGGCTGTCCGGTCTGGGTGGAGTCTCTGTCTACCTCTACCTGCCTGGGTTGCGGTGGGGCTGGCTGTCCGGTCTGGGTAGAGTCTCTGTCTCTACCTGGCCTGGGTGGCGGTAAGGCTGGCTGTCCGGTCTGGGTGGAGTCTTTGTCTGTCTCTACCTGGCCTGGGTGGCGGTGAGGCTGGCTGTCTGGTCTGTGTGGGGTCTCTGTCTGTCTCTAACTGGCCTGGGTGGCGGTGAGGCTGGCTGTCCGGTCTGGGTGGGGTCTCTGTCTGTCTCTACCTGGCCTGGGTGGCGGTGAGGCTGGCTGTCCGGTCTGTGTGAAGTCTCTGTCTACCTCTACCTGGCCTGGGTGGCGGTGAGGCTCGCTGTCCGGTCTGGGTGGGGTCTCTGTCTGTCTCTTCCTGGCCTGGGTGGCGGTGAGGCTGGCTGTCCGGTCTGGGTGGGGTCTCTGTCTGTCTCTACCTGGCCTGGGTGGCGGTGAGGCTGGCTGTCCGTTCTGGGTGGGGTCTCTGTCTGTCTCTACCTGGCCTGGGTGGCGGTGAGGCTGCCTGTCCGGTCTGGGTGTTGTCTGTCTGTCTCTACCTGGCCTGGGTGGCGGTGAGGCTGGCTGTCCGGTCTGGGTGGGGTCTCTGTCTGTCTCTACCTGGCCTGGGTGGCGGTGAGGCTGGCTGTCCGGTCTGGGTGGGGTCTCTGTCTGTCTCTTCCTGGCCTGGGTGGCGGTGAGGCTGGCTGTCCGGTCTGGGTGTTGTCTCTCTGTCTCTACCTGGCTTAGGTGGCGGTGAGGCTGGCTGTCTGGTCTGGGTGGGGTCTCTGCCTACCTCTACCTGGCGTGGGTGGCGGTGAGGCTGGCTGTCCGGTCTGGGTGGGGTCTCTGTCTACCTCTACCTGGCCTGGGTGGCGGTGAGGCTGGTTGTCCGGTCTGGGTGGAGTCTCTGTCTACCTCTACCTGGCCTGGGTGGCGGTGAGGCTGGCTGTCCGGTCTGAGTGGGGTCTCTGCCTACCTCTACCTGGCCTGGGTGGCGGTGAGGCTAGCTGTCCGGTCTGGGTGGAGTCTCTGTCTACCTCTACCTGGCCTGGGTGGCGGTGAGGCTGGCTGTCCGGTCTGGGAGGGGTCTCTGTCTACCTCTACCTGGCCTGGGTGACGGTGAGGCTGGTTGTCCGGTCTGGGTGGGGTATCTATCTGTCTCTACCTGGCCTGGGTGGCGGTGAGGCTGGCTGTCCGGTCTGGGTGGGGTCTCTGTCTACCTCTACCTGGCCTGGGTGGCGGTGAGACTGGCTGTCCGGTCTGGGTGGGGTCTGTGCCTACCTCTACCTGGCCTGGGTGGCGGTGAGGCTGGCTGTCCGGTCTGGGTGGGGTCTCTGTCTGTCTCTACCTGGCCTGGGTGGCGGTGAGGCTGGCTGTCCGGTCTGGGTGGGGTCTCTGTCTGTCTCTTCCTGGCCTGGGTGGCGGTGAGGCTGGCTGTCCGGTCTGGGTGTTGTCTCTCTGTCTCTACCTGGCATGGGTGGCGGTGAGACTGGCTGTCCGGTCTGGGTGAGGTCTCTGTCTGTCTCTACCTGGCCTGGGTGGCGGTGAGGCTGGCTGTCCGGTCTGGGTGGGGTCTCTGTCTGTCTCTACCTGGCCTGGGTGGCGGTGAGGCTGGCTGTCCGGTCTGGGTGGAGTCTCTGTCTGTCTCTACCTGGCCTGGGTGGCGGTGAGGCTGGCTGTCCGGTCTGGGTGGGGTCTCTGTCTACCTCTACCTGGCCTGGGTGACGGTGAGGCTGGTTGTCCGGTCTGGGTGGGGTATCTGTCTGTCTCTACCTGGCCTGGGTGGCGGTGAGGCTGGCTGTCCGGTCTGGGTGGGGTCTCTGTCTACCTCTACCTGGCCTGGGTGGCGGTGAGGCTGGCTGTCCGGTCTGGGTGGGGTCTGTGCCTACCTCGACCTGGCCTGGGTGGCGGTGAGGCTGGCTGTCCGGTCTGGGTGGGGTCTCTGTCTGTCTCTACCTGGCCTGGGTGGCGGTGAGGCTGGCTGTCCGGTCTGGGTGGGGTCTGTGCCTGCCTCTACCTGGCCTGGGTGGCGGTGAGGCTGGCTGTCCGGTCTGGGTGGGGTCTCTGCCTACCTCTACCTGGCCTGGGTGGCGGTGAGGCTGTCTGTCCGGTCTGGATGGGGTCTCTGTCTACCTCTACCTGGCCTGGGTGGCGGTGAGGCTGGCTGTCCGGTCTGGGTGGGGTCTGTGCCTAACTCTACCTGGCCTGGGTGGCGGTGAGGCTGGCTGTCCGGTCTGGGTGGGGTCTGTGCCTGCCTCTACCTGGCCTGGGTGGCGGTGAGGCTGGCTGTCCGGTCTGGGTGGGGTCTCTGTCTACCTCTACCTGGCCTGGGTGGCGGTGAGGCTGGCTGTCCGGTCTGGGCGGGGTCTCTGTCTACCTCTACCTGGCCTGGGTGGCGGTGAGGCTGGCTGTCCGGTCTGGGTGGGGTCTCTGCCTACCTCTACCTGACCTGGGTGGCGGTGAGGCTGGCTGTCCGGTCTGGGTGGAGTCTCTGTCTGTCTCTACCTGGCCTGGGTGGTGGTGAGGCTGGTTCTCCGGTCTGGGTGGGGTCTCTGTCTGTGTCTACCTGGCCTGGTGTGGCGGTGAGGCTGGCTGTCCGGTCTAGGTGGGGTCTCTGTCTACCTCTACCTGGCCTGGGTGGCGGTGAGGCTGGCTGTCCGGTCCGGGTGGGGTCTCTGTCTGTCTCTACCTGGCGTGGGTGGCGGTGAGGCTGGCTGTCCGGTCTGGGTGGGGTCTCTGTCTACCTCTACCTGGCCTGGGTGGCGGTGAGGCTGGCTGTCCGGTCTGGGTGGAGTCTCTGTCTACCTCTACCTGGCCTGGGTGGCGGTGAGGCTGGCTGTCCGGTCGGGTGGAGTCTCTGTCTACCTCTACCTGACCTGGGTGGCGGTGAGGCTGGCTGTCCGCTCGGGTGGAGTCTCTGCCTCCCTCTACCTGGCCTGGGTGGCGGTGAGGCTGTCTGTCCGGTCTGGGTGGAGTCTCTGTCTACCTCTACCTGGCCTGGGTGGCGGTGAGGCTGTCTGTCCGGTCTGGGTGGGGTCTCTGTCTGTCTCTACCTGGCCTGGGTGGCGGTGAGGCTGTCTGTCCGGTCTGGGTGGGGTCTCTGTCTGTCTCTACCTGGCCTGGGTGGCGGTGAGGCTGGCTGTCCGGTCTGGGTGGAGTCTCTGTCTACCTCTACCTGCCTGGGTTGCGGTGGGGCTGGCTGTCCGGTCTGGGTAGAGTCTCTGTCTCTACCTGGCCTGGGTGGCGGTAAGGCTGGCTGTCCGGTCTGGGTGGAGTCTTTGTCTGTCTCTACCTGGCCTGGGTGGCGGTGAGGCTGGCTGTCTGGTCTGTGTGGGGTCTCTGTCTGTCTCTAACTGGCCTGGGCGGCGGTGAGGCTGGCTGTCCGGTCTGGGTGGGGTCTCTGTCTGTCTCTACCTGGCCTGGGTGGCGGTGAGGCTGGCTGTCCGGTCTGTGTGAAGTCTCTGTCTACCTCTACCTGGCCTGGGTGGCGGTGAGGCTCGCTGTCCGGTATGGGTGGGGTCTCTGTCTGTCTCTACCTGGCCTGGGTGGCGGTGAGGCTGGCTGTCCGGTCTGGGTGTTGTCTGTCTGTCTCTACCTGGCCTGGGTGACGGTGAGGCAGGCTGTCCGGTCTGGGTGGGGTCTCTGTCTGTCTCTTCCTGGCCTGGGTGGCGGTGAGGCTGGCTGTCCGGTCTGGGTGGGGTCTCTGTCTGTCTCTACCTGGCCTGGGTGGCGGTGAGGCTGGCTGTCCGGTCTGGGTGGGGTCTCTGTCTGTCTCTACCTGGCCTGGGTGGCGGTGAGGCTGCCTGTCCGGTCTGGGTGTTGTCTGTCTGTCTCTACCTGGCCTGGGTGGCGGTGAGGCTGGCTGTCCGGTCTGGGTGGGGTCTCTGTCTGTCTCTACCTGGCCTGGGTGGCGGTGAGGCTGGCTGTCCGGTCTGGGTGGGGTCTCTGTCTGTCTCTTCCTGGCCTGGGTGGCGGTGAGGCTGGCTGTCCGGTCTGGGTGTTGTCTCTCTGTCTCTACCTGGCTTAGGTGGCGGTGAGGCTGGCTGTCTGGTCTGGGTGGGGTCTCTGCCTACCTCTACCTGGCCTGGGTGGCGGTGAGGCTGGCTGTCCGGTCTGGGTGGGGTCTCTGTCTACCTCTACCTGGCCTGGGTGGCGGTGAGGCTGGCTGTCCGGTCTGGGTGGGGTCTCTGTCTACCTCTACCTGGCCTGGGTGACGGTGAGGCTGGTTGTCCGGTCTGGGTGGGGTATCTATCTGTCTCCACCTGGCCTGGGTGGCGGTGAGGCTGGCTGTCCGGTCAGGGTGGGGTCTCTGTCTACCTCTACCTGGCCTGGGTGGCGGTGAGGCTGGCTGTCCGGTCTGGGTGGGGTCTGTGCCTACCTCTACCTGGCCTGGGTGGCGGTGAGGCTGGCTGTCCGGTCTGGGTGGGGTCTCTGTCTGTCTTTACCTGGCCTGGGTGGCGGTGAGGCTGGCTGTCCGGTCTGGGTGGGGTCTGTGCCTGCCTCTACCTGGCCTGGGTGGCGGTGAGGCTGGCTGTCCGGTCTGAGTGGGGTCTCTGCCTACCTCTACCTGGCCTGGGTGGCGGTGAGGCTGTCTGTCCGGTCTGGATGGGGTCTCTGTCTACCTCTACCTGGCCTGGGTGGCGGTGAGGCTGGCTGTCCGGTCTGGGTGGGGTCTGTGCCTACCTCTACCTGGCCTGGGTGGCGGTGAGGCTGGCTGTCCGGTCTGGGTGGGGTCTGTGCCTGCCTCTACCTGGCCTGAGTGGCGGTGAGGCTGGCTGTCCGGTCTGGGTGGGGTCTCTGTCTACCTCTACCTGGCCTGGGTGGCGGTGAGGCTGGCTGTCCGGTCTGGGCGGGGTCTCTGTCTACCTCTACCTGGCCTGGGTGGCGGTGAAGCTGGCTGTCCGGTCTGGGTGGGGTCTCTGCCTACCTCTACCTGACCTGGGTGGCGGTGAGGCTGGCTGTCCGGTCTGCGTGGAGTCTCTGTCTGTCTCTACCTGGCCTGGGTGGCGGTGAGGCTGGCTGTCCGGTCTGGGTGGGGTCTCTGTCTGTCTCTTCCTGGCCTGGGTGGCGGTGAGGCTGGCTGTCCGGTCTGGGTGTTGTCTCTCTGTCTCTACCTGGCTTAGGTGGCGGTGAGGCTGGCTGTCTGGTCTGGGTGGGGTCTCTGCCTACCTCTACCTGGCCTGGGTGGCGGTGAGGCTGGCTGTCCGGTCTGGGTGGGGTCTCTGTCTACCTCTACCTGGCCTGGGTGGCGGTGAGGCTGGTTGTCCGGTCTGGGTGGAGTCTCTGTCTACCTCTACCTGGCCTGGGTGGCGGTGAGGCAGGCTGTCCGGTCTGAGTGGGGTCTCTGCCTACCTCTACCTGGCCTGGGTGGCGGTGAGGCTAGCTGTCCGGTCTGGGTGGAGTCTCTGTCTACCTCTACCTGGCCTGGGTGGCGGTGAGGCTGGCTGTCCGGTCTGGGTGGGGTCTCTGTCTACCTCTACCTGGCCTGGGTGACGGTGAGGCTGGTTGTCCGGTCTGGGTGGGGTATCTATCTGTCTCTACCTGGCCTGGGTGGCGGTGAGGCTGGCTGTCCGGTCTGGGTGGAGTCTCTGTCTACCTCTACCTGGCCTGGGTGGCGGTGAGGCTGGCTGTCCGGTCTGGGTGGGGTCTGTGCCTACCTCTACCTGGCCTGGGTGGCGGTGAGGCTGGCTGTCCGGTCTGGGTGGGGTCTCTGTCTGTCTTTACCTGGCCTGGGTGGCGGTGAGGCTGGCTGTCCGGTCTGGGTGGGGTCTGTGCCTGCCTCTACCTGGCCTGGGTGGCGGTGAGGCTGGCTGTCCGGTCTGAGTGGGGTCTCTGCCTACCTCTACCTGGCCTGGGTGGCGGTGAGGCTGTCTGTCCGGTCTGGATGGGGTCTCTGTCTACCTCTACCTGGCCTGGGTGGCGGTGAGGCTGGCTGTCCGGTCTGGGTGGGGTCTGTGCCTACCTCTACCTGGCCTGGGTGGCGGTGAGGCTGGCTGTCCGGTCTGGGTGGGGTCTGTGCCTGCCTCTACCTGGCCTGAGTGGCGGTGAGGCTGGCTGTCCGGTCTGGGTGGGGTCTCTGTCTACCTCTACCTGGCCTGGGTGGCGGTGAGGCTGGCTGTCCGGTCTGGGCGGGGTCTCTGTCTACCTCTACCTGGCCTGGGTGGCGGTGAGGCTGGCTGTCCGGTCTGGGTGGGGTCTCTGCCTACCTCTACCTGACCTGGGTGGCGGTGAGGCTGGCTGTCCGGTCTGCGTGGAGTCTCTGTCTGTCTCTACCTGGCCTGGGTGGTGGTGAGGCTGGTTCTCCGGTCTGGGTGGGGTCTCTGTCTGTGTCTACCTGGCCTGGTGTGGCGGTGAGGCTGGCTGTCCGGTCTGGGTGGGGTCTCTGTCTACCTCTACCTGGCCTGGGTGGCGGTGAGGCTGGCTGTCCGGTCTGGGTGGGGTCTCTGTCTGTCTCTACCTGGCGTGGGTGGCGGTGAGGCTGGCTGTCCGGTCTGGGTGGGGTCTCTGTCTACCTCTACCTGGCCTGGGTGGCGGTGAGGCTGGCTGTCCGGTCTGGGTGGAGTTTCTGTCTACCTCTACCTGGCCTGGGTGGCGGTGAGGCTGGCTGTCCGGTCGGGTGGAGTCTCTGTCTACCTCTACCTGACCTGGGTGGCGGTGAGGCTGGCTGTCCGCTCGGGTGGAGTCTCTGCCTACCTCTACCTGGCCTGGGTGGCGGTGAGGCTGTCTGTCCGGTCTGGGTGGAGTCTCTGTCTACCTCTACCTGGCCTGGGTGGCGGTGAGGCTGTCTGTCCGGTCTGGGTGGGGTCTCTGTCTGTCTCTACCTGGCCTGGGTGGCGGTGAGGCTGCCTGTCCGGTCTGGGTGGGGTCTCTGTCTGTCTCTACCTGGCCTGGGTGGCGGTGAGGCTGGCTGTCCGGTCTGGGTGGAGTCTCTGTCTACCTCTACCTGGCCTGGGTTGCGGTGGGGCTGGCTGTCCGGTCTGGGTAGAGTCTCTGTCTCTACCTGGCCTGGGTGGCGGTAAGGCTGGCTGTCCGGTCTGGGTGGAGTCTTTGTCTGTCTCTACCTGGCCTGGGTGGCGGTGAGGCTGGCTGTCTGGTCTGTGTGGGGTCTCTGTCTGTCTCTAACTGGCCTGGGTGGCGGTGAGGCTGGCTGTCCGGTCTGGGTGGGGTCTCTGTCTGTCTCTACCTGGCCTGGGTGGCGGTGAGGCTGGCTGTCCGGTCTGTGTGAAGTCTCTGTCTACCTCTACCTGGCCTGGGTGGCGGTGAGGCTCGCTGTCCGGTATGGGTGGGGTCTCTGTCTGTCTCTACCTGGCCTGGGTGGCGGTGAGGCTGGCTGTCCGGTCTGGGTGTTGTCTGTCTGTCTCTACCTGGCCTGGGTGACGGTGAGGCTGGCTGTCCGGTCTGGGTGGGGTCTCTGTCTGTCTCTTCCTGGCCTGGGTGGCGGTGAGGCTGGCTGTGCGGTCTGGGTGGGGTCTCTGTCTGTCTCTACCTGGCCTGGGTGGCGGTGAGGCTGGCTGTCCGGTCTGGGTGGGGTCTCTGTCTGTCTCTACCTGGCCTGGGTGGCGGTGAGGCTGGCTGTCCGGCCTGGGTGTTGTCTGTCTGTCTCTACCTGGCCTGGGTGGCGGTGAGGCTGGCTGTCCGGTCTGGGTGGGGTCTCTGTCTGTCTCTACCTGGCCTGGGTGGCGGTGAGGCTGGCTGTCCGGTCTGGGTGGGGTCTCTGTCTGTCTCTTCCTGGCCTGGGTGGCGGTGAGGCTGGCTGTCCGGTCTGGGTGTTGTCTCTCTGTCTCTACCTGGCTTAGGTGGCGGTGAGGCTGGCTGTCTGGTCTGGGTGGGGTCTCTGCCTACCTCTACCTGGCCTGGGTGGCGGTGAGGCTGGCTGTCCGGTCTGGGTGGGGTCTCTGTCTACCTCTACCTGGCCTGGGTGGCGGTGAGGCTGGTTGTCCGGTCTGGGTGGAGTCTCTGTCTACCTCTACCTGGCCTGGGTGGCGGTGAGGCTGGCTGTCCGGTCTGAGTGGGGTCTCTGCCTACCTCTACCTGGCCTGGGTGGCGGTGAGGCTAGCTGTCCGGTCTGGGTGGAGTCTCTGTCTACCTCTACCTGGCCTGGGTGGCGGTGAGGCTGGCTGTCCGGTCTGGGTGGGGTCTCTGCCTACCTCTACCTGGCCTGGGTGGCGGTGAGGCTGGCTGTCTGGTCTGGGTGGGGTCTCTGTCTACCTCTACCTGGCCTGGGTGGCGGTGAGGCTGGTTGTCCGGTCTGGGTGGGGTCTCTGTCTACCTCTACCTGGCCTGGGTGGCGGTGAGGCTAGCTGTCCGGTCTGGGTGGAGTCTCTGTCTGTCTCAACCTGGCCTGGGTGGCGGTGAGGCTAGCTGTCCGGTCTGGGTGGAGTCTCTGTCTGTCTCTACCTGGCCTGGGTGGCGGTGAGGCTGGCTGTCCGGTCTGGGTGGAGTCTCTGTCTGTCTCTACCTGGCCTGGGTGGCGGTGAGGCTGGCTGTCCGGTCTGGGTGGGGTCTCTGTCTGTCTCTACCTGGCCTGGGTAGCGGTGAGGCTGGCTGTCCGGTCTGGGTGTTGTCTGCCTACCTCTACCTGGCCTGGGTGGCGGTGAGGCTGGCTGTCCGGTCTGTGTGGGGTCTCTGTCTACCTCTACCTGGCCTGGGTGGCGGTGAGGCTGGCTGTCCGGTCTGGGTGGGGTCTCTGCCTACCTCTACCTGGCCTGGGTGGCGGTGAGGCTGGCTGTCCGGTCTGGGTGGAGTCTCTGTCTGTCTCTACCTGGCCTGGGTGGCGGTGAGGCTGGCTGTCCGGTCTGGGTGTTGTCTGTCTGTCTCTACCTGGCCTGGGTGACGGTGAGGCTGGCTGTCCGGTCTGGGTGGGGTCTCTGTCTATCTCTACCTGGCCTGGGTGGCGGTGAGGCTGTCTGTCCGGTCTGGGTGGAGTCTCTGTCTACCTCTACCTGGCCTGGGTGGCGGTGAGGCTGTCTGTCCGGTCTGGGTGGGGTCTCTGTCTGTCTCTACCTGGCCTGGGTGGCGGTGAGGCTGTCTGTCCGGTCTGGGTGGGGTCTCTGTCTGTCTCTACCTGGCCTGGGTGGCGGTGAGGCTGGCTGTCCGGTCTGGGTGGAGTCTCTGTCTACCTCTACCTGCCTGGGTTGCGGTGGGGCTGGCTGTCCGGTCTGGGTAGAGTCTCTGTCTCTACCTGGCCTGGGTGGCGGTAAGGCTGGCTGTCCGGTCTGGGTGGAGTCTTTGTCTGTCTCTACCTGGCCTGGGTGGCGGTGAGGCTGGCTGTCTGGTCTGTGTGGGGTCTCTGTCTGTCTCTAACTGGCCTGGGCGGCGGTGAGGCTGGCTGTCCGGTCTGGGTGGGGTCTCTGTCTGTCTCTACCTGGCCTGGGTGGCGGTGAGGCTGGCTGTCCGGTCTGTGTGAAGTCTCTGTCTACCTCTACCTGGCCTGGGTGGCGGTGAGGCTCGCTGTCCGGTATGGGTGGGGTCTCTGTCTGTCTCTACCTGGCCTGGGTGGCGGTGAGGCTGGCTGTCCGGTCTGGGTGTTGTCTGTCTGTCTCTACCTGGCCTGGGTGACGGTGAGGCAGGCTGTCCGGTCTGGGTGGGGTCTCTGTCTGTCTCTTCCTGGCCTGGGTGGCGGTGAGGCTGGCTGTCCGGTCTGGGTGGGGTCTCTGTCTGTCTCTACCTGGCCTGGGTGGCGGTGAGGCTGGCTGTCCGGTCTGGGTGGGGTCTCTGTCTGTCTCTACCTGGCCTGGGTGGCGGTGAGGCTGCCTGTCCGGTCTGGGTGTTGTCTGTCTGTCTCTACCTGGCCTGGGTGGCGGTGAGGCTGGCTGTCCGGTCTGGGTGGGGTCTCTGTCTGTCTCTACCTGGCCTGGGTGGCGGTGAGGCTGGCTGTCCGGTCTGGGTGGGGTCTCTGTCTGTCTCTTCCTGGCCTGGGTGGCGGTGAGGCTGGCTGTCCGGTCTGGGTGTTGTCTCTCTGTCTCTACCTGGCTTAGGTGGCGGTGAGGCTGGCTGTCTGGTCTGGGTGGGGTCTCTGCCTACCTCTACCTGGCCTGGGTGGCGGTGAGGCTGGCTGTCCGGTCTGGGTGGGGTCTCTGTCTACCTCTACCTGGCCTGGGTGGCGGTGAGGCTGGTTGTCCGGTCTGGGTGGAGTCTCTGTCTGCCTCTACCTGGCCTGGGTGGCGGTGAGGCTGGCTGTCCGGTCTGAGTGGGGTCTCTGCCTACCTCTACCTGGCCTGGGTGGCGGTGAGGCTAGCTGTCCGGTCTGGGTGGAGTCTCTGTCTACCTCTACCTGGCCTGGGTGGCGGTGAGGCTGGCTGTCCGGTCTGGGTGGGGTCTCTGTCTACCTCTACCTGGCCTGGGTGACGGTGAGGCTGGTTGTCCGGTCTGGGTGGGGTATCTATCTGTCTCCACCTGGCCTGGGTGGCGGTGAGGCTGGCTGTCCGGTCTGGGTGGGGTCTCTGTCTACCTCTACCTGGCCTGGGTGGCGGTGAGGCTGGCTGTCCGGTCTGGGTGGGGTCTGTGCCTACCTCTACCTGGCCTGGGTGGCGGTGAGGCTGGCTGTCCGGTCTGGGTGGGGTCTCTGTCTGTCTTTACCTGGCCTGGGTGGCGGTGAGGCTGGCTGTCCGGTCTGGGTGGGGTCTGTGCCTGCCTCTACCTGGCCTGGGTGGCGGTGAGGCTGGCTGTCCGGTCTGAGTGGGGTCTCTGCCTACCTCTACCTGGCCTGGGTGGCGGTGAGGCTGTCTGTCCGGTCTGGATGGGGTCTCTGTCTACCTCTACCTGGCCTGGGTGGCGGTGAGGCTGGCTGTCCGGTCTGGGTGGGGTCTGTGCCTACCTCTACCTGGCCTGGGTGGCGGTGAGGCTGGCTGTCCGGTCTGGGTGGGGTCTGTGCCTGCCTCTACCTGGCCTGAGTGGCGGTGAGGCTGGCTGTCCGGTCTGGGTGGGGTCTCTGTCTACCTCTACCTGGCCTGGGTGGCGGTGAGGCTGGCTGTCCGGTCTGGGCGGGGTCTCTGTCTACCTCTACCTGGCCTGGGTGGCGGTGAAGCTGGCTGTCCGGTCTGGGTGGGGTCTCTGCCTACCTCTACCTGACCTGGGTGGCGGTGAGGCTGGCTGTCCGGTCTGCGTGGAGTCTCTGTCTGTCTCTACCTGGCCTGGGTGGCGGTGAGGCTGGCTGTCCGGTCTGGGTGGGGTCTCTGTCTGTCTCTTCCTGGCCTGGGTGGCGGTGAGGCTGGCTGTCCGGTCTGGGTGTTGTCTCTCTGTCTCTACCTGGCTTAGGTGGCGGTGAGGCTGGCTGTCTGGTCTGGGTGGGGTCTCTGCCTACCTCTACCTGGCCTGGGTGGCGGTGAGGCTGGCTGTCCGGTCTGGGTGGGGTCTCTGTCTACCTCTACCTGGCCTGGGTGGCGGTGAGGCTGGTTGTCCGGTCTGGGTGGAGTCTCTGTCTACCTCTACCTGGCCTGGGTGGCGGTGAGGCTGGCTGTCCGGTCTGAGTGGGGTCTCTGCCTACCTCTACCTGGCCTGGGTGGCGGTGAGGCTAGCTGTCCGGTCTGGGTGGAGTCTCTGTCTACCTCTACCTGGCCTGGGTGGCGGTGAGGCTGGCTGTCCGGTCTGGGTGGGGTCTCTGTCTACCTCTACCTGGCCTGGGTGACGGTGAGGCTGGTTGTCCGGTCTGGGTGGGGTATCTATCTGTCTCTACCTGGCCTGGGTGGCGGTGAGGCTGGCTGTCCGGTCTGGGTGGAGTCTCTGTCTACCTCTACCTGGCCTGGGTGGCGGTGAGGCTGGCTGTCCGGTCTGGGTGGGGTCTGTGCCTACCTCTACCTGGCCTGGGTGGCGGTGAGGCTGGCTGTCCGGTCTGGGTGGGGTCTCTGTCTGTCTTTACCTGGCCTGGGTGGCGGTGAGGCTGGCTGTCCGGTCTGGGTGGGGTCTGTGCCTGCCTCTACCTGGCCTGGGTGGCGGTGAGGCTGGCTGTCCGGTCTGAGTGGGGTCTCTGCCTACCTCTACCTGGCCTGGGTGGCGGTGAGGCTGTCTGTCCGGTCTGGATGGGGTCTCTGTCTACCTCTACCTGGCCTGGGTGGCGGTGAGGCTGGCTGTCCGGTCTGGGTGGGGTCTGTGCCTACCTCTACCTGGCCTGGGTGGCGGTGAGGCTGGCTGTCCGGTCTGGGTGGGGTCTGTGCCTGCCTCTACCTGGCCTGAGTGGCGGTGAGGCTGGCTGTCCGGTCTGGGTGGGGTCTCTGTCTACCTCTACCTGGCCTGGGTGGCGGTGAGGCTGGCTGTCCGGTCTGGGCGGGGTCTCTGTCTACCTCTACCTGGCCTGGGTGGCGGTGAGGCTGGCTGTCCGGTCTGGGTGGGGTCTCTG
Source organism: Arenicola marina (assembly GCA_964019135.1). NCBI lineage: Eukaryota > Metazoa > Annelida > Polychaeta > Arenicolidae > Arenicola > Arenicola marina. Next base: position 37,459,454 of record OZ025259.1, on the reverse strand, counting down.
CCTACCTCTACCTGACCTGGGTGGCGGTGAGGCTGGCTGTCCGGTCTGCGTGGAGTCTCTGTCTGTCTCTACCTGGCCTGGGTGGTGGTGAGGCTGGTTCTCCGGTCTGGGTGGGGTCTCTGTCTGTGTCTACCTGGCCTGGTGTGGCGGTGAGGCTGGCTGTCCGGTCTGGGTGGGGTCTCTGTCTACCTCTACCTGGCCTGGGTGGCGGTGAGGCTGGCTGTCCGGTCTGGGTGGGGTCTCTGTCTGTCTCTACCTGGCGTGGGTGGCGGTGAGGCTGGCTGTCCGGTCTGGGTGGGGTCTCTGTCTACCTCTACCTGGCCTGGGTGGCGGTGAGGCTGGCTGTCCGGTCTGGGTGGAGTTTCTGTCTACCTCTACCTGGCCTGGGTGGCGGTGAGGCTGGCTGTCCGGTCGGGTGGAGTCTCTGTCTACCTCTACCTGACCTGGGTGGCGGTGAGGCTGGCTGTCCGCTCGGGTGGAGTCTCTGCCTACCTCTACCTGGCCTGGGTGGCGGTGAGGCTGTCTGTCCGGTCTGGGTGGAGTCTCTGTCTACCTCTACCTGGCCTGGGTGGCGGTGAGGCTGTCTGTCCGGTCTGGGTGGGGTCTCTGTCTGTCTCTACCTGGCCTGGGTGGCGGTGAGGCTGTCTGTCCGGTCTGGGTGGGGTCTCTGTCTGTCTCTACCTGGCCTGGGTGGCGGTGAGGCTGGCTGTCCGGTCTGGGTGGAGTCTCTGTCTACCTCTACCTGGCCTGGGTTGCGGTGGGGCTGGCTGTCCGGTCTGGGTAGAGTCTCTGTCTCTACCTGGCCTGGGTGGCGGTAAGGCTGGCTGTCCGGTCTGGGTGGAGTCTTTGTCTGTCTCTACCTGGCCTGGGTGGCGGTGAGGCTGGCTGTCTGGTCTGTGTGGGGTCTCTGTCTGTCTCTAACTGGCCTGGGTGGCGGTGAGGCTGGCTGTCCGGTCTGGGTGGGGTCTCTGTCTGTCTCTACCTGGCCTGGGTGGCGGTGAGGCTGGCTGTCCGGTCTGTGTGAAGTCTCTGTCTACCTCTACCTGGCCAGGGTGGCGGTGAGGCTCGCTGTCCGGTATGGGTGGGGTCTCTGTCTGTCTCTACCTGGCCTGGGTGGCGGTGAGGCTGGCTGTCCGGTCTGGGTGTTGTCTGTCTGTCTCTACCTGGCCTGGGTGACGGTGAGGCTGGCTGTCCGGTCTGGGTGGGGTCTCTGTCTGTCTCTTCCTGGCCTGGGTGGCGGTGAGGCTGGCTGTGCGGTCTGGGTGGGGTCTCTGTCTGTCTCTACCTGGCCTGGGTGGCGGTGAGGCTGGCTGTCCGGTCTGGGTGGGGTCTCTGTCTGTCTCTACCTGGCCTGGGTGGCGGTGAGGCTGGCTGTCCGGCCTGGGTGTTGTCTGTCTGTCTCTACCTGGCCTGGGTGGCGGTGAGGCTGGCTGTCCGGTCTGGGTGGGGTCTCTGTCTGTCTCTACCTGGCCTGGGTGGCGGTGAGGCTGGCTGTCCGGTCTGGGTGGGGTCTCTGTCTGTCTCTTCCTGGCCTGGGTGGCGGTGAGGCTGGCTGTCCGGTCTGGGTGTTGTCTCTCTGTCTCTACCTGGCTTAGGTGGCGGTGAGGCTGGCTGTCTGGTCTGGGTGGGGTCTCTGCCTACCTCTACCTGGCCTGGGTGGCGGTGAGGCTGGCTGTCCGGTCTGGGTGGGGTCTCTGTCTACCTCTACCTGGCCTGGGTGGCGGTGAGGCTGGTTGTCCGGTCTGGGTGGAGTCTCTGTCTACCTCTACCTGGCCTGGGTGGCGGTGAGGCTGGCTGTCCGGTCTGAGTGGGGTCTCTGCCTACCTCTACCTGGCCTGGGTGGCGGTGAGGCTAGCTGTCCGGTCTGGGTGGAGTCTCTGTCTACCTCTACCTGGCCTGGGTGGCGGTGAGGCTGGCTGTCCGGTCTGGGTGGGGTCTCTGCCTACCTCTACCTGGCCTGGGTGGCGGTGAGGCTGGCTGTCTGGTCTGGGTGGGGTCTCTGTCTACCTCTACCTGGCCTGGGTGGCGGTGAGGCTGGTTGTCCGGTCTGGGTGGGGTCTCTGTCTGCCTCTACCTGGCCTGGGTGGCGGTGAGGCTGGTTGTCCGGTCTGGGCGGGGTCTCTGTCTACCTCTACTTGGCCTGGGTGGCGGTGAGGCTGGCTGTCTGGTCTGGGTGGGGTCTCTGTCTACCTCTACTTGGCCTGGGTGGCGGTGAGGCTGGTTGTCCGGTCTGGGCGGGGTCTCTGTCTGCCTCTACCTGGCCTGGGTGGCGGTGAGGCTGGTTGTCCGGTCTGGGCGGGGTCTCTGTCTACCTCTACCTGGCCTGGGTGGCGGTGAGGCTGGCTGTCCGGTCTGGGTGGGGTCTCTGCCTACCTCTACCTGGCCTGGGTGGCGGTGAGGCTGGTTGTCCGGTCTGGGTGGGGTCTCTGTCTGCCTCTACCTGGCCTGGGTGGCGGTGAGGCTGGCTGTCCGGTCTGGGCGGGGTCTCTGTCTGCCTCTACCTGGCCTGGGTGGCGGTGAGGCTGGTTGTCCGGTCTGGGCGGGGTCTCTGTCTACCTCTACCTGGCCTGGGTGGCGGTAAGGCTGGCTGTCCGGTCTGGGTGGGGTCTCTGTCTGTCTCTACCTGGCCTGGGTGGCGGTGAGGCTGGCTGTCCGGTCTGGGTGGGGTCTCTGTCTGTCTCTACCTGGCCTGGGTGGCGGTGAGGCTGGCTGTCCGGTCTGGGTGTTGTCTGCCTACCTCTACCTGGCCTGGGTGGCGGTGAGGCTGGCTGTCCGGTCTGTGTGGGGTCTCTGTCTACCTCTACCTGGCCTGGGTGGCGGTGAGGCTGGCTGTCCGGTCTGGGTGGGGTCTCTGCCTACCTCTACCTGGCCTGGGTGGCGGTGAGGCTGGCTGTCCGGTCTGGGTGGAGTCTCTGTCTGTCTCTACCTGGCCTGGGTGGCGGTGCGGCTGGCTGTCCGGTCTGGGTGTTGTCTGTCTGTCTCTACCTGGCCTGGGTGACGGTGAGGCTGGCTGTCCGGTCTGGGTGGGGTCTCTGTCTATCTCTACCTGGCCTGGGTGGCGGTGAGGCTGGCTGTCCGGTCTGGGTGGGGTCTCTGTCTGTCTCTACCTGGCCTGGGTGACTGTGAGGCTGGCTGTCCGGTCTGGGTGGAGTCTCTGTTTGTCTCTACCTGGCCTGGGTGGCGGTGAGGCTGGCTGTCCGGTCTGGGTGGGGTCTCTGTCTACCTCTACCTGGCCTGGGTGGCGGTGAGGCTGGTTGTCCGGTCTGGGTGGGGTCTCTGTCTGTCTCTATCTGGCCTGGATGGCGGTGAGGCTGGCTGTCCGGTCTGGGTGGGGTCTCTGTCTACCTCTACCTGGCCTGGGTGGCGGTGAGGCTGGCTGTCCGGTCTGGGTGGGGTCTGTGCCTGCCTCTACCTGGCCTGGGTGGCGGTGAGGCTGGCTGTCCGGTCTGGGTGGGGTCTCTGTCTACCTCTACCTGGCCTGGGTGGCGGTGAGGCTGGCTGTCCGGTCTGGGTGGGGTCTCTGCCTACCTCTACCTGACCTGGGTGGCGGTGAGGCTGGCTGTCCGGTCTGGGTGGAGTCTCTGTCTGTCTCTACCTGGCCTGGGTGGCGGTGAGGCTGGTTGTCCGGTCTGGGTGGGGTCTCTGTCTGTGTCCACCTGGCCTGCTGTGGCGGTTAGGCTGGCTGTCCGGGCTGGGTGGGGTCGCTGTCTACCTCTACCTGGCCTGGGTGGCGGTGAGGCTGGCTGTCCGGTCTGGGTGGGGTCTCTGTCTGTCTCTACCTGGCCTGGGTGGCGGTGAGGCTGGCTGTCCGGTCTGGGTGGGGTCTCTGTCTACCTCTACCTGGCCTGGGTGGCGGTGAGGCTGGCTGTCCGGTCTGGGTGGAGTCTCTGTCTACCTCTACCTGGCCTGGGTGGCGGTGAGGCTGGCTGTCCGGTCGGGTGGAGTCTCTGTCTACCTCTACCTGACCTGGGTGGCGGTGAGGCTGGGTGTCCGGTCGGGTGGAGTCTCTGCCTACCTCTACCTGGCCTGGGTGGCGGTGAGGCTGGCTGTCCGGTCTGGGTGGAGTCTCTGTCTGTCTCTACCTGGCCTGGGTGGCGGTGAGGCTGGCTGTCCGGTCTGGGTGTTGTCTGTCTGTCTCTACCTGGCCTGGGTGACGGTGAGGCTGGCTGTCCGGTCTGGGTGGGGTCTCTGTCTATCTCTACCTGGCCTGGGTGGCGGTGAGGCTGGCTGTCCGGTCTGGGTGGGGTCTCTGTCTGTCTCTACCTGGCCTGGGTGACTGTGAGGCTGGCTGTCCGGTCTGGGTGGAGTCTCTGTCTGTCTCTACCTGGCCTGGGTGGCGGTGAGGCTGGCTGTCCGGTCTGGGTGGGGTCTCTGTCTACCTCTACCTGGCCTGGGTGGCGGTGAGGCTGGTTGTCCGGTCTGGGTGGGGTCTCTGTCTGTCTCTATCTGGCCTGGATGGCGGTGAGGCTGGCTGTCCGGTCTGGGTGGGGTCTCTGTCTACCTCTACCTGGCCTGGGTGGCGGTGAGGCTGGCTGTCCGGTCTGGGTGGAGTCTCTGTCTGTCTCTACCTGGCCTGGGTGGCGGTGAGGCTGGCTGTCCGGTCTGGGTGTTGTCTGTCTGTCTCTACCTGGCCTGGGTGACGGTGAGGCTGGCTGTCCGGTCTGGGTGGGGTCTCTGTCTATCTCTACCTGGCCTGGGTGGCGGTGAGGCTGGCTGTCCGGTCTGGGTGGGGTCTCTGTCTGTCTCTACCTGGCCTGGGTGACTGTGAGGCTGGCTGTCCGGTCTGGGTGGAGTCTCTGTCTGTCTCTACCTGGCCTGGGTGGCGGTGAGGCTGGCTGTCCGGTCTGGGTGGGGTCTCTGTCTACCTCTACCTGGCCTGGGTGGCGGTGAGGCTGGTTGTCCGGTCTGGGTGGGGTCTCTGTCTGTCTCTCTCTGGCCTGGATGGCGGTGAGGCTGGCTGTCCGGTCTGGGTGGGGTCTCTGTCTACCTCTACCTGGCCTGGGTGGCGGTGAGGCTGGCTGTCCGGTCTGGGTGGGGTCTGTGCCTGCCTCTACCTGGCCTGGGTGGCGGTGAGGCTGGCTGTCCGGTCTGGGTGGGGTCTCTGTCTACCTCTACCTGGCCTGGGTGGCGGTGAGGCTGGCTGTCCGGTCTGGGTGGGGTCTCTGCCTACCTCTACCTGACCTGGGTGGCGGTGAGGCTGGCTGTCCGGTCTGGGTGGAGTCTCTGTCTGTCTCTACCTGGCCTGGGTGGCGGTGAGGCTGGTTGTCCGGTCTGGGTGGGGTCTCTGTCTGTGTCTACCTGGCCTGCTGTGGCGGTTAGGCTGGCTGTCCGGGCTGGGTGGGGTCGCTGTCTACCTCTACCTGGCCTGGGTGGCGGTGAGGCTGGCTGTCCGGTCTGGGTGGGGTCTCTGTCTGTCTCTACCTGGCCTGGGTGGCGGTGAGGCTGGCTGTCCGGTCTGGGTGGGGTCTCTGTCTACCTCTACCTGGCCTGGGTGGCGGTGAGGCTGGCTGTCCGGTCTGGGTGGAGTCTCTGTCTACCTCTACCTGGCCTGGGTGGCGGTGAGGCTGGCTGTCCGGTCGGGTGGAGTCTCTGTCTACCTCTACCTGACCTGGGTGGCGGTGAGGCTGGGTGTCCGGTCGGGTGGAGTCTCTGCCTACCTCTACCTGGCATGGGTGGCGGTGAGGCTGGCTGTCCGGTCTGGGTGGAGTCTCTGTCTGTCTCTACCTGGCCTGGGTGGCGGTGAGGCTGGCTGTCCGGTCTGGGTGTTGTCTGTCTGTCTCTACCTGGCCTGGGTGACGGTGAGGCTGGCTGTCCGGTCTGGGTGGGGTCTCTGTCTATCTCTACCTGGCCTGGGTGGCGGTGAGGCTGGCTGTCCGGTCTGGGTGGGGTCTCTGTCTGTCTCTACCTGGCCTGGGTGACTGTGAGGCTGGCTGTCCGGTCTGGGTGGAGTCTCTGTCTGTCTCTACCTGGCCTGGGTGGCGGTGAGGCTGGCTGTCCGGTCTGGGTGGGGTCTCTGTCTACCTCTACCTGGCCTGGGTGGCGGTGAGGCTGGTTGTCCGGTCTGGGTGGGGTCTCTGTCTGTCTCTATCTGGCCTGGATGGCGGTGAGGCTGGCTGTCCGGTCTGGGTGGGGTCTCTGTCTACCTCTACCTGGCCTGGGTGGCGGTGAGGCTGGCTGTCCGGTCTGGGTGGGGTCTGTGCCTGCCTCTACCTGGCCTGGGTGGCGGTGAGGCTGGCTGTCCGGTCTGGGTGGGGTCTCTGTCTACCTCTACCTGGCCTGGGTGGCGGTGAGGCTGGCTGTCCGGTCTGGGTGGGGTCTCTGCCTACCTCTACCTGACCTGGGTGGCGGTGAGGCTGGCTGTCCGGTCTGGGTGGAGTCTCTGTCTGTCTCTACCTGGCCTGGGTGGCGGTGAGGCTGGTTGTCCGGTCTGGGTGGGGTCTTTGTCTGTGTCTACCTGGCCTGCTGTGGCGGTTAGGCTGGCTGTCCGGGCTGGGTGGGGTCGCTGTCTACCTCTACCTGGCCTGGGTGGCGGTGAGGCTGGCTGTCCGGTCTGGGTGGGGTCTCTGTCTGTCTCTACCTGGCCTGGGTGGCGGTGAGGCTGGCTGTCCGGTCTGGGTGGGGTCTCTGTCTACCTCTACCTGGCCTGGGTGGCGGTGAGGCTGGCTGTCCGGTCTGGGTGGAGTCTCTGTCTACCTCTACCTGGCCTGGGTGGCGGTGAGGCTGGCTGTCCGGTCGGGTGGAGTCTCTGTCTACCTCTACCTGACCTGGGTGGCGGTGAGGCTGGGTGTCCGGTCGGGTGGAGTCTCTGCCTACCTCTACCTGGCCTGGGTGGCGGTGAGGCTGTCTGTCCGGTCTGGGTGGAGTCTCTGTCTACCTCTACCTGGCCTGGGTGGCGGTGAGGCTGGCTGTCCGGTCGGGTGGAGTCTCTGCCTACCTCTACCTGGCCTGGGTGGCGGTGAGGCTGGCTGTCCGGTCTGGGTGGAGTCTCTGCCTACCTCTACCTGGCCTGGGTGGCGGTGGGGCTGGCTGTCCGGTCTGGGTGGAGTCTCTGTCTCTACCTGGCCTGGGTGGCGGTAAGGCTGGCTGTCCGGTCTGGGTGGAGTCTCTGTCTGTCTCTACCTGGCCTGGGTGGCGGTGAGGCTGGCTGTCTGGTCTGTGTGGGGTCTCTGTCTGTCTCTACCTGGCCTGGGTGGCGGTGAGGCTGGCTGTCCGGTCTGGGTGGGGTCTCTGTTTGTCTCTACCTGGCCTGGGTGGCGGTGAGGCTGGCTGTCCGGTCGGTGTGGAGTCTCTGTCTACCTCTACCTGGCCTGGGTGGCGGTGAGGCTCGCTGTCCGGTATGGGTGGGGTCTCTGTCTGTCTCTACCTGGCCTGGATGGCGTTGAGGCTGGCTGTCCGGTCTGGGTGTTGTCTGCCTGTCTCTGCCTGGCCTGGGTGACGGTGAGGCTGGCTGTCCGGTCTGGGTTGGGTCTCTGTCTGTCCCTTCCTGGCCTGGGTGGCGGTGAGGCTGGCTGTCCGGTCTGGGTGGGGTCTCTGTCTGTCTCTACCTGGCCTGGGTGGCGGTGAGGCTGGCTGTCCGGTCTGGGTGGGGTCTCTGTCTGTCTCTACCTGGCCTGGGTGGCGGTGAGGCTGGCTGTCCGGTCTGGGTGGGGTCTCTGTCTGTCCCTTCCTGGCCTGGGTGGCGGTGAGGCTGGCTGTCCGGTCTGGGTGTTGTCTCTCTGTCTCTACCTGGCATGGATGGCGGTGAGGCTGGCTGTCTGGTCTGGGTGGGGTCTCTGTCTGTCTCTACCTGGCCTGGGTGGCGGTGAGGCTGGCTGTCCGGTCTGGGTGGGGTCTCTGTCTGTCTCTACCTGGCCTGGGTGGCGGTGAGGCTGGCTGTCCGGTCTGGGTGGGGTCTCTGTCTGTCTCTTCCTGGCCTGGGTGGCGGTGAGGCTGGCTGTCCGGTCTGGGTGTTGTCTCTCTGTCTCTACCTGGCATGGGTGGCGGTGAGACTGGCTGTCCGGTCTGGGTGAGGTCTCTGTCTGTCTCTACCTGGCCTGGGTGGCGGTGAGGCTGGCTGTCCGGTCTGGGTGGGGTCTCTGTCTCTCTCTTCCTGGCCTGGGTCGCGGTGAGGCTGGCTGTCTGGTCTGTGTGGGGTCTCTGTCTGTCTCTACCTGGCCTGGGTGGCTGTGAGGCTGGCTGTCCGGTCTGGGTGTTGTCTGTCTGTCTCTACCTGGCCTGGGTGGCGGTGAGGCTGGCTGTCCGGTCTGGGTGGGGTCTCTGTCTGTCTCTACCTGGCCTGGGTGGCGGTGAGGCTGGCTGTCCGGTCTGGGTGTGGTCTCTGTCTGTCACTTCCTGGCCTGGGTGGCGGTGAGGCTGGCTGTCCGGTCTGGGTGTTGTCTCTCTGTCTCTACCTGGCATAGGTGGCGGTGAGGCTGGCTGTCTGGTCTGGGTGGGGTCTCTGTCTACCTCTACCTGGCCTGGGTGGCGGTGAGGCTGGCTGTCCGGTCTGGGTGGGGTCTCTGTCTGTCTCTACCTGGCCTGGGTGGCGGTGAGGCTGGCTGTCCGGTCTGGGTGGGGTCTCTGTCTGTCTCTTCCTGGCCTGGGTGGCGGTGAGGCTGGCTGTCCGGTCTGGGTGTTGTCTCTCTGTCTCTACCTGGCATGGGTGGCGGTGAGACTGGCTGTCCGGTCTGGGTGAGGTCTCTGCTGTCTCTACCTGGCCTGGGTGGCGGTGAGGCTGGCTGTCCGGTCTGGGTGGGGTCTCTGTCTCTCTCTTCCTGGCCTGGGTCGCGGTGAGGCTGGCTGTCTGGTCTGTGTGGGGTCTCTGTCTGTCTCTACCTGGCCTGGGTGGCTGTGAGGCTGGCTGTCCGGTCTGGGTGTTGTCTGTCTGTCTCTACCTGGCCTGGGTGGCGGTGAGGCTGGCTGTCCGGTCTGGGTGGGGTCTCTGTCTGTCTCTACCTGGCCTGGGTGGCGGTGAGGCTGGCTGTCCGGTCTGGGTGTGGTCTCTGTCTGTCACTTCCTGGCCTGGGTGGCGGTGAGGCTGGCTGTCCGGTCTGGGTGTTGTCTCTCTGTCTCTACCTGGCATAGGTGGCGGTGAGGCTAGCTGTCCGGTCTGGGTGGAGTCTCTGTCTGTCTCTACCTGGCCTGGGTGGCGGTGAGGCTGGCTGTCCGGTCTGAGTGGGGTCTCTGCCTACCTCTACCTGGCCTGGGTGGCGGTGAGGCTAGCTGTCCGGTCTGGGTGGAGTCTCTGTCTGTCTCTACCTGGCCTGGGTGGCGGTGAGGCTGGCTGTCCGGTCTGGGTGTTGTCTGTCTGTCTCTACCTGGCCTGGGTGACGGTGAGGCTGGCTGTCCGGTCTGGGTTGGGTCTCTGTCTGTCTCTACCTGGCCTGGGTGGCGGTGAGGCTGGCTGTCCGGTCTGGGTGGGGTCTCTGTCTGTCTCTACCTGGCCTGGGTGGCGGTGAGGCTGGCTGTCCGGTCTGGGTGGAGTCTCTGTCTGTCTCTACCTGGCCTGGGTGGCGGTGAGGCTGGCTGTCCGGTCTGGGTGGGGTCTCTGTCTACCTCTACCTGGCCTGGGTGACGGTGAGGCTGGTTGTCCGGTCTGGGTGGGGTATCTGTCTGTCTCTACCTGGCCTGGGTGGCGGTGAGGCTGGCTGTCCGGTCTGGGTGGGGTCTCTGTCTACCTCTACCTGGCCTGGGTGGCGGTGAGGCTGGCTGTCCGGTCTGGGTGGGGTCTGTGCCTACCTCTGCCTGGCCTGGGTGGCGGTGAGGCTGGCTGTCCGGTCTGGGTGGGGTCTCTGCCTACCTCTACCTGGCCTGGGTGGCGGTGAGGCTGTCTGTCCGGTCTGGGTGGGGTCTCTGTCTACCTCTACCTGGCCTGGGTGGCGGTGAGGCTGGCTGTCCGGTCTGGGTGGGGTCTCTGCCTACCTCTACCTGACCTGGGTGGCGGTGAGGCTGGCTGTCCGGTCTGGGTGGAGTCTCTGTCTGTCTCTACCTGGCCTGGGTGGCGGTGAGGCTGGCTGTCCGGTCTGGGTGGGGTCTCTGTCTACCTCTACCTGGCCTGGGTGGCGGTGAGGCTGGCTGTCCGGTCTGGGTGGGGTCTCTGTCTGTCTCTACCTGGCCTGGGTGGCGGTGAGGCTGGCTGTCCGGTCTGGGTGGGGTTTCTGTCTACCTCTACCTGGCCTGGGTGGCGGTGAGGCTGGCTGTCCGGTCTGGGTGGGGTCTCTGTCTGTCTCTACCTGGCCTGGGTGGCGGTGAGGCTGGCTGTCCGGTCGGGTGGAGTCTCTGTCTACCTCTACCTGACCTGGGTGGTGGTGAGGCTGGCTGTCCGGTCGGGTGGAGTCTCTGTCTACCTCTACCTGGCCTGGGTGGCGGTGAGGCTGTCTGTCCGGTCTGGGTGGAGTCTCTGTCTACCTCTACCTGGCCTGGGTGGCGGTGAGGCTGGCTGTCCGGTCGGGTGGAGTCTCTGCCTACCTCTACCTGGCCTGGGTGGCGGTGAGGCTGGTTGTCCGGTCTGGGTGGGGTCTCTGTCTGTCTCTACCTGGCCTGGGTGGCGGTGAGGCTGTCTGTCCGGTCTGGGTGGGGTCTCTGTCTCTCTCTACCTGGCCTGGGTGGCGGTGAGGCTGGCTGTCCGGTCTGGGTGTTGTCTGTCTATCTCTACCTGGCCTGGGTGGCGGTGGGGCTGGCTGTCTGGTCTGTGTGGGGTCTCTGTCTACCTCTACCTGGCCTGGGTGGCGGTGAGGCTGGCTGTCCGGTCTGGGTGGGGTCTCTGTCTGTCTCTACCTGGCCTGGGTAGCGGTGAGGCTGGCTGTCCGGTCTGGGTGTTGTCTGTCTGTCTCTACCTGGCCTGGGTGGCGGTGAGGCTGGCTGTCCGGTCTGCGTGGGGTCTCTGTCTGTCTCTACCTGGCCTGGGTGGCGGTGAGGCGGGCTGGGGTGAGGTCTCTGGGTGGGCGGTGTCAGACTAGCCGGCGCCAGGCCCGGTGCCCTGGCAGCAGACGGCCAGGCGTTCACTGACTGGAGGCAGAGGGAGGGCCATGGCTGTCGCCCCTACCTCCCCTCTGGCTGGCCCACTGCTGTAATAGCCCTGCAGCACCCAGCTTTAAACCATACCGCCACTGCCGCTGCCTCCGTGACTCGCTGTGAGCCCCACCCTGTGTGTGGCCAGGATTCTGGCTCCCTGGCACCTGATTTGGGTAGATCACGTCGGGTGATTATTTCATGATGGTGCCTGGAACGGCAGTTTTTCCGTCTCGGCCTGCCACGACGCACCCGAAAGAAGATAGATCAATGCCTCCATTTTAAAAATAATATTCAGGTGACAAATATTACATCTATGCGGTCAACACGGATTCGACCCATATGAAGGGGTTACACGTTGAGCGTTAAACATGAAATGGTGACAAACGGAGCGATTACAACTGAAATCCATGTATAAGATATATGTTGACAAATAAAGAGCAGCTTCCTTCACTACATGAAGACAGATATTAAGGGGTAGGAGCCCCGTCAACAAAACGTTGACACACGTAGGGGTTACAGTTGAAGACCCTTTAATCAATGTTGACCTATGTAGCCATTGGAACCCTCCATTTAAATGTTAAATCAACTCATTGACAATAATATAGCTCCCGTTATATCAGCCATGGCACTAGCCTTACAAACGACCGGACGCATAACAACGAGCTCTCGATTTAGCACATATTTTCTGCTCCAAGCGAACGACTTGATTGAGGAATTCTTACACATATTCAGTAAAAAATACTCCCGGAAGCGATTTGTGAAGTTATACCGACGGCACGACACTATTTAAGGTGATATTGAAAGATTTAAACTTCGCATTTAAGGAACATTGGTAGCCTTGCCGGCATATTGACTTTCGCACCTGCTGCCTGCTGCGAGGTGAGAATAGCGACGTAGCTAATTATTATTATCTTTATTCGTACGAAGCATAAAAGCATGCACACCGTGAGTTCATACGTATACGTGTCAACAGGTGACGTGTTCAGGTAGTACAAATAAAATTGTTCAATCCCTTGAACTAACAGCATGAGGTGAACTTTGCACCCACTGCCGCGACGTGCGCTTTCCGCCATGTGGAGAGACCTGGACCTTGTCTCGATGGGTGTCGTTACCAGAGAAAGGCATCCAAGATGGACATGGTGCGGTGCTGTCTCTGCCTCGTGTGGTGTCACCTGCTGTTCACCGGCACGACCCAGGCGAAGGAGGCCAAACGGTTCTGGGCCTGCCCAACCTGCAGGACCGTCCCTAGCGTCATCATGAGCCTCCACTCTATGGTGACGACGCTTTCGACAACCCTGACAACGGCGACTGGCGAGACTGGAGGAACGGACCCACAGCCTAGAAAGGGACACGAAGGACAAGGCCCACCGCTGTGACACGCTGACGACAGAGCTACGCGGCGTGAGGCAGGAGAACGCCAGACTGACGGCCGACATCCAGACGACGTGGTCAGCACTGCGCGCCAGACAACCAGACAAGACTCTCCTCATCGGGACAAGCCTCATCAGGGACGTAGACCAGAGAAAGCTGAAGGACACGAGCGTCATCAGCGTCTCTGGAGCGACGCTTCCGACCCTGACGGACCGACTCACCGCGGCGCTTCCCTGGACACCATCGTGGAGCGCTTCAGCAAGGTCATCCGGGGTGCCAAGGACAAAGCTGCCTCCGTGATGGTGTCTGCCACCTGTCCACAACTTGGCACGGACATGAGGGAACGTATCGGCCTGCAAGGACTCGGGATGCGACTTTACCTACAACGCGGATACTTGACGAATGACTCGACGCATCTGACGTGCAAGGGCCAGAGCAAGCTCTGCAAGCTGCTTGACTTGACACCGACCGACAAAGATGGCGACATATGTACATATGAAGGGTTGATTGGTTGGGTGTTGATTAGTTGAGTGGGTGAATGGTTGATTGGTTGGGAGTGAATGGTTGATTGATTGGGTGAATGATTGATTGGTTGGGTGTGTTGGTTGGTTGATTGGATGAATGGTTGATTGGTTGGGTGTGTTGGTTAGTTGATAGGGTGAATGGTTGATTGGTTGGGCGTGTTGGTTAGTTGATTGGGTGATTGGTTGGGTGTGAATGGTTGATTGGTTGGGTGTGTTGGTTAGTTGATTGGGTGAATGGTTGATTGGTTGGGTGTGTTGGTTAGTTGATTGAGTGGATGGTTGATTGGTTGGTTGTAAATGGTTGATTGATTAGGTGAATGGTTGATTGGTTGGGTGAATGGTTGATTGATTGGATGAATGGTTGATTGGTTGGGTGTGAATGGTTGATTGATTGGGTGAATGGTTGATTGGTTGGGTGAATGGTTGATTGATTGGATGAATGGTTGATTGGTTGGGTGTGTTGGTGGTTGAAATTGAAATACGCAAGATCGGGTGACGACAATCTAAAATCCCCGTTTTTTTCCGACCTGAGTGAGCAGGTAAAGAACACAGGCACTGGCGTACAATTGTGGGACGCTGATGAAGTTCAGTGTTTCCGTAAGTTTTCTAGTCTATCGCGGACAAGGATGACCCACCTACTGAAGGCGGCAGTGGGCCTCGGTCTAAGGACGCTGACCCACCTACTAAAGGCAGCAGTGGGCCTCGGTCTAAGGACGCTGACCCACCTACTGAAGGCAGCAGTGGGCCTCGGTCTAAGGACGCTGACCCACCTACTGAAGGCAGCAGTGGGCCTCGGTCTATGGACGCTGACCCACCTACTGAAGGCAGCAGTGGGCCTCGGTCTATGGACGCTGACCCACCTACTGAAGGCAGCAGTGGGCCTCGGTCTAAGGACGCTGACCCACCTACTGAAGGCAGCAGTGGGCCTCGGTCTAAGGACGCTGACCCACCTACTGAAGGCAGCAGTGGGCCTCGGTCTAAGGACGCTGACCCACATACTGAAGGCAGCAGTGGGCCTCGGTCTAAGGACGCTGACCCACCTACTGAAGGCAGCAGTGGGCCTCGGTCTAAGGACGCTGACCCACCTACTGAAGACAGCAGTGTGGGCCTCGGTCTAAGGACGCTGACCAGAGGCTGGGTGTGCCGGTCACTGATGCCGACCACCACCAGCCACTGCGGCGGCTGGTCACCAGACCACCCCCCCCCCCCCTTCAGTGCCGGGTCCACCCGAAACACGCCCGTCAGTGGGGGGGGGGGGCGTGAGACTCCCCCCAGGTCACAAATATTCGACATATAACTATTGTAACTAAATTAGTGTAAGCTCATTGGTTACTCATCTGCTGGGTATAAGTGACGTGTGCACAGCCTCGTGTTGGTGTTAGTGACCTGGGTGGGTGGCAAGATCTAGCAAAGGTCGCGGCCACCAGCTGTAGTACCCAGCCAGCCCGACAGAGGCCGCCACACGACACACATACTGGTCCTTGCCGCGAGCCAAGTGAACCACATTTTTGTGACAGACCTCTCTTCATCTATGCTCTCTCCCCAGGTAAAGTCACCATTGTCGGTCCCTGTGGGTAGGTGGGTAGGTTTCTTATTGGCCGCTAGGTGGAGCTATTCGCCTGCCGGGCCCGATGTGCATTGAGCTTCCAGCTACAATACTGGCGCTCATTATGCGGAGAGCGAGGAACGTCCCATCTCCAGCTTGTGCTAGGATATCTGACCACATCTGACCTCAAACCAAATAACAGTCTATGGTGACCAGGTAAATTCAGTCACAGCGAGTTGATAGAACCGATTCAAGATGGCCGAGTTGAGAGAACGGATCCTTGATTGCCCAGTTGGTAGAAGGGACTCTGAGCACGGTGCCCGAGTTGGTAGACGGGACTCTGGGCAGGGTGCCCGAGTTGGTAGAAGGGACTCTAGACACGGTGCCCGAGTTGGTAGAAGGGACTCTGAGCACGGTGCCCGAGTTGGTAGACGGGACTCTGGGCACGGTGCCCGAGTTAGTAGACGGGACTCTGGGCACGGTGCCCGAGTTGGTAGACGGGACTCTGGGCACGGTGCCCGAGTTGGTCGAGGGGACTCTGGGCACGGTGCCCGAGTTGGTAGACGGGACTCTGGGCACGGTGCCCCAGTTGGTAGAAGGGACTCTGGGCACGGTGCCCGAGTTGGTAGACGGGACTCTGGGCACGGTGCCCCAGTTGGTAGACGGGACTCTGGGCACGGTGCCCGAGTTGGTAGACGGGACTCTGGGCACGGTGCCCCAGTTGGTAGACGGGACTCTGGGCACGGTGCCCGAGTTGGTAGACGGGACTCTGGGCACGGTGCCCGAGTTGGTAGAAGGGACTCTGGGCACGGTGCCCGAGTTGGTAGACGGGACTCTGGGCACGGTGCCCCAGTTGGTAGAAGGGACTCTGGGCACGGTGCCCCAGTTGGTAGACGGGACTCTGGGCACGGTGCCCCAGTTGGTAGACGGGACTCTGGGTACGGTGCCCGAGTTGGTACACGGGACTCTGGGCACGGTGCCCCAGTTGGTAGACGGGACTCTGGGTACGGTGTCCGAGTTGGTAGACGGGACTCTGGGCACGGTGCCCGAGTTGGTAGAAGGGACTCTGGGCACGGTGCCCGAGTTGGTAGACGGGACTCTGGGCACGGTGCCCGAGTTGGTAGAAGGGACTCTGGGCACGGTGCCCGAGTTGGTAGACGGGACTCTGGGCACGGTGTCCGAGTTGGTAGACGGGACTCTGGGCACGGTGCCCGAGTTGGTAGACGGGACTCTGGGCACGGTGCCCGAGTTGGTAGACGGGACTCTGGGCACGGTGCCCCAGTTGGTAGAAGGGACTCTGGGCACGGTGCCCTGGGCACTGGGCCTCGCTCGCCCGAGGCCTCGCTCTGCCCGGGGCCTCGCTCTGTCTCGCTCGCCAGGGGCCTCGCTCTGTCTCGCTCGCCCGGGGCCTCGCTCTGTCTCGCTCGCCCGGGGCCTCGCTCTGTCTCGCTCGCCAGGGGCCTCGCTCTGTCTCGCTCGCCCGGGGCCTCGCTCTGTCTCGCTCGCCCGGGGCCTCGCTCTGTCTCGCTCGCCCGGGGCCTCGCTCTGTCTCGCTCGCCCGGGGCCTCGCTCTGTCTCGCTCGCCCGGGGCCTCGCTCTGTCTCGCTCGCCCGGGGCCTCGCTCTGTCTCGCTCTGCCCGGGGCCTCGCTCTGTCTCGCTCGCCAGGGGCCTCGCTCTGTCTCGCTCGCCCGGGGCCTCGCTCTGTCTCGCTCGCCCGGGGCCTCGCTCTGTCTCGCTCGCCCGGGGCCTCGCTCTGTCTCGCTCGCCCGGGGCCTCGCTCTGTCTCGCTCGCCCGGGGCCTCGCTCTGTCTCACTCGCCAGGGGCCTCGCTCTGTCTCGCTCGCCCGGGGCCTCGCTCTGTCTCGCTCGCCCGGGGCCTCGCTCTGTCTCGCTCGCCCGGGGCCTCGCTCTGTCTCGCTCGCCAGGGGCCTCGCTCTGTCTCGCTCGCCCGGGGCCTCGCTCTGTCTCGCTCGCCCGGGGCCCCGCTTTGTCTCGCTCGCCCGGGGCCTCGCTCTGTCTCGCTCGCCCGGGGCCTCGCTCTGTCTCGCTCGCCCGGGGCCTCGCTCTGTCTCGCTCGCCCGGGGCCTCGCTCTGTCTCGCTCGCCCGGGGCCTCGCTTTGTCTCGCTCGCCCGGGGCCTCGCTCTGTCTCGCTCGCCCGGGGCCTCGCTCTGTCTCGCTCGCCAGGGGCCTCGCTCTGTCTCGCTCGCCCGGGGCCTCGCTCTGTCTCGCTCGCCCGGGGCCTCGCTCTGTCTCGCTCGCCCGGGGCCTCGCTCTGTCTCGCTCGCCCGGGGCCTCGCTCTGTCTCGCTCGCCAGGGGCCTCGCTCTGTCTCGCTCGCCCGGGGCCTCGCTCTGTCTCGCTCGCCCGGGGCCTCGCTCTGTCTCGTTCGCCCGGGGCCTCGCTCTGTCTCGCTCGCCCGGGGCCTCGCTTTGTCTCGCTCGCCCGGGGCCTCGCTCTGTCTCGCTCGCCCGGGGCCTCGCTCTGTCTCGCTCGCCCGGGGCCTCGCTCTGTCTCGCTCGCCCGGGGCCTCGCTCTGTCTCGCTCGCCAGGGGCCTCGCTCTGTCTCGCTCGCCCGGGGCCTCGCTCTGTCTCGCTCGCCCGGGGCCTCGCTCTGTCTCGCTCGCCCGGGGCCTCGCTCTGTCTCGCTCGCCCGGGGCCTCGCTCTGTCTCGCTCGCCCGGGGCCTCGCTCTGTCTCGCTCGCCAGGGGCCTCGCTCTGTCTCGCTCGCCCGGGGCCTCGCTCTGTCTCGCTCGCCCGGGGCCTCGCTCTGTCTCGTTCGCCCGGGGCCTCGCTCTGTCTCGCTCGCCCGGGGCCTCGCTCTGTCTCGCTCGCCCGGGGCCTCGCTCTGTCTCGCTCGCCAGGGGCCTCGCTCTGTCTCGTTCAGTCTCTCGCCCTGCTTCTCTGTCTCTCCGTCGCTTGTCCTCACTCACCATACAGTGTTGTTGTCTAGGCCACTAACCTGGGCCTTATCACCAATATCACGTGACATCTCACGGCATTACATGTTCCTCGCAACAACCCGGAGAATGTCGGACCGACAAAGAAAACATCTGTCTTCTGAGACAATTATGTAGTTGTCCCTGTGATATCGTGCTCGCCATCGCTATATGATACCTCCTGACTAAGTGGAGTGCACCCGAACTTGTCATCGCCCTTGACTAGCTGGTCGATGATACGGGGGCCTATTAGGAGGGGGGAGGGGTGTGGGCCAGCCAAATCAAATTTAGAGCACGTCATGCGAAATATCCCTTGTAGTGTAGTAATCATAATGTAATCGTAAACTTCCAGTCTGTTTTCAGCGCCCCCCCCCCCCCCCCCGCCTCCCCCTCATACAACAGGCAGCCTGGCCCCGGGAATCTCAGAGCCGCCTGTGGCCATTCTGAGGTAAATTAAAGGGCGTCGTTTAGAACAGCCGTGCGGGGTGTGCGGAGGGTGTATCCAAGAACAGCCGTGCGGGGTGTGCGGAGGGAGTATCCAAGAACAGCCGTGCGGGGTGTGCGGAGGGAGTATCCAAGGTAGACGGGACTCTGGGCACGGTGCCCGAGTTGGTAGACGGGACTCTGGGCACGGTGCCCCAGTTGGTAGACGGGACTCTGGGCACGGTGCCCGAGTTGGTAGACGGGACTCTGGGCACGGTGCCCGAGTTGGTAGACGGGACTCTGGGCACGGTGCCCGAGTTGGTAGACGGGACTCTGGGCACGGTGCCCGAGTTGGTAGACGGGACTCTGGGCACGGTGCCCCAGTTGGTAGAAGGGGCTCTGGGCACGGTGCCCGAGTTGGTAGACGGGACTCTGGGCACGGTGCCCCAGTTGGTAGAAGGGGCACGGTGTGTGATGCCGTGATTGCGATTCGCACTGCGTCACCGCGACACTAGCACGTCCGGGGCCTCGCTCGCCCGAGGCCTCGCTCTGCCCGGGGCCTCGCTCTGCCCGGGGCCTCGCCGTGCGGGGTGTGCGGAGGGAGTATCCAAGAACAGCCGTGCGGGGTGTGCGGAGGGAGTATCCAAGAAGGGCCATCGATATCAACGTTACAACACGGATGACCACGCTGTCGCACACGTGACACTTGACCCCCCCCCCCCCCCGTCCGTGTGCTGTCGAACATAACGACATGAAGGTGGAATCAAATCTGTCTACTGACAATATTAACCACGGTCGGAAACTCCTTTTGTCAGCGCAAAACTGGGCGATCGGGCAAGCGATTAAATAGTATCTCTTTTGATGTACAAATTTCTCTTTCATCTGGTCGGATGGCACCCCCCCCCCCCCCCCCGGCCATGGCTGACGACACATACCACAGACGCGCTGTTCGGTCTGGCCGTCATCTTACATTACTCTCGGCAAATGACTCCCCCTCTCCCCCCTCCCTCCCCCTCCCCCTGCCCCTACACCGTTTACGGCGCCAATGGCTTCTTTCGATGCCACGTGGTTTACGGCTCAACGACCTTCAGTCCACCACTGGAGGGGCTTTATTTACTCGGGGCCTGCGGAAACCGCACCTGAGAGGGTAACGGAGACGGGGAGAGGGAGGGGAGTGCGGAGAGGGAGGGGAGAGAGGAGAGAGCGCAGGTGAATAAGATGAGCCGGAGAGGCACTGCGTCCTGGATGGCTAGGCGTCACTGCGTCCTGTATGGCTAGGCCTCACTGCGTCCTGTATGGCTAGGCCTCACTGCGTCCTGTATGGCTAGGCCTCACTGCGTCCTGTATGGCTAGGCCTCACTGCGTCCTGTATGGCTAGGCCTCACTGCGTCATGTATGGCTAGGCCTCACTGCGTCCTGTATGGCTAGGCCTCACTGCGTCCTGTATGGCTAGGCCTCACTGCGTCCTGTATGGCTAGGCCTCACTGCGTCCTGTATGGCTAGGCCTCACTGCGTCCTGTATGGCTAGGCCTCATTGCGTCCTGTATGGCTAGGCCTCACTGCGTCATGTATGGCTAGGCCTCACTGCGTCCTGTATGGCTAGGCCTCACTGCGTCCTGTATGGCTAGGCCTCACTTCGTCCTGTATGGCTAGGTATCACTGCGTCATGTATGACTAGGCCTCACTGCGTCCTGTATGGCTAGGCCTCACTGCGTCCTGTATGGCTAGGCCTCACTGCGTCCTGTATGGCTAGGCCTCACTGCGTCCTGTATGGCTAGGCCTCACTGCGTCCTGTATGGCTAGGCCTCACTGCGTCCTGTATGGCTAGGCCTCACTGCGTGCTGTATGGCTAGACCTCACTGCGTCCTGTATGGCTAGGTCTCACTGCGTCCTGTATGGCTAGGCCTCACTGCGTCCTGTATGGCTAGGCCTCACTGCGTCCTGTATGGCTAGGCCTCACTGCGTCCTGTATGGCTAGGCCTCACTGCGTCCTGTATGGCTAGGCCTCACTGCGTCCTGTATGGCTAGGCCTCACTGCGTCCTGTATGGCTAGGCCTCACTGCGTCCTGTATGGCTAGGCCTCACTGCGTCATGTATGGCTAGGCCTCACTGCGTCCTGTATGGCTAGGCCTCACTGCGTCCTGTATGGCTAGGCCTCACTGCGTCCTGTATGGCTAGGCCTCACTGCGTCCTGTATGGCTAGGCCTCACTGCGTCCTGTATGGCTAGGCCTCACTGCGTCCTGTATGGCTAGGCCTCCCTGCGTCCTGTATGGCTAGGCCTCACTGCGTGCTGTATGGCTAGACCTCACTGCGTCCTGTATGGCTAGGCCTCACTGCGTCCTGTATGGCTAGGCCTCACTGCGTCATGCATGGCTAGGCCTCACTGCGTCCTGTATGGCTAGGCCTCACTGCGTCCTGTATGGCTAGGCCTCACTGCGTCCTGTATGGCTAGGCCTCACTGCGTCCTGTATGGCTAGGCCTCACTGCGTCCTGTATGGCTAGGCCTCACTGCGTCCTGTATGGCTAGGCCTCACTGCGTCCTGTATGGCTAGGCCTCCCTGCGTCCTGTATGGCTAGGCCTCACTGCGTGCTGTATGGCTAGACCTCACTGCGTCCTGTATGGCTAGGTCTCACTGCGTCCTGTATGGCTAGGCCTCACTGCGTCCTGTATGGCTAGGCCTCACTGCGTCCTGTATGGCTAGGCCTCACTGCGTCCTGTATGGCTAGGCCTCACTGCGTCCTGTATGGCTAGGCATCACTGCGTCATGTATGACTAGGCCTCACTGCGTCCTGTATGGCTAGGCCTCACTGCGTCCTGTATGGCTAGGCCTCACCGGGTCCTGTATGGCTAGGCCTCACTGCGTCCTGTATGGCTAGGCCTCACTGCGTCCTGTATGGCTAGGCCTCACTGCGTCCTGTATGGCTAGGCCTCACTGCGTGCTGTATGGCTAGACCTCACTGCGTCCTGTATGGCTAGGTCTCACTGCGTCCTGTATGGCTAGGCCTCACTGCGTCCTGTATGGCTAGGCCTCACTGCGTCCTGTATGGCTAGGCCTCACTGCGTCCTGTATGGCTAGGCCTCACTGCGTCCTGTATGGCTAGGCCTCACTGCGTCCTGTATGGCTAGGCCTCACTGCGTCCTGTATGGCTAGGCCTCACTGCGTCCTGTATGGCTAGGCCTCACTGCGTCATGTATGGCTAGGCCTCACTGCGTCCTGTATGGCTAGGCGTCACTGCGTCCTGTATGGCTAGGCCTCACTGCGTCCTGTATGGCTAGGCCTCACTGCGTCCTGTATGGCTAGGCCTCACTGCGTCCTGTATGGCTAGGCCTCACTGCGTCCTGTATGGCTAGGCCTCACTGCGTCCTGTATGGCTAGGCCTCACTGCGTGCTGTATGGCTAGACCTCACTGCGTCCTGTATGGCTAGGTCTCACTGCGTCCTGTATGGCTAGGCCTCACTGCGTCCTGTATGGCTAGGCCTCACTGCGTCCTGTATGGCTAGGCCTCACTGCGTCCTGTATGGCTAGGCCTCACTGGCTCATTTGTGGAAACAACTTAAGCTTTTTGTTGCGCGCCGTGCTTTGCCCCCCCCCCCCCCCGGCCACACGCGAGCCTGGTCACCACGTGACATAACAGCGAGACGCCGTCATCCAGAGCAACGTAAACATTCATTTATTACCGTTTAATTGTTTGTATTTACTGTGGTTTTGTCATAACATTAATTTCCTGGTTCTGCGCTTACCTGTGTTTATTGGCGCACCTTTCTGGGGCTGGTGGGGGTGGAGAGGAGGGGGGGCGGGTGTAGAGCGCGGGACAAAGCTGTTCAACCTGTGATTAGCCAACGAGGTGCGCCTGCCAGTGTTTGTGGTGGGGTACCTCCCGCCACGGTACACCCACTCCCGTACCTTCCGCCACGGTACACCCACTCCCGTACCTCCCGCCACGGTACACCCACTCCCGTACCTCCACGCCTGGCCCCCGGGAATCCCGGATCCACCCCTTTCTACCCCACCCCACCCCTCTCCCTCGGTGTGTGGTGGGGGGGGGCTGCCTCGTGCCGCTCAGGGCGCCTTTCCCTTTCTTCCCCTGTTTTCCCAAGCGTTCGTGTGCTTTATGGCGCGCCGCGGCCGTGCCTTGGTGGAAGCCGCGCGCCCACCTCTCGCCCTCAACATGCCCTGCCCTTGCCCTTACGGACCCCTTCCTTCCCCCAAACGCCTCCTCACCCTGCAACCCCTACTCCTCCCTCTCCCCCACGGCGGCTCTCACTGCTCCCCAGTGACCTCGTATGTCGGGCGGGTGAGAAACATCGGAAACGTTTAGCGTGGTTGTCGCAGTGTCTTCCCGTCGTTGGGGGATGGTTATAGAGCTCGCTCGCCCGGCCGCCGCCACACCACAGACCCCGGCACAGACCCCGGCACAGACCCCGGCACAGACCCCGACACAGACCCCGGCACAGACCTCGACACAGATCCCGGCACAAACCCCGGCACAGACCCCGGCACAGACCCCGGCACAGACCCCTGCAGAGACCCCGGCACAGACCCCGGCACAAACCCCGGCACGGACCCCTGCACAGACCCCGGCACAGACCCCGGCACAGACCCCGGCACAGACCCCGGCACAGACCCCGACACAGACCCCGACACAGACGCCGGCACAAACCCCGGCACAGACCCCTGCACAGACCCCGGCACAGACCCCGGCACAAACTCCGGCACGGACCCCTGCACAGACCCCGGCACAGACCCCGGCACAGACTCCGACACATACCCCGGCACAAACCCCGGCACAAACCCCGGCACAGACCCCTGCACAGACCCCGGCACAGACCCCGGCACAGACCCCGGCACATACCCCGGCACAGACCCCGACACAGACCCCGACACAGACGCCGGCACTGACCCCGGCACAGACCCCGACACAGACCCCGGCACAGACCCCTGCACAGACCCCGGCACACACCCCGGCACACACCCCGGCACGGACCCCTGCACAGACCCCGACACAGACCCCGGCACAGACCCCGACACAGACCCCGACACAGACGCCGGCACAAACCCCGGCACAGACCCCGGCACAGACCCCGGCACAGACCCCGGCACAGACCCCGGCACAGACCCCTGCACAGACCCCGGCACAAACCCCGGCACAGACCCCGGCACAGACCCCGACACAGATCCCGGCACAAACCCCGGCACAGACCCCGGGACAGACCCCGGCACAGACCCCGACACAGACCCCAGCACAGACCCCGGCACAACCCCCGCACAGACCCCGGCACAGACCCCGACACAGACCCCGGCACAGACCCCGGCACAGACCCGGCACAGACCCCGACACAGACCCCGGCACAAACCCCTGCACAGACCCCGGCACAAACCCGCTCGGCACAGACCCGCCCGGCACAGACCCCGGCACAGACCCCGGCACAGACCCCGGCACAGACCCCGGCACAGACCCCGACACAGACCCCGGCACAGACCCCGACACAGACGCCGGCACAAACCCCGGCACAGACCCCGACACAGACCCCGGCACAGACCCCGGCACAGACCCCGGCACAGACCCCTGCACAGACCCCGGCACAAACCCCGGCACAGACCCCGGCACAGACCCCGACACAGATCCCGGCACAAACCCCGGCACAGACCCCGGCACAGACCCCGACACAGACCCCGGCACAGACCCCGGCACAGACACAGGCACAGACACAGGCACAAACCCGCTCGGCACAGACCCGCCCGGCACAGACCCCGGCACAGACCCCGGCACAGACCCCGGCACAGACCCCGGCACAGACCCCGGCACAGACACAGGCACAGACACAGGCACAAACCCCGGCATAGACCCCGGCACAGACCGCGTCACTGACCCCGACACAGACCCCGGCACAGACCACGGCACAGACCCCGGCACAGACCCCGGCACAAACCCCGGCACGGACCCCTGCAAAGACCCCGACACAGACCCCGGCACAGACCCCGGCACAGACCCCGACACAAATCCCGGCACAGACCCCTGCACAGACCCCGGCACAGACCCCGGCACAAACCCCGGCACAGACCCCGGCACAGACCCCGGCACAGACCCCGGCACAAACCCCGGCACAGACCCCGGCACAAACCCCGGCACAGACCCCGGCACAGAGCCCGGCACAGACCCCGGCACAGACCCCGTCACTGACCCCGTCACAAACCCCGACACAGACCCCGGCACAGACCCCGGCACAGACCCCGGCACAGACCCCGGCACAAACCCGCCCAGCACAGACCCCGGCACAGACCCCGGCACAGACCCCGGCACAGACCCCGACCATTGACAGCGGAAGGCGTGGAAATAGACTATTCCCGCGGCAAACAACGGGGTAAGCTGCCGTGCTAGAGCGGGTGGGTGGGTGGGGGCGAGGTCTGGCCAGGCCGTCCAGCGTTATAGGTTAGTTATATGCCCGCAGTGGGCCCGCAGTCCACATGTGTCTGTCTGTCGCCTTCTAGCGAGCAGCGCGCTGGATGCTGCAGCCCCCAGCCTGGCCGGCCGCCGCAACTTTCACTCTGACTGCCGACTGACTGACTGACTGACTGACTGACTGCCATCACCCATACGTGCCCCGTCCGTCAGGCTGTGGGCTGCACTCACTGCCGCGGCCCCACGCTGCACTTCATACAGGCGGGAAGGGAGCAGGACTCGGGGGAAAGCCCGGCTCCAGTCCGTGTTCGGTGGCGTCAAACAAGCGCCACACAGAGAGTTACGTAAACACTGGGTCAACAGCGGGATAAAGCGTCGCCACCCGGCGCCACCCGAGCCACCACCGCGCCACCCGAGCCACCACCGCGCCACCCGCGCCACCGTGCCGCCACATCGGTGGACTACTGCGTGACGGATCCAGAGAGGAGTGGTCAGCTGACGAAGAAGTACTCAAGTCAAGTCGAGAAGTAGCAGCAAACTTTAAGGACGGTGTCCGTGTCTGACCGGATGGTGTGTCGGACGGTGAGTCTGGTGAGGATTAATCACTGTTTCTCTGATCTGGATTACAACAACGGGATCAGTGTATGGGATTCATTAATAAGGCATCGGGAGTTCCCGTTGATCCATCACTGAATTAGCGGTCCTCGTGTCGGGATCCACAATATCATCACATGATCTCCCTGGATCTCTCATCCGCCAGCAGAACACGCCAGTCACGATCCAAGCTGGGTCCTGATTAATCCTGATAAATAGACATTACATGATTGGATCTCAATCCAGGCTGTCGCCCCTGACTGAACTGGGTGGCTACCTCTCCGGATCTTGACCTGACCGGTGACCGGATCTCGGGAACAGGGTTTGGTCCATACCGTTAGAGTGGACGTCAGCCCCTCCCCCCCTCCCCCACCAATCAAGGCCAAGTGACTGACTACCGCACCTCCACGTCCAGCGTTCTCTGCGGGTTGCCATGGGCCGCCGCGTGTGTTGTCCCAGTGCCGCCGGATGCGGCGTGTCCGTGTGATCCTGACGGGGTGCTGGCCCCAGAGTGGATTAGTCTCTCGGCCCGGCGGCTGTATGTGTGACCTGCGGGCGTGGTGCGTGCCCCCACCCCTCACCACCGTGACAGTGGGGCGTTGTGCGTGCCCCCACCCCTCACCACCGTGACAGTGGGGCGTTGTGCGTGCCCCCACCCCTCACCACCGTGACAGTGGGGCGTTGTGCGTGCCCCCACCCCTCACCACCGTGACAGTGGGGCGTGGTGCGTGCCCCCACCCCTCACCACCGTGACAGTGGGGCGTTGGTCACCAAATATTGAAGGACGCCCCAAGCTAGGGGACAGAGCATACGGGGTCTGGTGAGCGTATAGCCCCACTGTGTCATCTCTGTACAGCGCCAGACAGCCGGGCGCTCGCTGCCGGATAATTATAAACTCCTCATCGAGGTTGCGCTGGTCTCTTTTATTTCTCCGCGAGGACAGAGAATTCTCCTGGCAGCCTACTCCACTACATCTCCAGCAGGCGCCTTGACATCTTGGGGGAAGTTGACTTGAAGTGAGGAGACAAAAAGCCGATAAGAGCCTGCCATAAGACACGCCGTGATAAATCGTGTCAAGTCACTCCCCAAAAGATCTTGGAAACCCGTGTTTTTAAATAACTTGGTTCCTCCACCAGTCTCTGGCCCACCCCACCCTCTACTGCCACCCCCTCTCACCGTGTCACTCTGGCCCGCCCTGCCCCCTACTGCCACCCCCTCTCACCGTGTCACTCTGGCCCGCCCGCCCCATCCCACCCCCTACTGCTCCCCCCTCCCCCTCTCATCGTGTCACTCCACAACCAATTCCGCTAGGTTCATTCCACAGTGGCCCAGACATAGCTGCCGCCTTGTGTGAGGCAGGACCATCACCCCTCCCCCCTTCCCGGTCCGTGTCCCCCGGGTGCACGCACACCACGCCATTCTCTCCCCTCATCAACCTCTGTTTGTAAATGCCGTCTGCCAGCTGTGCGGTATCAATCTTCAACGGATAATCTGCCAGTAGGGGGCGCCTGATGCCTGTCCTCAGTCGCCACAAGCCGTGAGAAGGCCGCTGACACAGAGTGGGCGGGGGAAGACGCGGTTGATTGCCAAGATGGCGTGGATTACCTGTGGATTTACCGTGTTTCTGACTCTCAGATGTCTTGTGGACGCGTCACAACCAACAGGTTAGTTAATACTGCGGACTGAATTCTCGTTCAGTTGCTTTAATATGCGATGTCATTTTTTTCCTTTTTGTCTTGTGATATAAAATATTATCTTTGTATATTTTGCGAATGAAGTCTTAAGAACAGGCACATTATATACTTACTGACCATCCGGGTTTTGCGACTTGACGAGCGGATACGCCATTCGCTAACCTTTGACCTTTCACCTTTGACTCCTCTGCTGGAGATGGCTATCATGTCCCTGTAACTAAGGCAACAGATGTCTTTCATCTTTGCCACGTTTATGTTTTAACCTCAATAAAGGATGCCTTTGTTTCTCGCCAGAACAGTGGCCAAGTGAACCGGTTATCGGGTTATGGGTGGTGTTTAGCAACCGTAACATGTTGGGGCCCGGTTAGCCTGCGTGCCAATATAGCCTCTCTACTCTTGTATACCACACTATACCACAGCTTACCCTCTATACCAGAACGCTGTTGTCTGTCTGTACGCTGTTCTCTATATGAACGCTATTCTGTCTGAACGCTGTTCTCTGTTTGAACGCTGTTCTCTGAACTCTGTATCCTATCTGAACGCTGTTCTCTGTTTGAACGCTGTGTGTTCTTTCTGACCGTTTTCTTCTGCGCTTTGTCAACTTCATACATAAATGTTGTGGCTTTAGAAAAATAGAGTTGGATTGAGCGCTTGCGCAAAGAAAACTGAGCGTTTTGTGATGGGAATCAGCATTTATTTTGATAATCCAGCGTTTAGAAGGTCATATATCACAACCCGGGACAGATGCATGCGCTGAAAAATTCTGTTCGTGACATAAAACTAGTGAAGACAGTGAAAGGCCGGTGCCGTGGAGTATAGCTTTACCTGGGGTCACTGGAAGACAGTGAGAGGCCGGTGCCGTGGAGTATAGCTTTACCTGTGGTCACTGGAAGACAGTGAGAGGCCGGTGCCGTGGAGTATAGCTTTACCTGGGATCACTGGTAGACAGTGAGAGGCCGGTGCCGTGGAGTATAGCTTTACCTGGGATCACTGGTAGACAGTGAGAGGCCGGTGCCGTGGAGTATAGCTTTACCTGGGGTCACTGGAAGACAACGAGAGGCCGGTGCCGTGGAGTATAGCTTTACCTGGGGTCACTGGTAGACAACGAGAGGCCGGTGCCGTGGAGTATAGCTTTACCTGGGGTCACTGGTAGACAGTGAGAGGCCGGTGCCGTGGAGTATAGCTTTACCTGGGGTCACTGGTAGACAGTGAGAGGCCGGTGCCGTGGAGTATAACTTTACCTGGGGTCACTGGTAGACAGTGAGAGGCCGGTGCCGTGGAGTATAGCTTTACCTGGGTTCACTGGTAGACAACGAGAGGCCGGTGCCGTGGAGTATAGCTTTACCTGGGGTCACTGGTAGACAACGAGAGGCCGGTGCCGTAGAGTATAGCTTTACCTGGGGTCACTGGTAGACAACGAGAGGCCGGTGCCGTGGAGTATAGCTTTACCTGGGGTCACTGGTAGACAGTGAGAGGCCGGTGCCGTGGAGTATAGCTTTACCTGGGGTCACTGGTAGACAACGAGAGGCCGGTGCCGTGGAGTATAGCTTTACCTGGGGTCACTGGTAGACAGTGAGAGGCCGGTGCCGTGGAGTATAGCTTTACCTGGGGTCACTGGTAGACAACGAGAGGCCGGTGCCGTGGAGTATAGCTTTACCTGGGGTCACTGGTAGACAGTGAGAGGCCGGTGCCGTGGAGTATAGCTTTACCTGGGGTCACTGGTAGACAGTGAGAGGCCGGTGCCGTGGAGTATAACTTTACCTGGGGTCACTGGTAGACAGTGAGAGGCCGGTGCCGTGGAGTATAGCTTTACCTGGGTTCACTGGTAGACAACGAGAGGCCGGTGCCGTGGAGTATAGCTTTACCTGGGGTCACTGGTAGACAGTGAGAGGCCGGTGCCGTGGAGTATAGCTTTACCTGGATTCACTGGTAGACAACGAGAGGCCGGTGCCGTGGAGTATAGCTTTACCTGGGGTCACTGGAAGACAGTGAGAGGCCGGTGCCGTGGAGTATACCTTTACCTGGGTTCACTGGTAGACAACGAGAGGCCGGTGCCGTGGAGTATAGCTTTACCTGGGTTCACTGGTAGACAACGAGAGGCCGGTGCCGTGGAGTATAGCTTTACCTGGGGTCACTGGAAGACAGTGAGAGGCCGGTGCCGTGGAGCATAGCTTTACCTGGGTTCACTGGTAGACAACGAGAGGCCGGTGCCGTGGAGTATAGCTTTACCTGGGGTCACTGAAAGACAGTGAGAGGCCGGTGCCGTGGAGTATAGCTTTACCTTGGGTCACTGGAAGACAGTGAGAGGCCGGTGCCGTGGAGTATAGCTTTACCTGGGGTCACTGGTAGACAACGAGAGGCCGGTGCCGCGGAGTATAGCTTTACCTGGGTTCACTGGTAGACAACGAGAGGCCGGTGCCGTGGAGTATAGCTTTACCTGGGTTCACTGGTAGACAACGAGAGGCCGGTGCCGTGGAGTATAGCTTTACCTGGGTTCACTGGTAGACAACGAGAGGCCGGTGCCGTGGAGTATAACTTTACCTGGGGTCACTGGTAGACAGTGAGAGGCCGGTGCCGTGGAGTATAGCTTTGCCTGGGTTCACTGGTAGACAACGAGAGGCCGGTGCCGTGGATTATAACTTTACCTGGGGTCACTGGTAGACAGTGAGAGGCCGGTGCCGTGGAGTATAGCTTTACCTGGGGTCACTGGTAGACAACGAGAGGCCGGTGCCGTGGAGTATAGCTTTACCTTGGGTCACTGGTAGACAGTGAGAGGCCGGTGCCGTGGAGTATAGCTTTACCTGGGGTCACTGGTAGACAGTGAGAGGCCGGTGCCGTGGAGTATAGCTTTACCTGGGGTCACTGGTAGACAGTGAGAGGCCGGTGCCGTGGAGTATAGCTTTACCTGGGGTCACTGGTGGACAGTGAGAGGCCGGTGTCGTGGAGTATAGCTTTACCTGGGGTCACTGGAAGACAGTGAGAGGCCGGTGCCGTGGAGTATAGCTTTACCTGGGTTCACTGGTAGACAACGAGAGGCCGGTGCCGTGGAGTATAGCTTTACCTGGGGTCACTGGTAGACAGTGAGAGGCCGGTGCCGTGGAGTATAGCTTTACCTGGATTCACTGGTAGACAACGAGAGGCCGGTGTCGTGGAGTATAGCTTTACCTGGGGTCACTGGAAGACAGTGAGAGGCCGGTGCCGTGGAGTATACCTTTACCTGGGTTCACTGGTAGACAACGAGAGGCCGGTGCCGTGGAGTATAGCTTTACCTGGGTTCACTGGTAGACAACGAGAGGCCGGTGCCGTGGAGTATAGCTTTACCTGGGGTCACTGGAAGACAGTGAGAGGCCGGTGCCGTGGAGTATAGCTTTACCTGGGTTCACTGGTAGACAACGAGAGGCCGGTGCCGTGGAGTATAGCTTTACCTGGGGTCACTGAAAGACAGTGAGAGGCCGGTGCCGTGGAGTATAGCTTTACCTTGGGTCACTGGAAGACAGTGAGAGGCCGGTGCCGTGGAGTATAGCTTTACCTGGGGTCACTGGTAGACAACGAGAGGCCGGTGCCGCGGAGTATAGCTTTACCTGGGTTCACTGGTAGACAACGAGAGGCCGGTGCCGTGGAGTATAGCTTTACCTGGGTTCACTGGTAGACAACGAGAGGCCGGTGCCGTGGAGTATAGCGTTACCTGGGTTCACTGGTAGACAACGAGAGGCCGGTGCCGTGGAGTATAACTTTACCTGGGGTCACTGGTAGACAGTGAGAGGCCGGTGCCGTGGAGTATAGCTTTGCCTGGGTTCACTGGTAGACAACGAGAGGCCGGTGCCGTGGATTATAACTTTACCTGGGGTCACTGGTAGACAGTGAGAGGCCGGTGCCGTGGAGTATAGCTTTACCTGGGGTCACTGGTAGACAACGAGAGGCCGGTGCCGTGGAGTATAGCTTTACCTTGGGTCACTGGTAGACAGTGAGAGGCCGGTGCCGTGGAGTATAGCTTTACCTGGGGTCACTGGTAGACAGTGAGAGGCCGGTGCCGTGGAGTATAGCTTTACCTGGGGTCACTGGTAGACAGTGAGAGGCCGGTGCCGTGGAGTATAGCTTTACCTGGGGTCACTGGTGGACAGTGAGAGGCCGGTGTCGTGGAGTATAGCTTTACCTGGGGTCACTGGAAGACAGTGAGAGGCCGGTGCCGTGGAGTATAGCTTTACCTGGGGTCACTGGTAGACAGTGAGAGGCCGGTGCCGTGGAGTATAGCTTTACCTGGGGTCACTGGAAGACAGCGAGAGGCCGGTGCCGTGGAGTATAGCTTTACCTGGGGTCACTGGTGGACAGTGAGAGGGCGGTGTCGTGGAGTATAGCTTTACCTGGGGTCACTGGAAGACAGTGAGAGGCCGGTGCCGTGGAGTATAGCTTTACCTGGGGTCACTGGTAGACAGTGAGAGGCCGGTGCCGTGGAGTATAGCTTTACCTGGGGTCACTGGAAGACAGTGAGAGGCCGGTGCCGTGGAGTATAGCTTTACCTGGGGTCACTGGTGGACAGTGAGAGGCCGGTGCCGTGGAGTATAGCTTTACCTGGGGTCACTGGTGGACAGTGAGAGGCCGGTGCCGTGGAGTATAGCTTTACCTGGGGTCACTGGAAGACAGTGAGAGGCCGGTGCCGTGGAGTATAGCTTTACCTGGGGTCACTGGTGGACAGTGAGAGGCCGGTGTCGTGGAGTATAGCTTTACCTGGGGTCACTGGAAGACAGTGAGAGGCCGGCGCCGTGGAGTATAGCTTTACCTGGGGTCACTGGTGGACAGTGAGAGGCCGGTGCCGTGGAGTATAGCTTTACCTGGGGTCACTGGAAGACAGTGAGAGGCCGGTGCCGTGGAGTGTAGCTTTACCTGGGGTCACTGGTGGACAACGAGAGGCCGGTGCCGTGGAGTATAGCTTTACCTGGGGTCACTGGAAGACAGTGAGAGGCCGGTGCCGTGGAGTATAGCTTTACCTGGGGTCACTGGTAGACAACGAGAGGCCGGTGCCGTGGAGTATAGCTTTACCTGGGGTCACTGGAAGACAGTGAGAGGCCGGTGCCGTGGAGTATAGCTTTACCTGGGGTCACTGGAAGACAGTGAGAGGCCGGTGCCGTGGAGTATAGCTTTACCTGGGGTCACTGGAAGACAGTGAGAGGCCGGTGCCGTGGAGTATAGCTTTACCTGGGGTCACTGGAAGACAGTGAGAGGCCGGTGCCGTGGAGTATAGCTTTACCTGGGGTCACTGGTGGACAACGAGAGGCCGGTGCCGTGGAGTATAGCTTTACCTGGGTTCACTGGTAGACAGTGAGAGGCCGGTGCCGTGGAGTATAGCTTTACCTGGGGTCACTGGAAGACAGTGAGAGGCCGGTGCCGTGGAGTATAGCTTTACCTGGGGTCACTGGTAGACAGTGAGAGGCCGGTGCCGTGGAGTATAGCTTTACCTGGGGTCACTGGAAGACAGTGAGAGGCCGGTGCCGTGGAGTATAGCTTTACCTGGGGTCACTGGTGGACAGTGAGAGGCCGGTGCCGTGGAGTATAGCTTTACCTGGGGTCACTGGAAGACAGTGAGAGGCCGGTGCCGTGGAGTATAGCTTTACCTGGGGTCACTGGAAGACAGTGAGAGGCCGGTGCCGTGGAGTATAGCTTTACCTGGGGTCACTGGTAGAGAGTGAGAGGCCGGTGCCATGGAGCATAGCTTTACCTGGGGTCACTGGTAGAGAGTGAGAGGCCGGTGCCATGGAGCATAGCTTTACCTGGGGTCACTAGAAGACAGTGAGAGGCCGGTGCCGTGGAGTATAGCTTTACCTGGGGTCACTGGAAGACAGTGAGAGGCCGGTGCCGTGGAGTATAGCTTTACCTGGGGTCACTGGTAGAGAGTGAGAGGCCGGTGCCGTGGAGTATAACTTTACCTGGGGTCACTGGTAGACAGTGAGAGGCCGGTGCCGTGGAGTATAGCTTTACCTGGGGTCACTGGTAGACAGTGAGAGGCCGGTGCCGTGGAGTATAACTTTACCTGGGGTCACTGGTAGACAGTGAGAGGCCGGTGCCGTGGAGTATAGCTTTACCTGGGGTCACTGGTGGACAGTGAGAGGCCGGTGCCGTGGAGTATAGCTTTACCTGGGGTCACTGGAAGACAGTGAGAGGCCGGTGCCGTGGAGTATAGCTTTACCTGGGGTCACTGGTAGAGAGTGAGAGGCCGGTGCCGTGGAGTATAACTTTACCTGGGGTCACTGGTAGACAGTGAGAGGCCGGTGCCGTGGAGTATAGCTTTACCTGGGGTCACTGGTGGACAGTGAGAGGCCGGTGCCGTGGAGTATAACTTTACCTGGGGTCACTGGTAGACAGTGAGAGGCCGGTGCCGTGGAGTATAGCTTTACCTGGGGTCACTGGAAGACAGTGAGAGGCCGGTGCCGTGGAGTATAACTTTACCTGGGGTCACTGGTAGACAACGAGAGGCCGGTGCCGTGGAGCATAGCTTTACCTGGGGTCACTGGTAGACAGTGAGAGGCCGGTGCCGTGGAGTATAGCTTTACCTGGGGTCACTGGTAGACAACGAGAGGCCGGTGCCGTGGAGTATAGCTTTACCTGGGGTCACTGGAAGACAGTGAGAGGCCGGTGCCGTGGAGTATAGCTTTACCTGGGGTCACTGGTAGACAGTGAGAGGCCGGTGCCGTGGAGTATAGCTTTACCTGGGTTCACTGGTAGACAGTGAGAGGCCGGTGCCGTGGAGTATAGCTTTACCTGGGGTCACTGGAAGACAGTGAGAGGCCGGTGCCGTGGAGTATAGCTTTACCTGGGGTCACTGGTAGACAGTGAGAGGCCGGTGCCGTGGAGTATAGCTTTACCTGGGGTCACTGGTAGACAGTGAGAGGCCGGTGCCGTGGAGTATAGCTTTACCTGGGGTCACTGGTAGACAGTGAGAGGCCGGTGCCGTGGAGTATAGCTTTACCTGGGGTCACTGGTAGACAACGAGAGGCCGGTGCCGTGGAGTATAGCTTTACCTGGGTTCACTGGTAGACAACGAGAGGCCGGTGCCGTGGAGTATAGCTTTACCTGGGTTCACTGGTAGACAACGAGAGGCCGGTGCCGTGGAGTATAGCTTTACCTGGGTTCACTGGTAGACAACGAGAGGCCGGTGCCGTGGAGTATAGCTTTACCTGGGTTCACTGGTAGACAACGAGAGGCCGGTGCCGTGGAGTATAGCTTTACCTGGGTTCACTGGTAGACAACGAGAGGCCGGTGCCGTGGAGTATAGCTTTACCTGGGTTCACTGGTAGACAACGAGAGGGAGAGGCCGGTGCCGTGGAGTATAGCTTTACCTGGGTTCACTGGTAGACAGTGAGAGGCCGGTGCCGTGGAGTATAGCTTTACCTGGGTTCACTGGTAGACAACGAGAGGCCGGTGCCGTGGAGTATAGCTTTACCTGGGTTCACTGGTAGACAACGAGAGGCCGGTGCCGTGGGGTCACTGGAAGTTCGTCATCGCCCAGCGTGCCACTGGAGGGCGCCACCTCCATGTAGCACGGCTGTAGACATGCCTTTATCGTTTTATCATTGTTATATGGCGGAGGTGTTTGTTCCGGTGTTTTACTCGCACGCGCCCGACGGCTCAATGTGATGGTCCGTGTGGGTCTCAACCACACGCTGGAGTCACTCCAGCTACGGCTGGACACAGGCTGGACTCATGGGGGGGGGGGGGGGTCCAGGGCCCGGGGAGGAGCCCTGGGATGGACTAGAATGGGAGGAGGGGAGGGGGGAGGGGTCATATGGCGGCGGGTGGGCAACTGTCAAAATTGTACTCGTCGCCTTAATGTCGAAAGGATGTCCTTTTTTTTGTCTTAGCCTTCTTGACTTGTCTCGGCGGCCTCCACATTTTGCTGGTTAGCTTCAAGTGACATTTCTCGTGTCTGTAGTTTGCGGCGGATATGTTTTCACAAGTGTCGCGCTATTTGCTCAGCGCTCAGACCTATTTGGCCCGGTCACATCATGCCGAGTTGAAGCCCGGGGCGCCAAGAAGGCCCACCGTGGGGAGGCGGGGCCACAGGGCGGGGGGGGGGGGGAGGGGGGGGGAGGGGACGCCCCTGGGGTGTAGTCCATCAGTCAGACTTGGATAAAATCGTTATTGGATGCGATGTGATGATGACGATGGCAGGGGGGAGGGGGGGGGGGGTTTGGCCGATCGTCCGGAATAAAGTAAATGTTTTCCCTGTCGAGAGGAGTGGGTATGGGAGGTCACATACTTTTTCATCCCCGAATCATCCTTGTATTCCGTTCACATTCAATCTGTGAGGCCCACCGTGTGTCGGGGGGGTGTGCGGGGGCGGGGGAGGAGGGAGGGGGCGACATGGACCGTCTCCCGTGTATCGGTGGTGGTGTGTGTGTCTGGGGGGGGGGCTACAGTGACCGTTTCCCGTGTATCGGTGGTGGTGTGTGTGTCTGGGGGGGGGGGCTACATTGACCGTTTCCCGTGTATCAGTGGTGGTGTGTGTGTCTGGGGGGGGGCTACTTTGACCGTTTCCCGTGTATCGGTGGTGGTGTGTGTGTCGGGGGGGGGGGGCTACATTGACCGTCTCCCGTGTATCGGTGGTGGTGTGTGTGTCTGGGGGGGGGGCTATAGTGACCGTCTCCCGTGTATCGGTGGTGGTGTGTGTGTCGGGGGGGGGGGGGGCTACATTGACCGTTTCCCGTGTATCGGTGGTGGTGTGTGTGTCTGGGGGGGGGGGGGGGGCTGACATTGACCGTTTCCCGTGTATCGGTGGTGGTGTGTGTCTCGGGGGGGGGGGGGGGGCTACATTGACCGTTCTCCCGTGTATCCGGTGTCTGGGGGGGGGCTACATTGACCGTTTCCCGTGTATCGGTGGTGGTGTGTGTATCTGGGGGGGGGCTACAGTGACCGTCTCCCGTGTATCGGTGGTGGTGTGTGTGTCGGGGGGGGGGGCTACATTGACCGTCTCCCGTGTATCGGTGGTGGTGTGTGTGTCTGGGGGGGGGGGGGGCTACATTGACCGTCTCCCGTGTATCGGTGGTGGTGTGTGTGTCTGGGGGGGGGGGCTACAGTGACCGTCTCCCGTGTATCGGTGGTGGTGTGTGTGTCTGGGGGGGGGCTACAGTGACCGTCTCCCGTGTATCGGTGGTGGTGTGTGTGTCGGGGTGGGGGGGGGGCTACAGTGACCGTCTCCCGTGTATCAGTGGTGGTGTGTGTGTCGGGGGGGGGGGGCTACATTGACCGTTTCCCGTGTATCGGTGGTGGTGTGTGTCTCGGGGGTGGGGCTACATTGACCGTTTCCCGTGTATCGGTGGTGGTGTGTGGTGTCTGGGGGGGGGGCTACATTGACCGTCTCCCGTGTATCGGTGGTGGTGTGTGTGTCGGGGGGGGGGGCTACATTGACCGTTTCCCGTGTATCGGTGGTGGTGTGTGTGTCGGGGGGGGGCTACATTGACCGTCTCCCGTGTATCGGTGGTGGTGTGTGTGTCGGGGGGGGGGGCTACATTGACCGTCTCCCGTGTATCGGTGGTGGTGTGTGTGTCTGGGGGGGGGCTACAGTGACCGTCTCCCGTGTATCGGTGGTGGTGTGTGTGTCGGGGGGGGGGCTACATTGACCGTTTCCGTGTATCGGTGGTGGTGGTGTGTCTCGGGGGGTGGGGCTACATTGACCGTTCCCGTGTATCGGTGGTGGTGTGTGTGTCTGGGGGGGGGGGCTACATTGACCGTTTCCCGTGTATCGGTGGTGGTGTGTGTGTCTGGGGGGGGGGCTACATTGACCGTTTCCCGTGTATCGGTGGTGGTGGTGTGTCGGGGGGGGCTACATGACCGTCTCCCGGTATCGGTGGTGGTGTGTGTGTCTGGGGGGGGGGCTACATTGACCGTTTCCCGTGTATCGGTG